>OY747126.1:47228547-48428547 GCA_963556465.1 Berberis vulgaris
TTTGACTCTACAAACAAGTTCGGTTGTGCTTAACGAATAAGGAAAACTTGTTTGTACGTTGTAGGCTCAATTGGACGCCAATTTGGTGCAATCCGAGAATACAAGGATTTGAGTGACCAAATGGACTCCGTTTGATTTCAATCCTCACGTGGCACCATAATAACGTAAAATGGGACATGTTTTACTCAACAAAAAGGTTCGGTTGTGCTTAACGAAGAAGGAAAACTCGTTTGTACGTCGTAGGCTCAATTGGAGGCCAATTTGGGAGCAATCCGAGAATACAAGGATTTGAGTGACCAAATGGACTCTGTTTGATTTCAATCCATGTGTGGCACCATAATAACGTCAAATGGGACATGTTTGACTCAACAAAAAGGTTCGGTTGTGCTTAACGAAGAAGGAAAACTCGTTTGTACGTTGTAGGCTCAATTGGAGGCCAATTTGGGTGCAATCCGAGAATACAAGGATTTAAGGGACCAAATGAACTCCGCTTGGTTTCTAACTCACATTGAACCATAATAACATCAAATGGGACATGTTTGACTCAACAAACAAGTTCGTTTGTGCTTAACGAAGAAGGAAAACTCGTTTGTACGTTGTAGGCTCAATTGGAGGCCAATTTGGGTGCAATCCGAAAATACCTGGATTTGAGTGACCAAATGGACTCCGCTTGGTTTCTAACTCGCATGGAATCATAATAACGTAAAATGGGACATTTTTGAATCAACAAACAAGTTCGGTTGTGCTTAACGAAGAAGGAAAACTCGTTTGTACGTTGTAGGATCAATTGGAGGCCAATTTGGGTGCAATCCGAGAATACAAAGATTTGAGTGACCAAATGGACTCCTTTTGATTTCAATCCTCGCGCGGCACCATAATAATGTCAAATGGGACATATTTGACTCAACAAACAAGTTCGGTTGTGCTTAACGAAGAAAGAAAACTCGTTTGTACGTTGTAGGCTTGTTTGGAGGCCAATTTGGGTGCAATCCGAGAATACAAGGATTTGAGTGACCAAATGGACTCCGCTTGGTTTCTAACTTGCGTGGCACCATAATAACGTCAAATGGGACTTGTTTGACTCTACAAACAAGTTCGGTTGTGCTTAACGAAGAAGGAAAACTTGTTTGTACGTTGTAGGCTCAATTGGACGCCAATTTGGTGCAATCCGAGAACACAAGAATTTGAGTGACCAAATGGACTCCGTTTGATTTCAATCCTTGTGTGGCACCATAATAACATCAAATGGGACATGTTTGAAACAACAAGAAGGTTCGGTTGTGTTAACGAATAAGGAAAACTCGTTTGTTCGTTGTAGGCTCAATTGGAGGCCAATTTGGGTGCAATCCGAGAATACAAGGATTTGAGTGACCAAATGGACTCCGCTTGATTTCAATCCTCACGCGGCACCATAATAACGTGAAATGGGACATGTTTGACTCTACAATGAGTTCGGTTGTGCTTAACGAAGAAGGAAAACTCGTTTGTACGTTGTAGGCTCAATTGGAGGCCAATTTGGGTGCAATCCGAGAATACAAGGATTTGAGTGACCAAATGGACTCCGCTTGATTTCAATCCTCGCGTGGCACCATAATAACGTGAAATGGGACATGTTTGACTCTACAATGAGTTCGGTTGTGCTTAACGAAGAAGGAAAACTCGTTTGTACGTTGTAGGCTCAATTGGAGGCCAATTTGGGTGCCATCCGAGAATACAAGGATTTGAGTGACCAAATGTACTCCGCTTGATTTCAATCCTCACGTGGCACCATAATAACGTCAAATGGGACATGTTTGACTCTACAAACAAGTTCTGTTGTGCTTAACGAAGAAGGAAATCTCGTTTGTACGTTGTAGGCTCAATTGGAGGCCAAGTTGGGTGCAATTCGAGAATACAAGGATTTGAGTGACCAAATGGACTCCGCTTGATTTCAATCCTCACGTGGCACCATAATAACGTCAATGGGACATGTTTGACTCAACAGAAAGGTTCGGTTGTGCTTAACGAAGAAGGAAAACTCGTTTGTACGTTGTAGGCTCAATTGGAGGCCAATTTGGGTGCAATCCGAGAATACAAGGATTTGAGTGACCAAATGGACTCTGCTTGATTTCAATCCTTGCGTAGCACCATAATAAATTCAAATGGGACATGTTTGACTCAACAAAAAGGTTCGGTTGTTCTTAACGAAGAAGTTAAACTCGTTTGTACGTTGTAGGCTCAATTGGAGGTCAATTTGGGTGCAATCCGAGAATACAAGGATTTAAGGGACCAAATGGACTCCGCTTGGTTTCTAACTAGCATTGAACCATAATAACGTCAAATGGGACATGTTTGACTCAACAAACAAGTTCGGTTTTGCTTAACGAAGAAGGAAAACTCGTTTGTACGTTGTAGGCTCAATTGGATCCAATTTGGGTGCAATCCGAAAATACATGGATTTGAGTGACCAAATGGACTCCGCTTGGTTTCTAACTCGCATGGAACCATAATAACGTCAAATGGGACATTTTTAATCAACAAACAAGTTCGGTTGTGCTTAACGAAGAAGGAAAACTCGTTTGTACGTTGTAGGATCAATTGGAGGCCAATTTGGGTGCAATCCGAGAATACAAAGATTTGAGTGACCAAATGGACTCCTTTTGATTTCAATCCTCGCGCGGCACCATAATAATGTCAAATGGGACATATTTGACTCAACAAACAAGTTCGGTTGTGCTTAACGAAGAAAGAAAACTCGTTTGTACGTTGTAGGCTTGTTTGGAGGCCAGTTTGGGTGCAATCCGAGAATACAAGGATTTGAGTGACCAAATGGACTCCGCTTGGTTTCTAACTCGCATGGCACCATAATAACGTCAAATGGGACATGTTTGACTCTACAAACAAGTTCGGTTGTGCTTAACGAATAAGGAAAACTTGTTTGTACGTTGTAGGCTCAATTGGACGCCAATTTGGTGCAATCCGAGAATACAAGGATTTGAGTGACCAAATGGACTCCGTTTGATTTCAATCCTCACGTGGCACCATAATAACGTAAAATGGGACATGTTTTACTCAACAAAAAGGTTCGGTTGTGCTTAACGAAGAAGGAAAACTCGTTTGTACGTCGTAGGCTCAATTGGAGGCCAATTTGGGAGCAATCCGAGAATACAAGGATTTGAGTGACCAAATGGACTCTGTTTGATTTCAATCCATGTGTGGCACCATAATAACGTCAAATGGGACATGTTTGACTCAACAAAAAGGTTCGGTTGTGCTTAACGAAGAAGGAAAACTCGTTTGTACGTTGTAGGCTCAATTGGAGGCCAATTTGGGTGCAATCCGAGAATACAAGGATTTAAGGGACCAAATGAACTCCGCTTGGTTTCTAACTCACATTGAACCATAATAACATCAAATGGGACATGTTTGACTCAACAAACAAGTTCGTTTGTGCTTAACGAAGAAGGAAAACTCGTTTGTACGTTGTAGGCTCAATTGGAGGCCAATTTGGGTGCAATCCGAAAATACCTGGATTTGAGTGACCAAATGGACTCCGCTTGGTTTCTAACTCGCATGGAATCATAATAACGTAAAATGGGACATTTTTGAATCAACAAACAAGTTCGGTTGTGCTTAACGAAGAAGGAAAACTCGTTTGTACGTTGTAGGATCAATTGGAGGCCAATTTGGGTGCAATCCGAGAATACAAAGATTTGAGTGACCAAATGGACTCCTTTTGATTTCAATCCTCGCGCGGCACCATAATAATGTCAAATGGGACATATTTGACTCAACAAACAAGTTCGGTTGTGCTTAACGAAGAAAGAAAACTCGTTTGTACGTTGTAGGCTTGTTTGGAGGCCAATTTGGGTGCAATCCGAGAATACAAGGATTTGAGTGACCAAATGGACTCCGCTTGGTTTCTAACTTGCGTGGCACCATAATAACGTCAAATGGGACTTGTTTGACTCTACAAACAAGTTCGGTTGTGCTTAACGAAGAAGGAAAACTTGTTTGTACGTTGTAGGCTCAATTGGACGCCAATTTGGTGCAATCCGAGAACACAAGAATTTGAGTGACCAAATGGACTCCGTTTGATTTCAATCCTTGTGTGGCACCATAATAACATCAAATGGGACATGTTTGAAACAACAAGAAGGTTCGGTTGTGTTAACGAATAAGGAAAACTCGTTTGTTCGTTGTAGGCTCAATTGGAGGCCAATTTGGGTGCAATCCGAGAATACAAGGATTTGAGTGACCAAATGGACTCCGCTTGATTTCAATCCTCACGCGGCACCATAATAACGTGAAATGGGACATGTTTGACTCTACAATGAGTTCGGTTGTGCTTAACGAAGAAGGAAAACTCGTTTGTACGTTGTAGGCTCAATTGGAGGCCAATTTGGGTGCAATCCGAGAATACAAGGATTTGAGTGACCAAATGGACTCCGCTTGATTTCAATCCTCGCGTGGCACCATAATAACGTGAAATGGGACATGTTTGACTCTACAATGAGTTCGGTTGTGCTTAACGAAGAAGGAAAACTCGTTTGTACGTTGTAGGCTCAATTGGAGGCCAATTTGGGTGCCATCCGAGAATACAAGGATTTGAGTGACCAAATGTACTCCGCTTGATTTCAATCCTCACGTGGCACCATAATAACGTCAAATGGGACATGTTTGACTCTACAAACAAGTTCTGTTGTGCTTAACGAAGAAGGAAATCTCGTTTGTACGTTGTAGGCTCAATTGGAGGCCAAGTTGGGTGCAATTCGAGAATACAAGGATTTGAGTGACCAAATGGACTCCGCTTGATTTCAATCCTCACGTGGCACCATAATAACGTCAAATGGGACATGTTTGACTCAACAGAAAGGTTCGGTTGTGCTTAACGAAGAAGGAAAACTCGTTTGTACGTTGTAGGCTCAATTGGAGGCCAATTTGGGTGCAATCCGAGAATACAAGGATTTGAGTGACCAAATGGACTCTGCTTGATTTCAATCCTTGCGTAGCACCATAATAAATTCAAATGGGACATGTTTGACTCAACAAAAAGGTTCGGTTGTTCTTAACGAAGAAGTTAAACTCGTTTGTACGTTGTAGGCTCAATTGGAGGTCAATTTGGGTGCAATCCGAGAATACAAGGATTTAAGGGACCAAATGGACTCCGCTTGGTTTCTAACTAGCATTGAACCATAATAACGTCAAATGGGACATGTTTGACTCAACAAACAAGTTCGGTTTTGCTTAACGAAGAAGGAAAACTCGTTTGTACGTTGTAGGCTCAATTGGATCCAATTTGGGTGCAATCCGAAAATACATGGATTTGAGTGACCAAATGGACTCCGCTTGGTTTCTAACTCGCATGGAACCATAATAACGTCAAATGGGACATTTTTTAATCAACAAACAAGTTCGGTTGTGCTTAACGAAGAAGGAAAACTCGTTTGTACGTTGTAGGATCAATTGGAGGCCAATTTGGGTGCAATCCGAGAATACAAAGATTTGAGTGACCAAATGGACTCCTTTTGATTTCAATCCTCGCGCGGCACCATAATAATGTCAAATGGGACATATTTGACTCAACAAACAAGTTCGGTTGTGCTTAACGAAGAAAGAAAACTCGTTTGTACGTTGTAGGCTTGTTTGGAGGCCAGTTTGGGTGCAATCCGAGAATACAAGGATTTGAGTGACCAAATGGACTCCGCTTGGTTTCTAACTCGCATGGCACCATAATAACGTCAAATGGGACATGTTTGACTCTACAAACAAGTTCGGTTGTGCTTAACGAATAAGGAAAACTTGTTTGTACGTTGTAGGCTCAATTGGACGCCAATTTGGTGCAATCCGAGAATACAAGGATTTGAGTGACCAAATGGACTCCGTTTGATTTCAATCCTCACGTGGCACCATAATAACGTAAAATGGGACATGTTTTACTCAACAAAAAGGTTCGGTTGTGCTTAACGAAGAAGGAAAACTCGTTTGTACGTCGTAGGCTCAATTGGAGGCCAATTTGGGAGCAATCCGAGAATACAAGGATTTGAGTGACCAAATGGACTCTGTTTGATTTCAATCCATGTGTGGCACCATAATAACGTCAAATGGGACATGTTTGACTCAACAAAAAGGTTCGGTTGTGCTTAACGAAGAAGGAAAACTCGTTTGTACGTTGTAGGCTCAATTGGAGGCCAATTTGGGTGCAATCCGAGAATACAAGGATTTAAGGGACCAAATGAACTCCGCTTGGTTTCTAACTCACATTGAACCATAATAACATCAAATGGGACATGTTTGACTCAACAAACAAGTTCGTTTGTGCTTAACGAAGAAGGAAAACTCGTTTGTACGTTGTAGGCTCAATTGGAGGCCAATTTGGGTGCAATCCGAAAATACCTGGATTTGAGTGACCAAATGGACTCCGCTTGGTTTCTAACTCGCATGGAATCATAATAACGTAAAATGGGACATTTTTGAATCAACAAACAAGTTCGGTTGTGCTTAACGAAGAAGGAAAACTCGTTTGTACGTTGTAGGATCAATTGGAGGCCAATTTGGGTGCAATCCGAGAATACAAAGATTTGAGTGACCAAATGGACTCCTTTTGATTTCAATCCTCGCGCGGCACCATAATAATGTCAAATGGGACATATTTGACTCAACAAACAAGTTCGGTTGTGCTTAACGAAGAAAGAAAACTCGTTTGTACGTTGTAGGCTTGTTTGGAGGCCAATTTGGGTGCAATCCGAGAATACAAGGATTTGAGTGACCAAATGGACTCCGCTTGGTTTCTAACTTGCGTGGCACCATAATAACGTCAAATGGGACTTGTTTGACTCTACAAACAAGTTCGGTTGTGCTTAACGAAGAAGGAAAACTTGTTTGTACGTTGTAGGCTCAATTGGACGCCAATTTGGTGCAATCCGAGAACACAAGAATTTGAGTGACCAAATGGACTCCGTTTGATTTCAATCCTTGTGTGGCACCATAATAACATCAAATGGGACATGTTTGAAACAACAAGAAGGTTCGGTTGTGTTAACGAATAAGGAAAACTCGTTTGTTCGTTGTAGGCTCAATTGGAGGCCAATTTGGGTGCAATCCGAGAATACAAGGATTTGAGTGACCAAATGGACTCCGCTTGATTTCAATCCTCACGCGGCACCATAATAACGTGAAATGGGACATGTTTGACTCTACAATGAGTTCGGTTGTGCTTAACGAAGAAGGAAAACTCGTTTGTACGTTGTAGGCTCAATTGGAGGCCAATTTGGGTGCAATCCGAGAATACAAGGATTTGAGTGACCAAATGGACTCCGCTTGATTTCAATCCTCGCGTGGCACCATAATAACGTGAAATGGGACATGTTTGACTCTACAATGAGTTCGGTTGTGCTTAACGAAGAAGGAAAACTCGTTTGTACGTTGTAGGCTCAATTGGAGGCCAATTTGGGTGCCATCCGAGAATACAAGGATTTGAGTGACCAAATGTACTCCGCTTGATTTCAATCCTCACGTGGCACCATAATAACGTCAAATGGGACATGTTTGACTCTACAAACAAGTTCTGTTGTGCTTAACGAAGAAGGAAATCTCGTTTGTACGTTGTAGGCTCAATTGGAGGCCAAGTTGGGTGCAATTCGAGAATACAAGGATTTGAGTGACCAAATGGACTCCGCTTGATTTCAATCCTCATGTGGCACCATAATAACGTCAAATGGGACATGTTTGACTCAACAGAAAGGTTCGGTTGTGCTTAACGAAGAAGGAAAACTCGTTTGTACGTTGTAGGCTCAATTGGAGGCCAATTTGGGTGCAATCCGAGAATACAAGGATTTGAGTGACCAAATGGACTCTGCTTGATTTCAATCCTTGCGTAGCACCATAATAAATTCAAATGGGACATGTTTGACTCAACAAAAAGGTTCGGTTGTTCTTAACGAAGAAGTTAAACTCGTTTGTACGTTGTAGGCTCAATTGGAGGTCAATTTGGGTGCAATCCGAGAATACAAGGATTTAAGGGACCAAATGGACTCCGCTTGGTTTCTAACTAGCATTGAACCATAATAACGTCAAATGGGACATGTTTGACTCAACAAACAAGTTCGGTTTTGCTTAACGAAGAAGGAAAACTCGTTTGTACGTTGTAGGCTCAATTGGATCCAATTTGGGTGCAATCCGAAAATACATGGATTTGAGTGACCAAATGGACTCCGCTTGGTTTCTAACTCGCATGGAACCATAATAACGTCAAATGGGACATTTTTTAATCAACAAACAAGTTCGGTTGTGCTTAACGAAGAAGGAAAACTCGTTTGTACGTTGTAGGATCAATTGGAGGCCAATTTGGGTGCAATCCGAGAATACAAAGATTTGAGTGACCAAATGGACTCCTTTTGATTTCAATCCTCGCGCGGCACCATAATAATGTCAAATGGGACATATTTGACTCAACAAACAAGTTCGGTTGTGCTTAACGAAGAAAGAAAACTCGTTTGTACGTTGTAGGATAGTTTGGAGGCCAGTTTGGGTGCAATCCGAGAATACAAGGATTTGAGTGACCAAATGGACTCCGCTTGGTTTCTAACTCGCATGGCACCATAATAACGTCAAATGGGACATGTTTGACTCTACAAACAAGTTCGGTTGTGCTTAACGAATAAGGAAAACTTGTTTGTACGTTGTAGGCTCAATTGGACGCCAATTTGGTGCAATCCGAGAATACAAGGATTTGAGTGACCAAATGGACTCCGTTTGATTTCAATCCTCACGTGGCACCATAATAACGTAAAATGGGACATGTTTTACTCAACAAAAAGGTTCGGTTGTGCTTAACGAAGAAGGAAAACTCGTTTGTACGTCGTAGGCTCAATTGGAGGCCAATTTGGGAGCAATCCGAGAATACAAGGATTTGAGTGACCAAATGGACTCTGTTTGATTTCAATCCATGTGTGGCACCATAATAACGTCAAATGGGACATGTTTGACTCAACAAAAAGGTTCGGTTGTGCTTAACGAAGAAGGAAAACTCGTTTGTACGTTGTAGGCTCAATTGGAGGCCAATTTGGGTGCAATCCGAGAATACAAGGATTTAAGGGACCAAATGAACTCCGCTTGGTTTCTAACTCACATTGAACCATAATAACATCAAATGGGACATGTTTGACTCAACAAACAAGTTCGTTTGTGCTTAACGAAGAAGGAAAACTCGTTTGTACGTTGTAGGCTCAATTGGAGGCCAATTTGGGTGCAATCCGAAAATACCTGGATTTGAGTGACCAAATGGACTCCGCTTGGTTTCTAACTCGCATGGAATCATAATAACGTAAAATGGGACATTTTTGAATCAACAAACAAGTTCGGTTGTGCTTAACGAAGAAGGAAAACTCGTTTGTACGTTGTAGGATCAATTGGAGGCCAATTTGGGTGCAATCCGAGAATACAAAGATTTGAGTGACCAAATGGACTCCTTTTGATTTCAATCCTCGCGCGGCACCATAATAATGTCAAATGGGACATATTTGACTCAACAAACAAGTTCGGTTGTGCTTAACGAAGAAAGAAAACTCGTTTGTACGTTGTAGGCTTGTTTGGAGGCCAATTTGGGTGCAATCCGAGAATACAAGGATTTGAGTGACCAAATGGACTCCGCTTGGTTTCTAACTTGCGTGGCACCATAATAACGTCAAATGGGACTTGTTTGACTCTACAAACAAGTTCGGTTGTGCTTAACGAAGAAGGAAAACTTGTTTGTACGTTGTAGGCTCAATTGGACGCCAATTTGGTGCAATCCGAGAACACAAGAATTTGAGTGACCAAATGGACTCCGTTTGATTTCAATCCTTGTGTGGCACCATAATAACATCAAATGGGACATGTTTGAAACAACAAGAAGGTTCGGTTGTGTTAACGAATAAGGAAAACTCGTTTGTTCGTTGTAGGCTCAATTGGAGGCCAATTTGGGTGCAATCCGAGAATACAAGGATTTGAGTGACCAAATGGACTCCGCTTGATTTCAATCCTCACGCGGCACCATAATAACGTGAAATGGGACATGTTTGACTCTACAATGAGTTCGGTTGTGCTTAACGAAGAAGGAAAACTCGTTTGTACGTTGTAGGCTCAATTGGAGGCCAATTTGGGTGCAATCCGAGAATACAAGGATTTGAGTGACCAAATGGACTCCGCTTGATTTCAATCCTCGCGTGGCACCATAATAACGTGAAATGGGACATGTTTGACTCTACAATGAGTTCGGTTGTGCTTAACGAAGAAGGAAAACTCGTTTGTACGTTGTAGGCTCAATTGGAGGCCAATTTGGGTGCCATCCGAGAATACAAGGATTTGAGTGACCAAATGTACTCCGCTTGATTTCAATCCTCACGTGGCACCATAATAACGTCAAATGGGACATGTTTGACTCTACAAACAAGTTCTGTTGTGCTTAACGAAGAAGGAAATCTCGTTTGTACGTTGTAGGCTCAATTGGAGGCCAAGTTGGGTGCAATTCGAGAATACAAGGATTTGAGTGACCAAATGGACTCCGCTTGATTTCAATCCTCACGTGGCACCATAATAACGTCAAATGGGACATGTTTGACTCAACAGAAAGGTTCGGTTGTGCTTAACGAAGAAGGAAAACTCGTTTGTACGTTGTAGGCTCAATTGGAGGCCAATTTGGGTGCAATCCGAGAATACAAGGATTTGAGTGACCAAATGGACTCTGCTTGATTTCAATCCTTGCGTAGCACCATAATAAATTCAAATGGGACATGTTTGACTCAACAAAAAGGTTCGGTTGTTCTTAACGAAGAAGTTAAACTCGTTTGTACGTTGTAGGCTCAATTGGAGGTCAATTTGGGTGCAATCCGAGAATACAAGGATTTAAGGGACCAAATGGACTCCGCTTGGTTTCTAACTAGCATTGAACCATAATAACGTCAAATGGGACATGTTTGACTCAACAAACAAGTTCGGTTTTGCTTAACGAAGAAGGAAAACTCGTTTGTACGTTGTAGGCTCAATTGGATCCAATTTGGGTGCAATCCGAAAATACATGGATTTGAGTGACCAAATGGACTCCGCTTGGTTTCTAACTCGCATGGAACCATAATAACGTCAAATGGGACATTTTTTAATCAACAAACAAGTTCGGTTGTGCTTAACGAAGAAGGAAAACTCGTTTGTACGTTGTAGGATCAATTGGAGGCCAATTTGGGTGCAATCCGAGAATACAAAGATTTGAGTGACCAAATGGACTCCTTTTGATTTCAATCCTCGCGCGGCACCATAATAATGTCAAATGGGACATATTTGACTCAACAAACAAGTTCGGTTGTGCTTAACGAAGAAAGAAAACTCGTTTGTACGTTGTAGGCTTGTTTGGAGGCCAGTTTGGGTGCAATCCGAGAATACAAGGATTTGAGTGACCAAATGGACTCCGCTTGGTTTCTAACTCGCATGGCACCATAATAACGTCAAATGGGACATGTTTGACTCTACAAACAAGTTCGGTTGTGCTTAACGAATAAGGAAAACTTGTTTGTACGTTGTAGGCTCAATTGGACGCCAATTTGGTGCAATCCGAGAATACAAGGATTTGAGTGACCAAATGGACTCCGTTTGATTTCAATCCTCACGTGGCACCATAATAACGTAAAATGGGACATGTTTTACTCAACAAAAAGGTTCGGTTGTGCTTAACGAAGAAGGAAAACTCGTTTGTACGTCGTAGGCTCAATTGGAGGCCAATTTGGGAGCAATCCGAGAATACAAGGATTTGAGTGACCAAATGGACTCTGTTTGATTTCAATCCATGTGTGGCACCATAATAACGTCAAATGGGACATGTTTGACTCAACAAAAAGGTTCGGTTGTGCTTAACGAAGAAGGAAAACTCGTTTGTACGTTGTAGGCTCAATTGGAGGCCAATTTGGGTGCAATCCGAGAATACAAGGATTTAAGGGACCAAATGAACTCCGCTTGGTTTCTAACTCACATTGAACCATAATAACATCAAATGGGACATGTTTGACTCAACAAACAAGTTCGTTTGTGCTTAACGAAGAAGGAAAACTCGTTTGTACGTTGTAGGCTCAATTGGAGGCCAATTTGGGTGCAATCCGAAAATACCTGGATTTGAGTGACCAAATGGACTCCGCTTGGTTTCTAACTCGCATGGAATCATAATAACGTAAAATGGGACATTTTTGAATCAACAAACAAGTTCGGTTGTGCTTAACGAAGAAGGAAAACTCGTTTGTACGTTGTAGGATCAATTGGAGGCCAATTTGGGTGCAATCCGAGAATACAAAGATTTGAGTGACCAAATGGACTCCTTTTGATTTCAATCCTCGCGCGGCACCATAATAATGTCAAATGGGACATATTTGACTCAACAAACAAGTTCGGTTGTGCTTAACGAAGAAAGAAAACTCGTTTGTACGTTGTAGGCTTGTTTGGAGGCCAATTTGGGTGCAATCCGAGAATACAAGGATTTGAGTGACCAAATGGACTCCGCTTGGTTTCTAACTTGCGTGGCACCATAATAACGTCAAATGGGACTTGTTTGACTCTACAAACAAGTTCGGTTGTGCTTAACGAAGAAGGAAAACTTGTTTGTACGTTGTAGGCTCAATTGGACGCCAATTTGGTGCAATCCGAGAACACAAGAATTTGAGTGACCAAATGGACTCCGTTTGATTTCAATCCTTGTGTGGCACCATAATAACATCAAATGGGACATGTTTGAAACAACAAGAAGGTTCGGTTGTGTTAACGAATAAGGAAAACTCGTTTGTTCGTTGTAGGCTCAATTGGAGGCCAATTTGGGTGCAATCCGAGAATACAAGGATTTGAGTGACCAAATGGACTCCGCTTGATTTCAATCCTCACGCGGCACCATAATAACGTGAAATGGGACATGTTTGACTCTACAATGAGTTCGGTTGTGCTTAACGAAGAAGGAAAACTCGTTTGTACGTTGTAGGCTCAATTGGAGGCCAATTTGGGTGCAATCCGAGAATACAAGGATTTGAGTGACCAAATGGACTCCGCTTGATTTCAATCCTCGCGTGGCACCATAATAACGTGAAATGGGACATGTTTGACTCTACAATGAGTTCGGTTGTGCTTAACGAAGAAGGAAAACTCGTTTGTACGTTGTAGGCTCAATTGGAGGCCAATTTGGGTGCCATCCGAGAATACAAGGATTTGAGTGACCAAATGTACTCCGCTTGATTTCAATCCTCACGTGGCACCATAATAACGTCAAATGGGACATGTTTGACTCTACAAACAAGTTCTGTTGTGCTTAACGAAGAAGGAAATCTCGTTTGTACGTTGTAGGCTCAATTGGAGGCCAAGTTGGGTGCAATTCGAGAATACAAGGATTTGAGTGACCAAATGGACTCCGCTTGATTTCAATCCTCACGTGGCACCATAATAACGTCAAATGGGACATGTTTGACTCAACAGAAAGGTTCGGTTGTGCTTAACGAAGAAGGAAAACTCGTTTGTACGTTGTAGGCTCAATTGGAGGCCAATTTGGGTGCAATCCGAGAATACAAGGATTTGAGTGACCAAATGGACTCTGCTTGATTTCAATCCTTGCGTAGCACCATAATAAATTCAAATGGGACATGTTTGACTCAACAAAAAGGTTCGGTTGTTCTTAACGAAGAAGTTAAACTCGTTTGTACGTTGTAGGCTCAATTGGAGGTCAATTTGGGTGCAATCCGAGAATACAAGGATTTAAGGGACCAAATGGACTCCGCTTGGTTTCTAACTAGCATTGAACCATAATAACGTCAAATGGGACATGTTTGACTCAACAAACAAGTTCGGTTTTGCTTAACGAAGAAGGAAAACTCGTTTGTACGTTGTAGGCTCAATTGGATCCAATTTGGGTGCAATCCGAAAATACATGGATTTGAGTGACCAAATGGACTCCGCTTGGTTTCTAACTCGCATGGAACCATAATAACGTCAAATGGGACATTTTTTAATCAACAAACAAGTTCGGTTGTGCTTAACGAAGAAGGAAAACTCGTTTGTACGTTGTAGGATCAATTGGAGGCCAATTTGGGTGCAATCCGAGAATACAAAGATTTGAGTGACCAAATGGACTCCTTTTGATTTCAATCCTCGCGCGGCACCATAATAATGTCAAATGGGACATATTTGACTCAACAAACAAGTTCGGTTGTGCTTAACGAAGAAAGAAAACTCGTTTGTACGTTGTAGGCTTGTTTGGAGGCCAGTTTGGGTGCAATCCGAGAATACAAGGATTTGAGTGACCAAATGGACTCCGCTTGGTTTCTAACTCGCGTGGCACCATAATAACGTCAAATGGGACAAGTTTGACTCTACAAATAAGTTCGGTTGTGCTTAACGAATAAGGAAAACTTGTTTGTACGTTGTAGGCTCAATTGGACGCCAATTTGGTGCAATCCGAGAATACAAGGATTTGAGTTACCAAATGGACTCCGTTTGATTTCAATCCTCACGTGGCACCATAATAACGTAAAATGGGACATGTTTTACTCAACAAAAAGGTTCGGTTGTGCTTAACGAAGAAGGAAAACTCGTTTGTACGTTGTAGGCTCAATTAGAGGCCAATTTGGGAGCAATCCGAGAATACAAGGATTTGAGTGACCAAATGGACTCTGTTTGATTTCAATCCATGTGTGGCACCATAATAACGTCAAATGGGACATGTTTGACTCAACAAAAAGGTTCGGTTGTTCTTAACGAAGAAGTTAAACTCGTTTGTACGTTGTAGGCTCAATTGGAGGTCAATTTGGGTGCAATCCGAGAATACAAGGATTTAAGGGACCAAATGGACTCCGCTTGGTTTCTAACACACATTGAACCATAATAACATCAAATGGGACATGTTTGACTCAACAAACAAGTTCGGTTGTGCTTAACGAAGAAGGAAAACTCGTTTGTACGTTGTAGGCTCAATTGGAGGCCAATTTGGGTGCAATCCGAAAATACATGGATTTGAGTGACCAAATGGACTTCGCTTGGTTTCTAACTCGCATGGAACCATAATAACATCAAATGGGACATTTTTGAATCAAAAAACAAGTTCAGTTGTGCTTAATGAAGAAGGAAAACTCGTTTGTACGTTGTAGGATCAATTGGAGGCCAATTTGGGTGCAATCCGAGAATACAAAGATTTGAGTGACCAAATGGACTTCTTTTGATTTCAATCCTCGCGCGGCACCATAATAATGTCAAATGGGACATATTTGACTCAACAAACAAGTTCGGTTGTGCTTAACGAAGAAAGAAAACTCGTTTGTACGTTGTAGGCTTGTTTGGAGGCCAATTTGGGTGCAATCCGAGAATACAAGGATTTGAGTGACCAAATGGACTCCGCTTGGTTTCTAACTTGCGTGGCACCATAATAACGTCAAATGGGACTTGTTTGACTCTACAAACAAGTTCGGTTGTGCTTAACGAAGAAGAAAAACTTGTTTGTACGTTGTAGGCTCAATTGGACGCCAATTTGGTGCAATCCGAGAACACAAGAATTTGAGTGACCAAATGGACTCCGTTTGATTTCAATCCTTGTGTGGCACCATAATAACATCAAATGGGACATGTTTGAAACAACAAGAAGGTTCGGTTGTGTTAACGAATAAGGAAAACTCGTTTGTTCGTTGTAGGCTCAATTGGAGGCCAATTTGGGTGCAATCCGAGAATACAAGGATTTGAGTGACCAAATGGACTCCGCTTGATTTCAATCCTCACGCGGCACCATAATAACGTGAAATGGGACATGTTTGACTCTACAATGAGTTCGGTTGTGCTTAACGAAGAAGGAAAACTCGTTTGTACGTTGTAGGCTCAATTGGAGGCCAATTTGGGTGCAATCCGAGAATACAAGGATTTGAGTGACCAAATGGACTCCGCTTGATTTCAATCCTCGCGTGGCACCATAATAACGTGAAATGGGACATGTTTGACTCTACAATGAGTTCGGTTGTGCTTAACGAAGAAGGAAAACTCGTTTTTCTTTGTAGGCTCAATTGGAGGCCAATTTGGGTGCCATCCGAGAATACAAGGATTTGAGTGACCAAATGTACTCCGCTTGATTTCAATCCTCACGTGGCACCATAATAACGTCAAATGGGACATGTTTGACTCTACAAACAAGTTCTGTTGTGCTTAACGAAGAAGGAAATCTCGTTTGTACGTTGTAGGCTCAATTGGAGGCCAAGTTGGGTGCAATTCGAGAATACAAGGATTTGAGTGACCAAATGGACTCCGCTTGATTTCAATCCTCACGTGGCACCATAATAACGTCAAATGGGACATGTTTGACTCAACAGAAAGGTTCGGTTGTGCTTAACGAAGAAGGAAAACTCGTTTGTACGTTGTAGGCTCAATTGGAGGCCAATTTGGGTGCAATCCGAGAATACAAGGATTTGAGTGACCAAATGGACTCTGCTTGATTTCAATCCTTGCGTAGCACCATAATAAATTCAAATGGGACATGTTTGACTCAACAAAAAGGTTCGGTTGTTCTTAACGAAGAAGTTAAACTCGTTTGTACGTTGTAGGCTCAATTGGAGGTCAATTTGGGTGCAATCCGAGAATACAAGGATTTAAGGGACCAAATGGACTCCGCTTGGTTTCTAACTAGCATTGAACCATAATAACGTCAAATGGGACATGTTTGACTCAACAAACAAGTTCGGTTTTGCTTAACGAAGAAGGAAAACTCGTTTGTACGTTGTAGGCTCAATTGGATCCAATTTGGGTGCAATCCGAAAATACATGGATTTGAGTGACCAAATGGACTCCGCTTGGTTTCTAACTCGCATGGAACCATAATAACGTCAAATGGGACATTTTTTAATCAACAAACAAGTTCGGTTGTGCTTAACGAAGAAGGAAAACTCGTTTGTACGTTGTAGGATCAATTGGAGGCCAATTTGGGTGCAATCCGAGAATACAAAGATTTGAGTGACCAAATGGACTCCTTTTGATTTCAATCCTCGCGCGGCACCATAATAATGTCAAATGGGACATATTTGACTCAACAAACAAGTTCGGTTGTGCTTAACGAAGAAAGAAAACTCGTTTGTACGTTGTAGGCTTGTTTGGAGGCCAGTTTGGGTGCAATCCGAGAATACAAGGATTTGAGTGACCAAATGGACTCCGCTTGGTTTCTAACTCGCATGGCACCATAATAACGTCAAATGGGACATGTTTGACTCTACAAACAAGTTCGGTTGTGCTTAACGAATAAGGAAAACTTGTTTGTACGTTGTAGGCTCAATTGGACGCCAATTTGGTGCAATCCGAGAATACAAGGATTTGAGTGACCAAATGGACTCCGTTTGATTTCAATCCTCACGTGGCACCATAATAACGTAAAATGGGACATGTTTTACTCAACAAAAAGGTTCGGTTGTGCTTAACGAAGAAGGAAAACTCGTTTGTACGTCGTAGGCTCAATTGGAGGCCAATTTGGGAGCAATCCGAGAATACAAGGATTTGAGTGACCAAATGGACTCTGTTTGATTTCAATCCATGTGTGGCACCATAATAACGTCAAATGGGACATGTTTGACTCAACAAAAAGGTTCGGTTGTGCTTAACGAAGAAGGAAAACTCGTTTGTACGTTGTAGGATCAATTGGAAGCCAATTTGGGTGCAATCCGAGAATACAAGGATTTGAGTGACCAAATGGACTCCGCTTGATTTCAATCCTCACGCGGCACCATAATAACGTGAAATGGGACATGTTTGACTCTACAATGAGTTCGGTTGTGCTTAACGAAGAAGGAAAACTCGTTTGTACGTTGTAGGCTCAATTGGAGGCCAATTTGGGTGCAATCCGAGAATACAAGGATTTGAGTGACCAAATGGACTCCGCTTGATTTCAATCCTCGCGTGGCACCATAATAACGTGAAATGGGACATGTTTGACTCTACAATGAGTTCGGTTGTGCTTAACGAAGAAGGAAAACTCGTTTGTACGTTGTAGGCTCAATTGGAGGCCAATTTGGGTGCCATCCGAGAATACAAGGATTTGAGTGACCAAATGTACTCCGCTTGATTTCAATCCTCACGTGGCACCATAATAACGTCAAATGGGACATGTTTGACTCTACAAACAAGTTCTGTTGTGCTTAACGAAGAAGGAAATCTCGTTTGTACGTTGTAGGCTCAATTGGAGGCCAAGTTGGGTGCAATTCGAGAATACAAGGATTTGAGTGACCAAATGGACTCCGCTTGATTTCAATCCTCACGTGGCACCATAATAACGTCAAATGGGACATGTTTGACTCAACAGAAAGGTTCGGTTGTGCTTAACGAAGAAGGAAAACTCGTTTGTACGTTGTAGGCTCAATTGGAGGCCAATTTGGGTGCAATCCGAGAATACAAGGATTTGAGTGACCAAATGGACTCTGCTTGATTTCAATCCTTGCGTAGCACCATAATAAATTCAAATGGGACATGTTTGACTCAACAAAAAGGTTCGGTTGTTCTTAACGAAGAAGTTAAACTCGTTTGTACGTTGTAGGCTCAATTGGAGGTCAATTTGGGTGCAATCCGAGAATACAAGGATTTAAGGGACCAAATGGACTCCGCTTGGTTTCTAACTAGCATTGAACCATAATAACGTCAAATGGGACATGTTTGACTCAACAAACAAGTTCGGTTTTGCTTAACGAAGAAGGAAAACTCGTTTGTACGTTGTAGGCTCAATTGGATCCAATTTGGGTGCAATCCGAAAATACATGGATTTGAGTGACCAAATGGACTCCGCTTGGTTTCTAACTCGCATGGAACCATAATAACGTCAAATGGGACATTTTTTAATCAACAAACAAGTTCGGTTGTGCTTAACGAAGAAGGAAAACTCGTTTGTACGTTGTAGGATCAATTGGAGGCCAATTTGGGTGCAATCCGAGAATACAAAGATTTGAGTGACCAAATGGACTCCTTTTGATTTCAATCCTCGCGCGGCACCATAATAATGTCAAATGGGACATATTTGACTCAACAAACAAGTTCGGTTGTGCTTAACGAAGAAAGAAAACTCGTTTGTACGTTGTAGGCTTGTTTGGAGGCCAGTTTGGGTGCAATCCGAGAATACAAGGATTTGAGTGACCAAATGGACTCCGCTTGGTTTCTAACTCGCGTGGCACCATAATAACGTCAAATGGGACAAGTTTGACTCTACAAATAAGTTCGGTTGTGCTTAACGAATAAGGAAAACTTGTTTGTACGTTGTAGGCTCAATTGGACGCCAATTTGGTGCAATCCGAGAATACAAGGATTTGAGTTACCAAATGGACTCCGTTTGATTTCAATCCTCACGTGGCACCATAATAACGTAAAATGGGACATGTTTTACTCAACAAAAAGGTTCGGTTGTGCTTAACGAAGAAGGAAAACTCGTTTGTACGTTGTAGGCTCAATTAGAGGCCAATTTGGGAGCAATCCGAGAATACAAGGATTTGAGTGACCAAATGGACTCTGTTTGATTTCAATCCATGTGTGGCACCATAATAACGTCAAATGGGACATGTTTGACTCAACAAAAAGGTTCGGTTGTGCTTAACGAAGAAGGAAAACTCGTTTGTACGTTGTAGGATCAATTGGAAGCCAATTTGGGTGCAATCCGAGAATACAAGGATTTGAGTGACCAAATGGACTCCGCTTGATTTCAATCCTCACGCGGCACCATAATAACGTGAAATGGGACATGTTTGACTCTACAATGAGTTCGGTTGTGCTTAACGAAGAAGGAAAACTCGTTTGTACGTTGTAGGCTCAATTGGAGGCCAATTTGGGTGCAATCCGAGAATACAAGGATTTGAGTGACCAAATGGACTCCGCTTGATTTCAATCCTCGCGTGGCACCATAATAACGTGAAATGGGACATGTTTGACTCTACAATGAGTTCGGTTGTGCTTAACGAAGAAGGAAAACTCGTTTGTACGTTGTAGGCTCAATTGGAGGCCAATTTGGGTGCCATCCGAGAATACAAGGATTTGAGTGACCAAATGTACTCCGCTTGATTTCAATCCTCACGTGGCACCATAATAACGTCAAATGGGACATGTTTGACTCTACAAACAAGTTCTGTTGTGCTTAACGAAGAAGGAAATCTCGTTTGTACGTTGTAGGCTCAATTGGAGGCCAAGTTGGGTGCAATTCGAGAATACAAGGATTTGAGTGACCAAATGGACTCCGCTTGATTTCAATCCTCACGTGGCACCATAATAACGTCAAATGGGACATGTTTGACTCAACAGAAAGGTTCGGTTGTGCTTAACGAAGAAGGAAAACTCGTTTGTACGTTGTAGGCTCAATTGGAGGCCAATTTGGGTGCAATCCGAGAATACAAGGATTTGAGTGACCAAATGGACTCTGCTTGATTTCAATCCTTGCGTAGCACCATAATAAATTCAAATGGGACATGTTTGACTCAACAAAAAGGTTCGGTTGTTCTTAACGAAGAAGTTAAACTCGTTTGTACGTTGTAGGCTCAATTGGAGGTCAATTTGGGTGCAATCCGAGAATACAAGGATTTAAGGGACCAAATGGACTCCGCTTGGTTTCTAACTAGCATTGAACCATAATAACGTCAAATGGGACATGTTTGACTCAACAAACAAGTTCGGTTTTGCTTAACGAAGAAGGAAAACTCGTTTGTACGTTGTAGGCTCAATTGGATCCAATTTGGGTGCAATCCGAAAATACATGGATTTGAGTGACCAAATGGACTCCGCTTGGTTTCTAACTCGCATGGAACCATAATAACGTCAAATGGGACATTTTTTAATCAACAAACAAGTTCGGTTGTGCTTAACGAAGAAGGAAAACTCGTTTGTACGTTGTAGGATCAATTGGAGGCCAATTTGGGTGCAATCCGAGAATACAAAGATTTGAGTGACCAAATGGACTCCTTTTGATTTCAATCCTCGCGCGGCACCATAATAATGTCAAATGGGACATATTTGACTCAACAAACAAGTTCGGTTGTGCTTAACGAAGAAAGAAAACTCGTTTGTACGTTGTAGGCTTGTTTGGAGGCCAGTTTGGGTGCAATCCGAGAATACAAGGATTTGAGTGACCAAATGGACTCCGCTTGGTTTCTAACTCGCGTGGCACCATAATAACGTCAAATGGGACAAGTTTGACTCTACAAATAAGTTCGGTTGTGCTTAACGAATAAGGAAAACTTGTTTGTACGTTGTAGGCTCAATTGGACGCCAATTTGGTGCAATCCGAGAATACAAGGATTTGAGTTACCAAATGGACTCCGTTTGATTTCAATCCTCACGTGGCACCATAATAACGTAAAATGGGACATGTTTTACTCAACAAAAAGGTTCGGTTGTGCTTAACGAAGAAGGAAAACTCGTTTGTACGTTGTAGGCTCAATTAGAGGCCAATTTGGGAGCAATCCGAGAATACAAGGATTTGAGTGACCAAATGGACTCTGTTTGATTTCAATCCATGTGTGGCACCATAATAACGTCAAATGGGACATGTTTGACTCAACAAAAAGGTTCGGTTGTGCTTAACGAAGAAGGAAAACTCGTTTGTACGTTGTAGGCTCAATTGGAGGCTAATTTGGGTGCAATCCGAGAATACAAGGATTTAAGGGACCAAATGGACTCCGCTTGGTTTCTAACTCACATTAACCATAATAACATCAAATGGGACATGTTTGACTCAACAAACAAGTTCGGTTGTGCTTAACGAAGAAGGAAAACTCGTTTGTACTTTGTAGGCTCAATTGGAGGCCAATTTGGGTGCAATCCGAGAATACAAGGATTTGAGTGACCAAATGGACTCCGCTTGGTTTCTAACTCGCGTGGCACCATAATAACGTCAAATGGGACTTGTTTGACTCTACAAACAAGGTCGGTTGTTCTTAACGAAGAAGGAAAACTTGTTTGTACGTTGTAGGCTCAATTGGACGCCAATTTGGTGCAATCCGATAACACAAGAATTTGAGTGACCAAATGGACTCCCTTTGATTTCAATCCTCGTGTGGCACCATAATAACATCAAATGGGACATTTTTGAAACAACATGAAGGTTCGGTTGTGTTAACGAATAAGGAAAACTCGTTTGTACGTTGTAGGCTCAATTGGAGGCCAAGTTGGGTGCAATTCGAGAATACAAGGATTTGAGTGACCAAATGGACTCCGCTTGATTTCAATCCTCGCGTGGCACCATAATAATGTCAAATGGGACATGTTTGACTCAACAGAAAGGTTCGGTTGTGCTTAACGAAGAAGGAAAACTCGTTTGTACGTTCTAGGCTCAATTGGAGGCCAATTTGGGAGCAATCCGAGAATACAAGGATTTGAGTGACCAAATGGACTCTGTTTGATTTCAATCCATGTGTGGCACCATAATAACGTCAAATGGGACATGTTTGACTCAACAAAAAGGTTCGGTTGTGCTTAACGAAGAAGGAAAACTCGTTTGTACGTTGTAGGCTCAATTGGAGGCTAATTTGGGTGCAATCCGAGAATACAAGGATTTAAGGGACCAAATGGACTCCGCTTGGTTTCTAACTCACATTAACCATAATAACATCAAATGGGACATGTTTGACTCAACAAACAAGTTCGGTTGTGCTTAACGAAGAAGGAAAACTCGTTTGTACTTTGTAGGCTCAATTGGAGGCCAATTTGGGTGCAATCCGAGAATACAAAGATTTGAGTGACCAAATGGACTCCGCTTGGTTTCTAACTCGCGTGGCACCATAATAACGTCAAATGGGAATTGTTTGACTCTACAAACAAGTTCGGTTGTGCTTAATGAAGAAGGAAAACTTGTTTGTACGTTGTAGCTCAATTGGACGCCAATTTGGTGCAATCCGAGAACACAAGTATTTGAGTGACCAAATGGACTCCCTTTGATTTCAATCCTCGTGTGGCACCATAATAACATCAAATGGGACATTTTTGAAACAACAAGAAGGTTCGGTTGTGTTAACGAATAAGGAAAACTCGTTTGTACGTTGTAGGCTCAATTGGAGGCCAAGTTGGGTGCAATTCGAGAATACAAGGATTTGAGTGACCAAATGGACTCCGCTTGATTTCAATCCTCACGTGGCACCATAATAACGTCAAATGGGACATGTTTGACTCAACAGAAAGGTTCGGTTGTGCTTAACGAAGAAGGAAAACTCGTTTGTACGTTGTAGGCTCAATTGGAGGCCAATTTGGGTGCAATCCGAGAATACAAGGATTTGAGTGACCTTGGACTCTGCTTGATTTCAATCCTTGCGTAGCACCATAATAACTTCAAATGGGACATGTTTGACTCAACAAAAAGGTTCGGTTGTTCTTAACGAAGAAGTTAAACTCGTTTGTACGTTGTAGGCTCAATTGGAGGTCAATTTGGGTGCAATCCGAGAATACAAGGATTTAAGGGACCAAATGGACTCCGCTTGGTTTCTAACTAGCATTGAACCATAATAACGTCAAATGGGACATTTTTGAATCAACAAACAAGTTCGGTTGTGCTTAACGAAGAAGGAAAACTCGTTTGTACGTTGTAGGATCAATTGGAGGCCAATTTGGGTGCAATCCGAGAATACAAAGATTTGAGTGACCAAATGGACTCCTTTTGATTTCAATCCTCGCGCGGCACCATAATAATGTCAAATGGGACATATTTGACTCAACAAACAAGTTCGGTTGTGCTTAACGAAGAAAGAAAACTCGTTTGTACGTTGTGGGCTTGTTTGGAGGCCAATTTGGGTGCAATCCGAGAATACAAGGATTTGAGTGACCAAATGGACTCCGCTTGGTTTCTAACTCGCGTGGCACCATAATAACGTCAAATGGGACTTTTTTGACTCTACAAACAAGTTCGGTTGTGCTTAACGAAGAAGGAAAACTTGTTTGTACGTTGTAGGCTCAATTGGACGCCAATTTGGTGCAATCCGAGAACACAAGAATTTGAGTGACCAAATGGACTCCGCTTGATTTCAATCCTCGCGTGGCACCATAATAACGTCAAATGGGACATGTTTGACTCTACAAACAAGTTCGGTTGTGCTTAACGAAGAAGCAAATCTCGTTTGTACGTTGTAGGCTCAATTGGAGGCCAAGTTGGGTGCAATTCGAGAATACAAGGATTTGAGTGACCAAATGGACTCCGCTTGATTTCAATCCTCACGTGGCACCATAATAACGTCAAATGGGACATGTTTGACTCAACAGAAAGGTTCGGTTGTGCTTAACGAAGAAGGAAAACTCGTTTGTACGTTGTAGGCTCAATTGGAGGCCAATTTGGGTGCAATCCGAGAATACAAGGATTTGAGTGACCATGGACTCTGCTTGATTTCAATCCTTGCGTAGCACCATAATAACTTCAAATGGGACATGTTTGACTCAACAAAAAGGTTCGGTTGTTCTTAACGAAGAAGTTAAACTCGTTTGTACGTTGTAGGCTCAATTGGAGGTCAATTTGGGTGCAATCCGAGAATACAAGGATTTAAGGGACCAAATGGACTCCGCTTGGTTTCTAACTAGCATTGAACCATAATAACGTCAAATGGGACATGTTTGACTCTACAAACAAGTTCGGTTGTGCTTAACGAAGAAGGAAAACTCGTTTGTACGTTGTAGGCTCAATTGGATCCAATTTGGGTGCAATCCGAAAATACATGGATTTGAGTGACCAAATGGACTCCGCTTGGTTTCTAACTCGCATGGAACCATAATAACGTCAAATGGGACATTTGTTACTCAACAAAAAAGTTCATTTGTGCTTAACGAAGATTGAAAACTCGTTTGTACGTTGTAGGATCAATTGGAGGCCAATTTGGGTGCAATCCGATAATACTAAGATTTGAGTGACCAAATGGACTCCTTTTGATTTCAATCCTTGCGCGGCACCATAATAATGTCAAATGGGACATATTTGACTCAACAAACAAGTTCGGTTGTGCTTAACGAAGAAAGAAAACTCGTTTGTACGTTGTAGGCTTGTTTGGAGGCCAGTTTGGGTGCAATCCGAGAATACAAGGATTTGAGTGACCAAATGGACTCCGCTTGGTTTCTAACTCGCGTGGCACCATAATAACGTCAAATGGGACAAGTTTGACTCTACAAACAAGTTCGTTTGTGCTTAACGAATAAGGAAAACTTGTTTGTACGTTGTAGGCTCAATTGGACGCCAATTTGGTGCAATCCGAGAATACAAGGATTTGAGTGACCAAATGGACTCCGTTTGATTTCAATCCTCACGTGGCACCATAATAACGTAAAATGGGACATGTTTTACTCAACAAAAAGGTTCGGTTGTGCTTAACGAAGAAGGAAAACTCGTTTGTACGTTGTAGGCTCAATTGGAGGCCAATTTGAGAGCAATCCGAGAATACAAGGATTTGAGTGACCAAATGGACTCTGCTTGATTTCAATCCTTGCGTAGCACCATAATAACTTCAAATGGGACATGTTTGACTCAACAAAAAGGTTCGGTTGTTCTTAACGAAGAAGTTAAACTCGTTTGTACGTTGTAGGCTCAATTGGAGGTCAATTTGGGTGCAATCCGAGAATACAAGGATTTAAGGGACCAAATGGACTCCGCTTGGTTTCTAACTCACATTGAACCATAATAACATCAAATGGGACATGTTTGACTCAACAAACAAGTTCGGTTGTGCTTAACGAAGAAGGAAAACTCGTTTGTACGTTGTAGGCTCAATTGGAGGCCAATTTGGGTGCAATCCGAAAATACATGGATTTGAGTGACCAAATGGACTCCGCTTGGTTTCCAACTCGCATGGAACCATAATAACGTCAAATGGGACATTTTTGAATCAACAAACAAGTTCGGTTGTGCTTAACGAAGAAGGAAAACTCGTTTGTACGTTGTAGGATCAATTGGAGGCCAATTTGGGTGCAATCCGAGAATACAAAGATTTGAGTGACCAAATGGACTCCTTTTGATTTCAATCCTCGTGCGGCACCATAATAATGTCAAATGGGACATATTTGACTCAACAAACAAGTTCGGTTGTGCTTAACGAAGAAAGAAAACTCGTTTGTACGTTGTAGGCTTGTTTGGAGGCCAGTTTGGGTGCAATCCGAGAATACAAGGATTTGAGTGACCAAATGGACTCCGCTTGGTTTCTGACTCGCGTGGCACCATAATAACGTCAAATGGGACAAGTTTGACTCTACAAATAAGTTCGTTTGTGCTTAACGAATAAGGAAAACTTGTTTGTACGTTGTAGGCTCAATTGGACGCAAATTTGGTGCAATCCGAGAATACAAGGATTTGAGTGACCAAATGGACTCCGTTTGATTTCAATCCTCACGTGGCACCATAATAACGTAAAATGGGACATGTTTTACTCAACAAAAAGGTTCGGTTGTGCTTAACGAAGAAGGAAAACTCGTTTGTACGTTGTAGGCTCAATTGGAGGCCAATTTGGGAGCAATCCGAGAATACAAGGATTTGAGTGACCAAATGGACTCTGCTTGATTTCAATCCTTGCGTAGCACCATAATAACTTCAAATGGGACATGTTTGACTCAACAAAAAGGTTCGGTTGTTCTTAACGAAGAAGTTAAACTCGTTTGTACGTTGTAGGCTCAATTGGAGGTCAATTTGGGTGCAATCCGAGAATACAAGGATTTAAGGGACCAAATGGACTCCGCTTGGTTTCTAACACACATTGAACCATAATAACATCAAATGGGACATGTTTGACTCAACAAACAAGTTCGGTTGTGCTTAACGAAGAAGGAAAACTCGTTTGTACGTTGTAGGCTCAATTGGAGGCCAATTTGGGTGCAATCCGAAAATACATGGATTTGAGTGACCAAATGGACTCCGCTTGGTTTCCAACTCGCATGGAACCATAATAACGTCAAATGGGACATTTTTGAATCAACAAACAAGTTCGGTTGTGCTTAACGAAGAAGGAAAACTCGTTTGTACGTTGTAGGATCAATTGGAGGCCAATTTGGGTGCAATCCGAGAATACAAAGATTTGAGTGACCAAATGGACTCCTTTTGATTTCAATCCTCGTGCGGCACCATAATAATGTCAAATGGGACATATTTGACTCAACAAACAAGTTCGGTTGTGCTTAACGAAGAAAGAAAACTCGTTTGTACGTTGTAGGCTTGTTTGGAGGCCAGTTTGGGTGCAATCCGAGAATACAAGGATTTGAGTGACCAAATGGACTCCGCTTGGTTTCTGACTCGCGTGGCACCATAATAACGTCAAATGGGACAAGTTTGACTCTACAAATAAGTTCGTTTGTGCTTAACGAATAAGGAAAACTTGTTTGTACGTTGTAGGCTCAATTGGACGCAAATTTGGTGCAATCCGAGAATACAAGGATTTGAGTGACCAAATGGACTCCGTTTGATTTCAATCCTCACGTGGCACCATAATAACGTAAAATGGGACATGTTTTACTCAACAAAAAGGTTCGGTTGTGCTTAACGAAGAAGGAAAACTCGTTTGTACGTTGTAGGCTCAATTGGAGGCCAATTTGGGAGCAATCCGAGAATACAAGGATTTGAGTGACCAAATGGACTCTGCTTGATTTCAATCCTTGCGTAGCACCATAATAACTTCAAATGGGACATGTTTGACTCAACAAAAAGGTTCGGTTGTTCTTAACGAAGAAGTTAAACTCGTTTGTACGTTGTAGGCTCAATTGGAGGTCAATTTGGGTGCAATCCGAGAATACAAGGATTTAAGGGACCAAATGGACTCCGCTTGGTTTCTAACACACATTGAACCATAATAACATCAAATGGGACATGTTTGACTCAACAAACAAGTTCGGTTGTGCTTAACGAAGAAGGAAAACTCGTTTGTACGTTGTAGGCTCAATTGGAGGCCAATTTGGGTGCAATCCGAAAATACATGGATTTGAGTGACCAAATGGACTTCGCTTGGTTTCTAACTCGCATGGAACCATAATAACATCAAATGGGACATTTTTGAATCAACAAACAAGTTCAGTTGTGCTTAATGAAGAAGGAAAACTCGTTTGTACGTTGTAGGATCAATTGGAGGCCAATTTGGGTGCAATCCGAGAATACAAAGATTTGAGTGACCAAATGGACTCCTTTTGATTTCAATCTTCGCGCGGCACAATAATAATGTCAAATGGGACATATTTGACTCAACAAACAAGTTCGTTTGTGCTTAACGAAGAAAGAAAACTCGTTTGTACGTTGTAGGCTTGTTTGGAGGCCAATTTGGGTGCAATCCGAGAATACAAGGATTTGAGTGACCAAATGGACTCCGCTTGGTTTCTAACTCGCGTGGCACCATAATAACGTCAAATGAGACTTTTTTGACTCTACAAACAAGTTCGGTTGTGTTTAACGAAGAAGGAAAACTTGTTTGTACGTTGTAGGCTCAATTGGACGCCAATTTGGTGCAATCCGAGAACACAAGAATTTGAGTGACCAAATGGACTCCGTTTGATTTCAATCCTCGTGTGGCACCATAATAACATCAAATAGGACATGTTTGAAACAACAAGAAGGTTCGGTTGTGTTAACGAATAAGGAAAACTCGTTTGTACGTTGTAGGCTCAATTGGAGGGCAATTTGGGTGCAATCCGAGAATACAAGGATTTGAGTGACCAAATGGACTCCGCTTGATTTCAATCCTCGCATGGCACCATAATAACGTGAAATGAGACATGTTTGACTCTACAATGAGTTCGGTTGTGCTTAACGAAGAAGGAAAACTCGTTTGTACGTTGTAGGCTCAATTGGAGGCCAATTTGGGTGCAATCCGAGAATACAAGGATTTGAGTGACCAAATGGACTCCGCTTGATTTCAATCCTCACGTGGCACCATAATAACGTCAAATGGGACATGTTTGACTCTATAAACAAGTTCGGTTGTGCTTAACGAAGAAGGAAAACTGGTTTGTACGTTGTAGGCTCAATTGGATCCAATTTGGGTGCAATCCGAAAATACATGGATTTAAGTGACCAAATGGACTCCGCTTGGTTTCTAACTCGCATGGAACCATAATAACGTCAAATGGGACATTTGTTACTCAACAAAAAAGTTCATTTGTGCTTAACGAAGATTGAAAACTCGTTTGTACGTTGTAGGATCAATTGGAGGCCAATTTGGGTGCAATCCGAGAATACAAAGATTTGAGTGACCAAATGGACTCCTTTTGATTTCAATCCTTGCGCGGCACCATAATAATGTCAAATGGGACATATTTGACTCAACAAACAAGTTCGGTTGTGCTTAACGAAGAAAGAAAACTCGTTTGTACGTTGTAGGCTTGTTTGTAGGCCAGTTTGGGTGCAATCCGAGAATACAAGGATTTGAGTGACCAAATGGACTCCGCTTGGTTTCTAACTCGTGTGGCACCATAATAACGTCAAATGGGACAATTTTGACTCTACAAACAAGTTCGTTTGTGCTTAACGAATAAGGAAAACTTGTTTGTACGTTGTAGGCTCAATTGGACGCCAATTTGGTGCAATCCGAGAATACAAGGATTTGAGTGACCAAATGGACTCCGTTTGATTTCAATCCTCACGTGGCACCATAATAACGTAAAATGGGACATGTTTTACTCAACAAAAAGGTTCGGTTGTGCTTAACGAAGAAGGAAAACTCGTTTGTACGTTGTAGGCTCAATTGGAGGCCAATTTGGGAGCAATCCGAGAATACAAGGATTTGAGTGACCAAATGGACTCTGCTTGATTTCAATCCTTGCGTAGCACCATAATAACTTCAAATGGGACATGTTTGACTCAACAAAAAGGTTCGGTTGTTCTTAACGAAGAAGTTAAACTCGTTTGTACGTTGTAGGCTCAATTGGAGGTCAATTTGGGTGCAATCCGAGAATACAAGGATTTAAGGGACCAAATGGACTCCGCTTGGTTTCTAACACACATTGAACCATAATAACATCAAATGGGACATGTTTGACTCAACAAACAAGTTCGGTTGTGCTTAACGAAGAAGGAAAACTCGTTTGTACGTTGTAGGCTCAATTGGAGGCCAATTTGGGTGCAATCCGAAAATACATGGATTTGAGTGACCAAATGGACTCCGCTTGGTTTCCAACTCGCATGGAACCATAATAACGTCAAATGGGACATTTTTGAATCAACAAACAAGTTCGGTTGTGCTTAACGAAGAAGGAAAACTCGTTTGTACGTTGTAGGATCAATTGGAGGCCAATTTGGGTGCAATCCGAGAATACAAAGATTTGAGTGACCAAATGGACTCCTTTTGATTTCAATCCTCGTGCGGCACCATAATAATGTCAAATGGGACATATTTGACTCAACAAACAAGTTCGGTTGTGCTTAACGAAGAAAGAAAACTCGTTTGTACGTTGTAGGCTTGTTTGGAGGCCAGTTTGGGTGCAATCCGAGAATACAAGGATTTGAGTGACCAAATGGACTCCGCTTGGTTTCTGACTCGCGTGGCACCATAATAACGTCAAATGGGACAAGTTTGACTCTACAAATAAGTTCGTTTGTGCTTAACGAATAAGGAAAACTTGTTTGTACGTTGTAGGCTCAATTGGACGCAAATTTGGTGCAATCCGAGAATACAAGGATTTGAGTGACCAAATGGACTCCGTTTGATTTCAATCCTCACGTGGCACCATAATAACGTAAAATGGGACATGTTTTACTCAACAAAAAGGTTCGGTTGTGCTTAACGAAGAAGGAAAACTCGTTTGTACGTTGTAGGCTCAATTGGAGGCCAATTTGGGAGCAATCCGAGAATACAAGGATTTGAGTGACCAAATGGACTCTGCTTGATTTCAATCCTTGCGTAGCACCATAATAACTTCAAATGGGACATGTTTGACTCAACAAAAAGGTTCGGTTGTTCTTAACGAAGAAGTTAAACTCGTTTGTACGTTGTAGGCTCAATTGGAGGTCAATTTGGGTGCAATCCGAGAATACAAGGATTTAAGGGACCAAATGGACTCCGCTTGGTTTCTAACACACATTGAACCATAATAACATCAAATGGGACATGTTTGACTCAACAAACAAGTTCGGTTGTGCTTAACGAAGAAGGAAAACTCGTTTGTACGTTGTAGGCTCAATTGGAGGCCAATTTGGGTGCAATCCGAAAATACATGGATTTGAGTGACCAAATGGACTTCGCTTGGTTTCTAACTCGCATAGAACCATAATAACATCAAATGGGACATTTTTGAATCAACAAACAAGTTCAGTTGTGCTTAATGAAGAAGGAAAACTCGTTTGTACGTTGTAGGATCAATTGGAGGCCAATTTGGGTGCAATCCGAGAATACAAAGATTTGAGTGACCAAATGGACTCCTTTTGATTTCAATCTTCGCGCGGCACAATAATAATGTCAAATGGGACATATTTGACTCAACAAACAAGTTCGTTTGTGCTTAACGAAGAAAGAAAACTCGTTTGTACGTTGTAGGCTTGTTTGGAGGCCAATTTGGGTGCAATCCGAGAATACAAGGATTTGAGTGACCAAATGGACTCCGCTTGGTTTCTAACTCGCGTGGCACCATAATAACGTCAAATGAGACTTTTTTGACTCTACAAACAAGTTCGGTTGTGTTTAACGAAGAAGGAAAACTTGTTTGTACGTTGTAGGCTCAATTGGACGCCAATTTGGTGCAATCCGAGAACACAAGAATTTGAGTGACCAAATGGACTCCGTTTGATTTCAATCCTCGTGTGGCACCATAATAACATCAAATAGGACATGTTTGAAACAACAAGAAGGTTCGGTTGTGTTAACGAATAAGGAAAACTCGTTTGTACGTTGTAGGCTCAATTGGAGGGCAATTTGGGTGCAATCCGAGAATACAAGGATTTGAGTGACCAAATGGACTCCGCTTGATTTCAATCCTCGCATGGCACCATAATAACGTGAAATGAGACATGTTTGACTCTACAATGAGTTCGGTTGTGCTTAACGAAGAAGGAAAACTCGTTTGTACGTTGTAGGCTCAATTGGAGGCCAATTTGGGTGCAATCCGAGAATACAAGGATTTGAGTGACCAAATGGACTCCGCTTGATTTCAATCCTCACGTGGCACCATAATAACGTCAAATGGGACATGTTTGACTCTATAAACAAGTTCGGTTGTGCTTAACGAAGAAGGAAAACTGGTTTGTACGTTGTAGGCTCAATTGGATCCAATTTGGGTGCAATCCGAAAATACATGGATTTAAGTGACCAAATGGACTCCGCTTGGTTTCTAACTCGCATGGAACCATAATAACGTCAAATGGGACATTTGTTACTCAACAAAAAAGTTCATTTGTGCTTAACGAAGATTGAAAACTCGTTTGTACGTTGTAGGATCAATTGGAGGCCAATTTGGGTGCAATCCGAGAATACAAAGATTTGAGTGACCAAATGGACTCCTTTTGATTTCAATCCTTGCGCGGCACCATAATAATGTCAAATGGGACATATTTGACTCAACAAACAAGTTCGGTTGTGCTTAACGAAGAAAGAAAACTCGTTTGTACGTTGTAGGCTTGTTTGTAGGCCAGTTTGGGTGCAATCCGAGAATACAAGGATTTGAGTGACCAAATGGACTCCGCTTGGTTTCTAACTCGTGTGGCACCATAATAACGTCAAATGGGACAATTTTGACTCTACAAACAAGTTCGTTTGTGCTTAACGAATAAGGAAAACTTGTTTGTACGTTGTAGGCTCAATTGGACGCCAATTTGGTGCAATCCGAGAATACAAGGATTTGAGTGACCAAATGGACTCCGTTTGATTTCAATCCTCACGTGGCACCATAATAACGTAAAATGGGACATGTTTTACTCAACAAAAAGGTTCGGTTGTGCTTAACGAAGAAGGAAAACTCGTTTGTACGTTGTAGGCTCAATTGGAGGCCAATTTGAGAGCAATCCGAGAATACAAGGATTTGAGTGACCAAATGGACTCTGCTTGATTTCAATCCTTGCGTAGCACCATAATAACTTCAAATGGGACATGTTTGACTCAACAAAAAGGTTCGGTTGTTCGTAACGAAGAAGTTAAACTCGTTTGTACGTTGTAGGCTCAATTGGAGGTCAATTTGGGTGCAATCCGAGAATACAAGGATTTAAGGGACCAAATGGACTCCGCTTGGTTTCTAACTCACATTGAACCATAATAACATTAAATGGGACATGTTTGAATCAACAAACAAGTTCGGTTGTGCTTAACGAAGAAGAAAAACTCGTTTGTACGTTGTAGGCTCAATTGGAGGCCAATTTGGGTGCAATCCGAAAATACATGGATTTGAGTGACCAAATGGACTCCGCTTGGTTTCTAACTCGCATGGAACCATAATAACGTCAAATGGGACATTTTTGAATCAACAAACAAGTTCGGTTGTGCTTAACGAAGAAGGAAAACTCGTTTGTACGTTGTAGGATCAATTGGAGGCCAATTTGGGTGCAATCCGAGAATACAAAGATTTGAGTGACCAAATGGACTCCTTTTGATTTCAATCCTCGCGCGGCACCATAATAATGTCAAATGGGACATATTTGACTCAACAAACAAGTTCGGTTGTGCTTAACGAAGAAAGAAAACTCGTTTGTACGTTGTAGGCTTGTTTGGAGGCCAGTTTGGGTGCAATCCGAGAATACAAGGATTTGAGTGACCAAATGGACTCCGCTTGGTTTCTGACTCGCGTGGCACCATAATAACGTCAAATGGGACAATTTTGACTCTACAAATAAGTTCGTTTGTGCTTAACGAATAAGGAAAACTTGTTTGTACGTTGTAGGCTCAATTGGACGCAAATTTGGTGCAATCCGAGAATACAAGGATTTGAGTGACCAAATGGACTCCGTTTGATTTCAATCCTCACGTGGCACCATAATAACGTAAAATGGGACATGTTTTACTCAACAAAAAGGTTCGGTTGTGCTTAACGAAGAAGGAAAACTCGTTTGTACGTTGTAGGCTCAATTGGAGGCCAATTTGGGAGCAATCCGAGAATACAAGGATTTGAGTGACCAAATGGACTCTGCTTGATTTCAATCCTTGCGTAGCACCATAATAAATTCAAATGGGACATGTTTGACTCAACAAAAAGGTTCGGTTGTTCTTAACGAAGAAGTTAAACTCGTTTGTACGTTGTAGGCTCAATTGGAGGTCAATTTGGGTGCAATCCGAGAATACAAGGATTTAAGGGACCAAATGGACTCCGCTTGGTTTCTAACTTACATTGAACCATAATAACATCAAATGGGACATGTTTGACTCAACAAACAAGTTCGGTTGTGCTTAACGAAGAAGGAAAACTCGTTTGTACGTTGTAGGCTCAATTGGAGGCCAATTTGGGTGCAATCCGAAAATACATGGATTTGAGTGACCAAATGGACTCCGCTTGGTTTCTAACTCGCATGGAACCATAATAAAATCAAATGGGACATTTTAGAATCAACAAACAAGTTCGGTTGTGCTTAATGAAGAAGGAAAACTCGTTTGTACGTTGTAGGATCAATTGGAGGCCAATTTGGGTGCAATCCGAGAATACAAAGATTTGAGTGACCAAATGGACTACTTTTGATTTCAATCCTCGCGCGGCACCATAATAATGTCAAATGGGACATATTTGACTCAACAAACAAGTTCGGTTGTGCTTAACGAAGAAAGAAAACTCGTTTGTACGTTGTAGGCTTGTTTGGAGGCCAATTTGGGTGCAATCCGAGAATACAAGGATTTGAGTGACCAAATGGACTCCGCTTGGTTTCTAACTCGCGTGGCACCATAATAACGTCAAATGGGACTTTTTTGACTCTACAAACAAGTTCGGTTGTGTTTAACGAAGAAGGAAAACTTGTTTGTACGTTGTAGGCTCAATTGGACGCCAATTTGGTGCAATCCGAGAACACAAGAATTTGAGTGACCAAATGGACTCCGTTTGATTTCAATCCTCGTGTGGCACCATAATAACATCAAATAGGACATGTTTGAAACAACAAGAAGGTTCGGTTGTGTTAACGAATAAGGAAAACTCGTTTGTACGTTGTAGGCTCAATTGGAGGCTAATTTGGGTGCAATCCGAGAATACAAGGATTTGAGTGACCAAATGGACTCCGCTTGATTTCAATCCTCACGTGGCACCATAATAAAGTGAAATGGGACATGTTTGACTCTACAATGAGTTCGGTTGTGCTTAACGAAGAAGGAAAACTCGTTTGTACGTTGTAGGCTCAATTGGAGGCCAATTTGGGTGCAATCCGAGAATACAAGGATTTGAGTGACCAAATGGACTCCGCTTGATTTCAATCCTCACGTGGCACCATAATAACGTAAAATGGGACATGTTTGACTCTATAAACAAGTTCGGTTGTGCTTAACGAAGAAGGAAAACTGGTTTGTACGTTGTAGGCTCAATTGGATCCAATTTGGGTGCAATCCGAAAATACAAGAATTTGAGTGACCAAATGGACTCCGCTTGGTTTCTAACTCGCATGGAACCATAATAACGTCAAATGGGACATTTTTTACTCAACAAAAAAGTTCATTTGTGCTTAACGAAGATTGAAAACTCGTTTGTACGTTGTAGGATCAATTGGAGGCCAATTTGGGTGCAATCCGAGAATACAAAGATTTGAGTGACCAAATGGACTCCTTTTGATTTCAATCCTTGCGCGGCACCATAATAATGTCAAATGGGACATATTTGACTCAACAAACAAGTTCGGTTGTGCTTAACGAAGAAAGAAAACTCGTTTGTACGTTGTAGGCTTGTTTGGAGGCCAGTTTGGGTGCAATCCGAGAATACAAGGATTTGAGTGACCAAATGGACTCCGCTTGGTTTCTAACTCGCGTGGCACCATAATAACGTCAAATGGGACAATTTTGACTCTACAAACAAGTTCGTTTGTGCTTAACGAATAAGTAAAACTTGTTTGTACGTTGTAGGCTCAATTGGACGCCAATTTGGTGCAATCCGAGAATACAAGGATTTGAGTGACCAAATGGACTCCGTTTGATTTCAATCCTCACGTGGCACCATAATAACGTAAAATGGGACATGTTTTACTCTACAAAAAGGTTAGGTTGTGCTTAACAAAGAAGGAAAACTCGTTTGTACGTTGTAGGCTCAATTGGAGGCCAATTTGAGAGCAATCCGAGAATACAAGGATTTGAGTGACCAAATGGACTCTGCTTGATTTCAATCCTTGCGTAGCACCATAATAACTTCAAATGGGACATGTTTGACTCAACAAAAAGGTTCGGTTGTTCTTAACGAAGAAGTTAAACTCGTTTGTACGTTGTAGGCTCAATTGGAGGTCAATTTGGGTGCAATCCGAGAATACAAGGATTTAAGGGACCAAATGGACTCCGCTTGGTTTCTAACTCACATTGAACCATAATAACATCAAATGGGACATGTTTGACTCAACAAACAAGTTCGTTTGTGCTTAACGAAGAAGGAAAACTCGTTTGTACGTTGTAGGCTCAATTGGAGGCCAATTTGGGTGCAATCCGAAAATACATGGATTTGAGTGACCAAATGGACTCCGCTTGGTTTCTAACTCACATGGAACCATAATAACGTCAAATGGGACATTTTTGAATCAACAAACAAGTTCGGTTGTGCTTAACGAAGAAGGAAAACTCGTTTGTACGTTGTAGGATCAATTGGAGGCCAATTTGGGTGCAATCCGAGAATACAAAGATTTGAGTGACCAAATGGACTCCTTTTGATTTCAATCCTCGCGCGGCACCATAATAATGTCAAATGGGACATATTTGACTCAACAAACAAGTTCGGTTGTGCTTAACGAAGAAAGAAAACTCGTTTGTACGTTGTAGGCTTGTTTGGAGGCCAGTTTGGGTGCAATCCGAGAATACAAGGATTTGAGTGACCAAATGGACTCCGCTTGGTTTCTGACTCGCGTGGCACCATAATAACGTCAAATGGGACAATTTTGACTCTACAAAGAAGTTCGTTTGTTCTTAACGAATAAGGAAAACTTGTTTGTACGTTGTAGGCTCAATTGGACGCAAATTTGGTGCAATCCGAGAATACAAGGATTTGAGTGACCAAATGGACTCCGTTTGATTTCAATCCTCACGTGGCACCATAATAACGTAAAATGGGACATGTTTTACTCAACAAAAAGGTTCGGTTGTGCTTAACGAAGAAGGAAAACTCGTTTGTACGTTGTAGGCTCAATTGGAGGCCAATTTGGGAGCAATCCGAGAATACAAGGATTTGAGTGACCAAATGGACTCTGCTTGATTTCAATCCTTGCGTAGCACCATAATAAATTCAAATGGGACATGTTTGACTCAACAAAAAGGTTCGGTTGTTCTTAACGAAGAAGTTAAACTCGTTTGTACGTTGTAGGCTCAATTGGAGGTCAATTTGGGTGCAATCCGAGAATACAAGGATTTAAGGGACCAAATGGACTCCGCTTGGTTTCTAACTTACATTGAACCATAATAACATCAAATGGGACATGTTTGACTCAACAAACAAGTTCGGTTGTGCTTAACGAAGAAGGAAAACTCGTTTGTACGTTGTAGGCTCAATTGGAGGCCAATTTGGGTGCAATCCGAAAATACATGGATTTGAGTGACCAAATGGACTCCGCTTGGTTTCTAACTCGCATGGAACCATAATAACATCAAATGGGACATTTTAGAATCAACAAACAAGTTCGGTTGTGCTTAATGAAGAAGGAAAACTCGTTTGTACGTTGTAGGATCAATTGGAGGCCAATTTGGGTGCAATCCGAGAATACAAAGATTTGAGTGACCAAATGGACTACTTTTGATTTCAATCCTCGCGCGGCACCATAATAATGTCAAATGGGACATATTTGACTCAACAAACAAGTTCGGTTGTGCTTAACGAAGAAAGAAAACTCGTTTGTACGTTGTAGGCTTGTTTGGAGGCCAATTTGGGTGCAATCCGAGAATACAAGGATTTGAGTGACCAAATGGACTCCGCTTGGTTTCTAACTCGCGTGGCACCATAATAACGTCAAATGGGACTTTTTTGACTCTACAAACAAGTTCGGTTGTGTTTAACGAAGAAGGAAAACTTGTTTGTACGTTGTAGGCTCAATTGGACGCCAATTTGGTGCAATCCGAGAACACAAGAATTTGAGTGACCAAATGGACTCCGTTTGATTTCAATCCTCGTGTGGCACCATAATAACATCAAATAGGACATGTTTGAAACAACAAGAAGGTTCGGTTGTGTTAACGAATAAGGAAAACTAGTTTGTACGTTGTAGGCTCAATTGGAGGCTAATTTGGGTGCAATCCGAGAATACAAGGATTTGAGTGACCAAATGGACTCCGCTTGATTTCAATCCTCACGTGGCACCATAATAAAGTGAAATGGGACATGTTTGACTCTACAATGAGTTCGGTTGTGCTTAACGAAGAAGGAAAACTCGTTTGTACGTTGTAGGCTCAATTGGAGGCCAATTTGGGTGCAATCCGAGAATACAAGGATTTGAGTGACCAAATGGACTCCGCTTGATTTCAATCCTCACGTGGCACCATAATAACGTCAAATGGGACATGTTTGACTCTATAAACAAGTTCGGTTGTGCTTAACGAAGAAGGAAAACTGGTTTGTACGTTGTAGGCTCAATTGGATCCAATTTGGGTGCAATCCGAAAATACAAGGATTTGAGTGACCAAATGGACTCCGCTTGGTTTCTAACTCGCATGGAACCATAATAACATCAAATGGGACATTTTTGAATCAACAAACAAGTTCGGTTGTGCTTAACGAAGAAGGAAAACTCGTTTGTACGTTGTAGGATCAATTGGAGGCCAATTTGGGTGCAATCCGAGAATACAAAGATTTGAGTGACCAAATGGACTCCTTTTGATTTCAATCCTCGCGCGGCACCATAATAATGTCAAATGGGACATATTTGACTCAACAAACAAGTTCGGTTGTGCTTAACGAAGAAAGAAAACTCGTTTGTACGTTGTAGGCTTGTTTGGAGGCCAGTTTGGGTGCAATCCGAGAATACAAGGATTTGAGTGACCAAATGGACTCCGCTTGGTTTCTAACTCGCGTGGCACCATAATAACGTCAAATGGGACAAGTTTGACTCTACAAATAAGTTCGTTTGTGCTTAACGAATAAGGAAAACTTGTTTGTACGTTGTAGGCTCAATTGGACGCAAATTTGGTGCAATCCGAGAATACAAGGATTTGAGTGACCAAATGGACTCCGTTTGATTTCAATCCTCACGTGGCACCATAATAACGTAAAATGGGACATGTTTTACTCAACAAAAAGGTTCGGTTGTGCTTAACGAAGAAGGAAAACTCGTTTGTACGTTGTAGGCTCAATTGGAGGCCAATTTGGGAGCAATCCGAGAATACAAGGATTTGAGTGACCAAATGGACTCTGCTTGATTTCAATCCTTGTGTAGCACCATAATAACTTCAAATGGGACATGTTTGACTCAACAAAAAGGTTCGGTTGTTCTTAACGAAGAAGTTAAACTCGTTTGTACGTTGTAGGCTCAATTAGAGGTCAATTTGGGTGCAATCCGAGAATACAAGGATTTAAGGGACCAAATGGACTCCGCTTGGTTTCTAACTCACATTGAACCATAATAACATCAAATGGGACATGTTTGACTCAACAAACAAGTTCGGTTGTGCTTAACGAAGAAGGAAAACTCGTTTGTACGTTGTAGGCTCAATTGGAGGCCAATTTGGGTGCAATCCGAAAATACATGGATTTGAGTGACCAAATGGACTCCGCTTGGTTTCTAACTCGCATGGAACCATAATAACATCAAATGGGACATTTTTGAATCAACAAACAAGTTCGGTTGTGCTTAATGAAGAAGGAAAACTCGTTTGTACGTTGTAGGATCAATTGGAGGCCAATTTGGGTGCAATCCGAGAATACAAAGATTTGAGTGACCAAATGGACTCCTTTTGATTTCAATCCTCGCGCGGCACCATAATAATGTCAAATGGGACATATTTGACTCAACAAACAAGTTCGGTTGTGCTTAACGAAGAAAGAAAACTCGTTTGTACGTTGTAGGCTTGTTTGGAGGCCAATTTGGGTGCAATCCGAGAATACAAGGATTTGAGTGACCAAATGGACTCCGCTTGGTTTCTAACTCGCGTGGCACCATAATAACGTCAAATGGGACTTTTTTGACTCTACAAACAAGTTCGGTTGTGTTTAACGAAGAAGGAAAACTTGTTTGTACGTTGTAGGCTCAATTGGACGCCAATTTGGTGCAATCCGAGAACACAAGAATTTGAGTGACCAAATGGACTCCGTTTGATTTGAATCCTCGTGTGGCACCATAATAACATCAAATAGGACATGTTTGAAACAACAAGAAGGTTCGGTTGTGTTAACGAATAAGGAAAACTCGTTTGTACGTTGTAGGCTCAATTGGAGGCTAATTTGGGTGCAATCCGAGAATACAAGGATTTGAGTGACCAAATGGACTCCGCTTGATTTCAATCCTCGCGTGGCACCATAATAAACTGAAATGGGACATGTTTGACTCTACAATGAGTTCGGTTGTGCTTAACGAAGAAGGAAAACTCGTTTGTACGTTGTAGGCTCAATTGGAGGCCAATTTGGGTGCAATCCGACAATACAAGGATTTGAGTAACCAAATGGACTCCGCTTGATTTCAATCCTCGCGTGGCACCATAATAACGTGAAATGGGACATGTTTGACTCTACAATGAGTTCGGTTGTGCTTAACGAAGAAGGAAAACTCGTTTGTACGTTGTAGGCTCAATTGGAGGCCAATTTGGGTGCAATCCGAGAATACAAGGATTTGAGTGACCAAATGGACTCCGCTTGGTTTCTAACTCGCGTGGCACCATAATAACGTCAAATGGGACAAGTTTGACTCTACAAACAAGTTCGTTTGTGCTTAACGAATAAGGAAAACTTGTTTGTACGTTGTAGGCTCAATTGGACGCCAATTTGGTGCAATCCGAGAATACAAGGATTTGAGCGACCAAATGGACTCCGTTTGATTTCAATCCTCACGTGGCACCATGATAACGTAAAATGGGACATGTTTTACTCGACAAAAAGGTTCGGTTGTGCTTAACGAAGAAGGAAAACTCGTTTGTACGTTGTAGGCTCAATTGAAGGCCAATTTGAGAGCAATCCGAGAATACAAGGATTTGAGTGACCAAATGGACTCTGCTTGATTTCAATCCTTGCGTAGCACCATAATAACTTCAAATGGGACATGTTTGACTCAACAAAAAGGTTCGGTTGTTCTTAACGAAGAAGTTAAACTCGTTTGTACGTTGTAGGCTCAATTGGAGGTCAATTTTGGTGCAATCCGAGAATACAAGGATTTAAGGGACCAAATGGACTCCGCTTGGTTTCTAACTCACATTGAACCATAATAACATCAAATGGGACATGTTTGACTCAACAAACAAGTTCGGTTGTGCTTAAAGAAGAAGGAAAACTCGTTTGTACGTTGTAGGCTCAATTGGAGGCCAATTTGGGTGCAATCCGAAAATACATGGATTTGAGTGACCAAATGGACTCCGCTTGGTTTCTAACTCGCATGGAACCATAATAACGTCAAATGGGACATTTTTGAATCAACAAACAAGTTCGGTTGTGCTTAACGAAGAAGGAAAACTCGTTTGTACGTTGTAGGATCAATTGGAGGCCAATTTGGGTGCAATCCGAGAATACAAAGATTTGAGTGACCAAATGGACTCCTTTTGATTTCAATCCTCGCGCGGCACCATAATAATGTCAAATGGGACATATTTGACTCAACAAACAAGTTCGGTTGTGCTTAACGAAGAAAGAAAACTCGTTTGTACGTTGTAGGCTTGTTTGGAGGCCAGTTTGGGTGCAATCCGAGAATACAAGGATTTGAGTGACCAAATGGACTCCGCTTGGTTTCTAACTCGCGTGGCACCATAATAACGTCAAATGGGACAAGTTTGACTCTACAAACAAGTTCGTTTGTGCTTAACGAATAAGGAAAACTTGTTTGTACGTTGTAGGCTCAATTGGACGCCAATTTGGTGCAATCCGAGAATACAAGGATTTGAGCGACCAAATGGACTCCGTTTGATTTCAATCCTCACGTGGCACCATAATAACGTAAAATGGGACATGTTTTACTCAACAAAAAGGATCGGTTGTGCTTAACGAAGAAGGAAAACTCGTTTGTACGTTGTAGGCTCAATTGGAGGCCAATTTGGGAGCAATCCGAGAATACAAGGATTTGAGTGACCAAATGGACTCTGCTTCATTTCAATCCTTGCGTAGCACCATAATAACTTCAAATGGGACATGTTTGACTCAACAAAAAGGTTCGGTTGTTCTTAACGAAGAAGTTAAACTCGTTTGTACGTTGTAGGCTCAATTGGAGGTCAATTTGGGTGCAATCCGAGAATACAAGGATTTAAGGGACCAAATGGACTCCGCTTGGTTTCTAACTCACATTGAACCATAATAACATCAAATGGGACTTTTTTGACTCAACAAACAAGTTCGGTTGTGCTTAACGAAGAAGGAAAACTCGTTTGTACGTTGTAGGCTCAATTGGAGGCCAATTTGGGTGCAATCCGAAAATACATGGATTTGAGTGACCAAATGGACTCGGCTTGGTTTCTAACTCGCATGGAACCATAATAACGTCAAATGGGACATTTTTTACTCAAAAAAAAAGTTCATTGGTGCTTAACGAAGAAGGAAAACTCGTTTGTACGTTGTAGGATCAATTGGAGGCCAATTTGGGTGCAATCCGAGAATACAAAGATTTGAGTGACCAAATGGACTCCTTTTGATTTCAATCCTCACGCGGCACCATAATAATGTCAAATGGTACATATTTGACTCAACAAACAAGTTCGGTTGTGCTTAACGAAGAAAGAAAACTCGTTTGTACGTTGTAGGCTTGTTTGGAGGCCAGTTTGGGTGCAATCCGAGAATACAAGGATTTGAGTGACCAAATGGACTCCGCTTGGTTTCTAACTCGCGTGGCACCATAATAACGTCAAATGGGACAAGTTTGACTCTACAAACAAGTTCGTTTGTGCTTAACGAATAAGGAAAACTTGTTTGTACGTTGTAGGCTCAATTGGACGCCAATTTGGTGCAATCCGAGAATACAAGGATTTGAGTGACCAAATGGACTCCGTTTGATTTCAATCCTCACGTGGCACCATAATAACGTAAAATGGGACATGTTTTACTCAACAAAAAGGTTCGGTTGTGCTTAACGAAGAAGGAAAACTCGTTTGTACGTTGTAGGCTCAATTGGAGGCCAATTTGGGAGCAATCCGAGAATACAAGGATTTGAGTGACCAAATGGACTCTGCTTGATTTCAATCCTTGTGTAGCACCATAATAACTTCAAATGGGACATGTTTGACTCAACAAAAAGGTTCGGTTGTTCTTAACGAAGAAGTTAAACTCGTTTGTACGTTGTAGGCTCAATTAGAGGTCAATTTGGGTGCAATCCGAGAATACAAGGATTTAAGGGACCAAATGGACTCCGCTTGGTTTCTAACTCACATTGAACCATAATAACATCAAATGGGATATGTTTGACTCAACAAACAAGTTCGGTTGTGCTTAACGAAGAAGGAAAACTCGTTTGTACGTTGTAGGCTCAATTGGAGGCCAATTTGGGTGCAATCCGAAAATACATGGATTTGAGTGACCAAATGGACTCCGCTTGGTTTCTAACTCGCATGGAACCATAATAACATCAAATGGGACATTTTTGAATCAACAAACAAGTTCGGTTGTGCTTAATGAAGAAGGAAAACTCGTTTGTACGTTGTAGGATCAATTGGAGGCCAATTTGGGTGCAATCCGAGAATACAAAGATTTGAGTGACCAAATGGACTCCTTTTGATTTCAATCCTCGCGCGGCACCATAATAATGTCAAATGGGACATATTTGACTCAACAAACAAGTTCGGTTGTGCTTAACGAAGAAAGAAAACTCGTTTGTACGTTGTAGGCTTGTTTGGAGGCCAATTTGGGTGCAATCCGAGAATACAAGGATTTGAGTGACCAAATGGACTCCGCTTGGTTTCTAACTCGCGTGGCACCATAATAACATCAAATGGGACTTTTTTGACTCTACAAACAAGTTCGGTTGTGTTTAACGAAGAAGGAAAACTTGTTTGTACGTTGTAGGCTCAATTGGACGCCAATTTGGTGCAATCCGAGAACACAAGAATTTGAGTGACCAAATGGACTCCGTTTGATTTGAATCCTCGTGTGGCACCATAATAACATCAAATAGGACATGTTTGAAACAACAAGAAGGTTCGGTTGTGTTAACGAATAAGGAAAACTCGTTTGTACGTTGTAGGCTCAATTGGAGGCTAATTTGGGTGCAATCCGAGAATACAAGGATTTGAGTGACCAAATGGACTCCGCTTGATTTCAATCCTCGCGTGGCACCATAATAAAGTGAAATGGGATATGTTTGACTCTACAATGAGTTCGGTTGTGCTTAACGAAGAAGGAAAACTCGTTTGTACGTTGTAGGCTCAATTGGAGGCCAATTTGGGTGCAATCCGACAATACAAGGATTTGAGTGACCAAATGGACTCCGCTTGATTTCAATCCTCGCGTGGCACCATAATAACATGAAATGGGACATGTTTGACTCTACAATGAGTTCGGTTGTGCTTAACGAAGAAGGAAAACTCGTTTGTACGTTGTAGGCTCAATTGGAGGCCAATTTGGGTGCAATCCGAGAATACAAGGATTTGAGTGACCAAATGGACTCCGCTTGATTTCAATCCTCACGTGGCACCATAATAACGTCAAATGGGACATGTTTGACTCTACAAACAAGTTCGGTTGTGCTTAACGAAGAAGGAAATCTCGTTTGTACGTTGTAGGCTCAATTGGAGGCCAAGTTGGGTGCAATTCGAGAATACAAGGATTTGAGTGACCAAATGGACTCTGCTTGATTTCAATCCTCACGTGGCACCATAATAACGTCAAATGGGACATGTTTGACTCAACAGAAAGGTTCGGTTGTGCTTAACGAAGAAGGAAAACTCGTTTGTACGTTGTAGGCTCAATTGGAGGCCAATTTGGGTGCAATCCGAGAATACAAGGATTTGAGTGACCAAATGGACTCTGCTTGATTTCAATCCTTGCATAGCACCATAATAACTTCAAATGGGACATGTTTGACTCAACAAAAAGGTTCGGTTGTTCTTAACGAAGAAGTTAAACTCGTTTGTACGTTGTAGGCTCAATTGGAGGTCAATTTGGGTGCAATCCGAGAATACAAGTATTTAAGGGACCAAATGGACTCCGCTTGGTTTCTAACTAGCATTGAACCATAATAACTTCAAATGGGACATGTTTGACTCAACAAACAAGTTCGGTTGTGCTTAACGAAGAAGGAAAACTCGTTTGTACGTTGTAGGCTCAATTGGATCCAATTTGGGTGCAATCCGAAAATACATCGATTTGAGTGACCAAATGGACTCCGCTTGATTTAAATCCTCGCGTGGCACCATAATAACGTGAAATGGGACATGTTTGACTCTACAATGAGTTCGGTTGTGCTTAACGAAGAAGGAAAACTCGTTTGTACGTTGTAGGCTCAATTGGAGGCCAATTTGGGTGCAATCCGAGAATACAAGGATTTGAGTGACCAAATGGACTCCGCTTGATTTCAATCCTCACGTGGCACCATAATAATGTCAAATGGGACATGTTTGACTCTATAAACAAGTTCGGTTGTGCTTAACGAAGAAGGAAAACTGGTTTGTACGTTGTAGGCTCAATTGGATCCAATTTGGGTGCAATCCGAAAATACATGGATTTGAGTGACCAAATGGACTCCGCTTGGTTTCTAACTCGCATGGAACCATAATAATGTCAAATGGGACATTTTTTACTCAAAAAAAAAGTTCATTTGTGCTTAACGAAGATTGAAAACTCGTTTGTACGTTGTAGGATCAATTGGAGGCCAATTTGGGTGCAATCCGAGAATACAAAGATTTGAGTGACCAAATGGACTCCTTTTTATTTCAATCCTTGCGCGGCACCATAATAATGTCAAATGGGACATATTTGACTCAACAAACAAGTTCGGTTGTGCTTAACGAAGAAAGAAAACTCGTTTGTACGTTGTAGGCTTGTTTGGAGGCCAGTTTGGGTGCAATCCGAGAATACAAGGATTTGAGTGACCAAATGGACTCCGCTTGGTTTCTAACTAGCGTGGCACCATAATAACGTCAAATGGGACAATTTTGACTCTACAAACAAGTTCGTTTGTGCTTAACGAATAAGGAAAACTTGTTTGTACGCTGTAGGCTCAATTGGACGCAAATTTGGTGCAATCCGAGAATACAAGGATTTGAGTGACCAAATGGACTCCGTTTGATTTCAATCCTCACGTGGCACCATGATAACGTAAAATGGGACATGTTTTACTCGACAAAAAGGTTCGGTTGTGCTTAACGAAGAAGGAAAACTCGTTTGTACGTTGTAGGCTCAATTGAAGGCCAATTTGAGAGCAATCCGAGAATACAAGGATTTGAGTGACCAAATGGACTCTGCTTGATTTCAATCCTTGCGTAGCACCATAATAACTTCAAATGGGACATATTTGACTCAACAAAAAGGTTCGGTTGTTCTTAACGAAGAAGTTAAACTCGTTTGTACGTTGTAGGCTCAATTGGAGGTCAATTTTGGTGCAATCCGAGAATACAAGGATTTAAGGGACCAAATGGACTCCGCTTGGTTTCTAACTCACATTGAACCATAATAACATCAAATGGGACATGTTTGACTCACCAAACAAGTTCGGTTGTGCTTAAAGAAGAAGGAAAACTCGTTTGTACGTTGTAGGCTCAATTGGAGGCCAATTTGGGTGCAATCCGAAAATACATGGATTTGAGTGACCAAATGGACTCCGCTTGGTTTCTAACTCGCATGGAACCATAATAACGTCAAATGGGACATTTTTGAATCAACAAACAAGTTCGGTTGTGCTTAACGAAGAAGGAAAACTCGTTTGTACGTTGTAGGATCAATTGGAGGCCAATTTGGGTGCAATCCGAGAATACAAAGATTTGAGTGACCAAATGGACTCCTTTTGATTTCAATCCTCGCGCGGCACCATAATAATGTCAAATGGGACATATTTGACTCAACAAACAAGTTCGGTTGTGCTTAACGAAGAAAGAAAACTCGTTTGTACGTTGTAGGCTTGTTTGGAGGCCAGTTTGGGTGCAATCCGAGAATACAAGGATTTGAGTGACCAAATGGACTCCGCTTGGTTTCTAACTCGCGTGGCACCATAATAACGTCAAATGGGACAAGTTTGACTCTACAAACAAGTTCGTTTGTGCTTAACGAATAAGGAAAACTTGTTTGTACGTTGTAGGCTCAATTGGACGCCAATTTGGTGCAATCCGAGAATACAAGGATTTGAGTGACCAAATGGACTCCGTTTGATTTCAATCCTCACGTGGCACCATAATAACGTAAAATGGGACATGTTTTACTCAACAAAAAGGTTCGGTTGTGCTTAACGAAGAAGGAAAACTCGTTTGTACGTTGTAGGCTCAATTGGAGGCCAATTTGGGAGCAATCCGAGAATACAAGGATTTGAGTGACCAAATGGACTCTGTTTGATTTCAATCCATGTGTGGCACCATAATAACGTCAAATGGGACATGTTTGACTCAACAAAAAGGTTCGGTTGTGCTTAACGAAGAAGGAAAACTCGTTTGTACGTTGTAGGCTCAATTGGAGGCCAATTTGGGTGCAATCCGAGAATACAAGGATTTAAGGGACCAAATGGACTCCGCTTGGTTTCTAACTCACATTGAACCATAATAACATCAAATGGGAAATTTTTGACACAACAAACAAGTTCGGTTGTGCTTAACGAAGAAGGAAAACTCGTTTGTACATTGTAGGCTCAATTGGATGCCAATTTGGGTGCAATCCGAAAATACATGGATTTGAGTGACCAAATGGACTCCGCTTGGTTTCTAACTCGCATGGAACCATAATAACGTCAAATGGGACATTTTTGAATCAACAAACAAGTTCGGTTGTGCTTACCGAAGAAGGAGAACTCGTTTGTACGTTGTAGGATCAATTGGAGGCCAATTTGGGTGCAATCCGAGAATACAAAGATTTGAGTGACCAAATGGACTCCTTTTGATTTCAATCCTCGCGCGGCACCCTAATAATGTCAAATGGGACATATTTGACTCAACAAACAAGTTCGGTTGTGCTTAACGAAGAAAGAAAACTCGTTTGTACGTTGTAGGCTTGTTTGGAGGCCAATTTGGGTGCAATCCGAGAATACAAGGATTTGAGTGACCAAATGGACTCCGCTTGGTTTCTAACTCGCGTGGCACCATAATAACGTCAAATGGGACTTGTTTGACTCTACAAACAAGTTCGGTTGTGCTTAACGAAGAAGGAAAACTTGTTTGTACGTTGTAGGCTCAATTGGACGCCAATTTGGTGCAATCCGAGAACACAAGCATTTGAGTGACCAAATGGACTCCGTTTGATTTCAATCCTCATGTGGCACCATAATAATATCAAATGGGACATGTTTGAAACAACAAGAAGGTTCGGTTGTGTTAACGAATAAGGAAAACTCGTTTGTACGTTGTAGGCTCAATTGGAGGCCAATTTGGGTGCAATCCGAGAATACAAGGATTTGAGTGACCAAATGGACTCCGCTTGATTTCAATCCTCGCGTGGCACCATAATAACGTGAAATGGGACATGTTTGACTCTACAATGAGTTCGGTTGTGCTTAACGAAGAAGGAAAACTTGTTTGTACGTTGTAGGCTCAATTGGAGGCCAATTTGGGTGCAATCCGAGAATACAAGGATTTGAGTGACCAAATGGACTCCGCTTGATTTCAATCCTCATGTGGCACCATAATAACGTCAAATGGGACATGTTTGACTCTACAAACAAGTTCGGTTGTGCTTAACGAAGAAGAAAAACTCGTTTGTACGTTGTAGGCTCAATTGGAGGCCAAGTTGGGTGCAATTCGAGAATACAAGGATTTGAGTGACCAAATGGACTCCGCTTGATTTCAATCCTCACGTGGCACCATAATAACGTCGAATGGGACATGTTTCACTCAACAGAAAGGTTCGGTTGTGCTTAACGAAGAAGGAAAACTCGTTTGTACGTTGTAGGCTCAATTGGAGGCCAATTTGGGTGCAATCCGAGAATACAAGGATTTTAGTGACCAAATGGACTCTGCTTGATATCAATCCTTGCGTAGCACCATAATAACTTCAAATGGGACATGTTTGACTCAACAAAAAGGTTCGGTTGTTCTTAACGAAGAAGTTAAACTCGTTTGTACGTTGTAGGCTCAATTGGAGGTCAATTTGGGTGCAATCCGAGAATACAAGGATTTAAGGGACCAAATGGACTCCGCTTGGTTTCTAACCATAATAACGTCAAATGGGACATGTTTGACTCAACAAACAAGTTCGGTTGTGCTTAACGAAGAAGGAAAACTCGTTTGTACGTTGTAGGCTCAATTGGATCCAATTTGGGTGTAATCCGAAAATACATGGATTTGAGTGACCAAATGGACTCCGCTTGGTTTGTAACTCGCATGGAACCATAATAACGTCAAATGGGACATTTTTTAATCAACAAAAAAGTTCATTTGTGCTTAACGAAGAAGGAAAACTCGTTTGTACGTTGTAGGATCAATTGGAGGCCAATTTGGGTGCAATCCGAGAATACAAAGATTTGAGTGACCAAATGGACTCCTTTTGATTTCAATCCTTGCGCGGCACCATAATAATGTCAAATGGGACATATTTGACTCAACAAACAAGTTCGGTTGCACTTAACGAAGAAAGAAAACTCGTTTGTACGTTGTAGGCTTGTTTGGAGGCCAGTTTGGGTGCAATCCGAGAATACAAGGATTTGAGTGACCAAATGGACTCCGCTTGGTTTCTAACTCGCGTGGCACCATAATAACGTCAAATGGGACAATTTTGACTCTACAAACAAGTTCGGTTGTGCTTAACGAATAAGGAAAACTTGTTTGTACGTTGTAGGCTCAATTGGAGGCCAATTTGGTGCAATCCGAGAATACAAGGATTTGAGTGACCAAATTGACTCCGTTTGATTTCAATCCTCACGTGGCACCATAATAACGTAAAATGGGACATGTTTTACTCAACAAAAAGGTTCGGTTGTGCTTAACGAAGAAGGAAAACTCGTTTGTACGTTGTAGGCTCAATTGGAGGCCAATTTGGGAGCAATCCGAGAATACAAGGATTTGAGTGACCAAATGGACTCTGTTTGATTTCAATCTATGTGTGGCACCATAATAACGTCAAATGGGACATGTTTGACTCAACAAAAAGGTTCGGTTGTGCTTAACGAAGAAGGAAAACTCGTTTGTACGTTGTAGGCTCAATTGGAGGCCAATTTGGGTGCAATCCGAGAATACAAGGATTTAAGGGACCAAATGGACTCCGCTTGGTTTCTAAGTCACATTGAACCATAATAACATCAAATGGGAAATGTTCGACTCAACAAACAAGTTCGGTTGTGCTTAACGAAGAAGGAAAACTCGTTTGTACGTTGTAGGCTCAATTGGATGCCAATTTGGGTGCAATCCGAAAATACATGGATTTGAGTGACCAAATGGACTCCGCTTGGTTTGTAACTCGCATGGAACCATAATAACGTCAAATGGGACATTTTTTAATCAACAAAAAAGTTCATTTGTGCTTAACGAAGAAGGAAAACTCGTTTGTACGTTGTAGGATCAATTGGAGGCCAATTTGGGTGCAATCCGAGAATACAAAGATTTGAGTGACCAAATGGACTCCTTTTGATTTCAATCCTTGCGCGGCACCATAATAATGTCAAATGGGACATATTTGACTCAACAAACAAGTTCGGTTGCACTTAACGAAGAAAGAAAACTCGTTTGTACGTTGTAGGCTTGTTTGGAGGCCAGTTTGGGTGCAATCCGAGAATACAAGGATTTGAGTGACCAAATGGACTCCGCTTGGTTTCTAACTCGCATGGCACCATAATAACGTCAAATGGGACAATTTTGACTCTACAAACAAGTTCGGTTGTGCTTAACGAATAAGGAAAACTTGTTTGTACGTTGTAGGCTCAATTGGAGGCCAATTTGGTGCAATCCGAGAATACAAGGATTTGAGTGACCAAATTGACTCCGTTTGATTTCAATCCTCACGTGGCACCATAATAACGTAAAATGGGACACTTTTTACTCAACAAAAAAGTTCATTTGTGCTTAACGAAGAAGGAAAACTCGTTTGTACGTTGTAGGATCAATTGGAGGCCAATTTGGGTGCAATCCGAGAATACAAGGATTTGAGTGACCAAATGGACTCCTTTTGATTTCAATCCTTGCGCGGCACCATAATAATGTCAAATGGGACATATTTGACTCAACAAACAAGTTCGGTTGTGCTTAACGAAGAGAGAAAACTCGTTTGTACGTTGTAGGCTTGTTTGGAGGCCAGTTTGGGTGCAATCCGAGAATACAAGGATTTGAGTGACCAAATGGACTCCGCTTGGTTTCTAACTCACGTGGCACCATAATAACGTCAAATGGGACATGTTTGACTCTACAAACAAGTTCGGTTGTGCTTAACGAATAAGGAAAACTTGTTTGTACGTTGTAGGCTCAATTGGACGCCAATTTGGTGCAATCCGAGAATACAAGGATTTGAGTGACCAAATGGACTCCGTTTGATTTCAATCCTCACGTGGCACCATAATAACGTAAAATGGGACATGTTTTACTCAACAAAAAGGTTCGGTTGTGCTTAACGAAGAAGAAAAACTCGTTTGTACGTTGTAGGCTCAATTGGAGGCCAAGTTGGGTGCAATTCGAGAATACAAGGATTTGAGTGACCAAATGGACTCCGCTTGATTTCAATCCTCACGTGGCACCATAATAACGTCGAATGGGACATGTTTCACTCAACAGAAAGGTTCGGTTGTGCTTAACGAAGAAGGAAAACTCGTTTGTACGTTGTAGGCTCAATTGGAGGCCAATTTGGGTGCAATCCGAGAATACAAGGATTTTAGTGACCAAATGGACTCTGCTTGATATCAATCCTTGCGTAGCACCATAATAACTTCAAATGGGACATGTTTGACTCAACAAAAAGGTTCGGTTGTTCTTAACGAAGAAGTTAAACTCGTTTGTACGTTGTAGGCTCAATTGGAGGTCAATTTGGGTGCAATCCGAGAATACAAGGATTTAAGGGACCAAATGGACTCCGCTTGGTTTCTAACCATAATAACGTCAAATGGGACATGTTTGACTCAACAAACAAGTTCGGTTGTGCTTAACGAAGAAGGAAAACTCGTTTGTACGTTGTAGGCTCAATTGGATCCAATTTGGGTGTAATCCGAAAATACATGGATTTGAGTGACCAAATGGACTCCGCTTGGTTTGTAACTCGCATGGAACCATAATAACGTCAAATGGGACATTTTTTAATCAACAAAAAAGTTCATTTGTGCTTAACGAAGAAGGAAAACTCGTTTGTACGTTGTAGGATCAATTGGAGGCCAATTTGGGTGCAATCCGAGAATACAAAGATTTGAGTGACCAAATGGACTCCTTTTGATTTCAATCCTTGCGCGGCACCATAATAATGTCAAATGGGACATATTTGACTCAACAAACAAGTTCGGTTGCACTTAACGAAGAAAGAAAACTCGTTTGTACGTTGTAGGCTTGTTTGGAGGCCAGTTTGGGTGCAATCCGAGAATACAAGGATTTGAGTGACCAAATGGACTCCGCTTGGTTTCTAACTCGCGTGGCACCATAATAACGTCAAATGGGACAATTTTGACTCTACAAACAAGTTCGGTTGTGCTTAACGAATAAGGAAAACTTGTTTGTACGTTGTAGGCTCAATTGGAGGCCAATTTGGTGCAATCCGAGAATACAAGGATTTGAGTGACCAAATTGACTCCGTTTGATTTCAATCCTCACGTGGCACCATAATAACGTAAAATGGGACATGTTTTACTCAACAAAAAGGTTCGGTTGTGCTTAACGAAGAAGGAAAACTCGTTTGTACGTTGTAGGCTCAATTGGAGGCCAATTTGGGAGCAATCCGAGAATACAAGGATTTGAGTGACCAAATGGACTCTGTTTGATTTCAATCTATGTGTGGCACCATAATAACGTCAAATGGGACATGTTTGACTCAACAAAAAGGTTCGGTTGTGCTTAACGAAGAAGGAAAACTCGTTTGTACGTTGTAGGCTCAATTGGAGGCCAATTTGGGTGCAATCCGAGAATACAAGGATTTAAGGGACCAAATGGACTCCGCTTGGTTTCTAAGTCACATTGAACCATAATAACATCAAATGGGAAATGTTCGACTCAACAAACAAGTTCGGTTGTGCTTAACGAAGAAGGAAAACTCGTTTGTACGTTGTAGGCTCAATTGGATGCCAATTTGGGTGCAATCCGAAAATACATGGATTTGAGTGACCAAATGGACTCCGCTTGGTTTGTAACTCGCATGGAACCATAATAACGTCAAATGGGACATTTTTTAATCAACAAAAAAGTTCATTTGTGCTTAACGAAGAAGGAAAACTCGTTTGTACGTTGTAGGATCAATTGGAGGCCAATTTGGGTGCAATCCGAGAATACAAAGATTTGAGTGACCAAATGGACTCCTTTTGATTTCAATCCTTGCGCGGCACCATAATAATGTCAAATGGGACATATTTGACTCAACAAACAAGTTCGGTTGCACTTAACGAAGAAAGAAAACTCGTTTGTACGTTGTAGGCTTGTTTGGAGGCCAGTTTGGGTGCAATCCGAGAATACAAGGATTTGAGTGACCAAATGGACTCCGCTTGGTTTCTAACTCGCATGGCACCATAATAACGTCAAATGGGACAATTTTGACTCTACAAACAAGTTCGGTTGTGCTTAACGAATAAGGAAAACTTGTTTGTACGTTGTAGGCTCAATTGGAGGCCAATTTGGTGCAATCCGAGAATACAAGGATTTGAGTGACCAAATTGACTCCGTTTGATTTCAATCCTCACGTGGCACCATAATAACGTAAAATGGGACACTTTTTACTCAACAAAAAAGTTCATTTGTGCTTAACGAAGAAGGAAAACTCGTTTGTACGTTGTAGGATCAATTGGAGGCCAATTTGGGTGCAATCCGAGAATACAAGGATTTGAGTGACCAAATGGACTCCTTTTGATTTCAATCCTTGCGCGGCACCATAATAATGTCAAATGGGACATATTTGACTCAACAAACAAGTTCGGTTGTGCTTAACGAAGAGAGAAAACTCGTTTGTACGTTGTAGGCTTGTTTGGAGGCCAGTTTGGGTGCAATCCGAGAATACAAGGATTTGAGTGACCAAATGGACTCCGCTTGGTTTCTAACTCACGTGGCACCATAATAACGTCAAATGGGACATGTTTGACTCTACAAACAAGTTCGGTTGTGCTTAACGAATAAGGAAAACTTGTTTGTACGTTGTAGGCTCAATTGGACGCCAATTTGGTGCAATCCGAGAATACAAGGATTTGAGTGACCAAATGGACTCCGTTTGATTTCAATCCTCACGTGGCACCATAATAACGTAAAATGGGACATGTTTTACTCAACAAAAAGGTTCGGTTGTGCTTAACGAAGAAGGAAAACTCGTTTCTACGTTGTACGCTCAATTGGAGGCCAAATTGGGTGCAATCCGAGAATACAAGGATTTAAGGGACCAAATGGACTCCACTTGGTTTCTAACTCGCATTGAACCATAATAACGTCAAATGTGACATGTTTGACTCAACAAACAAGTTCGTTTGTGCTTAACGAAGACGAAAAACTCGTTTGTACGTTGTAGGCTCAATTGGAGCCCAATTTGGCTGCAATCCGAGAATACAAGGATTTGAGTGACCAAATGGACTCCGCTTGGTTTCTAACTTGCATGGAACCATAATAACGTCAAATGGGACATTTTTGACTCAACAAACAAGTTCGGTTGTGCTTAACAAAGAAGGAAAACTCGTTTGTACGTTGTAGGATCAATTGGAGGCCAATTTGGGTGCAATCCGAGAATACAAAGATTTGATTGACCAAATGGACTCCTTTTGATTTCAATCCTCGCGCGGCACCATAATAATGTCAAATGGGACATCTTTGACTCAACAAACAAGTTCGGTTGTGCTTAACGAAGAAGGAAAACTCGTTTGTACGTTGTAGGCTCAATTGGATCAAATTTGGGTGCAATCCGAAAATACATGGATTTGAGTGACCAAATGGACTCCGCTTGGTTTATAACTCACATGGAACCATAATAACGTCAAATGGGACATTTTTGACTCAACAAAAAAGTTCATTTGTGCTTAACGAAGAAGGAAAACTCGTTTGTACGTTGTAGGATCAATTGGAGGCCAATTTGGGTGCAATCCGAGAATACAAAGATTTGAGTGACCAAATGGACTCCTTTTGATTTCAATCCTCGCGCGGCAAAATAATAATGTCAAATGGGACATATTTGACTCAACAAACAAGTTCGGTTGTGCTTAACGAAGAAAGAAAACTCGTTTGTACGTTGTAGGCTTGTTTGGAGGCCAGTTTGAGTGCAATCCGAGAATACAAGGATTTAAGGGACCAAATGGACTCCGCTTAGTTTCTAACTCACATTGAACCATAATAACATCAAATGGGACATGTTTGACTCAAAAAACAAGTTCGGTTGTGCTTAACGAATAAGGAAAACACGTTTGTACGTTGTAGGCTCAATTGGAGGCCAATTTGGGTGCAATCCGAAAATACATGGATTTGAGTGACCAAATGGACTCCGCTTGGTTTCTAACTCACATGGAACCATAATAACGTCAAATGGGACATTTTTGAATCAACAAACAAGTTCGGTTGTGCTTCACGAAGAAGGAAAACTCGTTTGTACGTTGTAGGATCAATTGGAGGCCAATTTGGGTGCAATCCGAGAATACAATGATTTGAGTGACCAAATGGACTCCTATTGATTTCAATCCTCGCGCGGCACCATAATAATGTCAAATGGGACATATTTGACTCAACAAACAAGTTCGGTTGTGCTTAACGAAGAAAGAAAACTCGTTTGTACGTTGTAGGCTTGTTTGGAGGCCAATTTGGGTGCAATCCGAGAATACAAGGATTTGAGTGACCAAATGGACTCCGCTTGGTTTCTAACTCGCGTGGCACCATAATAACGTCAAATGGGACATGTTTGACTCTACAAACAAGTTCGGTTGTGCTTAACGAAGAAGGAAAACTCGTTTGTACGTTGTAGGCTCAATTGGACGCCAATTTGATGCAATCCGAGAATACAAGGATTTGAGTGACCAAATGGACTCCGTTTGATTTCAATCCTCATGTGGCACCATAATAACATCAAATGGGACATGTTTGAAACAACAAGAAGGTTCGGTTGTGTTAACGAATAAGGAAAACTCGTTTGTACGTTGTAGGCTCAATTGGAGGCCAATTTGGGTGCAATCCGAGAATACAAGGATTTGAGTGACCAAATGGACTCCGCCTGATTTCAATCCTCGCGTGGCACCATAATAACGTCAAATTTTACATGTTTGACTCTACAAACAAGTTCGGTTGTGCTTAACGAAGAAGGAAAACTCGTTTGTACGTTGTAGGCTCAATTGGAGGCCAATTTGGGTGCAATCCGAGAATACAAGGATTTGAGTGACCAAATGGACTCCGCTTGATTTAAATCCTCGCGTGGCACCATAATAATGTCAAATGGGACATGTTTGAATCTACAAACAAGTTCGGTTGTGCTTAACGAAGAAGGAAAACTCGTTTGTACGTTGTAGGCTCAATTGGAGGCCAAGTTGGGTGCAATTCGAGAATACAAGGATTTGAGTGACCAAATGGACTTCGCTTGAATTCAATCCTCGCGTGGCACCATAATAACGTCAAATGGGACATGTTTGACTCAACAAAAAGGTTCGGTTGTGCTTAACGAAGAAGGAAAACTCGTTTGTACGTTGTAGGCTCAATTGGAGGCCAATTTAGGTGCAATCCGAGAATACAAGGATTTGAGTGACCAAATGGACTCTGCTTGATTTCAATCCTTGAGTGGCACCATAATAACTTCAAATGGGACATGTTTGACTCAACAAAAAGGTTCGGTTGTTCTTAACGAAGAAGTTAAACTCGTTTGTACGTTGTAGGCTCAATTGGAGGTCAATTTGGGTGCAATCCGAGAATACAAGGATTTAAGGGACCAAATGGACTCCGCTTGGTTTCTAACTCGCATTGAACCATAATAATGTCAAATGGGACATGTTTGACTCAACAAACAAGTTCGGTCGTACTTAACGAAGAAGGAAAACTCGTTTGTACGTTGTAGGCTCAATTGGATCCAATTTGGGTGCAATCCGAAAATACTTGGATTTGAGTGACCAAATGGACTCCGCTTGGTTTCTTACTCGCATAGAACCATAATAACGTCAAATGGGACATTTTTGACTCAACAAAAAAGTTCATTTGTGCTTAACGAAGAAGGAAAACTCGTTTGTACGTTGTAGGATCAATTGGAAGCCAATTTGGGTGCAATCCGAGAATACAAAGATTTGAGTGACCGAATGGACTCCTTTTGATTTCAATCCACGCGCGGCACCATAATAATGTCAACTGGGACATATTTGACTCAACAAACAAGTTCGGTTGTGTTTAACGAAGAAAGAAAACTCGTTTGTACGTTGTAGGCTTGTTTGGAGGCCAGTTTGGATGCAATCCGAGAATACAAGGATTCGAGTGACCAAATGGACTCCGCTTGGTTTCTAACTCGCGTGGCACCATAATAACATTAAATGGGACATGTTTGACTCGACAAACAAGTTCGGTTGTGCTTAACGAAGAAGGAAAACTTGTTTGTACGTTGTAGGCTCAATTGGACGCCAATTTGGTGCAATCCGAGAATACAAGGATTTGAGTGACCAAATGGACTCCGTTTGATTTCAATCCTCGCGCGGCACCATAATAACGTAAAATGGGACATGTTTTACTCAACAAAAAGGTTCGGTTGTGCTTAACGAAGAAGGAAAACTCGTTTGTACGTTGTAGGCTCAATTGGAGGCCAATTTGGGAGCAATCCGAGAATACAAGGATTTGAGTGACCAAATGGACTCTGTTTGATTTCAATCCATGTGTGGCACCATAATAACGTCAAATGTGACATGTTTGACTCAACAAACAAGTTCGGTTGTGCTTAACGAAGACGGAAAACTCGTTTGTACGTTGTAGGCTCAATTGGAGGCCAATTTGGGTGCAATCCGAGAATACAAGGATTTGAGTGACCAAATGGACTCCTTTTGATTTCAATCCTCGCGAGGCACCATAATAATGTCAAATGGGACATATTTTACTCAACAAACAAGTTCGGTTGTGCTTAACGAAGAAAGAAAACTCGTTTGTACGTTGTAGGCTTGTTTGGAGGCCAGTTTGGGTGCAATCCGAGAATACAAGGATTTGAGTGACCAAATGGACTCCGCTTGGTTTCTAACTCGCGTGGCAACATCATAACGTCAAATGGGACATGTTTGACTCTACAAACAAGTTCGTTTGTGCTTAACGAAGAAGGAAAACTTGTTTGTACGTTGTAGGCTCAATTGGACGCCAATTTGGTGCAATCCGAGAATACAAGGATTTGAGTGACCAAATGGATTCCGTTTGATTTCAATCCTCATGTGGCACCATAATAACATCAAATGGGACATGTTTGAAATAACAAGAAGGTTCGGTTGTGTTAACGAATAAGGAAAACTCGTTTGTACGTTGTAGGCTCAATTGGAGGCCAATTTGGGTGCAATCCGAGAATACAAGGATTTGAGTGACCAAATGGACTCCGCTTGATTTCAATCCTCGCGTGGCACCATAATAACATCAAATGGGACATTTTTGACTCTACAAACAAGTTCGGTTGTGCTTAACGAAGAAGGAAAACTCGTTTGTACGTTGTAGGCTCAATTGGAGGCCAATTTGGGTGCAATCCGAGAATACAAGGATTTAAGGGACCAAATGGACTCCGCTTGGTTTCTAACTCGCATTGAACCATAATAACGTCAAATGTGACATGTTTGACTCAACAAACAAGTTCGGTTGTGCTTAACGAAGAAGGAAACTTGTTTGTACGTTGTAGGATCAATTGGAGGCCAAGTTGGTTGCAATTCGAGAATACAAGGATTTAAGGGACCAAATGGACTCCTTTTGATTTCAATCCTCGCGCGACACCATAATAATGTCAAATGGGACATCTTTGACTCAACAAACAAGTTCGGTTGTGCTTAACGAAGAAGGAAAACTCGTTTGTACGTTGTAGGCTCAATTGGATCCAATTTGGGTGCAATCCGAAAATACATGGATTTGAGTGACCAAATGGACTCCGCTTGGTTTCTAACTCGCATGGAACCATAATAACGTCAAATGGGACATTTTTGACTCAACAAAAAAGTTCATTTGTGCTTAACAAAGAAGGAAAACTCGTTTGTAAGTTGTAGGATCAATTGGAGGCCAATTTGGGTGCAATCCAAGAATACAAAGATTTGAGTGACCAAATGGACTCCTTTTGATTTCAATCCTCGCGAGGCACCATAATAATGTCAAATGGGACATATTTGACTCAACAAACAAGTTCGGTTGTGCTTAACGAAGAAAGAAAACTCGTTTGTACGTTGTAGGCTTGTTTGGAGGCCAGTTTGGGTGCAATCCGAGAATACAAGGATTTGAGTGACCAAATGGACTCCGCTTGGTTTCTAACTCGCGTGGCACCATAATAACGTCAAATGGGACATGTTTGACTCTACAAACAAGTTCGGTTGTGCTTAACGAAGAAGGAAAACTTGTTTGTACGTTGTAGGCTCAATTGGACGCCAATTTGGTGCAATCCGAGAATACAAGGATTTAAGTGACCAAATGGACTCCGCTTGATTTCAATCCTCGCGTGGCACCATAATAACGTCAAATGGGACATGTTTGACTCAACAGAAAGGTTCTGTTGTGCTTAACGAAGAAGGAAAACTCGTTTGTACGTTGTAGGCTCAATTGGAGGCCAATTTAGGTGCAATCCGAGAATACAAGGATTTGAGTGACCAAATGGACTCTGCTTGATTTCAATCCTTGAGTGGCACCATAATAACTTCAAATGGGACATCTTTGACTCAACAAAAAGGTTCGGTTGTTCTTAACGAAGAAGTTAAACTCGTTTGTACGTTGTAGGCTCAATTGGAGGTCAATTTGGGTGCAATCCGAGAATACAAGGATTTAAGGGACCAAATGGACTCCGCTTGGTTTCTAACTCGCATGGAACCATAATAACGTCAAATGGGACATTTTTGACTCAACAAAAAAGTTCATTTGTGCTTAACAAAGAAGGAAAACTCGTTTGTAAGTTGTAGGATCAATTGGAGGCCAATTTGGGTGCAATCCAAGAATACAAAGATTTGAGTGACCAAATGGACTCCTTTTGATTTCAATCCTCGCGAGGCACCATAATAATGTCAAATGGGACATATTTGACTCAACAAACAAGTTCGGTTGTGCTTAACGAAGAAAGAAAACTCGTTTGTACGTTGTAGGCTTGTTTGGAGGCCAGTTTGGGTGCAATCCGAGAATACAAGGATTTGAGTGACCAAATGGACTCCGCTTGGTTTCTAACTCGCGTGGCACCATAATAACGTCAAATGGGACATGTTTGACTCTACAAACAAGTTCGGTTGTGCTTAACGAAGAAGGAAAACTTGTTTGTACGTTGTAGGCTCAATTGGACGCCAATTTGGTGCAATCCGAGAATACAAGGATTTAAGTGACCAAATGGACTCCGCTTGATTTCAATCCTCGCGTGGCACCATAATAACGTCAAATGGGACATGTTTGACTCAACAGAAAGGTTCTGTTGTGCTTAACGAAGAAGGAAAACTCGTTTGTACGTTGTAGGCTCAATTGGAGGCCAATTTAGGTGCAATCCGAGAATACAAGGATTTGAGTGACCAAATGGACTCTGCTTGATTTCAATTATTGAGTGGCACCATAATAACTTCAAATGGGACATCTTTGACTCAACAAAAAGGTTCGGTTGTTCTTAACGAAGAAGTTAAACTCGTTTGTACGTTGTAGGCTCAATTGGAGGTCAATTTGGGTGCAATCCGAGAATACAAGGATTTGAGTGACCAAATGGACTCCGCTTGATTTCAATCCTCGCGTGGCACCATAATAACATCAAATGGGACATTTTTGACTCTACAAACAAGTTCGGTTGTGCTTAACGAAGAAGGAAAACTCGTTTGTACGTTGTAGGCTCAATTGGAGGCCAATTTGGGTGCAATCCGAGAATACAAGGATTTAAGGGACCAAATGGACTCCGCTTGGTTTCTAACTCGCATTGAACCATAATAACGTCAAATGTGACATGTTTGACTCAACAAACAAGTTCGGTTGTGCTTAACGAAGAAGGAAACTTGTTTGTACGTTGTAGGATCAATTGGAGGCCAAGTTGGTTGCAATTCGAGAATACAAGGATTTAAGGGACCAAATGGACTCCTTTTGATTTCAATCCTCGCGCGACACCATAATAATGTCAAATGGGACATCTTTGACTCAACAAACAAGTTCGGTTGTGCTTAACGAAGAAGGAAAACTCGTTTGTACGTTGTAGGCTCAATTGGATCCAATTTGGGTGCAATCCGAAAATACATGGATTTGAGTGACCAAATGGACTCCGCTTGGTTTCTAACTCGCATGGAACCATAATAACGTCAAATGGGACATTTTTGACTCAACAAAAAAGTTCATTTGTGCTTAACAAAGAAGGAAAACTCGTTTGTAAGTTGTAGGATCAATTGGAGGCCAATTTGGGTGCAATCCAAGAATACAAAGATTTGAGTGACCAAATGGACTCCTTTTGATTTCAATCCTCGCGAGGCACCATAATAATGTCAAATGGGACATATTTGACTCAACAAACAAGTTCGGTTGTGCTTAACGAAGAAAGAAAACTCGTTTGTACGTTGTAGGCTTGTTTGGAGGCCAGTTTGGGTGCAATCCGAGAATACAAGGATTTGAGTGACCAAATGGACTCCGCTTGGTTTCTAACTCGCGTGGCACCATAATAACGTCAAATGGGACATGTTTGACTCTACAAACAAGTTCGGTTGTGCTTAACGAAGAAGGAAAACTTGTTTGTACGTTGTAGGCTCAATTGGACGCCAATTTGGTGCAATCCGAGAATACAAGGATTTAAGTGACCAAATGGACTCCGCTTGATTTCAATCCTCGCGTGGCACCATAATAACGTCAAATGGGACATGTTTGACTCAACAGAAAGGTTCTGTTGTGCTTAACGAAGAAGGAAAACTCGTTTGTACGTTGTAGGCTCAATTGGAGGCCAATTTAGGTGCAATCCGAGAATACAAGGATTTGAGTGACCAAATGGACTCTGCTTGATTTCAATCCTTGAGTGGCACCATAATAACTTCAAATGGGACATCTTTGACTCAACAAAAAGGTTCGGTTGTTCTTAACGAAGAAGTTAAACTCGTTTGTACGTTGTAGGCTCAATTGGAGGTCAATTTGGGTGCAATCCGAGAATACAAGGATTTAAGGGACCAAATGGACTCCGCTTGGTTTCTAACTCGCATTGAACCATAATAATGTCAAATGGGACATGTTTGACTCAACAAACAAGTTCGGTTGTACTTAACGAAGAAGGAAAACTCGTTTGTACGTTGTAGGCTCAATTGGATCCAATTTGGGTGCAATCCGAAAATACTTGGATTTGAGTGACCAAATGGACTCCGCTTGGTTTCTTACTCGCATAGAACCATAATAACGTCAAATGGGACATTTTTGACTCAACAAAAAAGTTCATTTGTGCTTAACGAAGAAGGAAAACTCGTTTGTACGTTGTAGGATCAATTGGAAGCCAATTTGGGTGCAATCCGAGAATACAAAGATTTGAGTGACCAAATGGACTCCTTTTGATTTCAATCCTCGCGCGGCACCATAATAATGTCAAATGGGACATATTTGATTCAACAAACAAGTTCGGTTGTGCTTAACGAAGAAAGAAAACTCGTTTGTACGTTGTAGGCTTGTTTGGAGGCCAGTTTGGGTGCAATCCGAGAATACAAGGATTTAAGGGACCAAATGGACTCCGCTTAGTTTCTAACTCACACTGAACCATAATAACATTAAATGGGACATGTTTGACTCAAAAAACAAGTTCGGTTGTGCTTAACGAATAAGGAAAACTCGTTTGTACGTTGTAGGCTCAATTGGAGGCCAATTTGGGTGCAATCCGAAAATACATGGATTTGAGTGACCAAATGGACTCCGCTTGGTCTCTAACTCACATGGAACCATAATAACGTCAAATGGGACATTTTTGAATCAACAAACAAGTTCGGTTGTGCTTAACGAAGAAGGAAAACTCGTTTGTACGTTGTAGGATCAATTGGAGGCCAATTTGGGTGCAATCCGAGAATACAATGATTTGAGTGACCAAATGGACTCCTTTTGATTTCAATCCTCGCGCGGCACCATAATAATGTCAAATGGTACATATTTGACTCAACAAACAAGTTCGATTGTGCTTAACGAAGAAAGAAAACTCGTTTGTACGTTGTAGGCTTGTTTGGAGGCCAATTTGGGTGCAATCCGAGAATACAAGAATTTGAGTGACCAAATGGACTCCGCTTGGTTTCTAACTCGCGTGGCACCATAATAACGTCAAATGGGACATGTTTGACTCTACAAACAAGTTCGGTTGTGCTTAACGAAGAAGGAAAACTTGTTTGTACGTTGTATGCTCAATTGGACGCCAATTTGGTGCAATCCGAGAATACAAGGATTTGAGTGACCAAATGGACTCCGTTTGATTTCAATCCTCGTGTGGCACCATAATAACATCAAATGGGACATGTTTGAAACAACAAGAAGGTTCGGTTGTGTTAACGAAGAAGGAAAACTCGTTTGTACGTTGTAGGCTCAATTGGAGGCCAATTTAGGTGCAATCCGAGAATACAAGGATTTGAGTGACCAAATGGACTCTGCTTGATTTCAATCCTTGAGTGGCACCATAATAACTTCAAATGGGACATGTTTGACTCAACAAAAAGGTTCGGTTGTTCTTAACGAAGAAGTTAAACTCGTTTGTACGTTGTAGGCTCAATTGGAGGTCAATTTGGGTGCAATCCGAGAATACAAGGATTTAAGGGACCAAATGGACTCCGCTTGGTTTCTAACTCGCATTGAACCATAATAATGTCAAATGGGACATGTTTGACTCAACAAACAAGTTCGGTTGTACTTAACGAAGAAGGAAAACTCGTTTGTACGTTGTAGGCTCAATTGGATCCAATTTGGGTGCAATCCGAAAATACTTGGATTTGAGTGACCAAATGGACTCCGCTTGGTTTCTTACTCGCATAGAACCATAATAACGTCAAATGGGACATTTTTGACTCAACAAAAAAGTTCATTTGTGCTTAACGAAGAAGGAAAACTCGTTTGTACGTTGTAGGATCAATTGGAAGCCAATTTGGGTGCAATCCGAGAATACAAAGATTTGAGTGACCAAATGGACTCCTTTTGATTTCAATCCTCGCGCGGCACCATAATAATGTCAAATGGGACATATTTGACTCAACAAACAAGTTCGGTTGTGTTTAACGAAGAAAGAAAACTCGTTTGTACGTTGTAGGCTTGTTTGGAGGCCAGTTTGGATGCAATCCGAGAATACAAGGATTTGAGTGACCAAATGGACTCCGCTTGGTTTCTAACTCGCGTGGCACCATAATAACATTAAATGGGACATGTTTGACTCTAAAAACAAGTTCGGTTGTGCTTAACGAAGAAGGAAAACTTGTTTGTACGTTGTAGGCTCAATTGGACGCCAATTTGGTGCAATCCGAGAATACAAGGATTTGAGTGACCAAATGGATTCCGTTTGATTTCAATCCTCATGTGGCACCATAATAACATCAAATGGGACATGTTTGAAATAACAAGAAGGTTCGGTTGTGTTAACGAATAAGGAAAACTCGTTTGTACGTTGTAGGCTCAATTGGAGGCCAATTTGGGTGCAATCCGAGAATACAAGGATTTGAGTGACCAAATGGACTCCGCTTGATTTCAATCCTCGCGTGGCACCATAATAACATCAAATGGGACATTTTTGACTCTACAAACAAGTTCGGTTGTGCTTAACGAAGAAGGAAAACTCGTTTGTACGTTGTAGGCTCAATTGGAGGCCAATTTGGGTGCAATCCGAGAATACAAGGATTTAAGGGACCAAATGGACTCCGCTTGGTTTCTAACTCGCATTGAACCATAATAACGTCAAATGTGACATGTTTGACTCAACAAACAAGTTCGGTTGTGCTTAACGAAGAAGGAAACTTGTTTGTACGTTGTAGGATCAATTGGAGGCCAAGTTGGTTGCAATTCGAGAATACAAGGATTTAAGGGACCAAATGGACTCCTTTTGATTTCAATCCTCGCGCGACACCATAATAATGTCAAATGGGACATCTTTGACTCAACAAACAAGTTCGGTTGTGCTTAACGAAGAAGGAAAACTCGTTTGTACGTTGTAGGCTCAATTGGATCCAATTTGGGTGCAATCCGAAAATACATGGATTTGAGTGACCAAATGGACTCCGCTTGGTTTCTAACTCGCATGGAACCATAATAACGTCAAATGGGACATTTTTGACTCAACAAAAAAGTTCATTTGTGCTTAACAAAGAAGGAAAACTCGTTTGTAAGTTGTAGGATCAATTGGAGGCCAATTTGGGTGCAATCTAAGAATACAAAGATTTGAGTGACCAAATGGACTCCTTTTGATTTCAATCCTCGCGAGGCACCATAATAATGTCAAATGGGACATATTTGACTCAACAAACAAGTTCGGTTGTGCTTAACGAAGAAAGAAAACTCGTTTGTACGTTGTAGGCTTGTTTGGAGGCCAGTTTGGGTGCAATCCGAGAATACAAGGATTTGAGTGACCAAATGGACTCCGCTTGGTTTCTAACTCGCGTGGCACCATAATAACGTCAAATGGGACATGTTTGACTCTACAAACAAGTTCGGTTGTGCTTAACGAAGAAGGAAAACTTGTTTGTACGTTGTAGGCTCAATTGGACGCCAATTTGGTGCAATCCGAGAATACAAGGATTTAAGTGACCAAATGGACTCCGCTTGATTTCAATCCTCGCGTGGCACCATAATAACGTCAAATGGGACATGTTTGACTCAACAGAAAGGTTCTGTTGTGCTTAACGAAGAAGGAAAACTCGTTTGTACGTTGTAGGCTCAATTGGAGGCCAATTTAGGTGCAATCCGAGAATACAAGGATTTGAGTGACCAAATGGACTCTGCTTGATTTCAATCCTTGAGTGGCACCATAATAACTTCAAATGGGACATCTTTGACTCAACAAAAAGGTTCGGTTGTTCTTAACGAAGAAGTTAAACTCGTTTGTACGTTGTAGGCTCAATTGGAGGTCAATTTGGGTGCAATCCGAGAATACAAGGATTTAAGGGACCAAATGGACTCCGCTTGGTTTCTAACTCGCATGGAACCATAATAACGTCAAATGGGACATTTTTGACTCAACAAAAAAGTTCATTTGTGCTTAACAAAGAAGGAAAACTCGTTTGTAAGTTGTAGGATCAATTGGAGGCCAATTTGGGTGCAATCCAAGAATACAAAGATTTGAGTGACCAAATGGACTCCTTTTGATTTCAATCCTCGCGAGGCACCATAATAATGTCAAATGGGACATATTTGACTCAACAAACAAGTTCGGTTGTGCTTAACGAAGAAAGAAAACTCGTTTGTACGTTGTAGGCTTGTTTGGAGGCCAGTTTGGGTGCAATCCGAGAATACAAGGATTTGAGTGACCAAATGGACTCCGCTTGGTTTCTAACTCGCGTGGCACCATAATAACGTCAAATGGGACATGTTTGACTCTACAAACAAGTTCGGTTGTGCTTAACGAAGAAGGAAAACTTGTTTGTACGTTGTAGGCTCAATTGGACGCCAATTTGGTGCAATCCGAGAATACAAGGATTTAAGTGACCAAATGGACTCCGCTTGATTTCAATCCTCGCGTGGCACCATAATAACGTCAAATGGGACATGTTTGACTCAACAGAAAGGTTCTGTTGTGCTTAACGAAGAAGGAAAACTCGTTTGTACGTTGTAGGCTCAATTGGAGGCCAATTTAGGTGCAATCCGAGAATACAAGGATTTGAGTGACCAAATGGACTCTGCTTGATTTCAATTATTGAGTGGCACCATAATAACTTCAAATGGGACATCTTTGACTCAACAAAAAGGTTCGGTTGTTCTTAACGAAGAAGTTAAACTCGTTTGTACGTTGTAGGCTCAATTGGAGGTCAATTTGGGTGCAATCCGAGAATACAAGGATTTGAGTGACCAAATGGACTCCGCTTGATTTCAATCCTCGCGTGGCACCATAATAACATCAAATGGGACATTTTTGACTCTACAAACAAGTTCGGTTGTGCTTAACGAAGAAGGAAAACTCGTTTGTACGTTGTAGGCTCAATTGGAGGCCAATTTGGGTGCAATCCGAGAATACAAGGATTTAAGGGACCAAATGGACTCCGCTTGGTTTCTAACTCGCATTGAACCATAATAACGTCAAATGTGACATGTTTGACTCAACAAACAAGTTCGGTTGTGCTTAACGAAGAAGGAAACTTGTTTGTACGTTGTAGGATCAATTGGAGGCCAAGTTGGTTGCAATTCGAGAATACAAGGATTTAAGGGACCAAATGGACTCCTTTTGATTTCAATCCTCGCGCGACACCATAATAATGTCAAATGGGACATCTTTGACTCAACAAACAAGTTCGGTTGTGCTTAACGAAGAAGGAAAACTCGTTTGTACGTTGTAGGCTCAATTGGATCCAATTTGGGTGCAATCCGAAAATACATGGATTTGAGTGACCAAATGGACTCCGCTTGGTTTCTAACTCGCATGGAACCATAATAACGTCAAATGGGACATTTTTGACTCAACAAAAAAGTTCATTTGTGCTTAACAAAGAAGGAAAACTCGTTTGTAAGTTGTAGGATCAATTGGAGGCCAATTTGGGTGCAATCCAAGAATACAAAGATTTGAGTGACCAAATGGACTCCTTTTGATTTCAATCCTCGCGAGGCACCATAATAATGTCAAATGGGACATATTTGACTCAACAAACAAGTTCGGTTGTGCTTAACGAAGAAAGAAAACTCGTTTGTACGTTGTAGGCTTGTTTGGAGGCCAGTTTGGGTGCAATCCGAGAATACAAGGATTTGAGTGACCAAATGGACTCCGCTTGGTTTCTAACTCGCGTGGCACCATAATAACGTCAAATGGGACATGTTTGACTCTACAAACAAGTTCGGTTGTGCTTAACGAAGAAGGAAAACTTGTTTGTACGTTGTAGGCTCAATTGGACGCCAATTTGGTGCAATCCGAGAATACAAGGATTTAAGTGACCAAATGGACTCCGCTTGATTTCAATCCTCGCGTGGCACCATAATAACGTCAAATGGGACATGTTTGACTCAACAGAAAGGTTCTGTTGTGCTTAACGAAGAAGGAAAACTCGTTTGTACGTTGTAGGCTCAATTGGAGGCCAATTTAGGTGCAATCCGAGAATACAAGGATTTGAGTGACCAAATGGACTCTGCTTGATTTCAATCCTTGAGTGGCACCATAATAACTTCAAATGGGACATCTTTGACTCAACAAAAAGGTTCGGTTGTTCTTAACGAAGAAGTTAAACTCGTTTGTACGTTGTAGGCTCAATTGGAGGTCAATTTGGGTGCAATCCGAGAATACAAGGATTTAAGGGACCAAATGGACTCCGCTTGGTTTCTAACTCGCATTGAACCATAATAATGTCAAATGGGACATGTTTGACTCAACAAACAAGTTCGGTTGTACTTAACGAAGAAGGAAAACTCGTTTGTACGTTGTAGGCTCAATTGGATCCAATTTGGGTGCAATCCGAAAATACTTGGATTTGAGTGACCAAATGGACTCCGCTTGGTTTCTTACTCGCATAGAACCATAATAACGTCAAATGGGACATTTTTGACTCAACAAAAAAGTTCATTTGTGCTTAACGAAGAAGGAAAACTCGTTTGTACGTTGTAGGATCAATTGGAAGCCAATTTGGGTGCAATCCGAGAATACAAAGATTTGAGTGACCAAATGGACTCCTTTTGATTTCAATCCTCGCGCGGCACCATAATAATGTCAAATGGGACATATTTGATTCAACAAACAAGTTCGGTTGTGCTTAACGAAGAAAGAAAACTCGTTTGTACGTTGTAGGCTTGTTTGGAGGCCAGTTTGGGTGCAATCCGAGAATACAAGGATTTAAGGGACCAAATGGACTCCGCTTAGTTTCTAACTCACACTGAACCATAATAACATTAAATGGGACATGTTTGACTCAAAAAACAAGTTCGGTTGTGCTTAACGAATAAGGAAAACTCGTTTGTACGTTGTAGGCTCAATTGGAGGCCAATTTGGGTGCAATCCGAAAATACATGGATTTGAGTGACCAAATGGACTCCGCTTGGTCTCTAACTCACATGGAACCATAATAACGTCAAATGGGACATTTTTGAATCAACAAACAAGTTCGGTTGTGCTTAACGAAGAAGGAAAACTCGTTTGTACGTTGTAGGATCAATTGGAGGCCAATTTGGGTGCAATCCGAGAATACAATGATTTGAGTGACCAAATGGACTCCTTTTGATTTCAATCCTCGCGCGGCACCATAATAATGTCAAATGGTACATATTTGACTCAACAAACAAGTTCGATTGTGCTTAACGAAGAAAGAAAACTCGTTTGTACGTTGTAGGCTTGTTTGGAGGCCAATTTGGGTGCAATCCGAGAATACAAGAATTTGAGTGACCAAATGGACTCCGCTTGGTTTCTAACTCGCGTGGCACCATAATAACGTCAAATGGGACATGTTTGACTCTACAAACAAGTTCGGTTGTGCTTAACGAAGAAGGAAAACTTGTTTGTACGTTGTATGCTCAATTGGACGCCAATTTGGTGCAATCCGAGAATACAAGGATTTGAGTGACCAAATGGACTCCGTTTGATTTCAATCCTCGTGTGGCACCATAATAACATCAAATGGGACATGTTTGAAACAACAAGAAGGTTCGGTTGTGTTAACGAAGAAGGAAAACTCGTTTGTACGTTGTAGGCTCAATTGGAGGCCAATTTAGGTGCAATCCGAGAATACAAGGATTTGAGTGACCAAATGGACTCTGCTTGATTTCAATCCTTGAGTGGCACCATAATAACTTCAAATGGGACATGTTTGACTCAACAAAAAGGTTCGGTTGTTCTTAACGAAGAAGTTAAACTCGTTTGTACGTTGTAGGCTCAATTGGAGGTCAATTTGGGTGCAATCCGAGAATACAAGGATTTAAGGGACCAAATGGACTCCGCTTGGTTTCTAACTCGCATTGAACCATAATAATGTCAAATGGGACATGTTTGACTCAACAAACAAGTTCGGTTGTACTTAACGAAGAAGGAAAACTCGTTTGTACGTTGTAGGCTCAATTGGATCCAATTTGGGTGCAATCCGAAAATACTTGGATTTGAGTGACCAAATGGACTCCGCTTGGTTTCTTACTCGCATAGAACCATAATAACGTCAAATGGGACATTTTTGACTCAACAAAAAAGTTCATTTGTGCTTAACGAAGAAGGAAAACTCGTTTGTACGTTGTAGGATCAATTGGAAGCCAATTTGGGTGCAATCCGAGAATACAAAGATTTGAGTGACCAAATGGACTCCTTTTGATTTCAATCCTCGCGCGGCACCATAATAATGTCAAATGGGACATATTTGACTCAACAAACAAGTTCGGTTGTGTTTAACGAAGAAAGAAAACTCGTTTGTACGTTGTAGGCTTGTTTGGAGGCCAGTTTGGATGCAATCCGAGAATACAAGGATTTGAGTGACCAAATGGACTCCGCTTGGTTTCTAACTCGCGTGGCACCATAATAACATTAAATGGGACATGTTTGACTCTAAAAACAAGTTCGGTTGTGCTTAACGAAGAAGGAAAACTTGTTTGTACGTTGTAGGCTCAATTGGACGCCAATTTGGTGCAATCCGAGAATACAAGGATTTGAGTGACCAAATGGACTCCGTTTGATTTCAATCCTTGCGTGGCACCATAATAACATAAAATGGGACATGTTTTACTCAACAAAAAGGTTCGGTTGTGCTTAACGAAGAAGGAAAACTCGTTTGTACGTTGTAGGCTCAATTGGAGGCCAATTTTGGAGCAATCCGAGAATACAAGGATTTGAGTGACCAAATGGACTTTGTTTGATTTCAATCCATGTGTGGCACCATAATAACGTCAAATGGGACATGTTTGACTCAACAAAAAGGTTCGGTTGTGCTTAACGAAGAAGGAAAACTCGTTTCTACGTTGTACGCTCAATTGGAGGCCAATTTGGGTGCAATCCGAGAATACAAGGATTTAAGGGACCAAATGGACTCCGCTTGGTTTCTAACTCACATTGAACCATAATAACGTCAAATGTGACATGTTTGACTCAACAAACAAGTTCGGTTGTGCTTAACGAAGACGGAAAACTCGTTTGTACGTTGTAGGCTCAATTGGAGGCCAATTTGGTTGCAATTCGAGAATACAAGGATTTGAGTGACCAAATGGATTCCGTTTGATTTCAATCCTCATGTGGCACCATAATAACATCAAATGGGACATGTTTGAAATAACAAGAAGGTTCGGTTGTGTTAACGAATAAGGAAAACTCGTTTGTACGTTGTAGGCTCAATTGGAGGCCAATTTGGGTGCAATCCGAGAATACAAGGATTTGAGTGACCAAATGGACTCCGCTTGATTTCAATCCTTGCGTGGCACCATAATAACGTCAAATGGGACATTTTTTACTCTACAAACAAGTTCGGTTGTGCTTAACGAAGAAGGAAAACTCGTTTGTACGTTGTAGGCTCAATTGGAGGCCAATTTGGGTGCAATCCGAGAATACAAGGATTTGAGTGACCAAATGGACTCCGCTTGATTTCAATCCTCGCGTGGCACCATAATAACGTCAAATGGGACATGTTTGACTCTACAAACAAGTTCGGTTGTGCTTAACGAAGAAGGAAACTCGTTTGTACGTTGTAGGCTCAATTGGAGGCCAAGTTGGGTGCAATTCGGGAATACAAGGATTTGAGTGACCAAATGGACTCCGCTTGATTTCAATCCTCACGTGGCACCATAATAACGTCAAATGGGACATGTTTGACTCTACAAACAAGTTCGGTTTTGCTTAACGAAGAAGGAAAACTCGTTTGTACGTTGTAGGCTCAATTGGAGGCCAATTTGGGTGCAATCCGAGAATACAAGGATTTGAGTGACCAAATGGACTCCGCTTGATTTCAATCCTCGCGTGGTACCATAATAATGTCAAATGGGACATGTTTGACTCTACAAACAAGTTCGGTTGTGCTTAACAAAGAAGGAAAACTCGTTTGTACGTTGTAGGCTAAATTGGAGGCCAAGTTGGGTGCAATTCGAGAATACAAGGATTTGAGTGACCAAATGGACTCCGCTTGATTTCAATCCTCGCGTGGCACCATAATAACGTCAAATGGGACATGTTTGACTCAACAGAAAGGTTCTGTTGTGCTTAACGAAGAAGGAAAACTCGTTTGTACGTTGTAGGCTCAATTGGAGGCCAATTTAGGTGCAATCCGAGAATACAAGGATTTGAGTGACCAAATGGACTCCGCTTGGTTTCTAACTCGCATTGAACCATAATAATGTCAAATGGGACATGTTTGACTCAACAAACAAGTTCGGTTGTACTTAACGAAGAAGGAAAACTCGTTTGTACGTTGTAGGCTCAATTGGATCCAATTTGGGTGCAATCCGAAAATACTTGGATTTGAGTGACCAAATGGACTCCGCTTGGTTTCTTACTCGCATAGAACCATAATAACGTCAAATGGGACATTTATGACTCAAAAAAAAAGTTCATTTGTGCTTAACGGAGAAGGAAAACTCGTTTGTACGTTGTAGGATCAATTGAAGCCAATTTGGGTGCAATCCGAGAATACAAAGATTTGAGTGACCAAATGGACTCCTTTTGATTTCAATCCTCGCGCGGCACCATAATAATGTCAAATGGGACATATTTGACTCAACAAACAAGTTCGGTTGTGTTTAACGAAGAAAGAAAACTCGTTTGTACGTTGTAGGCTTGTTTGGAGGCCAGTTTGGGTGCAATCCGAGAATACAAGCATTTGAGTGACCAAATGGACTCCGCTTGATTTCTAACTCGCGTGGCACCATAATAACATCAAATGGGACATGTTTGACTCTACAAACAAGTTCGTTTGTGCTTAACGAAGAAGGAAAACTTGTTTGTACGTTGTAGGCTCAATTGGACGCCAATTTGGTGCAATCCGAGAATACAAGGATTTGAGTGACCAAATGGACTCCGTTTGATTTCAATCCTCGCGCGGCACCATAATAACGTAAAATGGGACATGTTTTACTCAACAAAAAGGTTCGTTTGTGCTTAACGAAGAAGGAAAACTCGTTTGTACGTTGTAGGCTCAATTGGAGGCCAATTTGGGAGCAATCCGAGAATACAAGGATTTGAGTGACCAAATGGACTCAGTTTGATTTCAATCCATGTGTGGCAACATAATAACGTAAAATGTGACATGTTTGACTCAACAAACAAGTTCGGTTGTGCTTAACGAAGAGGGAAAACTCGTTTCTACGTTGTACACTCAATTGGAGGCCAATTTGTGTGCAATCCGAGAATACAAGGATTTAAGGGACCAAATGGACTCCGCTCGGTTTCTAACTCGCATTGAATCATAATAACGTCAAATGGGACATGTTTGACTCAACAAACAAGTTCGGTTGTGCTTAACGAAGACGGAAAACTCGTTTGTACGTTGTAGGCTAAATTGGAGGCCAATTTGGCTGCAATCCGAGAATACAAGGATTTGAGTGACCAAATGGACTCCGCTTGGTTTCTAACTTGCATGGAACCATAATAACGTCAAATGGGACATTTTTGACTCAACAAACAAGTTCGGTTGTGCTTAACGAAGAAGGAAAACTCGTTTGTACGTTGTAGGATCAATTGGAGGCCAATTTGGGTGCAATCCGAGAATACAAAGATTTGAGTGACCAAATGGACTCCTTTTGATTTCAATCCTCGTGCGGCACCATAATAATGTCAAATGGGACATCTTTGACTCAACAAAGAAGTTCGGTTGTGCTTAACGAAGAAGGAAAACTCGTTTGTACGTTGTAGGCTCAATTGGATCCAATTTGGGTGCAATCCGAAAATACATGGATTTGAGTGACCAAATGGACTCCGCTTGGTTTCTAACTCGCATGGAACCATAATAACGTCAAATGGGACATTTTTGACTCAACAAAAAAGTTCATTTGTGCTTAACGAAGAAGGAAAACTCGTTTGTATGTTGTAGGATCAATTGGAGGCCAATTTGGGTGCAATCCGAGAATACAAAGATTTGAGTGACCAAATGGACTCCTTTTGATTTCAATCCTCGCGCGGCACCATAATAATGTCAAATGGGACATATTTGACTCAACAAACAAGTTCGGTTGTGCTTAACGAAGAAACAAAACTCGTTTGTACGTTGTAGGCTTGTTTGGAGGCCAGTTTGGGTGCAATCCGAGAATACAAGGATTTGAGTGACCAAATGGACTCCGCTTGGTTTCTAACTCGCGTGGCACCATAATAACGTCAAATGGGACATGTTTGACTCTACAAACAAGTTCAGTTGTGCTTAACGAAGAAGGAAAACTTGTTTGTACGTTGTAGGCTCAATTGGACGCCAATTTGGTGCAATCCGAGAATACAAGGATTTGAGTGACCAAATGGACTCCGTTTGATTTCAATCCTTACGTGGCACCATAATAACGTAAAATGGGACATGTTTTACTCAACAAAAAGGTTCGGTTGTGCTTAACGAAGAAGGAGAACTCGTTTGTACGTTGTAGGCTCAATTGGAGGCCAATTTGGGAGCAATCCGAGAATACAAGGATTTGAGTGACCAAATGGACTCTGTTTGATTTCAATCCATGTGTGGCACCATAATAACGTCAAATGGGACATGTTTGACTCAACAAAAAGGTTCGGTTGTGCTTAACGAAGAAGGAAAACTCGTTTCTACGTTGTACGCTCAATTGGAGGCCAATTTGGGTGCAATCCGAGAATACAAGGATTTAAGGGACCAAATGGACTCCGCTTGGTTTCTAACTCGCATTGAACCATAATAACGTCAAATGTGACATGTTTGACTAAACAAACAAGTTCGGTTGTGCTTAACGAAGACGGAAAACTCGTTTGTACGTTGTTGGCTCAATTGGAGGCCAATTTGGCTGCAATCCGAGAATACAAGGATTTGAGTGACCAAATGGACTCCGCTTGGTTTCTAACTTGCATGGAACCATAATAACGTCAAATGGGACATTTTTGACTCAACAAACAAGTTCGGTTGTGCTTAACGAAGAAGGAAAACTCGTTTGTACGTTGTAGGATCAATTGGAGGCCAATTTGGGTGCAATCCGAGAATACAAAGATTTGAGTGACCAAATGGACTCCTTTTGATTTCAATCCTCGCGCGGCACCATAATAATGTCAAATGGGACATCTTTGACTCAACAAAAAAGTTCGGTTGTGCTTAACGAAGAAGGAAAACTCGTTTGTACGTTGTAGGCTCAATTGGATCCAATTTGGGTGCAATCCGAAAATACATGGATTTGATTGACCAAATGGACTCCGCTTGGTTTCTAACTCGCATGGAACCATAATAACGTCAAATGGGACATTTTGACTCAACAAAAAAGTTCATTTGTGCTTAACAAAGAAGGAAAACTCGTTTGTACGTTGTAGGATCAATTGGAGGCCAATTTGGGTGCAATCCGAGAATACAAAGATTTGAGTGACCAAATGGACTCCTTTTGATTTCAATCCTCGCGAGGCACCATAATAATGTCAAATGGGAAATATTTGACTCAACAAACAAGTTCGGTTGTGCTTAACGAAGAAAGAAAACTCGTTTGTACGTTGTAGGCTTGTTTGGAGGCCAGTTTGGGTGCAATCCGAGAATACAAGGATTTGAGTGACCAAATGGACTCCGCTTGGTTTCTAACTCGCGTGGCACCATAATAACGTCAAATGGGACATGTTTGACTCTACAAACAAGTTCGGTTGTGCTTAACGAAGAAGGAAAACTTGTTTGTACGTTGTAGGCTCAATTGGACGCCAATTTGGTGCAATCCGAGAATACAAGGATTTGAGTGACCAAATGGACTCCGTTTGATTTCAATCCTCATGTGGCACCATAATAACATCAAATGGGACATGTTTGAAATAACAAGAAGGTTCGGTTGTGTTAACGAATAAGGAAAACTCGTTTGTACGTTGTAGGCTCAATTGGAGGCCAATTTGGGTGCAATCCGAGAATACAAGGATTTGAGTGACCAAATGGACTCCGCTTGATTTCAATCCTTGAGTGGCACCATAATAACGTCAAATGGGACATTTTTGACTCTACAAACAAGTTCGGTTGTGCTTAACGAAGAAGGAAAACTCGTTTGTACGTTGTAGGCTCAATTGGAGGCCAATTTGGGTGCAATCCGAGAATACAAGGATTTGAGTGACCAAATGGACTCTGCTTGATTTCAATCCTTGAGTGGCACCATAATGACTTCAAATGGGACATGTTTGACTCAACAAAAAGGTTCGGTTGTTCTTAACGAAGAAGTTAAACTCGTTTGTACGTTGTAGGCTCAATTGGAGGTCAATTTGGGTGCAATCCGAGAATACAAGGATTTAAGGGACCAAATGGACTCCGCTTGGTTTCTAACTCGCATTGAACCATAATAATGTCAAATGGGACATGTTTGACTCAACAAACAAGTTCGGTTGTGCTTAACAAAGAAGGAAAACTCGTTTGTACGTTGTAGGCTCAATTGGATCCAATTTGGGTGCAATCCGAAAATACTTGGATTTGAGTGACCAAATGGACTCCGCTTGGTTTCTAACTCGCATGGAACTATAATAACGTCAAATGGGACATTTTTGACTCAAGAAAAAAGTTCATTTGTGCTTAACGAAGAAGGAAAACTCGTTTGTACGTTGTAGGATCAATTGGAAGCCAATTTGGGTGCAATCCGAGAATACAAAGATTTGAGTGACCAAATGGACTCCTTTTGATTTCAATCCTCGCGCGGCACCATAATAATGTCAAATGGGACATCTTTGACTCAACAAAGAAGTTCGGTTGTGCTTAACGAAGAAGGAAAACTCGTTTGTACGTTGTAGGCTCAATTGGATCCAATTTGGGTGCAATCCGAAAATACATGGATTTGAGTGACCAAATGGACTCCGCTTGGTTTCTAACTCTCATGGAAGCATAATAACGTCAAATGGGACATTTTTGACTCAACAAAAAAGTTCATTTGTGCTTAACGAAGAAGGAAAACTCGTTTGTACGTTGTAGGATCAATTGGAGGCCAATTTGGGTGCAATCCGAGAATACAAAGATTTGAGTGACCAAATGGACTCCTTTTGATTTCAATCCTCGCGCGGCACCATAATAATGTCAAATGGGACATATTTGACTCAACAAACAAGTTCGGTTGTGCTTAAAGAAGAAACAAAACTCGTTTGTACGTTGTAGGCTTGTTTGGAGGCCAGTTTGGGTGCAATCCGAGAATGCAAGGATTTGAGTGACCAAATGGACCCCGCTTGGTTTCTAACTCGCGTGGCACCATAATAACGTCAAATGGGACATGTTTGACTCTACAAACAAGTTCGGTTGTGCTTAACGAAGAAGGAAAACTTGTTTGTACGTTGTAGGCTCAATTGGACGCCAATTTGGTGCAATCCGAGAATACAAGGATTTGAGTGACCAAATGGACTCCGTTTGATTTCAATCCTCGCGTGGCACCATAATAATGTAAAATGGGCCACGTTTTACTCAACAAAAAGGTTCGGTTGTGCTTAACGAAGAAGGAAAACTCGTTTGTACGTTGTAGGCTCAATTGGAGGCCAATTTGGCTGCAATCCGAGAATACAAGGATTTGAGTGACCAAATGGACTCCGCTTGGTTTCAAACTTGCATGGAACCATAATAACGTCAAATGGGACATTGTTGACTCAACAAGCAAGTTCGGTTGTTCTTAACGAAGAAGGAAAACTCGTTTGTACGTTGTAGGATCAATTGGAGGCCAATTTGGGTGCAATCCGAGAATACAAAGATTTGAGTGACCAAATGGACTCCTTTTGATTTCAATCCTCACGCGGCACCATAATAATTTCAAATGGGACATCTTTGACTCAACAAACAAGTTCGGTTGTGCTTAACGAAGAAGGAAAACTCGTTTGTACGTTGTAGGCTCAATTGGATCCAATTTGGGTGCAATCCGAAAATACATAAATTTGAGTGACCAAAAGGACTCCGCTTGGTTTCTAACTCGCATGGAACCATAATAACGTCAAATGGGACATGTTTGAATCAACAAAGAAGTTCTTTTGTGCTTAACTAAGAATAAAAACTCGTTTGTACCTTGTAGGCTCAATTGGAGGCCAATTTGGGTGCAATCCGAGAATACAAGGATTTAAGGGACCAAATGGACTCCGCTTGGTTTCTAACTCGCATTGAACCATAATAACATCAAATGGGACATGTTTGACTCAACAAACAAGTTCGGTTGTGCTTAACGAAGAAGGAAAACTCGTTTGTACGTTGTAGGTTGAATTGGAGGCCAATTTGGGTGCAATCCGAGAATACAAGGATTTGAGTGACCAAATGGACTCCGTTTGATTTCAATCCTCGCGTGGCACCATAATAACATCAAATGGGACATGTTTGACTCAACAGAAAGGTTCGGTTGTGCTTAACGAAGAAGGAAAACTCGTTTGTACGTTGTAGGCTCAATCGGAGGCCAATTTGGGTGCAATCCGAGAATACAAGGATTTAAGTGAACAAATCGACTCTGTTTGATTTCAATTCTCGCGTGGCACCATAATAACGTAAAATGGGACATGTTTGACTCAACAAAAAGGTTCTGTTGTGCTTAACGAATAAGGAAAACTCGTTTGTACGTTGTAGGCTCAAATGCAGGCCAATTTGGGTGCAATCCGAGAATACAAGGATTTGAGTGACCAAATGGACTCCGCTTGGTTTCTAACTCATGTGGCACCATAATAACGTCAAATGGGACATGTTTTACGGTACAAACAAATTCGGTTGTGCTTAACGAAGAAGGAAAACTTGTTTGTACGTTGTAGACTCATTTGGAGGCCAATTTGGGTGCAATCAGATAATACAAGGATTTGAGTGACCAAATGGACTCCGTTTGATTTCAATCCCCACGTGGCATTATAATAACGTCAAATGGGACATGTTTGACACAACAGAAAGGTTCGGTTGTGCTTAACGAAGAAGGAAAACTCGTTTGTACGTTGTAGGCTCAATTGGATGCCAATTTGGGTGCAATCCGAGAATACAACGATTTGAGTGACTAAATGGACTCCGCTTGGTTTCTAATTCGCATGGAACCATAATAACGTCAAATGGGACATGTTTGACTCAACAAACAAGTTCGTTTGTGCTTAACGAAGAAGAAAAACTCATGTGTACTTTGTAGGCTTGTTTGGAGGCCAATTTGGGTGCAATCCGAGAATACAAAGATTTGAGTGACCAAATGGACTCCGTTTGATTTCAATTCTCGCGTGGCACCATAATAAAGTCAAATGTCACATGTTTGAAACAACAAAAAGGTTCGGTTGTGTTAACGAATAAGGAAAACTCGTTTGTACGTTGTAGGCTCAATTGGAGGCCAATTTGGGTGCAATCCGAGAATACAAGGATTTGAGTGACCAAATGGACTCCGCTTGATTTCAATCCTCGTGTGGCACTATAATAACGTCAAATGGGACATGTTTGACTCTACAAACAAGTTCGGTTGTGCTTAACGAAGAAGGAAAACTCGTTTGTACGTTGTAGGCTCAATTGGAGGCCAATTTGGGTGCAATCCGAGAATACAAGGATTTGAGTGACCAAATGGACTCCGTTTGATTTCAATCCTCACGTGGCACCATAATAACATCAAATGGGACATGTTTGACTCAAAATAAAGTTCGTTTGTGCTTAACGAAGAAGGAAAACTCGTTTGTACGTTGTAGGCTCAATTGGAGGCCAATTTGGGTGCAATCCGAGAATACAAGGATTTGAGTGACCAAATAGACTCTGCTTGATTTCAATCCTTGTGGGGCACCATATTAACGTCAAATGGGACATCTTTGACTCAACAAAAAGGTTCGGTTGTGCTTAACGAAGAAGGAAAACTCGTTTGTACGTTGTAGGCTCAATTGGAGGCCAATTTGGGTGCAATCCGAGAATACAAGGATTTAAGTGACCAAATCGACTCTGTTTGATTTCAATTCTTGCGTGGCACCATAATAACGTCAAATGGGACATGTATGACTCGACAAATAAGTTCGGTTGTGCTTAACGAAGAAGGAAAACTTGTTTGTACGTTGTAGGATGAATTGGAGGCCAATTTGGGTGCAATCCGAGAATACAAAGATTTGAGTGACCAAATGGACTCCTTTTGATTTCAATCCCCGCGTGGCACCAAAATAACGTCAAATGGGACATGTTTGACTCTACAAACAAGTTCGGTTGTGCTTAACGAAGAAGGAAAACTCGTTTATACGTTGTAGGCTCAATTGGAGGCCAATTTGGGTGCAATCCGAGAATACAAGGATTTGAGTGACCAAATGGACTCCGCTTGATTTCAATCCTCACGTGGCACCATAATAACGTCAAATGGGACATGTTTGACTCAACAGAAAGGTTCGGTTGTGCTTAACGAAGAAGGAAAACTCGTTTGTACGTTGTAGGCTCAATTGGAGGCCAATTTGGGTGCAATCCGAGAATACAAGGATTTGAGTGACCAAATGGACTCCGCTTGGTTTCTAACTCACATGGAACCATAATAACGTCAAATGGGACATGTTTGACTCAACAAACAAGTTCGGTTGTTCTTAACGAAGAAGTTAAACTCGTTTGTACGTTGTAGGCTCAATTGGAGGCCAATTTGGGTGCAATTCTAGAATACAAGGATTTAAGGGACCAAATGGACTCCGCTTGGTTTCTAACTCATATTGAACCATAATAACATCAAATGGGACATGTTTGACTCAACAAACAAGTTCGGTTGTGCTTAACGAAGAAGGAAAACTCGTTTGTACGTTGTAGGCTCAATTGGAGGCCAATTTGGGTGCAATCCGAAAATACATGGATTTGAGTGACCAAATGGACTCCGCTTGGTTTCTAACTCACATGGAACCATAATAACGTCAAATGGGACATTTTTGAATCAACAAAAAAGTTCGGTTGTGCTTAACGAAGAAGGAAAACTCGTTTGTACGTTGTAGGATCAATTGGAGGCCAATTTGGGTGCAATCCGAGAATACAAAGATTTGAGTGACCAAATGGACTCCTTTTGATTTCAATCCTCGCGCGGCACCATAATAATGTCAAATGGGACATATTTGACTCAACAAACAAGTTCGGTTGCGCTTAACGAAGAAAGAAAACTCGTTTGTACGTTGTAGGCTTGTTTGGAGGCCAATTTGGGTGCAATCCGAGAATACAAGGATTTGAGTGACCAAATGGACTCCGCTTGGTTTCTAACTCGCGTGGCACCATAATAACGTCAAATGGGACTTATTTGACTCTACAAACAAGTTCGGTTGTGCTTAACGAAGAAGGAAAACTTGTTTGTACGTTGTTGGCTCAATTGGACGCCAATTTGGTGCAATCCGAGAATACAAGGATTTGAGTGACCAAATGGACTCCGCTTGATTTCAATCCTCATGTGGCACCATAATAACGTCAAATGGGACATGTTTGACTCTACAAACAAGTTCGGTTGTGCTTAACGAAGAAGGAAAACTCGTTTGTACGTTGTAGGCTCAATTGGAGGCCAATTTGGGTGCAATCCGAGAATACAAGGATTTGAGTGACCAAATGGACTCCGTTTGATTTCAATCCTCACGTGGCACCATAATAACGTCAAATGGGACATGTTTGACTCAACAGAAAGGTTCGGTTGTGCTTAACGAAGAAGGAAAACTCGTTTGTACGTTGTAGGCTCAATTGGAGGCCAATTTGGGTGCAATCCGAGAATACAAGGATTTGAGTGACCAAATAGACTCTGCTTGATTTCAATCCTTGCGGGGAACCATAATAACGTCAAATGGGACATCTTTGACTCAACAAAAAGGTTCGGTTGTTCTTAACGAAGAAGGAAAACTCGTTTGTACGTTGTAGGCTCAATTGGAGGCCAATTTGGGTGCAATCCGAGAATACAAGGATTTAAGGGACCAAATGGACTCCGCATGGTTTCTAACTCGCATTGAACCATAATAACGTCAAATGGGACATGTTTGACTCAACAAACAAGTTCGGTTGTGCTTAACGAAGAAGGAAAACTCGGTTGTACGTTGTAGGCTCAATTGGATCCAATTTGGGTGCAATCCGAAAATACATGGATTTGAGTGACCAAATGGACTCCGCTTGGTTTCTAACTCGCATGGAACCATAATAACGTCAAATGGGACATTTTTGACTCAACAAAAGAGTTCATTTGTGCTTAACGAAGAAGGAAAACTCGTTTGTACGTTGTAGGATCAATTGGAGGCCAAGTTGGGTGCAATCCGAGAATACAAAGATTTGAGTGACCAAATGGACTCCTTTTTGTTTCAATCCTCGCGCGGCACCATAATAATGTCAAATGGGACATATTTGACACAACAAACAAGTTCGTTTGTGCTTAACGAAGAAAGAAAACTCGTTTGTACGTTGTAGGCTTGTTTGGAGGCCAGTTTGGGTGCAATCCGAGAATACAAGGATTTGAGTGACCAAATGGACTCCGCTTGGTTTCTAAATCGCGTGGCACCATAATAAAGTCAAATGGGACATGTTTCACTCTACAAACAAGTTCGGTTGTGCTTAACGAAGAAGGAAAACTTGTTTGTACGTTGTAGGCTCAATTGGACGCCAATTTGGTGCAATCCGAGAATACAAGGATTTGAGTGACCAAGTGGACTCCGTTTGATTTCAATCCTCGTGTGGCACCATAATAACATCAAATGGGACATTTTTGAAACAACAAGAAGGTTCGGTTGTGTTAACGAATAAGGAAAACTCGTTTGTACGTTGTAGGCTCAATTGGAGGCCAATTTGGGTGCAATCCGAGTATACAAGGATTTGAGTGACCAAATGGACTCCGCTTGATTTCAATCCTCGCGTGGCACCATAATAACGTCAAATGGGACATGTTTGACTCAACAGAAAGGTTCGGTTGTGCTTAACGAAGAAGGAAAACTCGTTTGTACGTTGTAGGCTCAATTGGAGGCCAATTTGGGTGCAATCCGAGAATACAAGGATTTGAGTGACCAAATGGACTCCGCTTGGTTTCTAACTCACATGGAACCATAATAACGTCAAATGGGACATGTTTGACTCAACAAACAAGTTCGGTTGTTCTTAACGAAGAAGTTAAACTCGTTTGTACGTTGTAGGCTCAATTGGAGGCCAATTTGGGTGCAATTCTAGAATACAAGGATTTAAGGGACCAAATGGACTCCGCTTGGTTTCTAACTCATATTGAACCATAATAACATCAAATGGGACATGTTTGACTCAACAAACAAGTTCGGTTGTGCTTAACGAAGAAGGAAAACTCGTTTGTACGTTGTAGGCTCAATTGGAGGCCAATTTGGGTGCAATCCGAAAATACATGGATTTGAGTGACCAAATGGACTCCGCTTGGTTTCTAACTCACATGGAACCATAATAACGTCAAATGGGACATTTTTGAATCAACAAAAAAGTTCGGTTGTGCTTAACGAAGAAGGAAAACTCGTTTGTACGTTGTAGGATCAATTGGAGGCCAATTTGGGTGCAATCCGAGAATACAAAGATTTGAGTGACCAAATGGACTCCTTTTGATTTCAATCCTCGCGCGGCACCATAATAATGTCAAATGGGACATATTTGACTCAACAAACAAGTTCGGTTGCGCTTAACGAAGAAAGAAAACTCGTTTGTACGTTGTAGGCTTGTTTGGAGGCCAATTTGGGTGCAATCCGAGAATACAAGGATTTGAGTGACCAAATGGACTCCGCTTGGTTTCTAACTCGCGTGGCACCATAATAACGTCAAATGGGACTTATTTGACTCTACAAACAAGTTCGGTTGTGCTTAACGAAGAAGGAAAACTTGTTTGTACGTTGTTGGCTCAATTGGACGCCAATTTGGTGCAATCCGAGAATACAAGGATTTGAGTGACCAAATGGACTCCGCTTGATTTCAATCCTCATGTGGCACCATAATAACGTCAAATGGGACATGTTTGACTCTACAAACAAGTTCGGTTGTGCTTAACGAAGAAGGAAAACTCGTTTGTACGTTGTAGGCTCAATTGGAGGCCAATTTGGGTGCAATCCGAGAATACAAGGATTTGAGTGACCAAATGGACTCCGTTTGATTTCAATCCTCACGTGGCACCATAATAACGTCAAATGGGACATGTTTGACTCAACAGAAAGGTTCGGTTGTGCTTAACGAAGAAGGAAAACTCGTTTGTACGTTGTAGGCTCAATTGGAGGCCAATTTGGGTGCAATCCGAGAATACAAGGATTTGAGTGACCAAATAGACTCTGCTTGATTTCAATCCTTGCGGGGAACCATAATAACGTCAAATGGGACATCTTTGACTCAACAAAAAGGTTCGGTTGTTCTTAACGAAGAAGGAAAACTCGTTTGTACGTTGTAGGCTCAATTGGAGGCCAATTTGGGTGCAATCCGAGAATACAAGGATTTAAGGGACCAAATGGACTCCGCATGGTTTCTAACTCGCATTGAACCATAATAACGTCAAATGGGACATGTTTGACTCAACAAACAAGTTCGGTTGTGCTTAACGAAGAAGGAAAACTCGGTTGTACGTTGTAGGCTCAATTGGATCCAATTTGGGTGCAATCCGAAAATACTTGGATTTGAGTGACCAAATGGACTCCGCTTGGTTTCTTACTCGCATAGAACCATAATAACGTCAAATGGGACATTTATGACTCAAAAAAAAAGTTCATTTGTGCTTAACGGAGAAGGAAAACTCGTTTGTACGTTGTAGGATCAATTGAAGCCAATTTGGGTGCAATCCGAGAATACAAAGATTTGAGTGACCAAATGGACTCCTTTTGATTTCAATCCTCGCGCGGCACCATAATAATGTCAAATGGGACATATTTGACTCAACAAACAAGTTCGGTTGTGTTTAACGAAGAAAGAAAACTCGTTTGTACGTTGTAGGCTTGTTTGGAGGCCAGTTTGGGTGCAATCCGAGAATACAAGCATTTGAGTGACCAAATGGACTCCGCTTGATTTCTAACTCGCGTGGCACCATAATAACATCAAATGGGACATGTTTGACTCTACAAACAAGTTCGTTTGTGCTTAACGAAGAAGGAAAACTTGTTTGTACGTTGTAGGCTCAATTGGACGCCAATTTGGTGCAATCCGAGAATACAAGGATTTGAGTGACCAAATGGACTCCGTTTGATTTCAATCCTCGCGCGGCACCATAATAACGTAAAATGGGACATGTTTTACTCAACAAAAAGGTTCGTTTGTGCTTAACGAAGAAGGAAAACTCGTTTGTACGTTGTAGGCTCAATTGGAGGCCAATTTGGGAGCAATCCGAGAATACAAGGATTTGAGTGACCAAATGGACTCTGTTTGATTTCAATCCATGTGTGGCAACATAATAACGTAAAATGTGACATGTTTGACTCAACAAACAAGTTCGGTTGTGCTTAACGAAGAGGGAAAACTCGTTTCTACGTTGTACACTCAATTGGAGGCCAATTTGTGTGCAATCCGAGAATACAAGGATTTAAGGGACCAAATGGACTCCGCTCGGTTTCTAACTCGCATTGAATCATAATAACGTCAAATGGGACATGTTTGACTCAACAAACAAGTTCGGTTGTGCTTAACGAAGACGGAAAACTCGTTTGTACGTTGTAGGCTAAATTGGAGGCCAATTTGGCTGCAATCCGAGAATACAAGGATTTGAGTGACCAAATGGACTCCGCTTGGTTTCTAACTTGCATGGAACCATAATAACGTCAAATGGGACATTTTTGACACAACAAACAAGTTCGGTTGTGCTTAACGAAGAAGGAAAACTCGTTTGTACGTTGTAGGATCAATTGGAGGCCAATTTGGGTGCAATCCGAGAATACAAAGATTTGAGTGACCAAATGGACTCCTTTTGATTTCAATCCTCGTGCGGCACCATAATAATGTCAAATGGGACATCTTTGACTCAACAAAGAAGTTCGGTTGTGCTTAACGAAGAAGGAAAACTCGTTTGTACGTTGTAGGCTCAATTGGATCCAATTTGGGTGCAATCCGAAAATACATGGATTTGAGTGACCAAATGGACTCCGCTTGGTTTCTAACTCGCATGGAACCATAATAACGTCAAATGGGACATTTTTGACTCAACAAAAAAGTTCATTTGTGCTTAACGAAGAAGGAAAACTCGTTTGTATGTTGTAGGATCAATTGGAGGCCAATTTGGGTGCAATCCGAGAATACAAAGATTTGAGTGACCAAATGGACTCCTTTTGATTTCAATCCTCGCGCGGCACCATAATAATGTCAAATGGGACATATTTGACTCAACAAACAAGTTCGGTTGTGCTTAACGAAGAAACAAAACTCGTTTGTACGTTGTAGGCTTGTTTGGAGGCCAGTTTGGGTGCAATCCGAGAATACAAGGATTTGAGTGACCAAATGGACTCCGCTTGGTTTCTAACTCGCGTGGCACCATAATAACGTCAAATGGGACATGTTTGACTCTACAAACAAGTTCAGTTGTGCTTAACGAAGAAGGAAAACTTGTTTGTACGTTGTAGGCTCAATTGGACGCCAATTTGGTGCAATCCGAGAATACAAGGATTTGAGTGACCAAATGGACTCCGTTTGATTTCAATCCTTACGTGGCACCATAATAACGTAAAATGGGACATGTTTTACTCAACAAAAAGGTTCGGTTGTGCTTAACGAAGAAGGAGAACTCGTTTGTACGTTGTAGGCTCAATTGGAGGCCAATTTGGGAGCAATCCGAGAATACAAGGATTTGAGTGACCAAATGGACTCTGTTTGATTTCAATCCATGTGTGGCACCATAATAACGTCAAATGGGACATGTTTGACTCAACAAAAAGGTTCGGTTGTGCTTAACGAAGAAGGAAAACTCGTTTCTACGTTGTACGCTCAATTGGAGGCCAATTTGGGTGCAATCCGAGAATACAAGGATTTAAGGGACCAAATGGACTCCGCTTGGTTTCTAACTCGCATTGAACCATAATAACGTCAAATGTGACATGTTTGACTAAACAAACAAGTTCGGTTGTGCTTAACGAAGACGGAAAACTCGTTTGTACGTTGTTGGCTCAATTGGAGGCCAATTTGGCTGCAATCCGAGAATACAAGGATTTGAGTGACCAAATGGACTCCGCTTGGTTTCTAACTTGCATGGAACCATAATAACGTCAAATGGGACATTTTTGACTCAACAAACAAGTTCGGTTGTGCTTAACGAAGAAGGAAAACTCGTTTGTACGTTGTAGGATCAATTGGAGGCCAATTTGGGTGCAATCCGAGAATACAAAGATTTGAGTGACCAAATGGACTCCTTTTGATTTCAATCCTCGCGCGGCACCATAATAATGTCAAATGGGACATCTTTGACTCAACAAAAAAGTTCGGTTGTGCTTAACGAAGAAGGAAAACTCGTTTGTACGTTGTAGGCTCAATTGGATCCAATTTGGGTGCAATCCGAAAATACATGGATTTGATTGACCAAATGGACTCCGCTTGGTTTCTAACTCGCATGGAACCATAATAACGTCAAATGGGACATTTTGACTCAACAAAAAAGTTCATTTGTGCTTAACAAAGAAGGAAAACTCGTTTGTACGTTGTAGGATCAATTGGAGGCCAATTTGGGTGCAATCCGAGAATACAAAGATTTGAGTGACCAAATGGACTCCTTTTGATTTCAATCCTCGCGAGGCACCATAATAATGTCAAATGGGAAATATTTGACTCAACAAACAAGTTCGGTTGTGCTTAACGAAGAAAGAAAACTCGTTTGTACGTTGTAGGCTTGTTTGGAGGCCAGTTTGGGTGCAATCCGAGAATACAAGGATTTGAGTGACCAAATGGACTCCGCTTGGTTTCTAACTCGCGTGGCACCATAATAACGTCAAATGGGACATGTTTGACTCTACAAACAAGTTCGGTTGTGCTTAACGAAGAAGGAAAACTTGTTTGTACGTTGTAGGCTCAATTGGACGCCAATTTGGTGCAATCCGAGAATACAAGGATTTGAGTGACCAAATGGACTCCGTTTGATTTCAATCCTCATGTGGCACCATAATAACATCAAATGGGACATGTTTGAAATAACAAGAAGGTTCGGTTGTGTTAACGAATAAGGAAAACTCGTTTGTACGTTGTAGGCTCAATTGGAGGCCAATTTGGGTGCAATCCGAGAATACAAGGATTTGAGTGACCAAATGGACTCCGCTTGATTTCAATCCTTGAGTGGCACCATAATAACGTCAAATGGGACATTTTTGACTCTACAAACAAGTTCGGTTGTGCTTAACGAAGAAGGAAAACTCGTTTGTACGTTGTAGGCTCAATTGGAGGCCAATTTGGGTGCAATCCGAGAATACAAGGATTTGAGTGACCAAATGGACTCTGCTTGATTTCAATCCTTGAGTGGCACCATAATGACTTCAAATGGGACATGTTTGACTCAACAAAAAGGTTCGGTTGTTCTTAACGAAGAAGTTAAACTCGTTTGTACGTTGTAGGCTCAATTGGAGGTCAATTTGGGTGCAATCCGAGAATACAAGGATTTAAGGGACCAAATGGACTCCGCTTGGTTTCTAACTCGCATTGAACCATAATAATGTCAAATGGGACATGTTTGACTCAACAAACAAGTTCGGTTGTGCTTAACAAAGAAGGAAAACTCGTTTGTACGTTGTAGGCTCAATTGGATCCAATTTGGGTGCAATCCGAAAATACTTGGATTTGAGTGACCAAATGGACTCCGCTTGGTTTCTAACTCGCATGGAACTATAATAACGTCAAATGGGACATTTTTGACTCAAGAAAAAAGTTCATTTGTGCTTAACGAAGAAGGAAAACTCGTTTGTACGTTGTAGGATCAATTGGAAGCCAATTTGGGTGCAATCCGAGAATACAAAGATTTGAGTGACCAAATGGACTCCTTTTGATTTCAATCCTCGCGCGGCACCATAATAATGTCAAATGGGACATCTTTGACTCAACAAAGAAGTTCGGTTGTGCTTAACGAAGAAGGAAAACTCGTTTGTACGTTGTAGGCTCAATTGGATCCAATTTGGGTGCAATCCGAAAATACATGGATTTGAGTGACCAAATGGACTCCGCTTGGTTTCTAACTCTCATGGAAGCATAATAACGTCAAATGGGACATTTTTGACTCAACAAAAAAGTTCATTTGTGCTTAACGAAGAAGGAAAACTCGTTTGTACGTTGTAGGATCAATTGGAGGCCAATTTGGGTGCAATCCGAGAATACAAAGATTTGAGTGACCAAATGGACTCCTTTTGATTTCAATCCTCGCGCGGCACCATAATAATGTCAAATGGGACATATTTGACTCAACAAACAAGTTCGGTTGTGCTTAAAGAAGAAACAAAACTCGTTTGTACGTTGTAGGCTTGTTTGGAGGCCAGTTTGGGTGCAATCCGAGAATGCAAGGATTTGAGTGACCAAATGGACCCCGCTTGGTTTCTAACTCGCGTGGCACCATAATAACGTCAAATGGGACATGTTTGACTCTACAAACAAGTTCGGTTGTGCTTAACGAAGAAGGAAAACTTGTTTGTACGTTGTAGGCTCAATTGGACGCCAATTTGGTGCAATCCGAGAATACAAGGATTTGAGTGACCAAATGGACTCCGTTTGATTTCAATCCTCGCGTGGCACCATAATAATGTAAAATGGGCCACGTTTTACTCAACAAAAAGGTTCGGTTGTGCTTAACGAAGAAGGAAAACTCGTTTGTACGTTGTAGGCTCAATTGGAGGCCAATTTGGCTGCAATCCGAGAATACAAGGATTTGAGTGACCAAATGGACTCCGCTTGGTTTCAAACTTGCATGGAACCATAATAACGTCAAATGGGACATTGTTGACTCAACAAGCAAGTTCGGTTGTTCTTAACGAAGAAGGAAAACTCGTTTGTACGTTGTAGGATCAATTGGAGGCCAATTTGGGTGCAATCCGAGAATACAAAGATTTGAGTGACCAAATGGACTCCTTTTGATTTCAATCCTCACGCGGCACCATAATAATTTCAAATGGGACATCTTTGACTCAACAAACAAGTTCGGTTGTGCTTAACGAAGAAGGAAAACTCGTTTGTACGTTGTAGGCTCAATTGGATCCAATTTGGGTGCAATCCGAAAATACATAAATTTGAGTGACCAAAAGGACTCCGCTTGGTTTCTAACTCGCATGGAACCATAATAACGTCAAATGGGACATGTTTGAATCAACAAAGAAGTTCTTTTGTGCTTAACTAAGAATAAAAACTCGTTTGTACCTTGTAGGCTCAATTGGAGGCCAATTTGGGTGCAATCCGAGAATACAAGGATTTAAGGGACCAAATGGACTCCGCTTGGTTTCTAACTCGCATTGAACCATAATAACATCAAATGGGACATGTTTGACTCAACAAACAAGTTCGGTTGTGCTTAACGAAGAAGGAAAACTCGTTTGTACGTTGTAGGTTGAATTGGAGGCCAATTTGGGTGCAATCCGAGAATACAAGGATTTGAGTGACCAAATGGACTCCGTTTGATTTCAATCCTCGCGTGGCACCATAATAACATCAAATGGGACATGTTTGACTCAACAGAAAGGTTCGGTTGTGCTTAACGAAGAAGGAAAACTCGTTTGTACGTTGTAGGCTCAATCGGAGGCCAATTTGGGTGCAATCCGAGAATACAAGGATTTAAGTGAACAAATCGACTCTGTTTGATTTCAATTCTCGCGTGGCACCATAATAACGTAAAATGGGACATGTTTGACTCAACAAAAAGGTTCTGTTGTGCTTAACGAATAAGGAAAACTCGTTTGTACGTTGTAGGCTCAAATGCAGGCCAATTTGGGTGCAATCCGAGAATACAAGGATTTGAGTGACCAAATGGACTCCGCTTGGTTTCTAACTCATGTGGCACCATAATAACGTCAAATGGGACATGTTTTACGGTACAAACAAATTCGGTTGTGCTTAACGAAGAAGGAAAACTTGTTTGTACGTTGTAGACTCATTTGGAGGCCAATTTGGGTGCAATCAGATAATACAAGGATTTGAGTGACCAAATGGACTCCGTTTGATTTCAATCCCCACGTGGCATTATAATAACGTCAAATGGGACATGTTTGACACAACAGAAAGGTTCGGTTGTGCTTAACGAAGAAGGAAAACTCGTTTGTACGTTGTAGGCTCAATTGGATGCCAATTTGGGTGCAATCCGAGAATACAACGATTTGAGTGACTAAATGGACTCCGCTTGGTTTCTAATTCGCATGGAACCATAATAACGTCAAATGGGACATGTTTGACTCAACAAACAAGTTCGTTTGTGCTTAACGAAGAAGAAAAACTCATGTGTACTTTGTAGGCTTGTTTGGAGGCCAATTTGGGTGCAATCCGAGAATACAAAGATTTGAGTGACCAAATGGACTCCGTTTGATTTCAATTCTCGCGTGGCACCATAATAAAGTCAAATGTCACATGTTTGAAACAACAAAAAGGTTCGGTTGTGTTAACGAATAAGGAAAACTCGTTTGTACGTTGTAGGCTCAATTGGAGGCCAATTTGGGTGCAATCCGAGAATACAAGGATTTGAGTGACCAAATGGACTCCGCTTGATTTCAATCCTCGTGTGGCACTATAATAACGTCAAATGGGACATGTTTGACTCTACAAACAAGTTCGGTTGTGCTTAACGAAGAAGGAAAACTCGTTTGTACGTTGTAGGCTCAATTGGAGGCCAATTTGGGTGCAATCCGAGAATACAAGGATTTGAGTGACCAAATGGACTCCGTTTGATTTCAATCCTCACGTGGCACCATAATAACATCAAATGGGACATGTTTGACTCAAAATAAAGTTCGTTTGTGCTTAACGAAGAAGGAAAACTCGTTTGTACGTTGTAGGCTCAATTGGAGGCCAATTTGGGTGCAATCCGAGAATACAAGGATTTGAGTGACCAAATAGACTCTGCTTGATTTCAATCCTTGTGGGGCACCATATTAACGTCAAATGGGACATCTTTGACTCAACAAAAAGGTTCGGTTGTGCTTAACGAAGAAGGAAAACTCGTTTGTACGTTGTAGGCTCAATTGGAGGCCAATTTGGGTGCAATCCGAGAATACAAGGATTTAAGTGACCAAATCGACTCTGTTTGATTTCAATTCTTGCGTGGCACCATAATAACGTCAAATGGGACATGTATGACTCGACAAATAAGTTCGGTTGTGCTTAACGAAGAAGGAAAACTTGTTTGTACGTTGTAGGATGAATTGGAGGCCAATTTGGGTGCAATCCGAGAATACAAAGATTTGAGTGACCAAATGGACTCCTTTTGATTTCAATCCCCGCGTGGCACCAAAATAACGTCAAATGGGACATGTTTGACTCTACAAACAAGTTCGGTTGTGCTTAACGAAGAAGGAAAACTCGTTTATACGTTGTAGGCTCAATTGGAGGCCAATTTGGGTGCAATCCGAGAATACAAGGATTTGAGTGACCAAATGGACTCCGCTTGATTTCAATCCTCGCGTGGCACCATAATAACGTCAAATGGGACATGTTTGACTCAACAGAAAGGTTCGGTTGTGCTTAACGAAGAAGGAAAACTCGTTTGTACGTTGTAGGCTCAATTGGAGGCCAATTTGGGTGCAATCCGAGAATACAAGGATTTGAGTGACCAAATGGACTCCGCTTGGTTTCTAACTCACATGGAACCATAATAACGTCAAATGGGACATGTTTGACTCAACAAACAAGTTCGGTTGTTCTTAACGAAGAAGTTAAACTCGTTTGTACGTTGTAGGCTCAATTGGAGGCCAATTTGGGTGCAATTCTAGAATACAAGGATTTAAGGGACCAAATGGACTCCGCTTGGTTTCTAACTCATATTGAACCATAATAACATCAAATGGGACATGTTTGACTCAACAAACAAGTTCGGTTGTGCTTAACGAAGAAGGAAAACTCGTTTGTACGTTGTAGGCTCAATTGGAGGCCAATTTGGGTGCAATCCGAAAATACATGGATTTGAGTGACCAAATGGACTCCGCTTGGTTTCTAACTCACATGGAACCATAATAACGTCAAATGGGACATTTTTGAATCAACAAAAAAGTTCGGTTGTGCTTAACGAAGAAGGAAAACTCGTTTGTACGTTGTAGGATCAATTGGAGGCCAATTTGGGTGCAATCCGAGAATACAAAGATTTGAGTGACCAAATGGACTCCTTTTGATTTCAATCCTCGCGCGGCACCATAATAATGTCAAATGGGACATATTTGACTCAACAAACAAGTTCGGTTGCGCTTAACGAAGAAAGAAAACTCGTTTGTACGTTGTAGGCTTGTTTGGAGGCCAATTTGGGTGCAATCCGAGAATACAAGGATTTGAGTGACCAAATGGACTCCGCTTGGTTTCTAACTCGCGTGGCACCATAATAACGTCAAATGGGACTTATTTGACTCTACAAACAAGTTCGGTTGTGCTTAACGAAGAAGGAAAACTTGTTTGTACGTTGTTGGCTCAATTGGACGCCAATTTGGTGCAATCCGAGAATACAAGGATTTGAGTGACCAAATGGACTCCGCTTGATTTCAATCCTCATGTGGCACCATAATAACGTCAAATGGGACACGTTTGACTCTACAAACAAGTTCGGTTGTGCTTAACGAAGAAGGAAAACTCGTTTGTACGTTGTAGGCTCAATTGGAGGCCAATTTGGGTGCAATCCGAGAATACAAGGATTTGAGTGACCAAATGGACTCCGTTTGATTTCAATCCTCACGTGGCACCATAATAACGTCAAATGGGACATGTTTGACTCAACAGAAAGGTTCGGTTGTGCTTAACGAAGAAGGAAAACTCGTTTGTACGTTGTAGGCTCAATTGGAGGCCAATTTGGGTGCAATCCGAGAATACAAGGATTTGAGTGACCAAATAGACTCTGCTTGATTTCAATCCTTGCGGGGAACCATAATAACGTCAAATGGGACATCTTTGACTCAACAAAAAGGTTCGGTTGTTCTTAACGAAGAAGGAAAACTCGTTTGTACGTTGTAGGCTCAATTGGATCCAATTTGGGTGCAATCCGAAAATACATGGATTTGAGTGACCAAATGGACTCCGCTTGGTTTCTAACTCGCATGGAACCATAATAACGTCAAATGGGACATTTTTGACTCAACAAAAGAGTTCATTTGTGCTTAACGAAGAAGGAAAACTCGTTTGTACGTTGTAGGATCAATTGGAGGCCAATTTGGGTGCAATCCGAGAATACAAAGATTTGAGTGACCAAATGGACTCCTTTTGATTTCAATCCTCGCGCGGCACCATAATAATGTCAAATGGGACATCTTTGACTCAACAAAGAAGTTCGGTTGTGCTTAACGAAGAAGGAAAACTCGTTTGTACGTTGTAGGCTCAATTGGATCCAATTTGGGTGCAATCCGAAAATACATGGATTTGAGTGACCAAATGGACTCCGCTTGGTTTCTAACTCTCATGGAAGCATAATAACGTCAAATGGGACATTTTTGACTCAACAAAAAAGTTCATTTGTGCTTAACGAAGAAGGAAAACTCGTTTGTACGTTGTAGGATCAATTGGAGGCCAATTTGGGTGCAATCCGAGAATACAAAGATTTGAGTGACCAAATGGACTCCTTTTGATTTCAATCCTCGCGCGGCACCATAATAATGTCAAATGGGACATATTTGACTCAACAAACAAGTTCGGTTGTGCTTAAAGAAGAAACAAAACTCGTTTGTACGTTGTAGGCTTGTTTGGAGGCCAGTTTGGGTGCAATCCGAGAATGCAAGGATTTGAGTGACCAAATGGACCCCGCTTGGTTTCTAACTCGCGTGGCACCATAATAACGTCAAATGGGACATGTTTGACTCTACAAACAAGTTCGGTTGTGCTTAACGAAGAAGGAAAACTTGTTTGTACGTTGTAGGCTCAATTGGACGCCAATTTGGTGCAATCCGAGAATACAAGGATTTGAGTGACCAAATGGACTCCGTTTGATTTCAATCCTCGCGTGGCACCATAATAATGTAAAATGGGCCACGTTTTACTCAACAAAAAGGTTCGGTTGTGCTTAACGAAGAAGGAAAACTCGTTTGTACGTTGTAGGCTCAATTGGAGGCCAATTTGGCTGCAATCCGAGAATACAAGGATTTGAGTGACCAAATGGACTCCGCTTGGTTTCAAACTTGCATGGAACCATAATAACGTCAAATGGGACATTGTTGACTCAACAAGCAAGTTCGGTTGTTCTTAACGAAGAAGGAAAACTCGTTTGTACGTTGTAGGATCAATTGGAGGCCAATTTGGGTGCAATCCGAGAATACAAAGATTTGAGTGACCAAATGGACTCCTTTTGATTTCAATCCTCACGCGGCACCATAATAATTTCAAATGGGACATCTTTGACTCAACAAACAAGTTCGGTTGTGCTTAACGAAGAAGGAAAACTCGTTTGTACGTTGTAGGCTCAATTGGATCCAATTTGGGTGCAATCCGAAAATACATAAATTTGAGTGACCAAAAGGACTCCGCTTGGTTTCTAACTCGCATGGAACCATAATAACGTCAAATGGGACATGTTTGAATCAACAAAGAAGTTCTTTTGTGCTTAACTAAGAATAAAAACTCGTTTGTACCTTGTAGGCTCAATTGGAGGCCAATTTGGGTGCAATCCGAGAATACAAGGATTTAAGGGACCAAATGGACTCCGCTTGGTTTCTAACTCGCATTGAACCATAATAACATCAAATGGGACATGTTTGACTCAACAAACAAGTTCGGTTGTGCTTAACGAAGAAGGAAAACTCGTTTGTACGTTGTAGGTTGAATTGGAGGCCAATTTGGGTGCAATCCGAGAATACAAGGATTTGAGTGACCAAATGGACTCCGTTTGATTTCAATCCTCGCGTGGCACCATAATAACATCAAATGGGACATGTTTGACTCAACAGAAAGGTTCGGTTGTGCTTAACGAAGAAGGAAAACTCGTTTGTACGTTGTAGGCTCAATCGGAGGCCAATTTGGGTGCAATCCGAGAATACAAGGATTTAAGTGAACAAATCGACTCTGTTTGATTTCAATTCTCGCGTGGCACCATAATAACGTAAAATGGGACATGTTTGACTCAACAAAAAGGTTCTGTTGTGCTTAACGAATAAGGAAAACTCGTTTGTACGTTGTAGGCTCAAATGCAGGCCAATTTGGGTGCAATCCGAGAATACAAGGATTTGAGTGACCAAATGGACTCCGCTTGGTTTCTAACTCATGTGGCACCATAATAACGTCAAATGGGACATGTTTTACGGTACAAACAAATTCGGTTGTGCTTAACGAAGAAGGAAAACTTGTTTGTACGTTGTAGACTCATTTGGAGGCCAATTTGGGTGCAATCAGATAATACAAGGATTTGAGTGACCAAATGGACTCCGTTTGATTTCAATCCCCACGTGGCATTATAATAACGTCAAATGGGACATGTTTGACACAACAGAAAGGTTCGGTTGTGCTTAACGAAGAAGGAAAACTCGTTTGTACGTTGTAGGCTCAATTGGATGCCAATTTGGGTGCAATCCGAGAATACAACGATTTGAGTGACTAAATGGACTCCGCTTGGTTTCTAATTCGCATGGAACCATAATAACGTCAAATGGGACATGTTTGACTCAACAAACAAGTTCGTTTGTGCTTAACGAAGAAGAAAAACTCATGTGTACTTTGTAGGCTTGTTTGGAGGCCAATTTGGGTGCAATCCGAGAATACAAAGATTTGAGTGACCAAATGGACTCCGTTTGATTTCAATTCTCGCGTGGCACCATAATAAAGTCAAATGTCACATGTTTGAAACAACAAAAAGGTTCGGTTGTGTTAACGAATAAGGAAAACTCGTTTGTACGTTGTAGGCTCAATTGGAGGCCAATTTGGGTGCAATCCGAGAATACAAGGATTTGAGTGACCAAATGGACTCCGCTTGATTTCAATCCTCGTGTGGCACTATAATAACGTCAAATGGGACATGTTTGACTCTACAAACAAGTTCGGTTGTGCTTAACGAAGAAGGAAAACTCGTTTGTACGTTGTAGGCTCAATTGGAGGCCAATTTGGGTGCAATCCGAGAATACAAGGATTTGAGTGACCAAATGGACTCCGTTTGATTTCAATCCTCACGTGGCACCATAATAACATCAAATGGGACATGTTTGACTCAAAATAAAGTTCGTTTGTGCTTAACGAAGAAGGAAAACTCGTTTGTACGTTGTAGGCTCAATTGGAGGCCAATTTGGGTGCAATCCGAGAATACAAGGATTTGAGTGACCAAATAGACTCTGCTTGATTTCAATCCTTGTGGGGCACCATATTAACGTCAAATGGGACATCTTTGACTCAACAAAAAGGTTCGGTTGTGCTTAACGAAGAAGGAAAACTCGTTTGTACGTTGTAGGCTCAATTGGAGGCCAATTTGGGTGCAATCCGAGAATACAAGGATTTAAGTGACCAAATCGACTCTGTTTGATTTCAATTCTTGCGTGGCACCATAATAACGTCAAATGGGACATGTATGACTCGACAAATAAGTTCGGTTGTGCTTAACGAAGAAGGAAAACTTGTTTGTACGTTGTAGGATGAATTGGAGGCCAATTTGGGTGCAATCCGAGAATACAAAGATTTGAGTGACCAAATGGACTCCTTTTGATTTCAATCCCCGCGTGGCACCAAAATAACGTCAAATGGGACATGTTTGACTCTACAAACAAGTTCGGTTGTGCTTAACGAAGAAGGAAAACTCGTTTATACGTTGTAGGCTCAATTGGAGGCCAATTTGGGTGCAATCCGAGAATACAAGGATTTGAGTGACCAAATGGACTCCGCTTGATTTCAATCCTCGCGTGGCACCATAATAACGTCAAATGGGACATGTTTGACTCAACAGAAAGGTTCGGTTGTGCTTAACGAAGAAGGAAAACTCGTTTGTACGTTGTAGGCTCAATTGGAGGCCAATTTGGGTGCAATCCGAGAATACAAGGATTTGAGTGACCAAATGGACTCCGCTTGGTTTCTAACTCACATGGAACCATAATAACGTCAAATGGGACATGTTTGACTCAACAAACAAGTTCGGTTGTTCTTAACGAAGAAGTTAAACTCGTTTGTACGTTGTAGGCTCAATTGGAGGCCAATTTGGGTGCAATTCTAGAATACAAGGATTTAAGGGACCAAATGGACTCCGCTTGGTTTCTAACTCATATTGAACCATAATAACATCAAATGGGACATGTTTGACTCAACAAACAAGTTCGGTTGTGCTTAACGAAGAAGGAAAACTCGTTTGTACGTTGTAGGCTCAATTGGAGGCCAATTTGGGTGCAATCCGAAAATACATGGATTTGAGTGACCAAATGGACTCCGCTTGGTTTCTAACTCACATGGAACCATAATAACGTCAAATGGGACATTTTTGAATCAACAAAAAAGTTCGGTTGTGCTTAACGAAGAAGGAAAACTCGTTTGTACGTTGTAGGATCAATTGGAGGCCAATTTGGGTGCAATCCGAGAATACAAAGATTTGAGTGACCAAATGGACTCCTTTTGATTTCAATCCTCGCGCGGCACCATAATAATGTCAAATGGGACATATTTGACTCAACAAACAAGTTCGGTTGCGCTTAACGAAGAAAGAAAACTCGTTTGTACGTTGTAGGCTTGTTTGGAGGCCAATTTGGGTGCAATCCGAGAATACAAGGATTTGAGTGACCAAATGGACTCCGCTTGGTTTCTAACTCGCGTGGCACCATAATAACGTCAAATGGGACTTATTTGACTCTACAAACAAGTTCGGTTGTGCTTAACGAAGAAGGAAAACTTGTTTGTACGTTGTTGGCTCAATTGGACGCCAATTTGGTGCAATCCGAGAATACAAGGATTTGAGTGACCAAATGGACTCCGCTTGATTTCAATCCTCATGTGGCACCATAATAACGTCAAATGGGACATGTTTGACTCTACAAACAAGTTCGGTTGTGCTTAACGAAGAAGGAAAACTCGTTTGTACGTTGTAGGCTCAATTGGAGGCCAATTTGGGTGCAATCCGAGAATACAAGGATTTGAGTGACCAAATGGACTCCGTTTGATTTCAATCCTCACGTGGCACCATAATAACGTCAAATGGGACATGTTTGACTCAACAGAAAGGTTCGGTTGTGCTTAACGAAGAAGGAAAACTCGTTTGTACGTTGTAGGCTCAATTGGAGGCCAATTTGGGTGCAATCCGAGAATACAAGGATTTGAGTGACCAAATAGACTCTGCTTGATTTCAATCCTTGCGGGGAACCATAATAACGTCAAATGGGACATCTTTGACTCAACAAAAAGGTTCGGTTGTTCTTAACGAAGAAGGAAAACTCGTTTGTACGTTGTAGGCTCAATTGGAGGCCAATTTGGGTGCAATCCGAGAATACAAGGATTTAAGGGACCAAATGGACTCCGCATGGTTTCTAACTCGCATTGAACCATAATAACGTCAAATGGGACATGTTTGACTCAACAAACAAGTTCGGTTGTGCTTAACGAAGAAGGAAAACTCGGTTGTACGTTGTAGGCTCAATTGGATCCAATTTGGGTGCAATCCGAAAATACATGGATTTGAGTGACCAAATGGACTCCGCTTGGTTTCTAACTCGCATGGAACCATAATAACGTCAAATGGGACATTTTTGACTCAACAAAAGAGTTCATTTGTGCTTAACGAAGAAGGAAAACTCGTTTGTACGTTGTAGGATCAATTGGAGGCCAAGTTGGGTGCAATCCGAGAATACAAAGATTTGAGTGACCAAATGGACTCCTTTTTGTTTCAATCCTCGCGCGGCACCATAATAATGTCAAATGGGACATATTTGACTCAACAAACAAGTTCGTTTGTGCTTAACGAAGAAAGAAAACTCGTTTGTACGTTGTAGGCTTGTTTGGAGGCCAGTTTGGGTGCAATCCGAGAATACAAGGATTTGAGTGACCAAATGGACTCCGCTTGGTTTCTAAATCGCGTGGCACCATAATAAAGTCAAATGGGACATGTTTCACTCTACAAACAAGTTCGGTTGTGCTTAACGAAGAAGGAAAACTTGTTTGTACGTTGTAGGCTCAATTGGACGCCAATTTGGTGCAATCCGAGAATACAAGGATTTGAGTGACCAAGTGGACTCCGTTTGATTTCAATCCTCGTGTGGCACCATAATAACATCAAATGGGACATTTTTGAAACAACAAGAAGGTTCGGTTGTGTTAACGAATAAGGAAAACTCGTTTGTACGTTGTAGGCTCAATTGGAGGCCAATTTGGGTGCAATCCGAGTATACAAGGATTTGAGTGACCAAATGGACTCCGCTTGATTTCAATCCTCGCGTGGCACCATAATAACGTCAAATGGGACATGTTTGACTCAACAGAAAGGTTCGGTTGTGCTTAACGAAGAAGGAAAACTCGTTTGTACGTTGTAGGCTCAATTGGAGGCCAATTTGGGTGCAATCCGAGAATACAAGGATTTGAGTGACCAAATGGACTCCGCTTGGTTTCTAACTCACATGGAACCATAATAACGTCAAATGGGACATGTTTGACTCAACAAACAAGTTCGGTTGTTCTTAACGAAGAAGTTAAACTCGTTTGTACGTTGTAGGCTCAATTGGAGGCCAATTTGGGTGCAATTCTAGAATACAAGGATTTAAGGGACCAAATGGACTCCGCTTGGTTTCTAACTCATATTGAACCATAATAACATCAAATGGGACATGTTTGACTCAACAAACAAGTTCGGTTGTGCTTAACGAAGAAGGAAAACTCGTTTGTACGTTGTAGGCTCAATTGGAGGCCAATTTGGGTGCAATCCGAAAATACATGGATTTGAGTGACCAAATGGACTCCGCTTGGTTTCTAACTCACATGGAACCATAATAACGTCAAATGGGACATTTTTGAATCAACAAAAAAGTTCGGTTGTGCTTAACGAAGAAGGAAAACTCGTTTGTACGTTGTAGGATCAATTGGAGGCCAATTTGGGTGCAATCCGAGAATACAAAGATTTGAGTGACCAAATGGACTCCTTTTGATTTCAATCCTCGCGCGGCACCATAATAATGTCAAATGGGACATATTTGACTCAACAAACAAGTTCGGTTGCGCTTAACGAAGAAAGAAAACTCGTTTGTACGTTGTAGGCTTGTTTGGAGGCCAATTTGGGTGCAATCCGAGAATACAAGGATTTGAGTGACCAAATGGACTCCGCTTGGTTTCTAACTCGCGTGGCACCATAATAACGTCAAATGGGACTTATTTGACTCTACAAACAAGTTCGGTTGTGCTTAACGAAGAAGGAAAACTTGTTTGTACGTTGTTGGCTCAATTGGACGCCAATTTGGTGCAATCCGAGAATACAAGGATTTGAGTGACCAAATGGACTCCGCTTGATTTCAATCCTCATGTGGCACCATAATAACGTCAAATGGGACATGTTTGACTCTACAAACAAGTTCGGTTGTGCTTAACGAAGAAGGAAAACTCGTTTGTACGTTGTAGGCTCAATTGGAGGCCAATTTGGGTGCAATCCGAGAATACAAGGATTTGAGTGACCAAATGGACTCCGTTTGATTTCAATCCTCACGTGGCACCATAATAACGTCAAATGGGACATGTTTGACTCAACAGAAAGGTTCGGTTGTGCTTAACGAAGAAGGAAAACTCGTTTGTACGTTGTAGGCTCAATTGGAGGCCAATTTGGGTGCAATCCGAGAATACAAGGATTTGAGTGACCAAATAGACTCTGCTTGATTTCAATCCTTGCGGGGAACCATAATAACGTCAAATGGGACATCTTTGACTCAACAAAAAGGTTCGGTTGTTCTTAACGAAGAAGGAAAACTCGTTTGTACGTTGTAGGCTCAATTGGAGGCCAATTTGGGTGCAATCCGAGAATACAAGGATTTAAGGGACCAAATGGACTCCGCATGGTTTCTAACTCGCATTGAACCATAATAACGTCAAATGGGACATGTTTGACTCAACAAACAAGTTCGGTTGTGCTTAACGAAGAAGGAAAACTCGGTTGTACGTTGTAGGCTCAATTGGATCCAATTTGGGTGCAATCCGAAAATACATGGATTTGAGTGACCAAATGGACTCCGCTTGGTTTCTAACTCGCATGGAACCATAATAACGTCAAATGGGACATTTTTGACTCAACAAAAGAGTTCATTTGTGCTTAACGAAGAAGGAAAACTCGTTTGTACGTTGTAGGATCAATTGGAGGCCAAGTTGGGTGCAATCCGAGAATACAAAGATTTGAGTGACCAAATGGACTCCTTTTTGTTTCAATCCTCGCGCGGCACCATAATAATGTCAAATGGGACATATTTGACTCAACAAACAAGTTCGTTTGTGCTTAACGAAGAAAGAAAACTCGTTTGTACGTTGTAGGCTTGTTTGGAGGCCAGTTTGGGTGCAATCCGAGAATACAAGGATTTGAGTGACCAAATGGACTCCGCTTGGTTTCTAAATCGCGTGGCACCATAATAAAGTCAAATGGGACATGTTTCACTCTACAAACAAGTTCGGTTGTGCTTAACGAAGAAGGAAAACTTGTTTGTACGTTGTAGGCTCAATTGGACGCCAATTTGGTGCAATCCGAGAATACAAGGATTTGAGTGACCAAGTGGACTCCGTTTGATTTCAATCCTCGTGTGGCACCATAATAACATCAAATGGGACATTTTTGAAACAACAAGAAGGTTCGGTTGTGTTAACGAATAAGGAAAACTCGTTTGTACGTTGTAGGCTCAATTGGAGGCCAATTTGGGTGCAATCCGAGTATACAAGGATTTGAGTGACCAAATGGACTCCGCTTGATTTCAATCCTCGCGTGGCACCATAATAACGTCAAATGGGACGTTTTTGACTCTACAAACAAGTTCGGTTGTGCTTAACGAAGAAGGTAAACTCGTTTGTACGTTGTAGGCTCAATTGGAGGCCAATTTGGGTGCAATCCGAGAATACAAGGATTTGAGTTACCAAATGGACTCCGCTTGATTTCAATCCTCGTGTGCCACCATAATAACATCAAATGGGACATGTTTGACTCTACAAACAAGTTCGGTTGTGCTTAACGAAGAAGGAAAACTCGTTTGTACGTTGTAGGCTCAATTGGAGGCCAAGTTGGGTGCAATTCGAGAATACAAGGATTTGATTGACCAAATGGACTCCGCTTGATATCAATCCTCGAGTGGCACCATAATAACGTCAAATGGGACATGTTTGACTCAACAAAAATTTTCGGTTGTGCTTAACGAAGAAGGAAAACTCGTTTGTACGTTGTAGGCTCAATTGGAGGCCAATTTGGGTGCAATCCGAGATAACAAGGATTTGAGTGACCAAATGGACTCTGCTTGATTTCAATAATTGCGTGGCACCATAATAACTTCAAATGGGACATGTTTGACTCAACAAAAAGGTTCGGTTGTTCTTAACGAAGAAGTTAAACTCGTTTGTACGTTGTAGGCTCAATTGGAGGTCAATTTGGGTGCAATCCGAGAATACAAGGATTTAAGGGACCAAATGGACTCCGCTTGGTTTCTAACTCGCATTGAACCATAATAACGTCAAATGGGACATGTTTGACTCAACAAACAAGTTTGGTTGTGCTTAACGAAGAAGGAAAACTCGGTTGTACGTTGTAGGCTCAATTGGATCCAATTTGGGTGCAATCCGAAAATACATGGATTTGAGTGACCAAATGGACTCCGCTTGCTTTCTAACTCGCATGGAACCATAATAACGTCAAATGGGACATTTTTGACTCAACAAAAGAGTTCATTTGTGCTTAACGAAGAAGGAAAACTCGTTTGTACGTTGTAGGATCAATTGGAGGCCAATTTGGGTGCAATCCGAGAATACAAAGATTTGAGTGACCAAATGGACTCCTTTTGATTTCAATCCTCGCGCGGCACCATAATAATGTCAAATGGGACATATTTGACTCAACAAACAAGTTCGTTTGTGCTTAACGAAGAAAGAAAACTCGTTTGTACGTTGTAGGCTTGTTTGGAGGCTAGTTTGGGTGCAATCCGAGAATACAAGGATTTGAGTGACCAAATGGACTCCGCTTGGTTTCTAAATCGCGTGGCACCATAATAAAGTCAAATGGGACATGTTTCACTCTACAAACAAGTTCGGTTGTGCTTAACGAAGAAGGAAAACTTGTTTGTACGTTGTAGGCTCAATTGGACGCCAATTTGGTGCAATCCGAGAATACAAGGATTTGAGTGACCAAATGGACTCCGTTTGATTTCAATCCTCGTGTGGCACCATAATAACATCAAATGGGACATTTTTGAAACAACAAGAAGGTTCGGTTGTGTTAACGAATAAGGAAAACTCGTTTGTACGTTGTAGGCTCAATTGGAGGCCAATTTGGGTGCAATCCGAGAATACAAGGATTTGAGTGACCAAATGGACTCTGCTTGATTTCAATAATTGCGTGGCACCATAATAACTTCAAATGGGACATGTTTGACTCAACAAAAAGGTTCGGTTGTTCTTAACGAAGAAGTTAAACTCGTTTGTACGTTGTAGGCTCAATTGGAGGTCAATTTGGGTGCAATCCGAGAATACAAGGATTTAAGGGACCAAATGGACTCCGCTTGGTTTCTAACTCGCATTGAACCATAATAACGTCAAATGGGACATGTTTGACTCAACAAACAAGTTCGGTTGTGCTTAACGAAGAAGGAAAACTCGGTTGTACGTTGTAGGCTCAATTGGATCCAATTTGGGTGCAATCCGAAAATACATGGATTTGAGTGACCAAATGGACTCCGCTTGGTTTCTAACTCGCATGGAACCATAATAACGTCAAATGGGACATTTTTGACTCAACAAAAGAGTTCATTTGTGCTTAACGAAGAAGGAAAACTCGTTTGTACGTTGTAGGATCAATTGGAGGCCAATTTGGGTGCAATCCGAGAATACAAAGATTTGAGTGACCAAATGGACTCCTTTTGATTTCAATCCTCGCGCGGCACCATAATAATGTCAAATGGGACATATTTGACTCAACAAACAAGTTCGTTTGTGCTTAACGAAGAAAGAAAACTCGTTTGTACGTTGTAGGCTTGTTTGGAGGCTAGTTTGGGTGCAATCCGAGAATACAAGGATTTGAGTGACCAAATGGACTCCGCTTGGTTTCTAAATCGCGTGGCACCATAATAACGTCAAATGGGACATGTTTCACTCTACAAACAAGTTCGGTTGTGCTTAACGAAGAAGGAAAACTTGTTTGTACGTTGTAGGCTCAATTGGACGCCAATTTGGTGCAATCCGAGAATACAAGGATTTGAGTGACCAAATGGACTCCGTTTGATTTCAATCCTCGTGTGGCACCATAATAACATCAAATGGGACATTTTTGAAACAACAAGAAGGTTCGGTTGTGTTAACGAATAAGGAAAACTCGTTTGTACGTTGTAGGCTCAATTGGAGGCCAATTTGGGTGCAATCCGAGAATACAAGGATTTGAGTGACCAAATGGACTCTGCTTGAGTTCAATAATTGCGTGGCACCATAATAACTTCAAATGGGACATGTTTGACTCAACAAAAAGGTTCGGTTGTTCTTAACGAAGAAGTTAAACTCGTTTGTACGTTGTAGGCTCAATTGGAGGTCAATTTGGGTGCAATCCGAGAATACAAGGATTTAAGGGACCAAATGGACTCCGCTTGGTTTCTAACTCGCATTGAACCATAATAACGTCAAATGGGACATGTTTGACTCAACAAACAAGTTCGGTTGTGCTTAACGAAGAAGGAAAACTCGGTTGTACGTTGTAGGCTCAATTGGATCCAATTTGGGTGCAATCCGAAAATACATGGATTTGAGTGACCAAATGGACTCCGCTTGGTTTCTAACTCGCATGGAACCATAATAACGTCAAATGGGACATTTTGACTCAACAAAAAAGTTCATTTGTGCTTAACAAAGAAGGAAAACTCGTTTGTACGTTGTAGGATCAATTGGAGGCCAATTTGGGTGCAATCCGAGAATACAAAGATTTGAGTGACCAAATGGACTCCTTTTGATTTCAATCCTCGCGAGGCACCATAATAATTTCAAATGGGAAATATTTGACTCAACAAACAAGTTCGGTTGTGCTTAACGAAGAAAGAAAACTCGTTTGTACGTTGTAGGCTTGTTTGGAGGCCAGTTTGGGTGCAATCCGAGAATACAAGGATTTGAGTGACCAAATGGACTCCGCTTGGTTTCTAACTCGCGTGGCACCATAATAACGTCAAATGGGACATGTTTGACTCTACAAACAAGTTCGGTTGTGCTTAACGAAGAAGGAAAACTTGTTTGTACGTTGTAGGCTCAATTGGACGCCAATTTGGTGCAATCCGAGAATACAAGGATTTGAGTGACCAAATGGACTCCGTTTGATTTCAATCCTCATGTGGCACCATAATAACATCAAATGGGACATGTTTGAAATAACAAGAAGGTTCGGTTGTGTTAACGAATAAGGAAAACTCGTTTGTACGTTGTAGGCTCAATTGGAGGCCAATTTGGGTGCAATCCGAGAATACAAGGATTTGAGTGACCAAATGGACTCCGCTTGATTTCAATCCTTGAGTGGCACCATAATAACGTCAAATGGGACATTTTTGACTCTACAAACAAGTTCGGTTGTGCTTAACGAAGAAGGAAAACTCGTTTGTACGTTGTAGGCTCAATTGGAGGCCAATTTGGGTGCAATCCGAGAATACAAGGATTTGAGTGACCAAATGGACTCTGCTTGATTTCAATCCTTGAGTGGCACCATAATGACTTCAAATGGGACATGTTTGACTCAACAAAAAGGTTCGGTTGTTCTTAACGAAGAAGTTAAACTCGTTTGTACGTTGTAGGCTCAATTGGAGGTCAATTTGGGTGCAATCCGAGAATACAAGGATTTAAGGGACCAAATGGACTCCGCTTGGTTTCTAACTCGCATTGAACCATAATAATGTCAAATGGGACATGTTTGACTCAACAAACAAGTTCGGTTGTGCTTAACAAAGAAGGAAAACTCGTTTGTACGTTGTAGGCTCAATTGGATCCAATTTGGGTGCAATCCGAAAATACTTGGATTTGAGTGACCAAATGGACTCCGCTTGGTTTCTAACTCGCATGGAACTATAATAACGTCAAATGGGACATTTTTGACTCAATAAAAAAGTTCATTTGTGCTTAACGAAGAAGGAAAACTCGTTTGTACGTTGTAGGATCAATTGGAAGCCAATTTGGGTGCAATCCGAGAATACAAAGATTTGAGTGACCAAATGGACTCCTTTTGATTTCAATCCTCGCGCGGCACCATAATAATGTCAAATGGGACATATTTGACTCAACAAAGAAGTTCGGTTGTGCTTAACGAAGAAGGAAAACTCGTTTGTACGTTGTAGGCTCAATTGGATCCAATTTGGGTGCAATCCGAAAATACATGGATTTGAGTGACCAAATGGACTCCGCTTGGTTTCTAACTCTCATGGAAGCATAATAACGTCAAATGGGACATTTTTGACTCAACAAAAAAGTTCATTTGTGCTTAACGAAGAAGGAAAACTCGTTTGTACGTTGTAGGATCAATTGGAGGCCAATTTGGGTGCAATCCGAGAATACAACGATTTGAGTGACCAAATGGACTCCTTTTGATTTCAATCCTCGCGCAGCACCATAATAATGTCAAATGGGACATATTTGACTCAACAAACAAGTTCGGTTGTGCTTAAAGAAGAAACAAAACTCGTTTGTACGTTGTAGGCTTGTTTGGAGGCCAGTTTGGGTGCAATCCGAGAATACAAGGATTTGAGTGACCAAATGGACCCCGCTTGGTTTCTAACTCGCGTGGCACCATAATAACGTCAAATGGGACATGTTTGACTCTACAAACAAGTTCGGTTGTGCTTAACGAAGAAGGAAAACTTGTTTGTACGTTGTATGCTCAATTGGACGCCAATTTGGTGCAATCCGAGAATACAAGGATTTGAGTGACCAAATGGACTCCGTTTGATTTCAATCCTCGCGTGGCACCATAATAACGTAAAATGGGCCACGTTTTACTCAACAAAAAGGTTCGGTTGTGCTTAACGAAGAAGGAAAACTCGTTTGTACGTTGTAGGCTCAATTGGAGGCCAATTTGGCTGCAATCCGAGAATACAAGGATTTGAGTGACCAAATGGACTCCGCTTGGTTTCTAGCTTGCATGGAACCATAATAACGTCAAATGGGACATTTTTGACTCAACAAGCAAGTTCGGTTGTTCTTAACGAAGAAGGAAAACTCGTTTGTACGTTGTAGGATCAATTGGAGGCCAATTTGGGTGCAATCCGAGAATACAAAGATTTGAGTGACCAAATGGACTCCTTTTGATTTCAATCCTCACGCGGCACCATAATAATTTCAAATGGGACATCTTTGACTCAACAAACAAGTTCGGTTGTGCTTAACGAAGAAGGAAAACTCGTTTGTACGTTGTAGGCTCAATTGGATCCAATTTGGGTGCAATCCGAGAATACAAGGATTTGAGTGACCAAATGGACTCCGCTTGGTTTCTAACTCGCATGGAACCATAATAACGTCAAATGGGACATGTTTGAATCAACAAAGAAGTTCTTTTGTGCTTAACTAAGAATAAAAACTCGTTTGTACCTTGTAGGCTCAATTGGAGGCCAATTTGGGTGCAATCCGAGAATACAAAGATTTGAGTGACCAAATGGACTCCTTTTGATTTCAATCCTCACGCGGCACCATAATAATTTCAAATGGGACATCTTTGACTCAACAAACAAGTTCGGTTGTGCTTAACGAAGAAGGAAAACTCGTTTGTACGTTGTAGGCTCAATTGGATCCAATTTGGGTGCAATCCGAAAATACATAAATTTGAGTGACCAAATGGACTCCGCTTGGTTTCTAACTCGCATGGAACCATAATAACGTCAAATGGGACATGTTTGAATCAACAAAGAAGTTCTTTTGTGCTTAACTAAGAATAAAAACTCGTTTGTACCTTGTAGGCTCAATTGGAGGCCAATTTGGGTGCAATCCGAGAATACAAGGATTTAAGGGACCAAATGGACTCCGCTCGGTTTCTAACTCGCATTGAACCATAATAACATCAAATGGGACATGTTTGACTCAACAAACAAGTTCGGTTGTGCTTAACGAAGAAGGAAAACTCGTTTGTACGTTGTAGGTTCAATTGGAGGCCAATTTGGGTGCAATCCGAGAATACAAGGATTTGAGTGACCAAATGGACTCCGTTTGATTTCAATCCTCGCGTGGCACCATAATAACATCAAATGGGACATGTTTGACTCAACAGAAAGGTTCGGTTGTGCTTAACGAAGAAGGAAAACTCGTTTGTACGTTGTAGGCTCAATCGGAGGCCAATTTGGGTGCAATCCGAGAATACAAGGATTTAAGTGAACAAATCGACTCTGTTTGATTTCAATTCTCGCGTGGCACCATAATAACGTCAAATGGGACATGTTTGACTCAACAAAAAGGTTCTGTTGTGCTTAACGAATAAGGAAAACTCGTTTGTACGTTGTAGGCTCAAATGCAGGCCAATTTGGGTGCAATCCGAGAATACAAGGATTTGAGTGACCAAATGGACTCCGCTTGGTTTCTAACTCATGTGGCACCATAATAACGTCAAATGGGACATGTTTTACTGTACAAACAAATTCGGTTGTGCTTAACGAAGAAGGAAAACTTGTTTGTACGTTGTAGACTCATTTGGAGGCCAATTTGGGTGCAATCAGATAATACAAGGATTTGAGTGACCAAATGGACTCCGTTTGATTTCAATCCCCACGTGGCATTATAATAACGTCAAATGGGACATGTTTGACACAACAGAAAGGTTCGGTTGTGCTTAACGAAGAAGGAAAACTCGTTTGTACGTTGTAGGCTCAATTGGATGCCAATTTGGGTGCAATCCGAGAATACAACGATTTGAGTGACTAAATGGACTCCGCTTGGTTTCTAATTCGCATGGAACCATAATAACGTCAAATGGGACATGTTTGACTCAACAAACAAGTTCGGTTGTGCTTAACGAAGAAGAAAAACTCATGTGTACTTTGTAGGCTTGTTTGGAGGCCAATTTGGGTGCAATCCGAGAATACAAAGATTTGAGTGACCAAATGGACTCCGTTTGATTTCAATTCTCGCGTGGCACCATAATAAAGTCAAATGTCACATGTTTGAAACAACAAAAAGGTTCGGTTGTGTTAACGAATAAGGAAAACTCGTTTGTACGTTGTAGGCTCAATTGGAGGCCAATTTGGGTGCAATCCGAGAATACAAGGATTTGAGTGACCAAATGGACTCCGCTTGATTTCAATCCTCGTGTGGCACTATAATAACGTCAAATGGGACATGTTTGACTCTACAAACAAGTTCGGTTGTGCTTAACGAAGAAGGAAAACTCGTTTGTACGTTGTAGGCTCAATTGGAGGCCAATTTGGGTGCAATCCGAGAATACAAGGATTTGAGTGACCAAATGGACTCCGTTTGATTTCAATCCTCACGTGGCACCATAATAACATCAAATGGGACATGTTTGACTCAAAATAAAGTTCGTTTGTGCTTAACGAAGAAGGAAAACTCGTTTGTACTTTGTAGGCTCAATTGGAGGCCAATTTGGGTGCAATCCGAGAATACAAGGATTTGAGTGACCAAATAGACTCTGCTTGATTTCAATCCTTGTGGGGCACCATATTAACGTCAAATGGGACATCTTTGACTCAACAAAAAGGTTCGGTTGTGCTTAACGAAGAAGGAAAACTCGTTTGTACGTTGTAGGCTCAATTGGAGGCCAATTTGGGTGCAATCCGAGAATACAAGGATTTAAGTGACCAAATCGACTCTGTTTGATTTCAATTCTCGCGTGGCACCATAATAACGTCAAATGGGACATGTATGACTCGACAAATAAGTTCGGTTGTGCTTAACGAAGAAGGAAAACTTGTTTGTACGTTGTAGGATCAATTGGAGGCCAATTTGGGTGCAATCCGAGAATACAAAGATTTGAGTGACCAAATGGACTCCTTTTGATTTCAATCCCCGCGTGGCACCAAAATAACATCAAATGGGACATGTTTGACTCAACAGAAAGGTTCGGTTGTGCTTAACGAAGAAGGAAAACTCGTTTGTACGTTGTAGGCTCAATCGGAGGCCAATTTGGGTGCAATCCGAGAATACAAGGATTTAAGTGAACAAATCGACTCTGTTTGATTTCAATTCTCGCGTGGCACCATAATAACGTCAAATGGGACATGTTTGACTCAACAAAAAGGTTCTGTTGTGCTTAACGAATAAGGAAAACTCGTTTGTACGTTGTAGGCTCAAATGCAGGCCAATTTGGGTGCAATCCGAGAATACAAGGATTTGAGTGACCAAATGGACTCCGCTTGGTTTCTAACTCATGTGGCACCATAATAACGTCAAATGGGACATGTTTTACTGTACAAACAAATTCGGTTGTGCTTAACGAAGAAGGAAAACTTGTTTGTACGTTGTAGACTCATTTGGAGGCCAATTTGGGTACAATCAGATAATACAAGGATTTGAGTGACCAAATGGACTCCGTTTGATTTCAATCCACACGTGGCATTATAATAATGTCAAATGGGACATGTTTGACACAACAGAAAGGTTCGGTTGTGCTTAACGAAGAAGGAAAACTCGTTTGTACGTTGTAGGCTCAATTGGATGCCAATTTGGGTGCAATCCGAGAATACAACGATTTGAGTGACTAAATGGACTCCGCTTGGTTTCTAATTCGCATGGAACCATAATAACGTCAAATGGGACATGTTTGACTCAACAAACAAGTTCGGTTGTGCTTAACGAAGAAGAAAAACTCATGTGTACTTTGTAGGCTTGTTTGGAGGCCAATTTGGGTGCAATCCGAGAATACAAAGATTTGAGTGACCAAATGGACTCCGTTTGATTTCAATTCTCGCGTGGCACCATAATAAAGTCAAATGGGACATGTTTGACACAACAGAAAGGTTCGGTTGTGTTAACGAATAAGGAAAACTCGTTTGTACGTTGTAGGCTCAATTGGAGGCCAATTTGGGTGCAATCCGAGAATACAACGATTTGAGTGACTAAATGGACTCCGCTTGGTTTCTAATTCGCATGGAACCATAATAACGTCAAATGGGACATGTTTGACTCAACAAACAAGTTCGGTTGTGCTTAACGAAGAAGAAAAACTCATGTGTACTTTGTAGGCTTGTTTGGAGGCCAATTTGGGTGCAATCCGAGAATACAAAGATTTGAGTGACCAAATGGACTCCGTTTGATTTCAATTCTCGCGTGGCACCATAATAAAGTCAAATGTCACATGTTTGAAACAACAAAAAGGTTCGGTTGTGTTAACGAATAAGGAAAACTCGTTTGTACGTTGTAGGCTCAATTGGAGGCCAATTTGGGTGCAATCCGAGAATACAAGGATTTGAGTGACCAAATGGACTCCGCTTGATTTCAATCCTCGTGTGGCACTATAATAACGTCAAATGGGACATGTTTGACTCTACAAACAAGTTCGGTTGTGCTTAACGAAGAAGGAAAACTCGTTTGTACGTTGTAGGCTCAATTGGAGGCCAATTTGGGTGCAATCCGAGAATACAAGGATTTGAGTGACCAAATGGACTCCGTTTGATTTCAATCCTCACGTGGCACCATAATAACATCAAATGGGACATGTTTGACTCAAAATAAAGTTCGTTTGTGCTTAACGAAGAAGGAAAACTCGTTTGTACTTTGTAGGCTCAATTGGAGGCCAATTTGGGTGCAATCCGAGAATACAAGGATTTGAGTGACCAAATAGACTCTGCTTGATTTCAATCCTTGTGGGGCACCATATTAACGTCAAATGGGACATCTTTGACTCAACAAAAAGGTTCGGTTGTGCTTAACGAAGAAGGAAAACTCGTTTGTACGTTGTAGGCTCAATTGGAGGCCAATTTGGGTGCAATCCGAGAATACAAGGATTTAAGTGACCAAATCGACTCTGTTTGATTTCAATTCTCGCGTGGCACCATAATAACGTCAAATGGGACATGTATGACTCGACAAATAAGTTCGGTTGTGCTTAACGAAGAAGGAAAACTTGTTTGTACGTTGTAGGATCAATTGGAGGCCAATTTGGGTGCAATCCGAGAATACAAAGATTTGAGTGACCAAATGGACTCCTTTTGATTTCAATCCCCGCGTGGCACCAAAATAACATCAAATGGGACATGTTTGACTCAACAGAAAGGTTCGGTTGTGCTTAACGAAGAAGGAAAACTCGTTTGTACGTTGTAGGCTCAATCGGAGGCCAATTTGGGTGCAATCCGAGAATACAAGGATTTAAGTGAACAAATCGACTCTGTTTGATTTCAATTCTCGCGTGGCACCATAATAACGTCAAATGGGACATGTTTGACTCAACAAAAAGGTTCTGTTGTGCTTAACGAATAAGGAAAACTCGTTTGTACGTTGTAGGCTCAAATGCAGGCCAATTTGGGTGCAATCCGAGAATACAAGGATTTGAGTGACCAAATGGACTCCGCTTGGTTTCTAACTCATGTGGCACCATAATAACGTCAAATGGGACATGTTTTACTGTACAAACAAATTCGGTTGTGCTTAACGAAGAAGGAAAACTTGTTTGTACGTTGTAGACTCATTTGGAGGCCAATTTGGGTACAATCAGATAATACAAGGATTTGAGTGACCAAATGGACTCCGTTTGATTTCAATCCACACGTGGCATTATAATAACGTCAAATGGGACATGTTTGACACAACAGAAAGGTTCGGTTGTGCTTAACGAAGAAGGAAAACTCGTTTGTACGTTGTAGGCTCAATTGGATGCCAATTTGGGTGCAATCCGAGAATACAACGATTTGAGTGACTAAATGGACTCCGCTTGGTTTCTAATTCGCATGGAACCATAATAACGTCAAATGGGACATGTTTGACTCAACAAACAAGTTCGGTTGTGCTTAACGAAGAAGAAAAACTCATGTGTACTTTGTAGGCTTGTTTGGAGGCCAATTTGGGTGCAATCCGAGAATACAAAGATTTGAGTGACCAAATGGACTCCGTTTGATTTCAATTCTCGCGTGGCACCATAATAAAGTCAAATGTCACATGTTTGAAACAACAAAAAGGTTCGGTTGTGTTAACGAATAAGGAAAACTCGTTTGTACGTTGTAGGCTCAATTGGAGGCCAATTTGGGTGCAATCCGAGAATACAAGGATTTGAGTGACCAAATGGACTCCGCTTGGTTTCAATCCTCGTGTGGCACTATAATAACGTCAAATGGGACATGTTTGACTCTACAAACAAGTTCGGTTGTGCTTAACGAAGAAGGAAAACTCGTTTGTACGTTGTAGGCTCAATTGGAGGCCAATTTGGGTGCAATCCGAGAATACAAGGATTTGAGTGACCAAATGGACTCCGTTTGATTTCAATCCTCACGTGGCACCAAAATAACATCAAATGGGACATGTTTGACTCAACATAAAGGTTCGGTTGTGCTTAACGAAGAAGGAAAACTCGTTTGTACGTTGTAGGCTCAATCGGAGGCCAATTTGGGTGCAATCCGAGAATACAAGGATTTAAGTGAACAAATCGACTCTGTTTGATTTCAATTCTCGCGTGGCACCATAATAACGTCAAATGGGACATGTTTGACTCAACAAAAAGGTTCTGTTGTGCTTAACGAATAAGGAAAACTCGTTTGTACGTTGTAGGCTCAAATGCAGGCCAATTTGGGTGCAATCCGAGAATACAAGGATTTGAGTGACCAAATGGACTCCGCTTGGTTTCTAACTCCTGTGGCACCATAATAACGTCAAATGGGACATGTTTTACTGTACAAACAAATTCGGTTGTGCTTAACGAAGAAGGAAAACTTGTTTGTACGTTGTAGACTCATTTGGAGGCCAATTTGGGTGCAATCAGATAATACAAGGATTTGAGTGACCAAATGGACTCCGTTTGATTTCAATCCACACGTGGCATTATAATAACGTCAAATGGGACATGTTTGACACAACAGAAAGGTTCGGTTGTGCTTAACGAAGAAGGAAAACTCGTTTGTACGTTGTAGGCTCAATTGGATGCCAATTTGGGTGCAATCCGAGAATACAACGATTTGAGTGACTAAATGGACTCCGCTTGGTTTCTAATTCGCATGGAACCATAATAACGTCAAATGGGACATGTTTGACTCAACAAACAAGTTCGGTTGTGCTTAACGAAGAAGAAAAACTCATGTGTACTTTGTAGGCTTGTTTGGAGGCCAATTTGGGTGCAATCCGAGAATACAAAGATTTGAGTGACCAAATGGACTCCGTTTGATTTCAATTCTCGCGTGGCACCATAATAAAGTCAAATGTCACATGTTTGAAACAACAAAAAGGTTCGGTTGTGTTAACGAATAAGGAAAACTCGTTTGTACGTTGTAGGCTCAATTGGAGGCCAATTTGGGTGCAATCCGAGAATACAAGGATTTGAGTGACCAAATGGACTCCGCTTGGTTTCAATCCTCGTGTGGCACTATAATAACGTCAAATGGGACATGTTTGACTCTACAAACAAGTTCGGTTGTGCTTAACGAAGAAGGAAAACTCGTTTGTACGTTGTAGGCTCAATTGGAGGCCAATTTGGGTGCAATCCGAGAATACAAGGATTTGAGTGACCAAATGGACTCCGTTTGATTTCAATCCTCACGTGGCACCATAATAACATCAAATGGGACATGTTTGACTCAAAATAAAGTTCGTTTGTGCTTAACGAAGAAGGAAAACTCGTTTGTACTTTGTAGGCTCAATTGGAGGCCAATTTGGGTGCAATCCGAGAATACAAGGATTTGAGTGACCAAATAGACTCTGCTTGATTTCAATCCTTGTGGGGCACCATATTAACGTCAAATGGGACATCTTTGACTCAACAAAAAGGTTCGGTTGTGCTTAACGAAGAAGGAAAACTCGTTTGTACGTTGTAGGCTCAATTGGAGGCCAATTTGGGTGCAATCCGAGAATACAAGGATTTAAGTGACCAAATCGACTCTGTTTGATTTCAATTCTCACGTGGCACCATAATAACGTCAAATGGGACATGTATGACTCGACAAATAAGTTCGGTTGTGCTTAACGAAGAAGGAAAACTTGTTTGTACGTTGTAGGATCAATTGGAGGCCAATTTGGGTGCAATCCGAGAATACAAAGATTTGAGTGACCAAATGGACTCCTTTTGATTTCAATCCCCGCGTGGCACCAAAATAACATCAAATGGGACATGTTTGACTCAACAGAAAGGTTCGGTTGTGCTTAACGAAGAAGGAAAACTCGTTTGTACGTTGTAGGCTCAATCGGAGGCCAATTTGGGTGCAATCCGAGAATACAAGGATTTAAGTGAACAAATCGACTCTGTTTGATTTCAATTCTCGCGTGGCACCATAATAACGTCAAATGGGACATGTTTGACTCAACAAAAAGGTTCTGTTGTGCTTAACGAATAAGGAAAACTCGTTTGTACGTTGTAGGCTCAAATGCAGGCCAATTTGGGTGCAATCCGAGAATACAAGGATTTGAGTGACCAAATGGACTCCGCTTGGTTTCTAACTCATGTGGCACCATAATAACGTCAAATGGGACATGTTTTACTGTACAAACAAATTCGGTTGTGCTTAACGAAGAAGGAAAACTTGTTTGTACGTTGTAGACTCATTTGGAGGCCAATTTGGGTGCAATCAGATAATACAAGGATTTGAGTGACCAAATGGACTCCGTTTGATTTCAATCCCCACGTGGCATTATAATAACGTCAAATGGGACATGTTTGACACAACAGAAAGGTTCGGTTGTGCTTAACGAAGAAGGAAAACTCGTTTGTACGTTGTAGGCTCAATTGGATGCCAATTTGGGTGCAATCCGAGAATACAACGATTTGAGTGACTAAATGGACTCCGCTTGGTTTCTAATTCGCATGGAACCATAATAACGTCAAATGGGACATGTTTGACTCAACAAACAAGTTCGGTTGTGCTTAACGAAGAAGAAAAACTCATGTGTACTTTGTAGGCTTGTTTGGAGGCCAATTTGGGTGCAATCCGAGAATACAAAGATTTGAGTGACCAAATGGACTCCGTTTGATTTCAATTCTCGCGTGGCACCATAATAAAGTCAAATGTCACATGTTTGAAACAACAAAAAGGTTCGGTTGTGTTAACGAATAAGGAAAACTCGTTTGTACGTTGTAGGCTCAATTGGAGGCCAATTTGGGTGCAATCCGAGAATACAAGGATTTGAGTGACCAAATGGACTCCGCTTGATTTCAATCCTCGTGTGGCACTATAATAACGTCAAATGGGACATGTTTGACTCTACAAACAAGTTCGGTTGTGCTTAACGAAGAAGGAAAACTCGTTTGTACGTTGTAGGCTCAATTGGAGGCCAATTTGGGTGCAATCCGAGAATACAAGGATTTGAGTGACCAAATGGACTCCGTTTGATTTCAATCCTCACGTGGCACCATAATAACATCAAATGGGACATGTTTGACTCAAAATAAAGTTCGTTTGTGCTTAACGAAGAAGGAAAACTCGTTTGTACTTTGTAGGCTCAATTGGAGGCCAATTTGGGTGCAATCCGAGAATACAAGGATTTGAGTGACCAAATAGACTCTGCTTGATTTCAATCCTTGTGGGGCACCATATTAACGTCAAATGGGACATCTTTGACTCAACAAAAAGTTTCGGTTGTGCTTAACGAAGAAGGAAAACTCGTTTGTACGTTGTAGGCTCAATTGGAGGCCAATTTGGGTGCAATCCGAGAATACAAGGATTTAAGTGACCAAATCGACTCTGTTTGATTTCAATTCTCGCGTGGCACCATAATAACGTCAAATGGGACATGTATGACTCGACAAATAAGTTCGGTTGCGCTTAACGAAGAAGGAAAACTTGTTTGTACGTTGTAGGATCAATTGGAGGCCAATTTGGGTGCAATCCGAGAATACAAAGATTTGAGTGACCAAATGGACTCCTTTTGATTTCAATCCCCGCGTGGCACCAAAATAACATCAAATGGGACATGTTTGACTCTACAAACAAGTTCGGTTGTGCTTAACGAAGAAGGAAAACTCGTTTATACGTTGTAGGCTCAATTGGAGGCCAATTTGGGTGCAATCCGAGAATACAAGGATTTGAGTGACCAAATGGACTCCGCTTGGTTTCTAACTCACATGGAACCATAATAACGTCAAATGGGACATGTTTGACTCAACAAACAAGTTCGGTTGTTCTTAACGAAGAAGTTAAACTCGTTTGTACGTTGTAGGCTCAATTGGAGGCCAATTTGGGTGCAATTCGAGAATACAAGGATTTAAGGGACCAAATGGACTCCGCTTGGTTTCTAACTCACATTGAACCATAATAACATCAAATGGGACATGTTTGACTCAACAAACAAGTTCGGTTGTGCTTAACGAAGAAGGAAAACTCGTTTGTACGTTGTAGGCTCAATTGGAGGCCAATTTGGGTGCAATCCGAAAATACATGGATTTGAGTGACCAAATGGACTCCGATTGGTTTCTAACTCGCATGGAACCATAATAACGTCAAATGGGACATTTTTGAATCAACAAAAAAGTTCGGTTGTGCTTAACGAAGAAGGAAAACTCGTTTGTACGTTCTAGGATCAATTGGAGGCCAATTTGGGTGCAATCCGAGAATACAAAGATTTGAGTGACCAAATGGACTCCTTTTGATTTCAATCCTCGCGCGGCACCATAATAATGTCAAATGGGACATATTTGACTCAACAAACAAGTTCGGTTGCGCTTAACGAAGAAAGAAAACTCGTTTGTACGTTGTAGGCTTGTTTGGAGGCCAATTTGGGTGCAATCCGAGAATACAAGGATTTGAGTGACCAAATGGACTCCGCTTGGTTTCTAACTCGCGTGGCACCATAATAACGTCAAATGGGACTTATTTGACTCTACAAACAAGTTCGGTTGTGCTTAACGAAGAAGGAAAACTTGTTTGTACGTTGTTGGCTCAATTGGACGCCAATTTGGTGCAATCCGAGAATACAAGGATTTGAGTGACCAAATGGACTCCGCTTGATTTCAATCCTCATGTGGCACCATAATAACGTCAAATGGGACATGTTTGACTCTACAAACAAGTTCGGTTGTGCTTAACGAAGAAGGAAAACTCGTTTGTACGTTGTAGGCTCAATTGGAGGCCAATTTGGGTGCAATCCGAGAATACAAGGATTTGAGTGACCAACTGGACTCCGTTTGATTTCAATCCTCACGTGGCACCATAATAACGTCAAATGGGACATGTTTGACTCAACAGAAAGGTTCGGTTGTGCTTAACGAAGAAGGAAAACTCGTTTGTACGTTGTAGGCTCAATTGGAGGCCAATTTGGGTGCAATCCGAGAATACAAGGATTTGAGTGACCAAATAGACTCTGCTTGATTTCAATCCTTGCGGGGAACCATAATAACGTCAAATGGGACATCTTTGACTCAACAAAAAGGTTCGGTTGTTCTTAACGAAGAAGGAAAACTCGTTTGTACGTTGTAGGCTCAATTGGAGGCCAATTTGGGTGCAATCCGAGAATACAAGGATTTAAGGGACCAAATGGACTCCGCTTGGTTTCTAACTCGCATTGAACCATAATAACGTCAAATGGGACATGTTTGACTCAACACACAAGTTCGGTTGTGCTTAACGAAGAAGGAAAACTCGGTTGTACGTTGTAGGCTCAATTGGATCCAATTTGGGTGCAATCCGAAAATACATGGATTTGAGTGACCAAATGGACTCCGCTTGGTTTCTAACTCGCATGGAACCATAATAACGTCAAATGGGACATTTTTGACTCAACAAAAGAGTTCATTTGTGCTTAACGAAGAAGGAAAACTAGTTTGTACGTTGTAGGATCAATTGGAGGCCAAGTTGGGTGCAATCCGAGAATACAAAGATTTGAGTGACCAAATGGACTCCTTTTGATTTCAATCCTCGCGCGGCACCATAATAATGTCAAATGGGACATATTTGACTCAACAAACAAGTTCGTTTGTGCTTAACGAAGAAAGAAAACTCGTTTGTACGTTGTAGGCTTGTTTGGAGGCCAGTTTGGGTGCAATCCGAGAATACAAGGATTTGAGTGACCAAATGGACTCCGCTTGGTTTCTAAATCGCGTGGCACCATAATAAAGTCAAATGGGACATGTTTCACTCTACAAACAAGTTCGGTTGTGCTTAACGAAGAAGAAAAACTTGTTTGTACGTTGTAGGCTCAATTGGACGCCAATTTGGTGCAATCCGAGAATACAAGGATTTGAGTGACCAAGTGGACTCCGTTTGATTTCAATCCTCGTGTGGCACCATAATAACATCAAATGGGACATTTTTGAAACAACAAGAAGGTTCGGTTGTGTTAACGAATAAGGAAAACTCGTTTGTACGTTGTAGGCTCAATTGGAGGCCAATTTGGGTGCAATCCGAGTATACAAGGATTTGAGTGACCAAATGGACACCGCTTGATTTCAATCCTCGCGTGGCACCATAATAACGTCAAATGGGACATTTTTGACTCTACAAACAAGTTCGGTTGTGCTTAACGAAGAAGGAAAACTCGTTTGTACGTTGTAGGCTCAATTGGAGGCCAATTTGGGTGCAATCCGAGAATACAAGGATTTGAGTTACCAAATGGACTCCGCTTGATTTCAATCCTCGTGTGCCACCATAATAACGTCAAATGGGACATGTTTGACTCTACAAACAAGTTCGGTTGTGCTTAACGAAGAAGGAAAACTCGTTTGTACGTTGTAGGCTCAATTGGAGGCCAAGTTGGGTGCAATTCGAGAATACAAGGATTTGAGTGACCAAATGGACTCCGCTTGATATCAATCCTCGAGTGGCACCATAATAACGTCAAATGGGACATGTTTGACTCAACAGAAAGGTTCGGTTGTGCTTAACGAAGAAGGAAAACTCGTTTGTACGTTGTAGGCTCAATTGGAGGCCAATTTGGGTGCAATCCGAGAATACAAGGATTTGAGTGACCAAATGGACTCTGCTTGATTTCAATAATTGCGTGGTACCATAATAACTTCAAATGGGACATGTTTGACTCAACAAAAAGGTTCGGTTGTTCTTAACGAAGAAGTTAAACTCGTTTGTACGTTGTAGGCTCAATTGGAGGTCAATTTGGGTGCAATCCGAGAATACAAGGATTTAAGGGACCAAATGGACTCCGCTTGGTTTCTAACTCGCATTGAACCATAATAACGTCAAATGTGACATGTTTGACTCAACAAACAAGTTTGGTTGTGCTTAACGAAGAAGGAAAACTCGGTTGTACGTTGTAGGCTCAATTGGATCCTATTTGGGTGCAATCCGAAAATACATGGATTTGAGTGACCAAATGGACTCCGCTTGCTTTCTAACTCGCATGGAACCATAATAACGTCAAATGGGACATTTTTGACTCAACAAAAGAGTTCATTTGTGCTTAACGAAGAAGGAAAACTCGTTTGTACGTTGTAGGATCAATTGGAGGCCAATTTGGGTGCAATCCGAGAATACAAAGATTTGAGTGACCAAATGGACTCCTTTTGATTTCAATCCTCGCGCGGCACCATAATAATGTCAAATGGGACATATTTGACTCAACAAACAAGTTCGTTTGTGCTTAACGAAGAAAGAAAACTCGTTTGTACGTTGTAGGCATGTTTGGAGGCCAGTTTGGGTGCAATCCGAGAATACAAGGATTTGAGTGACCAAATGGACTCCGCTTGGTTTCTAAATCGCGTGGCACCATAATAACGTCAAATGGGACATGTTTCACTCTACAAACAAGTTCGGTTGTGCTTAACGAAGAAGGAAAACTTGTTTGTACGTTGTAGGCTCAATTGGACGCCAATTTGGTGCAATCCGAGAATACAAGGATTTGAGTGACCAAATGGACTCCGTTTGATTTCAATCCTCATGTGGCACCATAATAACATCAAATGGGACATTTTTGAAACAACAAGAAGGTTCGGTTGTGTTAACGAATAAGGAAAACTCGTTTGTACGTTGTAGGCTCAATTGGAGGCCAATTAGGGTGCAATCCGAGAATACAAGGATTTGAGTGACCAAATGGACTCTGCTTGATTTCAATAATTGCGTGGCACCATAATAACTTCAAATGGGACATGTTTGACTCAACAAAAAGGTTCGGTTGTTCTTAACGAAGAAGTTAAACTCGTTTGTACGTTGTAGGCTCAATTGGAGGTCAATTTGGGTGCAATCCGAGAATACAAGGATTTAAGGGACCAAATGGACTCCGCCTGGTTTCTAACTCGCATTGAACCATAATAATGTCAAATGGGACATGTTTGACTCAACAAACAAGTTCGGTTGTGCTTAACGAAGAAGGAAAACTCGGTTGTACGTTGTAGGCTCAATTGGATCCAATTTGGGTGCAATCCGAAAATACATGGATTTGAGTGACCAAATGGACTCCGCTTGGTTTCTAACTCGCATGGAACCATAATAACGTCAAATGGGACATTTTTGACTCAACAAAAGAGTTCATTTGTGCTTAACGAAGAAGGAAAACTCGTTTGTACGTTGTAGGATCAATTGGAGGCCAATTTGGGTGCAATCCGAGAATACAAAGATTTGAGTGACCAAATGGACTCCTTTTGATTTCAATCCTCGCGCGGCACCATAATAATGTCAAATGGGACATATTTGACTCAACAAACAAGTTCGTTTGTGCTTAACGAAGAAAGAAAACTCGTTTGTACGTTGTAGGCTTTTTTGGAGGCTAGTTTGGGTGCAATCCGAGAATACAAGGATTTGAGTGACCAAATGGACTCCGCTTGGTTTCTAAATCGCGTGGCACCATAATAACGTCAAATGGGACATGTTTCACTCTACAAACAATCCGAGAATACAAGGATTTAAGGGACCAAATGGACTCCGCTTGGTTTCTAACTCGCATTGAACCATAATAACGTCAAATGGGACATGTTTGACTCAACAAACAAGTTTGGATGTGCTTAACGAAGAAGGAAAACTCGGTTGTACGTTGTAGGCTCAACTGGATCCAATTTGGGTGCAATTCGAAAATACATGGATTTGAGTGACCAAATGGACTCCGCTTGCTTTCTAACTCGCATGGAACCATAATAACGTCAAATGGGACATTTTTGACTCAACAAAAGAGTTAATTTGTGCTTAACGAAGGAACCAACAAAAGGTTCGGTTGTTCTTAACGAAGAAGTTAAACTCGTTTGTACGTTGTAGGCTCAATTGGAGGTCAATTTGGGTGCAATCCGAGAATACAAGGATTTAAGGGACCAAATGGACTCCGCTTGGTTTCTAACTCGCATTGAACCATAATAACGTCAAATGGGACATGTTTGACTCAACAAACAAGTTTGGATGTGCTTAACGAAGAAGGAAAACTCGGTTGTACGTTGTAGGCTCAATTGGATCCAATTTGGGTGCAATTCGAAAATACATGGATTTGAGTGACCAAATGGACTCCGCTTGCTTTCTAACTCACGTGGCACCATAATAACGTCAAATGGGACATGTTTGCCTCAACAGAAAGGTTCGGTTGTGCTTAACGAAGAAGGAAAACTCGTTTGTACGTTGTAGGCTCAATTGGAGGCCAATTTGGGTGCAATCCGAGAATACAAGGATTTGAGTGACCAAATGGACTCTGCTTGATTTCAATAATTGCGTGGCACCATAATAACTTCAAATGGGACATTTTTGACTCAACAAAAAGGTTCGGTTGTTCTTAACGAAGAAGTTAAACTCGTTTGTACGTTGTAGGCTCAATTGGAGGTCAATTTGGGTGCAATCCGAGAATACAAGGATTTAAGGGACCAAATGGACTCCGCTTGGTTTCTAACTCACATTGAACCATAATAACGTCAAATGGGACATGTTTGACTCAACAAACAAGTTTGGATGTGCTTAACGAAGAAGGAAAACTCGTTTGTACGTTGTAGGCTCAATTGGAGGCCAATTTGGGTGCAATCCGAGAATACAAGGATTTGAGTTACCAAATGGACTCCGCTTGATTTCAATCCTCGTGTGCCACCATAATAACGTCAAATGGGACATGTTTGACTCTACAAACAAATTCGGTTGTGCTTAACGAAGAAGGAAAACTCGTTTGTACGTTGTAGGCTCAATTGGAGGCCAAGTTGGGTGCAATTCGAGAATAGAAGGATTTGAGTGACCAAATGGACTCCGCTTGATATCAATCCTCACGTGGCACCGTAATAACGTCAAATGGGACATGTTTGACTCAACAGAAAGGTTCGGTTGTGCTTAACGAATAAGGAAAACTCGTTTGTACGTTGTAGGCTCAATTGGAGGCCAATTTGGGTGCAATCCGAGAATACAAGGATTTGAGTGACCAAATGGACTCTGCTTGATTTCAATAATTGCGTGGCACCATAATAACTTCAAATGGGACATGTTTGACTCAACAAAAAGGTTCGGTTGTTCTTAACGAAGAAGTTAAACTCGTTTGTACGTTGTAGGCTCAATTGGAGGTCAATTTGGGTGCAATCCGAGAATACAAGGATTTAAGGGACCAAATGGACTCCGCTTGGTTTCTAACTCGCATTGAACCATAATAACGTCAAATGGGACATGTTTGACTCAACAAACAAGTTTGGTTGTGCTTAACGAAGAAGGAAAACTCGGTTGTACGTTGTAGGCTCAATTGGATCCTATTTGGGTGCAATCCGAAAATACATGGATTTGAGTGACCAAATGGACTCCGCTTGCTTTCTAACTCGCATGGAACCATAATAACGTCAAATGGGACATTTTTGACTCAACAAAAGAGTTCATTTGTGCTTAACGAAGAAGGAAAACTCGTTTGTACGTTGTAGGATCAATTGGAGGCCAATTTGGGTGCAATCCGAGAATACAAAGATTTGAGTGACCAAATGGACTCCTTTTGATTTCAATCCTCGCGCGGCACCATAATAATGTCAAATGGGACATATTTGACTCAACAAACAAGTTCGTTTGTGCTTAACGAAGAAAGAAAACTCGTTTGTACGTTGTAGGCATGTTTGGAGGCCAGTTTGGGTGCAATCCGAGAATACAAGGATTTGAGTGACCAAATGGACTCCGCTTGGTTTCTAAATCGCGTGGCACCATAATAACGTCAAATGGGACATGTTTCACTCTACAAACAAGTTCGGTTGTGCTTAACGAAGAAGGAAAACTTGTTTGTACGTTGTAGGCTCAATTGGACGCCAATTTGGTGCAATCCGAGAATACAAGGATTTGAGTGACCAAATGGACTCCGTTTGATTTCAATCCTCGTGTGGCACCATAATAACATCAAATGGGACATTTTTGACACAACAAGAAGGTTCGGTTGTGTTAACGAATAAGGAAAACTCGTTTGTACGTTGTAGGCTCAATTGGAGGCCAATTAGGGTGCAATCCGAGAATACAAGGATTTGAGTGACCAAATGGACTCTGCTTGATTTCAATAATTGCGTGGCACCATAATAACTTCAAATGGGACATGTTTGACTCAACAAAAAGGTTCGGTTGTTCTTAACGAAGAAGTTAAACTCGTTTCTACGTTGTAGGCTCAATTGGAGGTCAATTTGGGTGCAATCCGAGAATACAAGGATTTAAGGGACCAAATGGACTCCGCCTGGTTTCTAACTCGCATTGAACCATAATAATGTCAAATGGGACATGTTTGACTCAACAAACAAGTTCGGTTGTGCTTAACGAAGAAGGAAAACTCGGTTGTACGTTGTAGGCTCAATTGGATCCAATTTGGGTGCAATCCGAAAATACATGGATTTGAGTGACCAAATGGACTCCGCTTGGTTTCTAACTCGCATGGAACCATAATAACGTCAAATGGGACATTTTTGACTCAACAAAAGAGTTCATTTGTGCTTAACGAAGAAGGAAAACTCGTTTGTACGTTGTAGGATCAATTGGAGGCCAATTTGGGTGCAATCCGAGAATACAAAGATTTGAGTGACCAAATGGACTCCTTTTGATTTCAATCCTCGCGCGGCACCATAATAATGTCAAATGGGACATATTTGACTCAACAAACAAGTTCGTTTGTGCTTAACGAAGAAAGAAAACTCGTTTGTACGTTGTAGGCTTTTTTGGAGGCTAGTTTGGGTGCAATCCGAGAATACAAGGATTTGAGTGACCAAATGGACTCCGCTTGGTTTCTAAATCGCGTGGCACCATAATAACGTCAAATGGGACATGTTTCACTCTACAAACAATCCGAGAATACAAGGATTTAAGGGACCAAATGGACTCCGCTTGGTTTCTAACTCGCATTGAACCATAATAACGTCAAATGGGACATGTTTGACTCAACAAACAAGTTTGGATGTGCTTAACGAAGAAGGAAAACTCGGTTGTACGTTGTAGGCTCAATTGGATCCAATTTGGGTGCAATTCGAAAATACATGGATTTGAGTGACCAAATGAACTCCGCTTGCTTTCTAACTCGCATGGAACCATAATAACGTCAAATGGGACATTTTTGACTCAACAAAAGAGTTAATTTGTGCTTAACGAAGGAACCAACAAAAGGTTCGGTTGTTCTTAACGAAGAAGTTAAACTCGTTTGTACGTTGTAGGCTCAATTGGAGGTCAATTTGGGTGCAATCCGAGAATACAAGGATTTAAGGGACCAAATGGACTCCGCTTGGTTTCTAACTCGCATTGAACCTTAATAACGTCAAATGGGACATGTTTGACTCAACAAACAAGTTTGGATGTGCTTAACGAAGAAGGAAAACTCGGTTGTACGTTGTAGGCTCAATTGGATCCAATTTGGGTGCAATTCGAAAATACATGGATTTGAGTGACCAAATGGACTCCGCTTGCTTTCTAACTCACGTGGCACCATAATAACGTCAAATGGGACATGTTTGACTCAACAGAAAGGTTCGGTTGTGCTTAACGAAGAAGGAAAACTCGTTTGTACGTTGTAGGCTCAATTGGAGGCCAATTTGGGTGCAATCCGAGAATACAAGGATTTGAGTGACCAAATGGACTCTGCTTGATTTCAATAATTGCGTGGCACCATAATAACTTCAAATGGGACATTTTTGACTCAACAAAAAGGTTCGGTTGTTCTTAACGAAGAAGTTAAACTCGTTTGTACGTTGTAGGCTCAATTGGAGGTCAATTTGGGTGCAATCCGAGAATACAAGGATTTAAGGGACCAAATGGACTCCGCTTGGTTTCTAACTCGCATTGAACCATAATAACGTCAAATGGGACATGTTTGACTCAACAAACAAGTTTGGATGTGCTTAACGAAGAAGGAAAACTCGTTTGTACGTTGTAGGCTCAATTGGAGGCCAATTTGGGTGCAATCCGAGAATACAAGGATTTGAGTTACCAAATGGACTCCGCTTGATTTCAATCCTCGTGTGCCACAATAATAACGTCAAATGGGACATGTTTGACTCTACAAACAAATTCGGTTGTGCTTAACGAAGAAGGAAAACTCGTTTGTACGTTGTAGGCTCAATTGGAGGCCAAGTTGGGTGCAATTCGAGAATAGAAGGATTTGAGTGACCAAATGGACTCCGCTTGATATCAATCCTCACGTGGCACCATAATAACGTCAAATGGGACATGTTTGACTCAACAGAAAGGTTCGGTTGTGCTTAACGAAGAAGGAAAACTCGTTTGTACGTTGTAGACTCAATTGGAGGCCAATTTGGGTGCAATCCGAGAATACAAGGATTTGAGTGACCAAATGGACTCTGCTTGATTTCAATAATTGTGTGGCACCATAATAACTTCAAATGGGACATGTTTGACTCAACAAAAAGGTTCGGTTGTTCTTAACGAAGAAGTTAAACTCGTTTGTACGTTGTAGGCTCAATTGGAGGTCAATTTGGGTGCAATCCGAGAATACAAGGATTTAAGGGACCAAATGGACTCCGCTTGGTTTCTAACTCGCATTGAACCATAATAACGTCAAATGGGACATGTTTGACTCAACAAACAAGTTTGGATGTGCTTAACGAAGAAGGAAAACTCGGTTGTACGTTGTAGGCTCAATTGGATCCAATTTGGGTGCAATCCGAAAATACATGGATTTGAGTGACCAAATGGACTCCGCTTGGTTTCTAACTCGCATGGAACCATAATAACGTCAAATGGGACATTTTTGACTCAACAAAAGAGTTAATTTGTGCTTAACGAAGAAGGAAAACTCGTTTGTACGTTGTAGGATCAATTGGAGGCCAATTTGGGTGCAATCCGAGAATACAAAGATTTGAGTGACCAAATGGACTCCTTTTGATTTCAATCCTCGCGCGGCACCATAATAATGTCAAATGGGACATATTTGACTCAACAAACAAGTTCGTTTGTGCTTAACGAAGAAAGAAAACTCGTTTGTACGTTGTAGGCTTGTTTGGAGGCTAGTTTGGGTGCAATCCGAGAATACAAGGATTTGAGTGACCAAATGGACTCCGCTTGGTTTCTAAATCGCGTGGCACCATAATAACGTCAAATGGGACATGTTTGACTCTACAAACAAGTTCGGTTGTGCTTAACGAAGAAGGAAAACTTGTTTGTACGTTGTAGGCTCAATTGGACGCCAATTTGGTGCAATCCGAGAATACAAGGATTTGAGTGACCAAATGGACTCCGTTTGATTTCAATCCTCATGTGGCACCATAATAACATCAAATGGGACATTTTTGAAACAACAAGAAGGTTCGGTTGTGTTAACGAATAAGGAAAACTCGTTTGTACGTTGTAGGCTAAATTGGAGGCCAATTTGGGTGCAATCCGAGAATACAAGGATTTGAGTGACCAAATGGACTCTGCTTGAGTTCAATAATTGCGTGGCACCATAATGACTTCAAATGGGACATGTTTGACTCAACAAAAAGGTTCGGTTGTTCTTAACGAAGAAGTTAAACTCGTTTGTACGTTGTAGGCTCAATTGGAGGTCAATTTGGGTGCAATCCGAGAATACAAGGATTTAAGGGACCAAATGGACTCCGCTTGGTTTCTAACTCGCATTGAACCATAATAACGTCAAATGGGACATGTTTGACTCAACAAACAAGTTCGGTTGTGCTTAACGAAGAAGGAAAACTCGGTTGTACGTTGTAGGCTCAATTGGATCCAATTTGGGTGCAATCCGAAAATACATGGATTTGAGTGACCAAATGGACTCCGCTTGGTTTCTAACTCGCATGGAACCATAATAACGTCAAATGGGACATTTTTGACTCAACAAAAGAGTTAATTTGTGCTTAACGAAGAAGGAAAACTCGTTTGTACGTTGTAGGATCAATTGGAGGCCAATTTGGGTGCAATCCGAGAATACAAAGATTTGAGTGACCAAATGGACTCCTTTTGATTTCAATCCTCGCGCGGCACCATAATAATGTCAAATGGGACATATTTGACCCAACAAACAAGTTCGTTTGTGCTTAACGAAGAAAGAAAACTCGTTTGTACGTTGTAGGCTTGTTTGGAGGCTAGTTTGGGTGCAATCCGAGAATACAAGGATTTGAGTGACCAAATGGACTCCGCTTGGTTTCTAAATCGCGTGGCACCATAATAACGTCAAATGGGACATGTTTCACTCTACAAACAAGTTCGGTTGTGCTTAACGAAGAAGGAAAACTTGTTTGTACGTTGTAGGCTCAATTGGACGCCAATTTGGTGCAATCCGAGAATACAAGGATTTGAGTGACCAAATGGACTCCGTTTGATTTCAATCCTCGTGTGGCACCATAATAACATCAAATGGGACATTTTTGAAACAACAAGAAGGTTCGGTTGTGTTAACGAATAAGGAAAACTCGTTTGTACGTTGTAGGCTCAATTGGAGGCCAATTTGGGTGCAATCCGAGAATACAAGGATTTGAGTGACCAAATGGACTCCGCTTGATTTCAATCCTCGTGTGCCACCATAATAACGTCAAATGGGACATGTTTGACTCTACAAACAAGTTCGGTTGTGCTTAACGAAGAAGTTAAACTCGTTTGTACGTTGTAGGCTCAATTGGAGGCCAATTTGGGTGCAATCCGAGAATACAAGGATTTGAGTTACCAAATGGACTCCGCTTGATTTCAATCCTCGTGTGCCACCATAATAACGTCAAATGGGACATGTTTGACTCTACAAACAAATTCGGTTGTGCTTAACGAAGAAGGAAAACTCGTTTGTACGTTGTAGGCTCAATTGGAGGCCAAGTTGGGTACAATTCGAGAATAGAAGGATTTGAGTGACCAAATGGACTCCGCTTGATATCAATCCTCACGTGGCACCATAATAACGTCAAATGGGACATGTTTGACTCAACAGAAAGGTTCGGTTGTGCTTAACGAAGAAGTTAAACTCGTTTGTACGTTGTAGGCTCAATTGGAGGTCAATTTGGGTGCAATCCGAGAATACAAGGGATTTAAGGGACCAAATGGACTCCGCTTGGTTTCTAACTCGCATTGAACCATAATAACGTCAAATGGGACATGTTTGACTCAACAAACAAGTTTGGATGTGCTTAACGAAGAAGGAAAACTCGTTTGTACGTTGTAGGCTCAATTGGAGGCCAATTTGGGTGCAATCCGAGAATACAAGGATTTGAGTGACCAAATGGACTCCGCTTGATTTCAATCCTCGTGTGGCACCATAATAACGTCAAATGGGACATGTTTGACTCTACAAACAAGTTCGGTTGTGCTTAACGAAGAAGGAAAACTCGTTTGTACGTTGTAGGCTCAATTGGAGGCCAATTTGGGTGCAATCCGAGAATACAAGGATTTAAGGGACCAAATGGACTCCGCTTGGTTTCTAACTCACATTGAACCATAATAACGTCAAATGGGACATGTTTGACTCAACAAACAAGTTCGGTTGTGCTTAACGAAGAAGGAAAACTCGGTTGTACGTTGTAGGCTCAATTGGATCCAATTTGGGTGCAATCCGAAAATACATGGATTTGAGTGACCAAATGGACTCCGCTTGGTTTCTAACTCGCATGGAACCATAATAACGTCAAATGGGACATTTTTGACTCAACAAAAGAGTTAATTTGTGCTTAACGAAGAAGGAAAACTCGTTTGTACGTTGTAGGATCAATTGGAGGCCAATTTGGGTGCAATCCGAGAATACAAAGATTTGAGTGACCAAATGGACTCCTTTTGATTTCAATCCTCGCGCGGCACCATAATAATGTCAAATGGGACATATTTGACTCAACAAACAAGTTCGTTTGTGCTTAACGAAGAAAGAAAACTCGTTTGTACGTTGTAGGCTTGTTTGGAGGCTAGTTTGGGTGCAATCCGAGAATACAAGGATTTGAGTGACCAAATGGACTCCGCTTGGTTTCTAAATCGCGTGGCACCATAATAACGTCAAATGGGACATGTTTCACTCTACAAACAAGTTCGGTTGTGCTTAACGAAGAAGGAAAACTTGTTTGTACGTTGTAGGCTCAATTGGATGCCAATTTGGTGCAATCCGAGAATACAAGGATTTGAGTGACCAAATGGACTCCGTTTGATTTCAATCCTCGTGTGGCACCATAATAACATCAAATGGGACATTTTTGAAACAACAAGAAGGTTCGGTTGTGTTAACGAATAAGGAAAACTCGTTTGTACGTTGTAGGCTCAATTGGAGGCCAATTTGGGTGCAATCCGAGAATACAAGGATTTGAGTGACCAAATGGACTCCGCTTTATTTCAATCCTCGTGTGGCACCATAATAACGTCAAATGGGACATGTTTGACTCTACAAACAAGTTCGGTTGTGCTTAACGAAGAAGGAAAACTCGTTTGTACGTTGTAGGCTCAATTGGAGGCCAAGTTGGGTGCAATTCGATAATAGAAGGATTTGAGTGACCAAATGGACTCCGCTTGATATCAATCCTCACGTGGAACCATAATAACGTCAAATGGGACATGTTTGACTCAACAGAAAGGTTCGGTTGTGCTTAACGAAGAAGGAAAACTCGTTTGTACGTTGTAGGCTCAATTGGAGGCCAATTTGGGTGCAATCCGAGAATACAAGGATTTGAGTGACCAAATGGACTCTGCTTGATTTCAATAATTGCGTGGCACCATAATAACTTCAAATGGGACATGTTTGACTCAATCAAAAGGTTCGGTTGTTCTTAACGAAGAAGTTAAACTCGTTTGTACGTTGTAGGCTCAATTGGAGGTCAATTTGGGTGCAATCCGAGAATACAAGGATTTAAGGGACCAAATGGACTCCGCTTGGTTTCTAACTCGCATTGAACCATAATAACGTCAAATGGGACATGTTTGACTCAACAAACAAGTTTGGATGTGCTTAACGAAGAAGGAAAACTCGGTTGTACGTTGTAGGCTCAATTGGATCCAATTTGGGTGCAATCCGAAAATACATGGATTTGAGTGACCAAATGGACTCCGCTTGCTTTCTAACTCGTATGGAACCATAATAACGTCAAATGGGACATTTTTGACTCAACAAAAGAGTTCATTTGTGCTTAACGAAGAAGGAAAACTCGTTTGTACGTTGTAGGATCAATTGGAGGCCAATTTGGGTGCAATCCGAGAATACAAAGATTTGAGTGACCAAATGGACTCCTTTTGATTTCAATCCTCGCGCGGCACCTTAATATTGTCAAATGGGACATATTTGACTCAACAAACAAGTTCGTTTGTGCTTAACGAAGAAAGAAAACTCGTTTGTACGTTGTAGGCTTGTTTGGAGGCCAGTTTGGGTGCAATCCGAGAATACAAGGATTTGAGTGACCAAATGGACTCCGCTTGGTTTCTAAATCGTGTGGCACCATAATAACGTCAAACGGGACATATTTCACTCTACAAACAAGTTCGGTTGTGCTTAACGAAGAAGGAAAACTTGTTTGTACGTTGTAGGCTCAATTGGACGCCAATTTGGTGCAATCCGAGAATACAAGGATTTGAGTGACCAAATGGACTCCGTTTGATTTCAATCCTCGTGTGGCACCATAATAACATCAAATGGGACATTTTTGAAACAACAAGAAGGTTCGGTTGTGTTAACGAATAAGGAAAACTCGTTTGTACGTTGTAGGCTCAATTGGAGGCCAATTAGGGTGCAATCCGAGAATACAAGGATTTGAGTGACCAAATGGACTCTGCTTGATTTCAATAATTGCGTGGCACCATAATAACTTCAAATGGGACATGTTTGACTCAACAAAAAGGTTCGGTTGTTCTTAACGAAGAAGTTAAACTCGTTTGTACGTTGTAGGCTCAATTGGAGGTCAATTTGGGTGCAATCCGAGAATACAAGGATTTAAGGGACCAAATGGACTCCGCTTGGTTTCTAACTCGCATTGAACCATAATAACGTCAAATGGGACATGTTTGACTCAACAAACAAGTTCGGTTGTGCTTAACGAAGAAGGAAAACTCGGTTGTACGTTGTAGGCTCAATTGGATCCAATTTGGGTGCAATCCGAAAATACATGGATTTGAGTGACCAAATGGACTCCGCTTTGTTTCTAACTCACATGGAACCATAATAACGTCAAATGGGACATTTTTTACTCAACAAAAGAGTTCATTTGTGCTTAACGAAGAAGGAAAACTCGTTTGTACGTTGTAGGATCAATTGGAGGCCAATTTGGGTGCAATCCGAGAATACAAAGATTTGAGTGACCAAATGGACTCCTTTTTATTTCAATCCTCGCGCGGCACCATAATAATGTCAAATGGGACATATTTGACTCAACAAACAAGTTCGTTTGTGCTTAACGAAGAAAGAAAACTCGTTTGTACGTTGTAGGCTTGTTTGGAGGCTAGTTTGGGTGCAATCCGAGAATACAAGGATTTGAGTGACCAAATGGACTCCGCTTGGTTTCTAAATCGCGTGGCACCATAATAACGTCAAATGGGACATGTTTCACTCTACAAACAAGTTCGGTTGTGCATAACGAAGAAGGAAAACTTGTTTGTACGTTGTAGGCTCAATTGGACGCCAATTTGGTGCAATCCGAGAATACAAGGATTTGAGTGACCAAATGGACTCCGTTTGATTTCAATCCTCGTGTGGCACCATAATAACATCAAATGGGACATTTTTGAAACAACAAGAAGTTTCGGTTGTGTTAACGAATAAGGAAAACTCGTTTGTACGTTGTAGGCTCAATTGGAGGCCAATTTGGGTGCAATCCGAGAATACAAGGATTTGAGTGACCAAATGGACTCTGCTTGATTTCAATAATTGCGTGGCTCCATAATAACTTCAAATGGGACATGTTTGACTCAACAAAAAGGTTCGGTTGTTCTTAACGAAGAAGTTAAACTCGTTTGTACGTTGTAGGCTCAATTGGAGGTCAATTTGGGTGCAATCCGAGAATACAAGGATTTAAGGGACCAAATGGACTCCGCTTGGTTTCTAACTCGCATTGAACCATAATAACGTCAAATGGGACATGTTTGACTCAACAAACAAGTTCGGTTGTGCTTAACGAAGAAGGAAAACTCGGTTGTACGTTGTAGGCTCAATTGGATCCAATTTGGGTGCAATCCGAAAATACATGGATTTGAGTGACCAAATGGACTCCGCTTGGTTTCTAACTCGCATGGAACCATAATAACGTCAAATGGGACATTTTTGACTCAACAAAAGAGTTCATTTGTGCTTAACGAAGAAGGAAAACTCGTTTGTACGTTGTAGGATCAATTGGAGGCCAATTTGGGTGCAATCCGAGAATACAAAGATTTGAGTGACCAAATGGACTCCTTTTGATTTCAATCCTCGCGCGGCACCATAATAATGTCAAATGGGACATATTTGACTCAACAAACAAGTTCGTTTGTGCTTAACGAAGAAAGAAAACTCGTTTGTACGTTGTAGGCTCAATTGGAGGCCAATTTGGGTGCAATCCGAGAATACAAGGATTTGAGTGACCAAATGGACTCCGCTTGATTTCAATCCTCATGTGGCACCATAATAACGTAAAATGGGACATGTTTGACTCTACAAACAAGTTCGGTTGTGCTTAACGAAGAAGGAAAACTCGTTTGTACGTTGTAGGCTCAATTGGAGGCCAATTTGGGTGCAATCCGAGAATACAAGGATTTGAGTTACCAAATGGACTCCGCTTGATTTCAATCCTTGTGTGCCACCATAATAACGTCAAATGGGACATGTTTGACTCTACAAACAAGTTCAATTGTGCTTAACGAAGAAGGAAAACTCGTTTGTACGTTGTAGGCTCAATTGGAGGCCAAGTTGGGTGCAATTCGAGAATACAAGGATTTGAGTGACCAAATGGACTCCGCTTGATATCAATCCTCATGTGGCACCATAATAACGTCAAATGGGACATGTTTGACTCAACAGAAAGGTTCGGTTGTGCTTAACGAAGAAGGAAAACTCGTTTGTACGTTGTAGGCTCAATTGGAGGCCAATTTGGGTGCAATCCGAGAATACAAGGATTTGAGTGACCAAATGGACTCTGCTTGATTTCAATAATTGCGTGGCACCATAATAACTTCAAATGGGACATGTTTGACTCAACAAAAAGGTTCGGTTGTGCTTAACGAAGAAGTTAAACTCGTTTGTACGTTGTAGGCTCAATTGGATCCAATTTGGGTGCAATCCGAAAATACATGGATTTGAGTGACCAAATGGACTCCGCTTGGTTTCTAACTCGCATGGAACCATAATAACGTCAAATGGGACATTTTTGACTCAACAAAAGAGTTCATTTGTGCTTAACGAAGAAGGAAAACTCGTTTGTACATTGTACGATCAATTGGAGGCCAATTTGGGTGCAATCCGAGAATACAAAGATTTGAGTGACCAAATGGACTCCTTTTGATTTCAATCCTCGCGCGGCACCATAATAATGTCAAATGGGACATATTTGACTCAACAAAAAAGTCCGTTTGTGCTTAACGAAGAAAGAAAACTCGTTTGTACGTTGTAGGCTTGTTTGGAGGCCAGTTTGGGTGAAATTCGAGAATACAAGGATTTAAGTGACCAAATGGACTCCGCTTGGTTTCTAAATCGCGTGGCACTATAATAACGTCAAATGGGACATGTTTCACTCTACAAACAAGTTCTGTTGTGCTTAACGACAAAGGAAAACTTGTTTGTACGTTGTAGGCTCAATTGGACGCCAATTTGGTGCAATCCGAGAATACAAGGATTTGAGTGACCAAATGGACTCCGCTTGATTTCAATCCTCGCGTGGCACCATAATAACGTCAAATGGGACATGTTTGACTCTACAAACAAGTTCGGTTGTGCTTAACGAAGAAGAAAAACTCGTTTGTACGTTGTAGGCTCAATTGGAGGCCAATTTGGTTGCAATCCGAGAATACAAGGATTTGAGTTACCAAATGGACTCCGCTTGATTTCAATCCTCGTGTGCCACCATAATAACGTCAAATGGAACATGTTTGACTCTACAAACAAGTTCGGTTGTGCTTAACGAAGAAGGAAAACTCGTTTGTACGTTGTAGGCTCAATTGGAGGCCAATTTAGGTGCAATCCGAGAATACAAGGATTTGAGTGACCAAATGGACTCTGCTTGATTTCAATAATTGCGTGGCACCATAATAAATTCAAATGGGACATGTTTGACTCAACAAAAAGGTTCGGTTGTTCTTAACGAAGAAGTTAAACTCGTTTGTACGTTGTAGACTCAATTGGAGGTCAATTTGGGTGCAATCCGAGAATACAAGGATTTAAGGGACCAAATGGACTCCGCTTGGTTTCTAACTCGCATTGAACCATAATAACGTCAAATGGGACATGTTTGACTCAACAAACAAGTTCGGTTGTGCTTAACGAAGAAGGAAAACTCGGTTGTACGTTGTAGGCTCAATTGGATCCAATTTGGGTGCAATCCGAAAATACATGGATTTGAGTGACCAAATGGACTCCGCTTGGTTTCTAACTCGCATGGAACCATAATAACGTCAAATGGGACATTTTTGACTCAACAAAAGAGTTCATTTGTGCTTAACGAAGAAGGAAAACTCGTTTGTACGTTGTAGGATCAATTGGAGGCCAATTTGGGTGCAATCCGAGAATACAAAGATTTGAGTGACCAAATGGACTCCTTTTGATTTCAATCCTCGCGCGGCACCATAATAATGTCAAATGGGACATATTTGACTCAACAAACAAGTTCGTTTGTGCTTAACGAAGAAAGAAAACTCGTTTGTACGTTGTAGGCTTGTTTGGAGGCCAGTTTGGGTGCAATCCGAGAATACAAGGATTTGAGTGACCAAATGGACTCCGCTTGGTTTCTAACTCGCGTGGCACCATAATAACGTCAAATGGGACATGTTTGACTCTACAAACAAGTTCGGTTGTGCTTAACGAAGAAGGAAAACTTGTTTGTACGTTGTAGGCTCAATTGGACGCCAATTTGGTGCAATCCGAGAATACAAGGATTTGAGTGACCAAATGGACTCCGTTTGATTTCAATCCTCGTGTGGCACCATAATAACATCAAATGGGACATTTTTGAAACAACAAGAAGGTTCGGTTGTGTTAACGAATAAGGAAAACTCGTTTGTACGTTGTAGGCTCAATTGGAGGCCAATTTGGGTGCAATCCGAGAATACAAGGATTTGAGTGACCAAATGGACTCCGCTTGATTTCAATCCTCGTGTGGCACCATAATAACGTCAAATGGGACATGTTTGACTCTACAAACAAGTTCGGTTGTGCTTAACGAAGAAGGAAAACTCGTTTGTACGTTGTAGGCTCAATTGGAGGCCAATTTGGGTGCAATCCGAGAATACAAGGATTTGAGTTACCAAATGGACTCCGCTTGATTTCAATCCTCGTGTGCCACCATAATAACGTCAAATGGGACATGTTTGACTCTACAAACAAGTTCGGTTGTGCTTAACGAAGAAGGAAAACTCGTTTGTACGTTGTAGGCTCAATTGGAGGCCAAGTTGGGTGCAATTCGAGAATACAAGGATTTGAGTGACCAAATGGACTCCGCTTGATATCAATCCTCGCGTGGCACCATAATAACGTCAAATGGGACATGTTTGACTCAACAGAAAGGTTCGGTTGTGCTTAACGAAGAAGGAAAACTCGTTTGTACGTTGTAGGCTCAATTGGAGGCCAATTTGGGTGCAATCCGAGAATACAAGGATTTGAGGGACCAAATGGACTCTGCTTGATTTCAATAATTGCGTGGCACCATAATAACTTCAAATGGGACATGTTTGACTCAACAAAAAGGTTCGGTTGTTGTTAACGAAAAAGTTAAACTCGTTTGTACGTTGTAGGCTCAATTGGAGGCCAATTTGGGTGCAATCCGAGAATACAAGGATTTGAGTTACCAAATGGACTCCGCTTGATTTCAATCCTCGTGTGCCACCATAATAACGTCAAATGGGACATGTTTGACTCTACAAACAAATTCGGTTGTGCTTAACGAAGAAGGAAAACTCGTTTGTACGTTGTAGGCTCAATTGGAGGCCAAGTTGGGTGCAATTCGAGAATACAAGGATTTGAGTGACCAAATGGACTCCGCTTGATATCAATCCTCGCGTGGCACCATAATAACGTCAAATGGGACATGTTTGACTCAACAGAAAGGTTCGGTTGTGCTTAACGAAGAAGGAAAACTCGTTTGTACGTTGTAGGCTCAATTGGAGGCCAATTTGGGTGCAATCCGAGAATACAAGGATTTGAGTGACCAAATGGACTCTGCTTGATTTCAATAATTGCGTGGCACCATAATAAATTCAAATGGGACATGTTTGACTCAACAAAAAGGTTCGGTTGTTCTTAACGAAGAAGTTAAACTCGTTTGTACGTTGTAGACTCAATTGGAGGTCAATTTGGGTGCAATCCGAGAATACAAGGATTTAAGGGACCAAATGGACTCCGCTTGGATTCTAACTCGCATTGAACCATAATAACGTCAAATGGGACTTGTTTGACTCAACAAAAAAGTTCGGTTGTGCTTAACGAAGAAGGAAAACTCGGTTGTACGTTGTAGGCTCAATTGGATCCAATTTGGGTGCAATCCTAAAATACATGGATTTGAGTGACCAAATGGACTCCTCTTGGTTTCTAACTCGCATGGAACCATAATAACGTCAAATGGGACATTTTTGACTCAACAAAAGAGTTCATTTGTGCTTAACGAAGAAGGAAAACTCGTTTATACGTTGTAGGATCAATTGGAGGCCAATTTGGGTGCAATCCGAGAATACAAAGATTTGAGTGACCAAATGGACTCCTTTTGATTTCAATCCTCGCGCGGCACCATAATAATGTCAAATGGGACATTTTTGACTCAACAAACAAGTTCGTTTGTGCTTAACGAAGAAAGAAAACTCGTTTGTACGTTGTAGGATCAATTGGAGGCCAATTTGGGTGCAATCCGAGAATACAAGGATTTGAGTGACCAAATGGATTCCGCTTGGTTTCTAAATCGCGTGGCACCATAATAACGTCAAATGGGACATGTTTCAATCTACAAACAAGTTCGGTTGTGCTTAACGAAGAAGGAAAACTTGTTTGTACGTTGTAGGCTCAATTGGACGCCAATTTGGTGCAATCCGAGAATACAAGGATTTGAGTGACCAAATGGACTCCGTTTGATTTCAATCCTCGTGTGGCACCATAATAACATCAAATGGGACATTTTTGAAACAACAAGAAGGTTCGGTTGTGTTAACGAATAAGGAAAACTCGTTTGTACGTTGTAGGCTCAATTGGAGGCCAATTTGGGTGCAATCCGAGAATACAAGGATTTGAGTGACCAAATGGACTCCGCTTGATTTCAATCCTCGCGTGGCACCATAATAACGTCAAATGGGACATGTTTGACTCTACAAACAAGTTCGGTTGTGCTTAACGAAGAAGGAAAACTCGTTTGTACGTTGTAGGCTCAATTGGAGGCCAATTTGGGTGCAATCCGAGAATACAAGGATTTGAGTTACCAAATGGACTCCGCTTGATTTCAATCCTCATGTGCCACCATAATAACGTCAAATGGAACATGTTTGACTCTACAAACAAGTTCGGTTGTGCTTAACGAAGAAGGAAAACTCGTTTGTACGTTGTAGGCTCAATTGGAGGCCAAGTTGGGTGCAATTCGAGAATACAAGGATTTGAGTGACCAAATGGACTCCGCTTGATATCAATCCTCGCGTGGCACCATAATAACGTCAAATGGGACATGTTTGACTCAACAGAAAGGTTCGGTTGTGCTTAACGAAGAAGGAAAACTCGTTTGTACGTTGTAGGCTCAATTGGAGGCCAATTTGGGTGCAATCCGAGAATACAAGGATTTGAGTGACCAAATGGACTCTGCTTGATTTCAATAATTGCGTGGCACCATAATAAATTCAAATGGGACATGTTTGACTCAACAAAAAGGTTCGGTTGTTCTTAACGAAGAAGTTAAACTCGTTTGTACGTTGTAGACTCAATTGGAGGTCAATTTGGGTGCAATCCGAGAATACAAGGATTTAAGGGACCAAATGGACTCCGCTTGGTTTCTAACTCGCATTGAACCATAATAACGTCAAATGGGACATGTTTGACTCAACAAAAAAGTTCGGTTGTGCTTAACGAAGAAGGAAAACTCGGTTGTACGTTGTAGGCTCAATTGGATCCAATTTGGGTGCAATCCGAAAATACATGGATTTGAGTGACCAAATGGACTCCGCTTGGTTTCTAACTCGCATGGAACCATAATAACGTCAAATGGGACATTTTTGACTCAATAAAAGAGTTCATTTGTGCTTATCGAAGAAGGAAAACTCGTTTGTACGTTGTAGGATCAATTGGAGGCCAATTTGGGTGCAATCCGAGAATACAAAGATTTGAGTGACCAAATGGACTCCTTTTGATTTCAATCCTCGCGCGGCACCATAATAATGTCAAATGGGACATATTTGACTCAACAAACAAGTTCGTTTGTGCTTAACGAAGAAAGAAAACTCGTTTGTACGTTGTAGGCTTGTTTGGAGGCCAGTTTGGGTGCAATCCGAGAATACAAGGATTTGAGTGACCAAATGGACTCCGTTTGGTTTCTAACTCGCGTGGCACCATAATAACGTCGAATGGGACATGTTTGACTCTACAAACAAGTTCGGTTGTGCTTAACGAAGAAGGAAAACTTGTTTGTACGTTGTAGGCTCAATTGGACGCCAATTTGGTGCAATCCGAGAATACAAGGATTTGAGTGACCAAATGGACTCCGTTTGATTTCAATCCTCGTGTGGCACCATAATAACATCAAATGGGACATTTTTGAAACAACAAGAAGGTTCGGTTGTGTTAACGAATAAGGAAAACTCGTTTGTACGTTGTAGGCTCAATTGGAGGCCAATTTGGGTGCAATCCGAGAATACAAGGATTTGAGTGACCAAATGGACTCCGCTTGATTTCAATCCTCGTGTGGCACCATAATAACGTCAAATGGGACATGTTTGACTCTACAAACAAGTTCGGTTGTGCTTAACGAAGAAGGAAAACTCGTTTGTACGTTGTAGGCTCAATTGGAGGCCAATTTGGGTGCAATCCGAGAATACAAGGATTTGAGGGACCAAATGGACTCTGCTTGATTTCAATAATTGCGTGGCACCATAATAACTTCAAATGGGACATGTTTGACTCAACAAAAAGGTTCGGTTGTTGTTAACGAAAAAGTTAAACTCGTTTGTACGTTGTAGGCTCAATTGGAGGCCAATTTGGGTGCAATCCGAGAATACAAGGATTTGAGTTACCAAATGGACTCCGCTTGATTTCAATCCTCGTGTGCCACCATAATAACGTCAAATGGGACATGTTTGACTCTACAAACAAATTCGGTTGTGATTAACGAAGAAGGAAAACTCGTTTGTACGTTGTAGGCTCAATTGGAGGCCAAGTTGGGTGCAATTCGAGAATACAAGGATTTGAGTGACCAAATGGACTCCGCTTGATATCAATCCTCGCGTGGCACCATAATAACGTCAAATGGGACATGTTTGACTCAACAGAAAGGTTCGGTTGTGCTTAACGAAGAAGGAAAACTCGTTTGTACGTTGTAGGCTCAATTGGAGGCCAATTTGGGTGCAATCCGAGAATACAAGGATTTGAGGGACCAAATGGACTCTGCTTGATTTCAATAATTGCGTGGCACCATAATAACTTCAAATGGGACATGTTTGACTCAACAAAAAGGTTCGGTTGTTGTTAACGAAAAAGTTAAACTCGTTTGTACGTTGTAGGCTCAATTGGAGGTCAATTTGGGTGCAATCCGAGAATACAAGGATTTAAGGGACCAAATGGACTCCGCTTGGATTCTAACTCGCATTGAACCATAATAACGTCAAATGGGACTTGTTTGACTCAACAAAAAGGTTCGGTTGTGCTTAACGAAGAAGGAAAACTCGGTTGTACGTTGTAGGCTCAATTGGATCCAATTTGGGTGCAATCCTAAAATACATGGATTTGAGTGACCAAATGGACTCCGCTTGGTTTCTAACTCACATGGAACCATAATAACGTCAAATGGGACATTTTTGACTCAACAAAAGAGTTCATTTGTGCTTAACGAAGAAGGAAAACTCGTTTATACGTTGTAGGATCAATTGGAGGCCAATTTGGGTGCAATCCGAGAATACAAAGATTTGAGTGACCAAATGGACTCCTTTTGATTTCAATCCTCGCGCGGCACCATAATAATGTCAAATGGGACATTTTTGACTCAACAAACAAGTTCGTTTGTGCTTAACGAAGAAGGAAAACTCGTTTGTACGTTGTAGGCTCAATTGGAGGCCAATTTGGGTGCAATCCGAGAATACAAGGATTTGAGTTACTAAATGGACTCCGCTTGATTTCAATCCTCGTGTGCCACTATAATAACGTTAAATGGGACATGTTTGACTCTACAAACAAGTTCGGTTGTGCTTAACGAAGAAGGAAAACTCGTTTGTACGTTGTAGGCTCAATTGGAGGCCAAGTTGGGTGCAATTCGAGAATACAAGGATTTGAGTGACCAAATGGACTCCGCTTGATATCAATCCTCGCGTGGCACCATAATAACGTCAAATGGGACATGTTTGACTCAACAGAAAGGTTCGGTTGTGCTTAACGAAGAAGGAAAACTCGTTTGTACGTTGTAGGCTCAATTGGAGGCCAATTTGGGTGCAATCCGAGAATACAAGGATTTGAGGGACCAAATGGACTCTGCTTGATTTCAATAATTGCGTGGCACCATAATAACTTCAAATGGGACATGTTTGACTCAACAAAAAGGTTCGGTTGTTCTTAACGAAAAAGTTAAACTCGTTTGTACGTTGTAGGCTCAATTTGAGGTCAATTTGGGTGCAATCCGAGAATACAAGGATTTAAGGGACCAAATGGACTCCGCTTGGTTTCTAACTCGCATTGAACCATAATAACGTCAAATGGGACATTTTTGACTTAACAAAAAAGTTCATTTGTGCTTAACGAAGAAGTAAAACTCGGTTGTACGTTGTAGGCTCAATTGGATCCAATTTGGGTGCAATCCTAAAATACATGGATTTGAGTGACCAAATGGACTCCGCTTGGTTTCTAACTCGCATGGAACCATAATAACGTCAAATGGGACATTTTTGACTGAACAAAAAAGTTCATTTGTGCTTAACGAAGAAGTAAAACTCGTTTGTACGTTGTAGGATCAATTGGAGGCCAATTTGGATGCAATCCGAGAATACAAAGATTTGAGTGACCAAATGGACTCCTTTTGATTTCAATCCTCGCACGGCACCATAAGAATGTCAAATGGGACATTTTTGACTCAACAAAAAATTTCATTTGTGCTTAACGAAGAAGGAAAACTCGTTTGTATGTTGTAGGATCAATTGGAGACCAATTTTGGTGCAATCCGAGAATACAAAGATTTGAGTGACCAAATGGACTCCTTTTGATTTCAAACCTCGCACGGCACCATAATAACGTCAAATGGGACATCTTTGACTCAACAAAAAGGTTCGGTTGTTCTTAACGAAGAAGGAAAACTCGTTTGTACGTTGTAGGCTCAATTGGAGGCCAATTTGGGTGCAATCCGAGAATACAAGGATTTAAGGGACCAAATGGACTCCGCTTGGTTTCTAACTCACATTGAACCATAATAACGTCAAATGGGACATGTTTGACTCAACAAACAAGTTCGGTTGTGCTTAACGAAGAAGGAAAACTCGTTTGTATGTTGTAGGCTCAATTGGAGGCCAATTTGGGTGCAATCCGAAAATACATGGATTTGAGTGACCAAATGGACTCCGCTTGGTTTCTAACTCGCGTGGCACCATAATAAAGTCAAATGGGACATGTATGACTCGACAAACAAGTTCGGTTGTGCTTAACGAAGAAGAAAAACTTGTTTGTACGTTGTAGGATCAATTGGAGGCCAATTTGGGTGCAATCCGAGAATACAAAGATTTGAGTGACCAAATGGACTCCTTTTGATTTCAATCCCCGTGTGGCACCATAATAATGTCAAATGGGACATGTTTGACTCAACAGAAAGGTTCGGTTGTGCTTAACGAAGAAGGAAAACTCGTTTGTACGTTGTAGGCTCAATTGGAGGCCAATTTGGGTGCAATTCGAGAATACAAGGATTTAAGGGACCAAATGGACTCCGCTTGGTTTCTAACTCACATTGAACCATAATAACATCAAATGGGACATGTTTGACTCAACAAACAAGTTCGGTTGTGCTTAACGAAGAAGGAAAACTCGTTTGTACGTTGTAGGCTCAATTGGAGGCCAATTTGGGTGCAATCCGAAAATACATGGATTTGAGTGACCAAATGGACTCCGCTTGGTTTCTAACTCGCATGGAACCATAATAACGTCAAATGGGACATTTTTGAATCAACAAAAAAGTTCGGTTGTGCTTAACGAAGAAGGAAAACTCGTTTGTACGTTGTAGGATCAATTGGAGGCCAATTTGGGTGCAATCCGAGAATACAAAGATTTGAGTGACCAAATGGACTCCTTTTGATTTCAATCCTCGCGCGGCACCATAATAATGTCAAATGGGACATATTTGACTAAACAAACAAGTTCGGTTGTGCTTAACGAAGAAAGAAAACTCGTTTGTACGTTGTAGGCTTGTTTGGAGGCCAATTTGGGTGCAATCCGAGAATACAAGGATTTGAGTGACCAAATGGACTCCGCTTGGTTTCTAACTCGCGTGGCACCATAATAACGTCAAATGGGACTTATTTGAATCTACAAACAAGTTCGGTTGTGCTTAACGAAGAAGGAAAACTTGTTTGTACGTCGTAGGCTCAATTGGACGCCAATTTGGTGCAATCCGAGAATACAAGGATTTGAGTGACCAAATGGACTCCGCTTGATTTCAATCCTCGTGTGGCACCATAATAACGTCATATGGGACATGTTGGACTCTACAAACAAGTTCGGTTGTGCTTAACGAAGAAGGAAAACTCGTTTGTACGTTGTAGGCTCAATTGGAAGCCAATTTGGGTGCAATCCGAGAATACAAGGATTTGAGTGACCAAATGGACTCCGCTTGGTTTCTAACTCGCATGGAACCATAATAACGTCAAATGGGACATGTTTGACTCAACAAACAAGTTCGGTTGTGCTTAACGAAGAAAGAAAACTCGTTTGTACGTTGTAGGCTTGTTTGGAGGCCAATTTGGGTGCAATCCGAGAATAGAAGGATTTGAGTGACCAAATGGACTCCGCTTGGTTTCTAACTCGCGTGGCACCATAATAACGTCAAATGGGACTTATTTGACTCTACAAACAAGTTCGGTTGTGCTTAACGAAGAAGGAAAACTTGTTTGTACGTCGTAGGCTCAATTGGACGCCAATTTGGTGCAATCCGAGAATACAAGGATTTGAGTGACCAAATGGACTCCGCTTGATTTCAATCCTCGTGTGGCACCATAATAACGTCATATGGGACATGTTGGACTCTACAAACAAGTTCGGTTGTGCTTAACGAAGAAGGAAAACTCGTTTGTACGTTGTAGGCTCAATTGGAAGCCAATTTGGGTGCAATCCGAGAATACAAGGATTTGAGTGACCAAATGGACTCCGCTTGGTTTCTAACTCGCATGGAACCATAATAACGTCAAATGGGACATGTTTGACTCAACAAACAAGTTCGGTTGTGCTTAACGAAGAAAGAAAACTCGTTTGTACGTTGTAGGCTTGTTTGGAGGCCAATTTGGGTGCAATCCGAGAATAGAAGGATTTGAGTGACCAAATGGACTCCGCTTGGTTTCTAACTCGCGTGGCACCATAATAACGTCAAATGGGACTTATTTGACTCTACAAACAAGTTCGGTTGTGCTTAACGAAGAAGGAAAACTTGTTTGTACGTCGTAGGCTCAATTGGACGCCAATTTGGTGCAATCCGAGAATACAAGGATTTGAGTGACCAAATGGACTCCGCTTGATTTCAATCCTCGTGTGGCACCATAATAACGTCATATGGGACATGTTGGACTCTACAAACAAGTTCGGTTGTGCTTAACGAAGAAGAAAAACTCGTTTGTACGTTGTAGGCTCAATTGGAAGCCAATTTGGGTGCAATCCGAGAATACAAGGATTTGAGTGACCAAATTGACTCCGCTTGGTTTCTAACTCGCATGGAACCATAATAACGTCAAATGGGACATTTTTGACTCAACAAAAAAGTTCGGTTGTGCTTAACGAAGAAGGAAAACTCGTTTGTATGTTGTAGGCTCAATTGGAGGCCAATTTGGGTGCAATCCGAAAATACATGGATTTGAGTGACCAAATGGACTCTGCTTGATTTCAATAATTGCGTGGCACCATAATAACTTCAAATGGGACATGTTTGACTCAACAAAAAGGTTCGGTTGTTCTTAACGAAGAAGTTAAACTCGTTTGTACGTTGTAGGCTCAATTGGTGGTCAATTTGGGTGCAATCCGAGAATACAAGGATTTAAGGGACCAAATGGACTCCGCTTGGTTTCTAACTCGCATTGAACCATAATAACGTCAAATGGGACATGTTTGACTCAACAAACAAGTTCGGTTGTGCTTAACGAAGAAGGAAAACTCGGTTGTACGTTGTAGGCTCAATTGGATCCAATTTGGGTGCAATCCGAAAATACATGGATTTGAGTGACCAAATGGACTCCGCTTGGTTTCTAACTCACATGGAACCATAATAACGTCAAATGGGACATTTTTGACTCAACAAAAAAGTTCATTTGTGCTTAACGAAGAAGGAAAACTCGTTTGTACGTTGCAGGATCAATTGGAGGCCAATTTGGGTGCAATCCGAGAATACAAAGATTTGAGTGACCAAATGGACTCCTTTTGATTTCAATCCTCGCGCGGCACCATAATAATGTCAAATGGGACATATTTGACTCAACAAACAAGTTCGTTTGTGCTTAACGAAGAAAGAAAACTCGTTTGTACGTTGTAGGCTTGTTTGGAGGCCAGTTTGGGTGCAATCCGAGAATACAAGGATTTGAGTGACCAAATGGACTCCGCTTGGTTTCTAAATCGCGTGGCACCATAATAACGTCAAATGGGACATGTTTCACTCTACAAACAATTTCGGTTGTGCTTAACGAAGAAGGAAAACTTGTTTGTACGTTGTAGGCTCAATTGGACGCCAATTTGGTGCAATCCGAGAATACAAGGATTTGAGTGACCAAATGGACTCCGTTTGATTTCAATCCTCGTGTGGCACCATAATAACATCAAATGGGACATTTTTGAAACAACAAGAAGGTTCGGTTGTGTTAACGAATAAGGAAAACTCGTTTGTACGTTGTAGGCTCAATTGGAGGCCAATTTGGGTGCAATCCGAGAATACAAGGATTTGAGTGACCAAATGGACTCCGCTTGATTTCAATCCTCGCCTGGCACCATAATAACGTCAAATGGGACATGTTTGACTCTACAAACAAGTTCGGTTGTGCTTAACGAAGAAGGAAAACTCGTTTGTACGTTGTAGGATCAATTGGAGGCCAATTTGGGTGCAATCCGAGAATACAAAGATTTGAGTGACCAAATGGACTCCTTTTGATTTCAATCCTCGCACGGCACCATAATAATGTCAAATGGGACATATTTGACTCAACAAACAAGTTCGTTTGTGCTTAACGAAGAAAGAAAACTCGTTTGTACGTTGTAGGCTTGTTTGGAGGCCAGTTTGGGTGCAATCCGAGAATACAAGGATTTGAGTGACCAAATGGACTCCGCTTGGTTTCTAACTCCCGTGGCACCATAATAACGGTAAATGGGACATGTTTGACTCTAGAAACAAGTTCGGTTGTGCTTAACGATGAAGGAAAACTTGTTTGTACGTTGTAGGCTCTATTGGACGCCAATTTGGTGCAATCCGAGAATACAAGGATTTGAGTGACCAAATGGACTCCGTTTGATTTCAATCCTCTTGTGGCACCATAATAACGTAAAATGGGACATGTTTTACTCAACAAAAATGTTCGGTTGTGCTTAACGAAGAAGGAAAACTCGTTTATACGTTGTAGGCTCAATTGGAGGCCAATTTGGGAGCAATCCGAGAATACAAGGATTTGAGTGACCAAATGGACTCTGTTTGATTTCAATCCATGTGTGGCACCATAATAACGTCAAATGGAACATGTTTGACTCAACAAATAGGTTCGGTTGTGCTTAACGAAGACGGAAAACTCGTTTGTACGTTGTAGGTTCAAATGGAGGCCAATTTGGCTGCAATCCGAGAATACAAGGATTTGAGTGACCAAATGGACTCCGCATGGTTTCTAACTTGCATGGAACCATAATAACGTCAAATGGGACATTTTTGACTCAACAAACAAGTTCGGTTGTGCTTAACGAAGAAGGAAAACTCGTTTGTACGTTGTAGGATCAGTTGGAGGCCAATTTGGGTGCAATCCGAGAATACAAAGATTTGAGTGACCAAATGGACTCCTTTTGATTTCAATCCTCGCGCGGCACCACAATAATGTCAAATGGGACATCTTTGACTCAACAAACAAGCTCGGTTGTGCTTAACGAAGAAGGAAAACTAGTTTGTACGTTGTAGGCTCAATTGGATCCAATTTGGGTGCAATATGAAAATACATGGATTTGAGTGACCAAATGGACTCCGCTTGGTTTCTAACTCGCATGGAACCATAATAACGTCAAATGGGACATTTTTGACTCAACAAAAAAGTTCATATGTGCTTAACGAAGAAGGAAAACTCGTTTGTACGTTGTAGGATCAATTGGAGGCCAATTTGGGTGCAATCCGAGAATACAAAGATTTGAGTGACCAAATGGACTCCTTTTGATTTCAATCCTCGCGCGGCACCATAATAATGTCAAATGGGACATATTTGACACAACAAACAAGTTCGGTTGTGCTTAACGAAGAAAGAAAACTCGTTTGTACGTTGTAGGCTTGTTTGGAGGCCAGTTTGGGTGCAATCCGAGAATACAAGGATTTGAGTGACCAAATGGACTCCGCTTGGTTTCTAACTCGCGTGGCACCATAATAACGTCAAATGGGACATGTTTGACTCTATAAACAAGTTCGGTTGTGCTTAACGAAGAAGGAAAACTTGTTTGTACGGTGTAGGCTCAATTGGACGCCAATTTGGTGCAATCCGAGAATACAAGGATTTGAGTGACCAAATGGACTCCGTTTGATTTCAATCCTCACGTGGAACCATAATAATGTAAAATGGGACATGTTTTACTCAACAAAAAGGTTCGGTTGTGCTTAACGAAGAAGGAAAACTCGTTTGTACGTTGTAGGCCCAATTGGAGGCCAATTTGGGAGCAATCCGAGAATACAAGGATTTGAGTGACCAAATGGACTCTGTTTGATTTCAATCCATGTGTGGCACCATAATAACGTCAAATGGGACATGTTTGACTCAACAAAAAGGTTCGGTTGTGCTTAACGAAGAAGGAAAACTCGTTTCTACGTTGTACGCTCAATTGGAGGCCAATTTGGGTGCAATCCGAGAATACAAGGATTTAAGGGACCAAATGGACTCCGCTTGGTTTCTAACTCGCATTGAACCATAATAACGTCAAATGGGACATGTTTGACACAACAAAAAGGTTCGGTTGTGCTTAACGATCAAGGAAAACTTGTTTGTACGTTGTAGGCTCAATTGGAGGCCAATTTGGCTGCAATCCGAGAATACAAGGATTTGAGTGACCAAATGGACTCCGCTTGGTTTCTAACTTGCATGGAACCATAATAACGTCAAATGGGACATTTTTTAATCAACAAACAAGTTCGGTTGTGCTTAACGAAGAAGGAAAACTCGTTTGTACGTTGTAGGATCAATTGGAGGCCAATTTGGGTGCAATCCGAGAATACAAAGATTTGAGTGACCAAATGGACTCCTTTTGATTTCAATCCTCGCGCGGCACCATAATAATGTCAAATGGGACATCTTTGACTCAACCAACAAGTTCGGTTGTGCTTAACGAAAAAGGAAAACTCGTTTGTACGTCGTAGGCATGTTTGGAGGCCAATTTGGGTGCAATCCGAGAATATAAGGATTTGAGTGACCAAATGGACTCCGCTTGGTTTCTAACTTGCATGGAACCATAATAACGTCAAATGGGACATTTTTGACTCAACAAACAAGTTCGGTTGTGCTTAACGAAGAAGGAAAACTCGTTTGTACGTTGTAGGATCAATTGGAGGTCAATTTGGGTGCAATCCGAGAATACAAAGATTTGAGTTACCAAATGGACTCCGTTTGATTTCAATCCACGTGTGGCACCATAATAACGTCGAATGGGACATGTTTGACTCAAAAAAAAGGTTCGGTTGTGCTTAACGAAGAAGGAAAACTCGTTTCTACGTTGTACGCTAAATTGGAGGCCAATTTAGGTGCAATCCGAGAATACAAGGATTTGAGTGACCAAATGGACTCCGCCTGGTTTCTAACTCGCGTGGCACCATAATAACGTCAATTGGGACATGTGTGACTGTACAAACAAGTTCGGTTGTGCTTAACGAAGAAGGAAAACTTGTTTGTACGTTGTAGACTCATTTGGAGGCCAATTTGGGTGCAATCCGAGAATACAAGGATTTGAGTGACCAAATGGACTCTGTTTGATTTCATTCCCCATGTGGCACCATAATAACGTCAAATGGGACATGTTTGACTCAACAGAAAGGTTCGGTTGTGCTTAACGAAGAAGGAAAACTCGTTTGTACGTTGTAGGCTCAATTGGAGGCCAATTTGGGTGCAATCCGAGAATACAACGATTTGAGTGACTAAATGGACTCCGCTTGGTTTCTAATTCGCATGGAACCATAATAACGTCAAATGGGACATTTTTTACTCAACAAACAAGTTCGGTTGTGCTTAACTAAGAAGGAAAACTCGTTTGTACGTTGTAGGCTCAATTGGAGGCCAATTTGGGTGAAATCCGAGAATACAAAGATTTGAGTGACCAAATGGACTCCGTTTGATATCAATCCTTGCGTGGCACCATAATAAAGTCAAATGGGACATGTTTGACTCAACAAAAAGGTTCGGTTGTGCTTAACGAATAAGGAAAACTCGTTTGTACGTTGTAGGCTCAATTGGAGGCCAATTTGGGTGCAATCCGAGAATACAAGGATTTGAGTGACCAAATGGACTCCGCTTGGTTTCTAACTCGCGTGGCACCATAATAACGTCAAATGGGACATGTTTGAATCTACAAACAAGTTTGGGTGTGCTTAACGAAGAAGGAAAACTCGTTTGTACGTTGTAGGGTCAATTGGAGGCCAATTTGTGTTCAATCCGAGAATACAAGGATTTGAGTGAGCAAATGGACTCCGTTTGATTTCAATTGTCGCGTGGAACCATAATAACGTCAAATGGGACATATTTGACTCAACAAACTAGTTCGGTTGTGCTTAACGAAGAAGGAAAACTCGTTTGTACGTTGTAGGCTCAATCGGAGGCCAATTTGGGTGCCATCCGAGAATACAAGGATTTAAGTGACCAAATCGACTCCGTTTGATTTCAATCCTCGCGTGGCACCATAATAACATCAAATGGGACATGTTTGACTCAACAAAAAGGTTCTGTTGTGCTTAACGAATAAGGAAAACTCGTTTGTACGTTGTAGGCTCAAATGGAGGCCAATTTGGGTGCAATCCGAGAATACAAGGATTTGAGTGACCAAATGGACTCCGCTTGGTTTCATTCCCCATGTGGCACCATAATAACGTCAAATGGGACATGTTTGACTCAACAGAAAGGTTCGGTTGTGCTTAACGAAGAAGGAAAACTTGTTTGTACGTTGTAGGCTCAATTGGAGGCCAATTTGGGTGCAATCCGAGAATACAACGATTTGAGTGACTAAATGGACTCCGCTTGGTTTCTAATTCGCATGGAACCATAATAACGTCAAATGGGTCATTTTTGACTCAACAAACAAGTTCGGTTGTGCTTAACGAAGAAGGAAAACTCGTTTGTACGTTGTAGGATCAATTGGAGGCCAATTTGGGTGCAATCCGAGAATACAAGGATTTGAGTGACCAAATGGACTCCATTTGATTTTAATCCTTGCGTGGCACCATAATAACGTCAAATGGGACATGTTTGACACAACAAAAAGGTTCGGTTTTGCTTAACGAATAAGGAAAACTCGTTTGTACGTTGTAGGCTCAATTGGAGGACAATTTGGGTGCAATCCGAGAATACAAAGATTTTAGTGACCAAATGGACTCCGTTATATTTCACTCCTCGCGTGACACCATAATAACGTTAAATGGGACATATTAGACTCAACAAAAAAGTTTGGTTGTGCTTAACGAAGAAGGAAAACTCGCTTGTACGTTGTAGGCTCAATTGGAGGCCAATTTGGGTGCAATCCGAGAATACAAGGATTTGAGTGACCAAATGGACTGCGCCTGGTTTCTAACTCGCGTGGAACCATAATAACGTCAAATGGGACATTTTTGACTCTACAAACAAGTATGATTGTGCTTAACGAAGAAGGAAAACTCGTTTGTACGTTGTAGGCTCAATGGGAGGCCAATTTGGGTACAATCCGAGAATACAAGGATTTGAGTGACCAAATGTACTCCGCTTGGTTTCTGACTCGCATGGAACCATAATAACGTCAAATGGGACATGTTTGACTCAACAAACAAGTTCGGTTTTGCTTAACGAAGAAGGAAAACTCATGTGTACGTTGTAGGCTTGTTTGGAAGCCAATTTCGGTGCAATCCGAGAATACAAAGATTTGAGTGACCAAATGGACTCCGTTTGATTTCAATTCACGCGTGGAACCATAATAACGTCAAATGGGATATGTTTGAAACAACAAAAAGGTTCGGTTGTGTTAACGAATAAGGAAAACTCGTTTGTACGTTGTAGGCTCAATTGGAGGCCAATTTGGGTGCAATCCGAGAATACAAGGATTTGAGTGACGAAATGGACTCCGCTTGATTTCAATCCTCGCGTGGCACCATAATAACATCAAATGGGACATGTTTGACTCTACAAACAAGTTCGGTTGTGCTTAACGAAGAAGGAAAACTCGTTTGTACGTTGTAGGCTCAATTGGAGGCCAATTTGGGTGCAATCCGAGAATACAAGGATTTGAGTGACCAAATGGAGTCCGTTTGATTTCAATCCTCGTGAGGCACCATAATAACATCAAATGGGACATGTTTGACTCAACAGAAAGGTCCGGTTGTGCTTAACGAAGAAGGAAAACTCGTTTGTACGTTGTAGGCTCAATTGGAGGCCAATTTGTGTGCAATCCGAGAATACAAGGATTTGAGTGACCAAATAGACTCTGCTTGATTTCAATCCTTGCGGGGTACCATAATAACATCAAATGGGACATCTTCGACTCAACAAAAAGGTTCGGTTGTTCTTAACGAAGAAGGAAAACTCGTTTGTACGTTGTAGGCTCAATTGGAGGCCATTTTGGGTGCAATCCGAGAATACAAGGATTTAAGGGACCAAATGGACTCCGCTTGGTTTCTAACTCGCATTGAACCATAATAACGTCAAATGGGACATGTTTGACTCAACAAACAAGTTCGGTTGTGCTTAACGAAGAAGGAAAACTCGTTTGTATGTTGTAGGCTCAATTGGAGGCCAATTTGGGTGCAATCCGAAAATACATGGACTTGAGTGACCAAATGGACTCCGCTTGGTTTCTAACTCGCGTGGCACCATAATAACGTCAATTGGGACATGTTTGACTGTACAAACAAGTTCGGTTGTGCTTAACGAAGAAGGAAAACTTGTTTGTACGTTGTAGACTCATTTGGAGGCCAATTTGGGTGCAATCCGAGAATACAAGGATTTGAGTGACCAAATGGACTCCGCCTGGTTTCTAACTCGCGTGGAACCATAATAACGTCAAATGGGACATTTTTGACTCTACAAACAAGTATGATTGTGCTTAACGAAGAAGGAAAACTCATTTGTATGTTGTAGGCTCAATTGGAGGCCAATTTGGGAGCAATCCGAAAATACAACGATTTGAGTGACCAAATGGACTCTGTTTGATTTCAATCCATGTGTGGCACCATAATAACGTCAAATGGAACATGTTTGACTCAACAGAAAGGTCCGGTTGTGCTTAACGAAGAAGGAAAACTCGTTTGTACGTTGTAGGCTCAATTGGAGGCCAATTTGGGAGCAATCCGAGAATACAAGGATTTGAGTGACCAAATGGACTCTGTTTGATTTCAATCCATGTGTGGCACCATAATAACGTCAAATGGAACATGTTTGACTCAACAAATAGGTTCGGTTGTGCTTAACGAAGACGAAAAACTCGTTTGTACGTTGTAGGTTCAAATGGAGGCCAATTTGGCTGCAATCCGAGAATACAAGGATTTGAGTGACCAAATGGACTCCGCTTGGTTTCTAACTTGCATGGAACCATAATAACGTCAAATGGGACATTTTTGACTCAACAAACAAGTTCGGTTGTGCTTAACGAAGAAGGAAAACTCGTTTGTACGTTGTAGGATCAGTTGGAGGCCAATTTGGGTGCAATCCGAGAATACAAAGATTTGAGTTACCAAATGGACTCCGTTTGATTTCAATCCACGTGTGGCACCATAATAACGTCGAATGGGACATGTTTGACTCAAAAAAAAGGTTCGGTTGTGCTTAACGAAGAAGGAAAACTCGTTTCTACGTTGTACGCTAAATTGGAGGCCAATTTAGGTGCAATCCGAGAATACAAGGATTTGAGTGACCAAATGGACTCCGCCTGGTTTCTAACTCGCGTGGCACCATAATAACGTCAATTGGGACATGTGTGACTGTACAAACAAGTTCGGTTGTGCTTAACGAAGAAGGAAAACTTGTTTGTACGTTGTAGACTCATTTGGAGGCCAATTTGGGTGCAATCCGAGAATACAAGGATTTGAGTGACCAAATGGACTCTGTTTGATTTCATTCCCCATGTGGCACCATAATAACGTCAAATGGGACATGTTTGACTCAACAGAAAGGTTCGGTTGTGCTTAACGAAGAAGGAAAACTCGTTTGTACGTTGTAGGCTCAATTGGAGGCCAATTTGGGTGCAATCCGAGAATACAACGATTTGAGTGACTAAATGGACTCCGCTTGGTTTCTAATTCGCATGGAACCATAATAACGTCAAATGGGACATTTTTTACTCAACAAACAAGTTCGGTTGTGCTTAACTAAGAAGGAAAACTCGTTTGTACGTTGTAGGCTCAATTGGAGGCCAATTTGGGTGAAATCCGAGAATACAAAGATTTGAGTGACCAAATGGACTCCGTTTGATATCAATCCTTGCGTGGCACCATAATAAAGTCAAATGGGACATGTTTGACTCAACAAAAAGGTTCGGTTGTGCTTAACGAATAAGGAAAACTCGTTTGTACGTTGTAGGCTCAATTGGAGGCCAATTTGGGTGCAATCCGAGAATACAAGGATTTGAGTGACCAAATGGACTCCGCTTGGTTTCTAACTCGCGTGGCACCATAATAACGTCAAATGGGACATGTTTGAATCTACAAACAAGTTTGGGTGTGCTTAACGAAGAAGGAAAACTCGTTTGTACGTTGTAGGGTCAATTGGAGGCCAATTTGTGTTCAATCCGAGAATACAAGGATTTGAGTGAGCAAATGGACTCCGTTTGATTTCAATTGTCGCGTGGAACCATAATAACGTCAAATGGGACATATTTGACTCAACAAACTAGTTCGGTTGTGCTTAACGAAGAAGGAAAACTCGTTTGTACGTTGTAGGCTCAATCGGAGGCCAATTTGGGTGCCATCCGAGAATACAAGGATTTAAGTGACCAAATCGACTCCGTTTGATTTCAATCCTCGCGTGGCACCATAATAACATCAAATGGGACATGTTTGACTCAACAAAAAGGTTCTGTTGTGCTTAACGAATAAGGAAAACTCGTTTGTACGTTGTAGGCTCAAATGGAGGCCAATTTGGGTGCAATTCGAGAATACAAGGATTTGAGTGACCAAATGGACTCCGCTTGGTTTCATTCCCCATGTGGCACCATAATAACGTCAAATGGGACATGTTTGAATCAACAGAAAGGTTCGGTTGTGCTTAACGAAGAAGGAAAACTTGTTTGTACGTTGTAGGCTCAATTGGAGGCCAATTTGGGTGCAATCCGAGAATACAACGATTTGAGTGACTAAATGGACTCCGCTTGGTTTCTAATTCGCATGGAACCATAATAACGTCAAATGGGTCATTTTTGACTCAACAAACAAGTTCGGTTGTGCTTAACGAAGAAGGAAAACTCGTTTGTACGTTGTAGGATCAATTGGAGGCCAATTTGGGTGCAATCCGAGAATACAAGGATTTGAGTGACCAAATGGACTCCATTTGATTTCAATCCTTGCGTGGCACCATAATAACGTCAAATGGGACATGTTTGACACAACAAAAAGGTTCGGTTTTGCTTAACGAATAAGGAAAACTCGTTTGTACGTTGTAGGCTCAATTGGAGGACAATTTGGGTGCAATCCGAGAATACAAAGATTTTAGTGACCAAATGGACTCCGTTATATTTCACTCCTCGCGTGACACCATAATAACGTTAAATGGGACATATTAGACTCAACAAAAAAGTTTGGTTGTGCTTAACGAAGAAGGAAAACTCGCTTGTACGTTGTAGGCTCAATTGGAGGCCAATTTGGGTGCAATCCGAGAATACAAGGATTTGAGTGACCAAATGGACTGCGCCTGGTTTCTAACTCGCGTGGAACCATAATAACGTCAAATGGGACATTTTTGACTCTACAAACAAGTATGATTGTGCTTAACGAAGAAGGAAAACTCGTTTGTACGTTGTAGGCTCAATGGGAGGCCAATTTGGGTGCAATCCGAGAATACAAGGATTTGAGTGACCAAATGTACTCCGCTTGGTTTCTAACTCGCATGGAACCATAATAACGTCAAATGGGACTTGTTTGACTCAACAAACAAGTTCGGTTTTGCTTAACGAAGAAGGAAAACTCATGTGTACGTTGTAGGCTTGTTTGGAAGCCAATTTCGGTGCAATCCGAGAATACAAAGATTTGAGTGACCAAATGGACTCCGTTTGATTTCAATTCACGCGTGGAACCATAATAACGTCAAATGGGATATGTTTGAAACAACAAAAAGGTTCGGTTGTGTTAACGAATAAGGAAAACTCGTTTGTACGTTGTAGGCTCAATTGGAGGCCAATTTGGGTGCAATCCGAGAATACAAGGATTTGAGTGACGAAATGGACTCCGCTTGATTTCAATCCTCGCGTGGCACCATAATAACATCAAATGGGACATGTTTGACTCTACAAACAAGTTCGGTTGTGCTTAACGAAGAAGGAAAACTCGTTTGTACGTTGTAGGCTCAATTGGAGGCCAATTTGGGTGCAATCCGAGAATACAAGGATTTGAGTGACCAAATGGAGTCCGTTTGATTTCAATCCTCGTGAGGCACCATAATAACATCAAATGGGACATGTTTGACTCAACAGAAAGGTCCGGTTGTGCTTAACGAAGAAGGAAAACTCGTTTGTACGTTGTAGGCTCAATTGGAGGCCAATTTGTGTGCAATCCGAGAATACAAGGATTTGAGTGACCAAATAGACTCTGCTTGATTTCAATCCTTGCGGGGCACCATAATAACATCAAATGGGACATCTTCGACTCAACAAAAAGGTTCGGTTGTTCTTAACGAAGAAGGAAAACTCGTTTGTACGTTGTAGGCTCAATTGGAGGCCATTTTGGGTGCAATCCGAGAATACAAGGATTTAAGGGACCAAATGGACTCCGCTTGGTTTCTAACTCGCATTGAACCATAATAACGTCAAATGGGACATGTTTGACTCAACAAACAAGTTCGGTTGTGCTTAACGAAGAAGGAAAACTCGTTTGTATGTTGTAGGCTCAATTGGAGGCCAATTTGGGTGCAATCCGAAAATACATGGACTTGAGTGACCAAATGGACTCCGCTTGGTTTCTAACTCGCGTGGCACCATAATAACGTCAATTGGGACATGTTTGACTGTACAAAAAAGTTCGGTTGTGCTTAACGAAGAAGGAAAACTTGTTTGTACGTTGTAGACTCATTTGGAGGCCAATTTGGGTGCAATCCGAGAATACAAGGATTTGAGTGACCAAATGGACTCCGTTTGATTTCAATCCTTGCGTGGCACCATAATAACGTCAAATGGGACATGTTTGACACAACAAAAAGGTTCGGTTTTGCTTAACGAATAAGGAAAACTCGTTTCTACGTTGTACGCTCAATTGGAGGCCAATTTAGGTGCAATCCGAGAATACAAGGATTTGAGTGACCAAATGGACTCCGCTTGATTTCTAACTCACATGGAACCATAATAACGTCAAATGGGACATGTTTGACTCAACAAACAAGTTCGTTTGTGCTTAACTAAGAAGGAAAACTCGTTTGTACGTTGTAGGCTCAATTGGAGGCCAATTTGGGTGCAATCCGAGAATACAAAGATTTGAGTAACCAAATGGACTCCGTTTGATATCAATCCTCGCGTGGCACCATAATAAAGTCAAATGGGACATGTTTGACTCAACAAAAAGGTTCGGTTGTGCTTAACGAATAAGGAAAACTCGTTTGTACGTTGTAGGCTCAATTGGAGGCCAATTTGGGTGCAATCCGAGAATACAAGGATTTGAGTGACCAAATGGACTCCGCTTGGTTTCTAACGCGCGTGGCACCATAATAACGTCAAATGGGACATGTTTGAATCTACAAACAAGTTTGGGTGTGCTTAACGAAGAAGGAAAACTCGTTTGTACGTTGTAGGCTCAATTGGAGGCCAATTTGTGTTCAATCCGATAATACAAGGATTTGAGTGACCAAATGGACTCCGTTTGATTTCAATTGTCGCGTGGAACCATAATAACGTCAAATGGGACATATTTGACTCAACAAACTAGTTCGGTTGTGCTTAACGAAGAAGGAAAACTCGTTTGTACGTTGTAGGCTCAATCGGAGGCCAATTTGGGTGCAATCCGAGAATACAAGGATTTAAGTGACCAAATCGACTCCGTTTGATTTCAATCCTCGCGTGGCACCATAATAACGTCAAATGGGACATGTTTGACTCAACAAAAAGGTTCTGTTGTGCTTAACGAATAAGGAAAACTCGTTTGTACGTTGTAGGCTCAAATGGAGGCCAATTTGGGTGCAATCCGAGAATACAAGGATTTGAGTGACCAAATGGACTCCGCTTGGTTTCTAACTCGCGTGGCACCATAATAACGTCAATTGGGACATGTTTGACTGTACAAAAAAGTTCGTTTGTGCTTAACGAAGAAGGAAAACTTGTTTGTACGTTGTAGACTCATTTGGAGGCCAATTTGGGTGCAATCCGAGAATACAAGGATTTGAGTGACCAAATGGACTCCGCTTGGTTTCTAACTCGCGTGGAACCATAATAACGTCAAATGGGACATTTTTGACTCTACAAACAAGTATGATTGTGCTTAACGAAGAAGGAAAACTCATTTGTATGTTGTAGGCTCAATTGGAGGCCAATTTGGGTGCAATCCGAAAATACATGGACTTGAGTGACCAAATGGACTCCGCTTGGTTTCTAGCTCGCGTGGCACCATAATAACGTCAAATGGGACATGGATGACTCGACAAACAAGTTCGGTTGTGCTTAACGAAGAAGGAAAACTTGTTTGTACGTTGTAGGCTCAATTGGACGCCAATTTGGTGCAATCCGAGAATACAAGGATTTGAGTGACCAAATGGACTCCGTTTGATTTCAATCCTGGCGTGGCACCATAATAACGTCAAATGGGACATGTTTCACTCAACAAAAAGGTTCATTTGTGCTTAACGAAGAAGGAAAACTCGTTCAAATGGGACATGTTTGACTCAAAAAAAAGGTTCGGTTGTGCTTAACGAAGAAGGAAAACTCGTTTCTACGTTGTACGCTCAATTGGAGGCCAATTTGGGTGCAATCCGAGAATACAAGGATTTAAGGGACCAAATGGACTTCGCTTGGTTTCTAACTCGCATAGAACCATAATAACGTCAAATGGGACATGTTTGACTCAACAAACAAGTTCGGTTGTGATTAACGAATAAGGAAAACTCGTTTGTACGTTGTAGGCTCAATTGGAGGCCAATTTGGGTGCAATCCGAGAATACAAGGATTTGAGTGACCAAATCGACTCCGTTTGATTTCAATCCTCGCGTGGCACCATAATAACGTAAAATGGGACATGTTTGACTCAACAAAAAGGTTCTGTTGTGCTTAATGAATAAGGAAAACTCGTTTGTACGTTGTAGGCTCAAATGGAGGCCAATTTGGGTGCAATCCGAGAATAGAAGGATTTGAGTGACCAAATGGACTCCGCTTGGTTTCTAACTCGCGTGGCACCATAATAACGTCAATTGGGACATGTTTGACTGTACAAACAAATTCGGTTGTGCTTAACGAAGAAGGAAAACTTGTTTGTAGACTCATTTGGAGGCCAATTTGGGTGCAATCCGAGAATACGAGGATTTGAGTGACCAAATGGACTCCGTTTGATTTCATTCAACATGTGGCACCATAATAACGTCAAATGGGACATGTTTGACTCTACAAACAAGTTCGGTTGTGCTTAACGAAGAAGGAAAACTCGTTTGTACGTTGTAGGCTCAATTGGAGGCCAATTTGGGTGCAATCCGAGAATACAAGGATTTGAGTGACCAAATGGAGTCCGTTTGATTTCAATCCTCGCGAGGCACCATAATAACATCAAATGGGACATGTTTGACTCAACAGAAAGGTTCGGTTGTGCTTAACGAAGAAGGAAAACACGTTTGTACGTTGTAGGCTCAATTGGAGGCCAATTTGGGTGCAATCCGAGAATACAAGGATTTGAGTGACCAAATAGACTCTGCTTGATTTCAATCCTTGCGGGGCACCATAATAACATCAAATGGGACATCTTTGACTCAACAAAAAGGTTCGGTTGTTCTTAACGAAGAAGGAAAACTCGTTTGTACGTTGTAGGCTCAATTGGAGGCCATTTTGGGTGCAATCCGAGAATACAAGGATTTAAGGGACCAAATGGACTCCGCTTGGTTTATAACTCGCATTGAACCATAATAACGTCAAATGGGACATGTTTGACTCAACAAACAAGTTCGGTTGTGCTTAACGAAGAAGGAAAACTCGTTTGTATGTTGTAGGCTCAATTGGAGGCCAATTTGGGTGCAATCCGAAAATACATGGACTTGAGTGACCAAATGGACCCCGCTTGGATTCTAACTCGCGTGGCACCATAATAATGTCAATTGGGACTTGTTTGACTGTACAAACAAGTTCGGTTGTGCTTAACGAAGAAGGAAAACTTGTTTGTACGTTGTAGACTCATTTGGAGGCCAATTTGGGTGCAATCCGAGAATACAAGGATTTGAGTGACCAAATGGACTCCGTTTGATTTCAATCCTTGCGTGGCACCATAATAACGTCAAATGGGACATGTTTGACACAACAAAAAGGTTCGGTTTTGCTTAACGAATAAGGAAAACTCGTTTCTACGTTGTACGCTCAATTGGAGGCCAATTTAGGTGCAATCCGAGAATACAAGGATTTGAGTGACCAAATGGACTCCGCTTGATTTCTAACTCACATGGAACCATAATAACGTCAAATGGGACATGTTTGACTCAACAAACAAGTTCGTTTGTGCTTAACTAAGAAGGAAAACTCGTTTGTACGTTGTAGGCTCAATTGGAGGCCAATTTGGGTGCAATCCGAGAATACAAAGATTTGAGTAACCAAATGGACTCCGTTTGATATCAATCCTCGCGTGGCACCATAATAAAGTCAAATGGGACATGTTTGACTCAACAAAAAGGTTCGGTTGTGCTTAACGAATAAGGAAAACTCGTTTGTACGTTGTAGGCTCAATTGGAGGCCAATTTGGGTGCAATCCGAGAATAGAAGGATTTGAGTGACCAAATGGACTCCGCTTGGTTTCTAACTCGCGTGGCACCATAATAACGTCAAATGGGACATGTTTGAATCTACAAACAAGTTTGGGTGTGCTTAACGAAGAAGGAAAACTCGTTTGTACGTTGTAGGCTCAATTGGAGGCCAATTTGTGTTCAATCCGATAATACAAGGATTTGAGTGACCAAATGGACTCCGTTTGATTTCAATTGTCGCGTGGAACCATAATAACGTCAAATGGGACATATTTGACTCAACAAACTAGTTCGGTTGTGCTTAACGAAGAAGGAAAACTCGTTTGTACGTTGTAGGCTCAATCGGAGGCCAATTTGGGTGCAATCCGAGAATACAAGGATTTAAGTGACCAAATCGACTCCGTTTGATTTCAATCCTCGCGTGGCACCATAATAACATCAAATGGGACATGTTTGACTCAACAAAAAGGTTCTGTTGTGCTTAACGAATAAGGAAAACTCGTTTGTACGTTGTAGGCTCAAATGGAGGCCAATTTGGGTGCAATCCGAGAATACAAGGATTTGAGTGACCAAATGGACTCCGCTTGGTTTCTAACTCGCGTGGCACCATAATAACGTCAATTGGGACATGTTTGACTGTACAAACAAGTTTGGTTGTGCTTAACGAAGAAGGAAAACTTGTTTGTACGTTGTAGACTCATTTGGAGGCCAATTTGGGTGCAATCCGAGAATACAAGGATTTGAGTGACCAAATGGACTCCGCCTGGTTTCTAACTCGCGTGGAACCATAACAACGTCAAATGGGACATTTTTGACTCTACAAACAAGTATGATTGTGCTTAACGAAGAAGGAAAACTCATTTGTATGTTGTAGGCTCAATTGGAGGCCAATTTGGGTGCAATCCGAAAATACATGGACTTGAGTGACCAAATGGACTCCGCTTGGTTTCTAACTCGCGTGGCACCATAATAACGTCAAATGGGACATGGATGACTCGACAAACAAGTTCGGTTGTTCTTAACGAAGAAGGAAAACTTGTTTGTACGTTGTAGGCTCAATTGGACGCCAATTTGGTGCAATCCGAGAATACAAGGATTTGAGTGACCAAATGGACTCCGTTTGATTTCAATCCTGGCGTGGCACCATAATAACGTCAAATGGGACATGTTTCACTCAACAAAAAGGTTCGTTTGTGCTTAACGAAGAAGGAAAACTCGTTTGTACGTTGTAGGCTCAATTGGAGGCCAATTTGGGAGCAATCCGAGAATACAAGGATTTGAGTGACCAAATGGACTCCGTTTGATTTCAATCCATGTGTGGCACCATAATAACATCAAATGGGACATGTTTGACTCAAAAAAAAGGTTCGGTTGTGCTTAACGAAGAAGGAAAACTCGTTTGTACGTTGTACGCTCAATTGGAGGCCAATTTGGGTGCAATCCGAGAATACAAGGATTTAAGGGACCAAATGGACTCCGCTTGGTTTCTAACTCGCATAGAACCATAATAACGTCAAATGGGACATGTTTGACTCAACAAACAAGTTCGGTTGTGCTTAACGAATAAGGAAAACTCGTTTGTACGTTGTAGGCTCAATTGGAGGCCAATTTGGGTGCAATCCGAGAATACAAGGATTTGAGTGACCAAATCGACTCCGTTTGATTTCAATCCTCGCGTGGCACCATAATAAGGTCAAATGGGACATGTTTGACTCAACAAAAAGGTTCTGTTGTGCTTAACGAATAAGGAAAACTCGTTTGTACGTTGTAGGCTCAAATGGAGGCCAATTTGGGTGCAATCCGAGAATAGAAGGATTTGAGTGACCAAATGGACTCCGCTTGGTTTCTAACTCGCGTGGCACCATAATAACGTCAATTGGGTCATGTTTGACTGTACAAACAAGTTCGGTTGTGCTTAACGAAGAAGGAAAACTTGTTTGTAGACTCATTTGGAGGCCAATTTGGGTGCAATCCGAGAATACGAGGATTTGAGTGACCAAATGGACTCCGTTTGATTTCATTCCCCATGTGGCACCATAATTACGTCAAATGGGACATGTTTGACTCAACAGAAAGGTTCGGTTGTGCTTAACGAAGAAGGAAAACTCGTTTGTACGTTGTAGGCTCAATTGGAGGCCAATTTGGGTGCAATCCGAGAATACAACGATTTGAGTGACTAAATGGACTCCGCTTGGTTTCTAATTCGCATGGAACCTTAATAACGTCAAATGGGACATTTTTTACTCAGCAAACAAGTTTGGTTGTGCTTAACGAAGAAGGAAAACTCGTTTGTACGTTGTAGGATCAATTGGAGGCCAATTTGGGTGCAATCCGAGAATACAAGGATTTCAGTGACCAAATGGACTCCGTTTGATTTCAATCCTTGCGTGGCACCATAATAACGTCAAATGGGACATGTTTGACACAACAAAAAGGTTCGGTTTTGCTTAACGAATAAGGAAAACTCGTTTGTACGTTGTAGGCTCAATTGGAGGACAATTTGGGTGCAATCCGAGAATACAAAGATTTTAGTGACCAAATGGACTCCGTTATATTTCACTCCTCGCGTGACACCATAATAACGTTAAATGGGACATATTAGACTCAACAAACAAGTTTGGTTGTGCTTAACGAAGAAGGAAAACTCGCTTGTACGTTGTAGGCTCAATTGGAGGCCAATTTGGGTGCAATCCGAGAATACAAGGATTTGAGTGACCAAATGGACTCCGCCTGGTTTCTAACTCGCGTGGAACCATAATAACGTCAAATGGGACATTTTTGACTCTACAAACAAGTATGATTGTGCTTAACGAAGAAGGAAAACTCGTTTGTACGTTGTAGGCTCAATTGGAGGCCAATTTGGGTGCAATCCGAGAATACAAGGATTTGAGTGACCAAATGTACTCCGCTTGGTTTCTAACTCGCATGGAAGCATAATAACGTCAAATGGGACATGTTTGACTCAACAAACAAGTTCATTTGTGCTTAACGAAGAAGGAAAACTCATGTGTACGTTGTAGGCTTGTTTGGAGGCCAATTTCGGTGCAATCCGAGAATACAAAGATTTGAGTGACCAAATGGACTCCGTTTGATTTCAATTCACACGTGGCACCATAATAACGTCAAATGGGATATGTTTGATACAACAAAAAGGTTCGGTGGTGTTAACGAATAAGGAAAACTCGTTTGTACGTTGTAGGCTCAATTGGAGGCCAATTTGGGTGCAATCCGAGAATACAAGGATTTGAGTGACCAAATGGACTCCGCTTGATTTCAATCCTCGCGTGGCACCATAATAAAGTCAAATGGGACATGTTTGACTCTATAAACAAGTTCGGTTGTGCTTAACGAAGAAGGAAAACTCGTTTGTACGTTGTAGGCTCAATTGGAGGCCAATTTGGGTGCAATCCGAGAATACAAGGATTTGAGTGACCAAATGGACTCCGTTTGATTTCAATCCTCGCGAGGCACCATAATAACGTCAAATGGGACATGTTTGACTCAACAGAAAGGTTCGGTTGTGCTTAACGAAGAAGGAAAACTCGTTTGTACGTTGTAGGCTCAATTGGAGGCCAATTTGGGTGCAATCCGAGAATACAAGGATTTGAGTCACCAAATAGACTTTGCTTGATTTCAATCCTTGCGGGGCACCATAATAATGTCAAATGGGACATCTTTGACTCAACAAAAAGGTTCGGTTGTTCTTAACGAAGAAGGAAAACTCGTTTGTACGTTGTAGGCTCAATTGGAGGCCATTTTGGGTGCAATCTGAGAATACAAGGATTTAAGGGACCAAATGGACTCCGCTTGGTTTCTAACTCGCATTGAACCATAATAACGTCAAATGGGACATGTTTGACTCAACAAACAAGTTCGGTTGTGCTTAACGAAGAAGGAAAACTCGTTTGTACGTTGTAGGCTCAATTGGAGGCCAATTTGGGTGCAATCCGAAAATACATGGACTTGAGTGACCAAATGGACTCCGCTTGGTTTCTAACTCGTGTGGCACCATAATAACGTCAAATGGGACATGTATGACTCGACAAACAAGTTCGGTTGTGCTTAAAGAAGAAGGAAAACTTGTTTGTACGTTGTAGGCTCAATTGGAGGCCAATTTGGTGCAATCCGAGAATACAAGGATTTGAGTGACCAAATGGACTCCGTTTGATTTCAATCCTCGCATGGCACCATAATAACGTCAAATGGGACATGTTTCACTCAACAAAAAGGTTCGTTTGTGCTTAACGAAGAAGGAAAACTCGTTTGTACGTTGTAGGCTCAATTGGAGGCCAATTTGGGAGCAATCCGAGAATACAAGGATTTGAGTGACCAAATGGACTCCGTTTGATTTCAGTCCTCACGTGGCACCATAATAACTTTCAATGGGACATTTTTGACTCAACAGAAAGGTTCGGTTGTGCTTAACGAAGAAGGAAAACTCGTTTGTACGTTGTAGGCTCAATTGGAGGCCAATTTGGGTGCAATCCGAGAATACAAGGATTTGAGTGACCAAATAGACTTTGCTTGATTTCAATCCTTGCGGGGCACCATAATAACATCAAATGGGACATCTTTGACTCAACAAAAAGGTTCGGTTGTTCTTAACGAAGAAGGAAAACTCGTTTGTACGTTGTAGGCTCAATTGGAAGCCAATTTTGGTGCAATCCGAGAATACAAGGATTTAAGGGACCAAATGGACTCCGCCTGGTTTCTAACTCGCATTGAACCATAATAACGTCAAATGGGACATGTTTGACTCAACAAACAAGTTCGATTGTGCTTAACGAAGAAGGAAAACTCGTTTGTATGTTGTAGGCTCAATTGGAGGCTAATTTGGGTGCAATCCGAAAATACATGGATTGAGTGACCAAATGGACTCCGCCTGGTTTCTAACTCGCGTGGCACCATAATAACGTCAAATGGGACATGTATGAATCGAAAAACAAGTTCGGTTGTGCTTAACGAAGAAGGAAAACTTGTTTGTACGTTGTAGGCTCAATTGGATGCCAATTTGGTGCAATCCGAGAATACAAGGATTTGAGTGACCAAATGGACTCCGTTTGACTTCAATCCTCGCGTGGCACCATAATAACGACAAATGGGACATGTTTCACTCAACAAAAAGGTTCGGTTGTGCTTAACGAAGAAGGAAAACTCGTTTGTACGTTGTAGGCTCAATTGGAGGCCAATTTGGGAGCAATCCGAGAATACAAGGATTTGAGTGACCAAATGGACTCCGTTTGATTTCAATCCATGCGTGGCACCATAATAACATCAAATGGGACATGTTTGACTCAACAAAAAGGTTCGGTTGTGCTTAACGAAGAAGGAAAACTCGTTTCTACGTTGTAGGCTCAATTGGAGGCCAATTTGGCTGCAATCCGAGAATACAAGGATTTGAGTGACCAAATGGACTCCCCTTTGTTTCTAACTCGCATGGAACCATAATAATGTCAAATGGGACATTTTTGAATCAACAAACAAGTTCGGTTGTACTTAACGAAGAAGAAAAACTCGTTTGTACGTTGTAGGATCAATTGGAGGCCAATTTGGGTGCAATCCTAGAATACAAAGATTTGAGTGACCAAATGGACTCCTTTTGATTTCAATCCCCGCGCGACACCATAATAATGTCAAATGGGACATCTTTTACTCAACTAACAAGTTCGGTTGTGCGTAACGAAGAAGGAAAACTCGTTTGTACGTTGTAGGCTTGTTTGGAGGCCAATTTGGGTGCAATCCGAGAATACAAGGATTTGAGTGACCAAATGGACTCCGCTTGGTTTCTAACTCGCATTGAACCATAATAACGTCAAATGGGATATGTTTGATTATACAAACAAGTTCGGTTGTACTTAACGAAGAAGGAAAACTCGTTTGTATGTTGTAGGCACAATTGGAGGCCAATTTGGGTGCAATAAAATACATGGATTTGAGTGACCAAATGGAGTCCGGTTGGTTTCTAACTCGCGTGGCACCATAATAACATCAAATGGGACATGGTTTACTCAACAAAAAGGTTCGGTTGTGCTTAACGAAGAAGGAAAACTCATTTGTACGTTGTAGGCTCAATAGGAGGCCAATTTAGGAGCAATCCGAGAATACAAGGATTTGAGTGACCAAATGGACTCCGTTTGATTTCAATCGATGTGTGGCACCATAATAACGTCAAATGGGACATGTTTAACTCTACAAACAAGTTCGGTTGTGCTTAACGAAGAAGGAAAACTCGTTTGTACGTTGTAGGCTCAATTGGAGGCCAATTTGGGTGCAATCCGAGAATACAAGGATTTGAGTGACCAAATAGACTCTGCTTGATTTCAATACTTGCGGGGCACCATAATAACGTCAAATGGGACATCTTTGACTCAACAAAAAGGTTCGGTTGTTCTTAACGAAGAAGGAAAACTCGTTTGTACGTTGTAGGCTCAATTGGAAGCCAATTTTGGTGCAATCCGAGAATACAAGGATTTAAGGGACCAAATGGACTCCGCCTGGTTTCTAACTCGCATTGAACCATAATAACGTCAAATGGGACATGTTTGACTCAACAAACAAGTTCGATTGTGCTTAACGAAGAAGGAAAACTCGTTTGTATGTTGTAGGCTCAATTGGAGGCTAATTTGGGTGCAATCCGAAAATACATGGATTGAGTGACCAAATGGACTCCGCCTGGTTTCTAACTCGCGTGGCACCATAATAACGTCAAATGGGACATGTATGAATCGACAAACAAGTTCGGTTGTGCTTAACGAAGAAGGAAAACTTGTTTGTACGTTGTAGGCTCAATTGGATGCCAATTTGGTGCAATCCGAGAATACAAGGATTTGAGTGACCAAATGGACTCCGTTTGACTTCAATCCTCGCGTGGCACCATAATAACGACAAATGGGACATGTTTCACTCAACAAAAAGGTTCGGTTGTGCTTAACGAAGAAGGAAAACTCGTTTGTACGTTGTAGGCTCAATTGGAGGCCAATTTGGGAGCAATCCGAGAATACAAGGATTTGAGTGACCAAATGGACTCCGTTTGATTTCAATCCATGCGTGGCACCATAATAACATCAAATGGGACATGTTTGACTCAACAAAAAGGTTCGGTTGTGCTTAACGAAGAAGGAAAACTCGTTTCTACGTTGTAGGCTCAATTGGAGGCCAATTTGGCTGCAATCCGAGAATACAAGGATTTGAGTGACCAAATGGACTCCCCTTTGTTTCTAACTCGCATGGAACCATAATAATGTCAAATGGGACATTTTTGAATCAACAAACAAGTTCGTTTGTACTTAACGAAGAAGAAAAACTCGTTTGTACGTTGTAGGATCAATTGGAGGCCAATTTGGGTGCAATCCTAGAATACAAAGATTTGAGTGACCAAATGGACTCCTTTTGATTTCAATCCCCGCGCGACACCATAATAATGTCAAATGGGACATCTTTTACTCAACTAACAAGTTCGGTTGTGCGTAACGAAGAAGGAAAACTCGTTTGTACGTTGTAGGCTTGTTTGGAGGCCAATTTGGGTGCAATCCGAGAATACAAGGATTTGAGTGACCAAATGGACTCCGCTTGGTTTCTAACTCGTATTGAACCATAATAACGTCAAATGGGATATGTTTGATTATACAAACAAGTTCGGTTGTACTTAACGAAGAAGGAAAACTCGTTTGTATGTTGTAGGCACAATTGGAGGCCAATTTGGGTGCAATAAAATACACGGATTTGAGTGACCAAATGGAGTCCGGTTGGTTTCTAACTCGCGTGGCACCATAATAACATCAAATGGGACATGGTTTACTCAACAAAAAGGTTCGGTTGTGCTTAAAGAAGAAGGAAAACTCATTTGTACGTTGTAGGCTCAATAGGAGGCCAATTTAGGAGCAATCCGAGAATACAAGGATTTGAGTGACCAAATGGACTCCGTTTGATTTCAATCGATGTGTGACACCATAATAACGTCAAATGGGACATTTTTAACTCTACAAACAAGTTCGGTTGTGCTTAACGAAGAAGGAAAACTCGTTTGTACGTTGTAGGCTCAATTGGAGGCCAATTTGGGTGCAATCCGAGAATACAAGGATTTGAGTGACCAAATGGACTACGTTTGATTTCAGTCCTCACGTGGCACCATAATAACTTTAAATGGGACATTTTTGACTCAACAGAAAGGTTCGGTTGTGCTTAACGAAGAAGGAAAACTCGTTTGTACGTTGTAGGCTCAATTGGAGGCCAATTTGGGTGCAATCCGAGAATACAAGGATTTGAGTGACCAAATAGACTCTGCTTGATTTCAATACTTGCGGGGCACCATAATAACGTCAAATGGGACATCTTTGACTCAACAAAAAGGTTCGGTTGTTCTTAACGAAGAAGGAAAACTCGTTTGTACGTTGTAGGCTCAATTGGAGGCCAATTTGGGTGCAATCCGAGAATACAAGGATTTAAGGGACCAAATGGACTCCGCTTGGTTTCTAAATCGCATTGAACCATAATAACGTCAAATGGGACATGTTTGACTCAACAAACAAGTTCGGTTGTGCTTAACGAAGAAGGAAAACTCGTTTGTATGTTGTAGGCTCAATTGGAGGCCAATTTGGGTGCAATCCGAAAATACATGGATTTGAGTGACCAAATGGACTCTGCTTGGTTCCTAACTCCCGTGGCACCATAATAACGTCAAATGGGACATGTATGACTCGACAAACAAGTTCGGTTGTGCTTAACGAAGAAGGAAAACTTGTTTGTACGTTGTAGGCAAAATTTGACGCCAATTTGGTGCAATCCGAGAATACAAGGATTTGAGTGACCAAATGGACTCCGTTTGATTTCAATCCGTGCGTGTCACCATAATAAAGTCAAATGGGACATGTTTCACTCAACAAAAAGGTTCGGTTGTGCTTAACGAAGAAGGAAAACTCGTTTGTACGTTGTAGGCTCGATTGGAGGCCAATTTGGGAGCAATCCGAGAATACAAGGATTTGAGTGACCAAATGGACTCCGTTTGATTTCAATCCATGTGTGGCACCATAATAACGTCAAATGGGACATGTTTGACTCAACAAATAGGTTCGTTTGTGCTTAACGAAGAAGGAAAACTCGTTTCTACGTTGTACGCTCAATTGGAGGCCAATTTAGGTGCAATCCGAGAATGCAAGGGTTTGAGTGTCCAAATGGACTCCGCTTGGTTTCTAACTCACATGGAACCATAATAACGTCAAATGGGACATGTTTGACTGTACAAAAAAGTTCGTTTGTGCTTAACTAAGAAGCAAACCTCGTTTGTATGTTGTAGGCTCAATTGGAGGCCAATTTGGGTGCAATCCGAGAATACAAAGATTTGAGTGACCAAATGGACTCCGTTTGATATCAATCCTCGCGGGGCACCATAATAACGTCAAATGGGACATGTTTGACTCAACAAAAAGGTTCGGTTGTGCTTAACGAATAAGGAAAACTCGTTTGTACGTTGTAGGCTCAATTGGAGGCTAATTTGGGTGCAATCCGAGAATACAATGATTTGAGTGACCAAATGGACTCCGCTTGGTTTCTAACTCACGTGACACCATAATAATGTTAAATGGGACATATTAGACTCAACAAACAAGTTCGTTTGTGCTTAACGAAGAAGGAAAACTCGTTTGTACGTTGTAGGCTCAAGTGGAGGCCAATTTGGGTGCAATCCGAGAATACAAAGATTTGAGTGACGAAATGGACTCCGTTTGATTTCAATCCTCACGTGGCACCATAATAACATCAAATGGGACATGTTTGACAAAAAAAAAAGGTTCGGTTGTGCTTAACGAATAAGGAACACTCGTTTGTACGTTGTAGGCTTAATTGGAGGCCAATTTGGGTGCAATCCGAGAATACAAGGATTTGAGTGACCAAATGGATTCCGCTTGGTTTCTAACTCGCGTGGCAAAATAATAACGTCAAATGGGACATGTTTGAATCTACAAACTAGTTCGGGTGTGCTTAACGAAAAAGAAAAACTCGTTTGTACATTGTAGGCTCAATTGGAGGCCAATTTGTGTTCAATCCGAGCATACACGGATTTGAGTGAGCAAATGGACTCCGTTTGATTTCAATCCTTGCGTGGCACCATAATAAATTCAAATGGGACATTTTTTACTCAACAAAAAGGTTCGGTTGTTCTTAACAAAGAAGGAAAACTCGTTTGTACGTTGTAGGCTCAATTGGAAGCCAATTTAGGTGCAATCCGAGAATACAAAGATTTGAGTGACCAAATGGACTCCGTTTGATTTCAATCCTCGCGTGGCACCATAATAACGTCAAATGGGACATGTTTGACAAAAAAAAAAGGTTCGGTTGTGCTTAACGATCAAGGAAAACTTGTTTGTACGTTGTAGGCTCAATTGGAGGCCAATTTGGGTGCAATCCGAGAATACAAGGATTTGAGTGACCAAATGGATTCCGCTTGGTTTCTAACTCGCGTGGCAAAATAATAACGTCAAATGGGACATGTTTGAATCTACAAACTAGTTCGGGTGTGCTTAACGAAAAAGAAAAACTCGTTTGTACATTGTAGGCTCAATTGGAGGCCAATTTGTGTTCAATCCGAGCATACACGGATTTGAGTGAGCAAATGGACTCCGTTTGATTTCAATCCTTGCGTGGCACCATAATAAATTCAAATGGGACATTTTTTACTCAACAAAAAGGTTCGGTTGTTCTTAACAAAGAAGGAAAACTCGTTTGTACGTTGTAGGCTCAATTGGAGGCCAATTTAGGTGCAATCCGAGAATACAAAGATTTGAGTGACCAAATGGACTCCGTTTGATTTCAATCCTCACGTGGCACCATAATAACGTCAAATGGGACATGTTTGACACAAAAAAAAGGTTCGGTTGTGCTTAACGATCAAGGAAAACTTGTTTGTACGTTGTAGGCTCAATTGGAGGCCAATTTGGGTGCAATCCGAGAATACAAGGATTTGAGTGACCAAATGGACTCCGCTTGGTTTCTAACTCGCGTGGAACTATAATAACGTCAAATGGGACATTTTTGACTCTACAAACAAGTTCGGTTGTGCTTAACGAAGAAGGAAAACTTGAATGTACGTTGTAGGCTCAATTGGAGGCCAATTTGGGTGCAATCCGAGAATACAAGGATTTGAGTGACCAAATGTACTCCGCTTGGTTTCTAACTCGCATGGAACCATAATAACGTCAAATGGGACATTTTTGACTCAACAAACAAGTTCGGTTGTGCTTAACGAAGAAGGAAAACTCATGTGTACGTTGTAGGCTTGTTTGGAGGCCAATTTGGGTGCAATCCGAGAATACAAAGATTTGAGTGACCAAATGGACTCCGTTTGATTTCAATTCTCGCGTGGCACCATAATAACGTCAAATGGGACATGTTTGAAACAACAAAAAGGTTCGGTTGTGTTAACAAATAAGGAAAACTCGTTTGTACGTTGTAGGCTCAATTGGAGGCCAATTTGGGTGCAATCTGAGAATACAAGGATTTGAGTGACCAAATGGACTCCGCTCGATTTCAATCCTCACGTGGCACCATAATAACGTTAAATGGGACATGTTTTACTCAACAAAAAGGTTCGGTTGTGCTTAACGAATAAGGAAAACTCGTTTGTACGTTGTAGGCTCAATCGGAGGCTAAATTGGGTGCAATCCGAGAATACAAGGATTTGAGTGACCAAATGGACTCCGCTTGGTTTCTAACTCGCGTGACACCATAATAATGTTAAATGGGACATATTAGACTCAACAAACAAGTTTGGTTGTGCTTAACGAAGAAGGAAAACTCGTTTGTACGTTGTAGGCTCAATTGGAGGCCAATTTGGGTGCAATCCGAGAATACAAAGATTTGAGTGACCAAATGGACTCCGTTTGATTTCAATCCTTGCGTGGCACAATAATAACATCAAATGGGACATGTTTGACAAAAAAAAAAGGTTCGGTTGTGCTTAACGAATAAGGAACACTCGTTTTTACGTTGTAGGCTTAATTGGAGGCCAATTTGGGTGCAATCCGAGAATACAAGGATTTGAGTGACCAAATGGATTCCGCTTGGTTTCTAACTCGCGTGGCACCATAATAACTTCAAATGGGACATGTTTGAATCTACAAACTAGTTCGTGTGTGCTTAACGAAAAAGAAAAACTCGTTTGTACATTTTGGCTCAATTGGAGGCCAATTTGTGTTCAATCCGAGAATACACGGATTTGAGCGAGCAAATGGACTCCGTTTGATTTCAATCCTTGCGTGGCACCATAATAACTTCAAATGGGTCATTTTTTACTCAACAAAAAGGTTCGGTTGTTCTTAACAAAGAAGAAAAACTCGTTTGTACGTTGTAGGCTCAATTGGAGGCCAATTTAGGTGCAATCCGAGAATACAAAGATTTGAGTGACCAAATGGACTCCGTTTGATTTCAATCCTCGCGTGGCATTATAATAACGTCAAATGGGACATGTTTGACACAACAAAAAGGTTCGGTTGTGCTTAACGATTAAGGAAAACTTGTTTGTACGTTGTAGGCTCAATTGGAGGCCAATTTGGGTGCAATCCGAGAATACAAGGATTTGAGTGACCAAATGGACTCCGCTTGGTTTCTAACTCGCGTGGAACCATAATAACTTCAAATGGGACATTGTTTACTCTACAAACAAGTTCGGTTGTGCTTAACGAAGAAGGAAAACTCGTTTGTATGTTGTAGGCTCAATTGGAGGCCAATTTGGGTGCAATCCGAAAATACATGGATTTGAGTGACCTAATGGACTCTGCTTGGTTTCTAACTCACGTGACACCATAATAATGTTAAATGGGACATATTAGACTCAACAAACAAGTTCGTTTGTGCTTAACGAAGAAGGAAAACTCGTTTGTACGTTGTAGGCTCAAGTGGAGGCCAATTTGGGTGCAATCCGAGAATACAAAGATTTGAGTGACCAAATGGACTCCGTTTGATTTCAATCCTCGCGTGGCACCATAATAACGTCAAATGGGACATGTTTGACACAAAAAAAAGGTTCGGTTGTGCTTAACGATCAAGGAAAACTTGTTTGTACGTTGTAGGCTCAATTGGAGGCCAATTTGGGTGCAATCCGAGAATACAAGGATTTGAGTGACCAAATGGACTCCGCTTGGTTTCTAACTCGCGTGGAACCATAATAACGTCAAATGGGACATGTATGACTCGACAAACAAGTTCGGTTGTGCTTAACGAAGAAGGAAAACTTGTTTGTACGTTGTAGGCTCAATTGGACGCCAATTTGGTGCAATCCGAGAATACAAGGATTTGAGTGACCAAATGGACTCCGTTTGATTTCAATCCTCGCGTGGCACCATAATAAAGTCAAATGGGACATGTTTCACTCAACAAAAAGGTTCGGTTGTGCTTAACGAAGAAGGAAAACTCGTTTGTACGTTGTAGGCTCAATTGGAGGCCAATTTGGGAGCAATCCGAGAATACAAGGATTTGAGTGACCAAATGGTCTCGGTTTGATTTCAATCCATGCGTGGCACCATAATAACATCAAATGGGACATGTTTGACTCAACAAAAAGGTTCGGTTGTGCTTAACGAAGAAGGAAAACTCGTTTCTACGTTGTACGCTCAATTGGAGGCCAATTTGGGTGCAATCCGAGAATACAAGGATTTAAGGGACCAATTGGACTCCGCTTGGTTTCTAACTCGCATTGAACCATAATAACATCAAATGGGACATGTTTGACTCAACAAACAAGTTCGGTTGTGCTTAACGAAGACAGAAAACTCGTTTGTACGTTGTAGGCTCAATTGGAGGCCAATTTGGCTGCAATCCGAGAATACAAGGATTTGAGTGACCAAATGGACTCCGCTTGGTTTCTAACTCGCATGGAACCATAATAATGTAAAATGGGACATTTTGGAATCAACAAACAAGTTCGGTTGTGCTTAACGAAGAAGGAAAACTCGTTTATACGTTGTAGGATCAATTGGAGGCCAATTTGGGTGCAATCCGAGAATACAAAGATTTGAGTGACCAAATGGACTCCTTTTGATTTCAATCCTCGCGCGGCACCATAATAATGTCAAATGGGACATCTTTGACTCAACAAACAAGTTCTTTTGTGCTTAACGAAGAAGGAAAACTCGTTTGTACGTTGTAGGCTTGTTTGGAGGCCAATTTGGGTGCAATCCGAGAATACAAGGATTTGAGTGACCAAATGGACTCCGCTTGGTTTCTAACTCACATTGAACCATAATAACGTCAAATGGGACATGTTTGACTCTACAAACAAGTTCGGTTGTGCTTAACGAAGAAGGAAAACTCGTTTGTACGTTGTAGGCTCAATTGGAGGCCAATTTGGGTGCAATCCGAGAATACAAGGATTTGAGTGACCAAATGGACTCCGTTTGATTTCAATCCATGTGTGGCACCATAATAACATCAAATGGGACATGTTTGACTCAACAAAATGGTTCGGTTGTGCTTAACGAAGAAGGAAAACTCGTTTCTACGTTGTACGCTCAATTGGAGGCCAATTTGGGTGCAATCCGAGAATACAAGGATTTAAGGGACCAAATGGACTCCGCTTGGTTTCTAACTCGCATGGAACCATAATAACGTCAAATGGTACATTTTTGACTCAACATAAAAGTTTGGTGTTGCTTAACGAAGAAGGAAAACTCGTTTGTACGTTGTAGGATCAATTGGAGGCCAATTTGGGTGCAATCCGAGAATACAAAGATTTGAGTGACCAAATGGACTCCTTTTGATTTTAATCATCGCGCGGCACCATAATAATGTCAAATGGGACATCTTTGACTCAACAAACAAGTTCGGTTGTGCTTAACGAAGAAGGAAACCTCGTTTGTATGTTGTAGGCTTGTTTGGAGGCCAATTTGGGTGCAATCCGAGAATACAAGGATTTGAGTGACCAAATGGACTCCGCTTGGTTTCTATCTCGTGTGGCACCATAATAACGTCAAGTGGGACATGTATGACTGGACAAACAAGTTTGGTTGTGCTTAACGAAGAAGGAAAACTTGTTTGTACGTTGTAGGCTCAATTGGACGCCAATTTGGTGCAATCCGAGAATACAAGGATTTGAGTGACCAAATGGACTCCGTTTGATTTCAATCCTCGCGTGGCACCATAATAACGTCAAATGGGACATGTTTAACTCGACAAAAAGGTTCGGTTGTGCTTAACGAAGAAGTAAAACTCGTTTGTACGTTGTAGGCTCAATTGGAGGCCAATTTGGGAGCAATCCGAGAATACAAGGATTTGAGTGACCAAATGGACTCCGTTTGATTTCAATCCATGTGTGGCACCATAATAACATCAAATGGGACATGTTTGACTCAACAAATAGGTTCGGTTGTGCTTAACGAAGAAGGAAAACTCGTTTCTACGTTGTACGCTCAATTGGAGGCCAATTAAGGTGCAATTCGAGAATACAAGGATTTAAGGGACCAAATGGACTCCGCTTGGTTTCTAACTCGCATTGAACCATAATAACGTCAAATGGGACATGTTTGACTCAACAAACAAGTTCGGTTGTGCTTAACGAAGACGGAAAACTCGTTTGTACGTTGTAGGCTCAATTGGAGGCCAATTTGGGTGCAATCCGAGAATACAAGGATTTGAGTGACCAAATGGACTCCGCTTGGTTTCTAACTCGCATGGAACCATAATAATGTCAAATGGGACATTTTTGAATCAACAAACAAGTTCGGTTGTGCTTAACGAAGAAGGAAAACTCGTTTGTACGTTGTAGGATAAATTGGAGGCCAATTTGGGTGCAATCCGAGAATACAAAGATTTGAGTGACCAAATGGACTCCTTTTGATTTCAATCCTCGCGCGGCACCATAATAATGTCAAATAGGACATCTTTGACTCAACAAACAAGTTCGGTTGTGCTTAACGAAGACGGAAAACTCGTTTGTACGTTGTAGGCTTGTTTGGAGGCCAATTTGGTTGCAATCCGAGAATACAAGGATTTGAGTGACCAAATGGACTCCGCTTGGTTTCTAACTCGCATTGAACCATAATAACGTCAAATGGGACATTTTTGACTCTACAAACAAGTTCGGTTGTGCTTAACGAAGAAGGAAAACTCGTTTGTACGTTGTAGGCTCAATTGGAGGCCAATTTGGGTGCAATCCGAGAATATAAGGATTTGAGTGACCAAATGGACTCCGTTTGATTTCAATCCATGTGTGGCACCATAATAACATCAAATGGGACATGTTTGACTCAACAAAAAGGTTCGGTTGTGCTTAACGAAGAAGGAAAACTCGTTTCTACGTTGTACGCTCAATTGGAGGCCAATTTGGGTGCAATCCGAGAATACAAGGATTTAAGGGACCAAATGGACTCCGCTTGGTTTCTAACTCGCATGGAACCATAATAACGTCAAATGGTACATTTTTGACTCAACATAAAAGTTTGGTGTTGCTTAACGAAGAAGGAAAACTCGTTTGTACGTTGTAGGATCAATTGGAGGCCAATTTGGGTGCAATCCGAGAATACAAAGATTTGAGTGACCAAATGGACTCCTTTTGATTTCAATCCTCGCGCGGCACCATAATAATGTCAAATGGGACATCTTTGACTCAACAAACAAGTTCGGTTGTGCTTAACGAAGAAGGAAACCTCGTTTGTATGTTGTAGGCTTGTTTGGAGGCCAATTTGGGTGCAATCCGAGAATACAAGGATTTGAGTGACCAAATGGACTCCGCTTGATTTCTAACTCGTGTGGCACCATAATAACGTCAAATGGGACATGTATGACTGGACAAACATGTTCGGTTGTGCTTAACGAAGAAGGAAAACTTGTTTGTACGTTGTAGGCTCAATTGGACGACAATTTGGTGCAATCCGAGAATACAAGGATTTGAGTGACCAAATGGACTCCGTTTGATTTCAATCCTCGCGTGGCACCATAATAACGTCAAATGGGACATGTTTCACTCAACAAAAAGGTTCGGTTGTGCTTAACGAAGAAGGAAAACTGGTTTCTACGTTGTAGGCTCAAATGGAGGCCAATTTGGGAGCAATCCGAGAATACAAGGATTTGAGTGACCAAATGGACTCCGTTTGATTTCAATCCATGTGTGGCACCATAATAACATCAAATGGGACATGTTTGACTCAACAAATAGGTTCGGTTGTGCTTAACGAAGAAGGAAAACTCGTTTCTACGTTGTACGCTCAATTGGAGGCCAATTAGGGTGCAATTCGAGAATACAAGGATTTAAGGGACCAAATGGACTCCGCTTGGTTTCTAACTCGCATTGAACCATAATAACGTCAAATGGGACATGTTTGACTCAACAAACAAGTTCGGTTGTGCTTAACGAAGACGGAAAACTCGTTTGTACGTTGTAGGCTCAATTGGAGGCCAATTTGGCTGCAATCCGAGAATACAAGGATTTGAGTGACCAAATGGACTCTGCTTGCTTTCTAACTCGCATGGAACCATAATAATGTCAAATGGGACATTTTTGAATCAACAAACAAGTTCGGTTGTGCTTAACGAAGAAGGAAAACTCGTTTGTACGTTGTAGGATCAATTGGAGGCCAATTTGGGTGCAATCCGAGAATACAAAGATTTGAGTGACCAAATGGACTCCTTTTGATTTCAATCCTCGCGCGGCACGATAATAATGTCAAATGGGACATCTTTGACTCAACAAACAAGTTCGGTTGTGCTTAACGAAGAAGGAAAACTCGTTTGTACATTGTAGGCTTGTTTGGAGGCCAATTTGGGTGCAATCCGAGAATACAAGGATTTGAGTGACCAAATGGACTCCGCTTGGTTTCTAACTCGCATTGAACCATAATAACGTCAAATGGGACATGTTTGACTCTACAAACAAGTTCGGTTGTGCTTAACGAAGAAGGAAAACTCGTTTGTATGTTGTAGGCACAATTGGAGGCCAATTTGGGTGCAATCCGAAAATACATGGATTTGAGTGACCAAATGGACTCCGCTTGGTTTCTAACTCGCGTGGCACCATAATAACATCAAATGGGACATGTTTTACTCAACAAAAAGGTTCGGGTGTGCTTAACGAAAAAGAAAAACTCGTTTGTACATTGTAGGCTCAATTGGAGGCCAATTTGTGTTCAATCCGAGCATACACGGATTTGAGTGAGCAAATGGACTCCGTTTGATTTCAATCCTTGCGTGGCACCATAATAAATTCAAATGGGACATTTTTTACTCAACAAAAAGGTTCGGTTGTTCTTAACAAAGAAGGAAAACTCGTTTGTACGTTGTAGGCTCAATTGGAGGCCAATTTAGGTGCAATCCGAGAATACAAAGATCTGAGTGACCAAATGGACTCCGTTTGATTTCAATCCTCGCGTGGCACCATAATAACGTCAAATGGGACATGTTTGACTCAACAAAAAGGTTCGGTTGTGCTTAACGAATAAGGAAAACTCGTTTGTACGTTGTAGGCTCAATTGGAGGCCAATTTGGGTGCAATCCGAGAATACAAGGATTTGAGTGACCAAATGGACTCCGCTTGATTTCAATCCTCGCGTGGCACCATAATAACGTTAAATGGGACATGTTTTACTCAACAAAAAGGTTCGGTTGTGCTTAACGAAGAAGGAAAACTCGTTTGTACGTTGTAGGCTCAATTGGAGGCCAATTTGGGAGCAATCCGAGAATACAAGGATTTGAGTGACCAAATGGACTCCGTTTGATTTCAATCCATGTGTGGCACCATAATAACGTCAAATGGGACATGTTTGACTCAACAAAAAGGTTCGGTTGTTCTTAACGGAGAAGGAAAACTCGTTTCTACGTTGTACGCTCAATTGGAGGCCAATTTGGGTGCAATCCGAGAATACAAGGATTTAAGGGACCAAATGGACTCCGCTTTGTTTCTAACTCGCATTGAACCATAATAACGTCAAATGGGACATGTTTGACTCAACAAACAAGTTCGTTTGTGCTTAACGAAGACGGAAAACTCGTTTGTACGTTGTAGGCTCAATTGGAGGCCAATTTGGCTGCAATCCGAGAATACAAGGATTTGAGTGACCAAATGGACTACGCTTGGTTTCTAACTTGCATGGAACCATAATAACGTCAAATGGGACATTTTTGACTCAACAAACCAGTTCGGTTGTGCTTAACGATGAAGGAAAACTCGTTTGTACGTTGTAGGCTCAATTGGAGGCCAATTTGGGTGCAATCCGAGAATACAAGGATTTGAGTGACCAAATAGACTCTGCTTGATTTCAATCCTTGCGTGGCACCATAATAACATCAAATGGGACATGTTTGACTCAACAAAAAGGTTCGGTTGTTCTTAACGAAGAAGGAAAACTCATTTGTACGTTGTAGGCTCAATTGGAGGCCAATTTGGGTGCAATCCGAAAATACAAGGATTTAAGGGACCAAATGGACTCCGCTTGGTTTCTAAATCGCATTGAACCATAATAACGTCAAATGGGACTTGTTTGACTCAACAAACAAGTTCGGTTGTGCTTAACGAAGAAGGAAAACTCGTTTCTACGTTGTAGGCTCAATTGGAGGCCAATTTGGGTGCAATCCGAAAATACCTGGATTTGAGTGACCAAATGGACTCCGCTTGGTTTCTAACTCGCATGGATCCATAATAACATCAAATGGGACATTTTTGACTCAACAAACAAGTTCGGTTGTGCTTAACGAAGAAGGAAAACTCGTTTGTACGTTGTAGGATCAATTGGAGGCCAATTTGGGTGCAATCCGAGAATACAAAGATTTGAGTGACCAAATGGACTCCTTTTGATTTCAATAATCGCGCGACACCATAATAATGTCAAATGGGACATATTTGACTCAACAAATAAGTTCGGTTGTGCTTAACGAAGAAAGAAAACTCGTTTGTACGTTGTAGGCTTGTTTGGAGTCCAATTTGGGTGCAATCCGAGAATACAAGGATTTGAGTGACCAAATGGACTCCGCTTGGTTTCTAACTCGTGTGGAACCATAATAACGTCAAATGGGACATGTTTGACTTGACAAACAAGTTCGGTTGTGCTTAACGAAGAAGGAAAACTTGTTTGTACGTTGTAGGCTCAATTTGACGCCAATTTGGTGCAATCCGAGAATACAAGTATTTGAGTGACCAAATGGACTCCGTTTGATTTCAATCCGTGCGTGGCACCATAATAACGTCAAATGGGACATGTTTCACTCAACAAAAAGGTTCGTTTGTGCTTAACGAAGAAGGAAAACTCGTTTGTACGTTGTAGGCTCAATTGGAGGCCAATTTGGGAGCAATCCGAGAATACAAGGATTTGAGTGACCAAATGGACTCCGTTTGATTTCAATCCACGTGTGGCACCATAATAACGTCAAATGGGACATGTTTGACTCAAAAAATAGGTTCGGTTGTGCTTAACGAAGAAGGAAAACTCGTTTCTACGTTGTACGCTCAATTGGAGGCCAATTTAGGTGCAATTCGAGAATGCAAGGGTTTGAGTGTTCAAATGGACTCCGCTTGGTTTTTAACTCACATGGAACCATAATAACGTCAAATGGGACATGTTTGACTGTACAAAAAAGTTCGTTTGTGCTTAACTAAGAAGCAAAACTCGTTTGTATGTTGTAGGCTCAATTGGAGGCCAATTTGGGTGCAATCCGAGAATACAAAGATTTGAGTGACCAAATGGACTCCGTTTGATATCAATCCTCGCGGGGCACCATAATAACGTCAAATGGGACAAGTTTGACTCAACAAAAAGGTTCGGTTGTGCTTAACGAATAAGGAAAACTCGTTTGTACGTTGTAGGCTCAATTGGAGGCTAATTTGGGTGCAATCCGAGAATACAAGGATTTGAGTGACCAAATGGACTCCGCTTGGTTTCTAACTCACGTGACACCATAATAATGTTAAATGGGACATATTAGACTCAACAAACAAGTTCGTTTGTGCTTAACGAAGAAGGAAAACTCGTTTGTACGTTGTAGGCTCAAGTGGAGGCCAATTTGGGTGCAATCCGAGAATACAAAGATTTGAGTGACGAAATGGACTCCGTTTGATTTCAATCCTCGCGTGGCACCATAATAACATCAAATGGGACATGTTTGACAAAAAAAAAAGGTTCGGTTGTGCTTAACGAATAAGGAACACTCGTTTGTACGTTGTAGGCTTAATTGGAGGCCAATTTGGGTGCAATCCGAGAATACAAGGATTTGAGTGACCAAATGGATTCCGCTTGGTTTCTAACTCGCGTGGCAAAATAATAACGTCAAATGGGACATGTTTGAATCTACAAACTAGTTCGGGTGTGCTTAACGAAAAAGAAAAACTCGTTTGTACATTGTAGGCTCAATTGGAGGCCAATTTGTGTTCAATCCGAGCATACACGGATTTGAGTGAGGAAATGGACTCCGTTTGATTTCAATCCTTGCGTGGCACCATAATAAATTCAAATGGGACATTTTTTACTCAACAAAAAGGTTCGGTTGTTCTTAACAAAGAAGGAAAACTCGTTTGTACGTTGTAGGATCAATTGGAGGCCAATTTGGGTGCAATCCGAGAATACAAAGATTTGAGTGACCAAATGGACTCCTTTTGATTTTAATCATCGCGCGGCACCATAATAATGTCAAATGGGACATCTTTGACTCAACAAACAAGTTCGGTTGTGCTTAACGAAGAAGGAAACCTCGTTTGTATGTTGTAGGCTTGTTTGGAGGCCAATTTGGGTGCAATCCGAGAATACAAGGATTTGAGTGACCAAATGGACTCCGCTTGGTTTCTATCTCGTGTGGCACCATAATAACGTCAAGTGGGACATGTATGACTGGACAAACAAGTTTGGTTGTGCTTAACGAAGAAGGAAAACTTGTTTGTACGTTGTAGGCTCAATTGGACGCCAATTTGGTGCAATCCGAGAATACAAGGATTTGAGTGACCAAATGGACTCCGTTTGATTTCAATCCTCGCGTGGCACCATAATAACGTCAAATGGGACATGTTTAACTCGACAAAAAGGTTCGGTTGTGCTTAACGAAGAAGTAAAACTCGTTTGTACGTTGTAGGCTCAATTGGAGGCCAATTTGGGAGCAATCCGAGAATACAAGGATTTGAGTGACCAAATGGACTCCGTTTGATTTCAATCCATGTGTGGCACCATAATAACATCAAATGGGACATGTTTGACTCAACAAATAGGTTCGGTTGTGCTTAACGAAGAAGGAAAACTCGTTTCTACGTTGTACGCTCAATTGGAGGCCAATTAAGGTGCAATTCGAGAATACAAGGATTTAAGGGACCAAATGGACTCCGCTTGGTTTCTAACTCGCATTGAACCATAATAACGTCAAATGGGACATGTTTGACTCAACAAACAAGTTCGGTTGTGCTTAACGAAGACGGAAAACTCGTTTGTACGTTGTAGGCTCAATTGGAGGCCAATTTGGGTGCAATCCGAGAATACAAGGATTTGAGTGACCAAATGGACTCCGCTTGGTTTCTAACTCGCATGGAACCATAATAATGTCAAATGGGACATTTTTGAATCAACAAACAAGTTCGGTTGTGCTTAACGAAGAAGGAAAACTCGTTTGTACGTTGTAGGATAAATTGGAGGCCAATTTGGGTGCAATCCGAGAATACAAAGATTTGAGTGACCAAATGGACTCCTTTTGATTTCAATCCTCGCGCGGCACCATAATAATGTCAAATAGGACATCTTTGACTCAACAAACAAGTTCGGTTGTGCTTAACGAAGACGGAAAACTCGTTTGTACGTTGTAGGCTTGTTTGGAGGCCAATTTGGTTGCAATCCGAGAATACAAGGATTTGAGTGACCAAATGGACTCCGCTTGGTTTCTAACTCGCATTGAACCATAATAACGTCAAATGGGACATTTTTGACTCTACAAACAAGTTCGGTTGTGCTTAACGAAGAAGGAAAACTCGTTTGTACGTTGTAGGCTCAATTGGAGGCCAATTTGGGTGCAATCCGAGAATATAAGGATTTGAGTGACCAAATGGACTCCGTTTGATTTCAATCCATGTGTGGCACCATAATAACATCAAATGGGACATGTTTGACTCAACAAAAAGGTTCGGTTGTGCTTAACGAAGAAGGAAAACTCGTTTCTACGTTGTACGCTCAATTGGAGGCCAATTTGGGTGCAATCCGAGAATACAAGGATTTAAGGGACCAAATGGACTCCGCTTGGTTTCTAACTCGCATGGAACCATAATAACGTCAAATGGTACATTTTTGACTCAACATAAAAGTTTGGTGTTGCTTAACGAAGAAGGAAAACTCGTTTGTACGTTGTAGGATCAATTGGAGGCCAATTTGGGTGCAATCCGAGAATACAAAGATTTGAGTGACCAAATGGACTCCTTTTGATTTCAATCCTCGCGCGGCACCATAATAATGTCAAATGGGACATCTTTGACTCAACAAACAAGTTCGGTTGTGCTTAACGAAGAAGGAAACCTCGTTTGTATGTTGTAGGCTTGTTTGGAGGCCAATTTGGGTGCAATCCGAGAATACAAGGATTTGAGTGACCAAATGGACTCCGCTTGATTTCTAACTCGTGTGGCACCATAATAACGTCAAATGGGACATGTATGACTGGACAAACATGTTCGGTTGTGCTTAACGAAGAAGGAAAACTTGTTTGTACGTTGTAGGCTCAATTGGACGACAATTTGGTGCAATCCGAGAATACAAGGATTTGAGTGACCAAATGGACTCCGTTTGATTTCAATCCTCGCGTGGCACCATAATAACGTCAAATGGGACATGTTTCACTCAACAAAAAGGTTCGGTTGTGCTTAACGAAGAAGGAAAACTGGTTTCTACGTTGTAGGCTCAAATGGAGGCCAATTTGGGAGCAATCCGAGAATACAAGGATTTGAGTGACCAAATGGACTCCGTTTGATTTCAATCCATGTGTGGCACCATAATAACATCAAATGGGACATGTTTGACTCAACAAATAGGTTCGGTTGTGCTTAACGAAGAAGGAAAACTCGTTTCTACGTTGTACGCTCAATTGGAGGCCAATTAGGGTGCAATTCGAGAATACAAGGATTTAAGGGACCAAATGGACTCCGCTTGGTTTCTAACTCGCATTGAACCATAATAACGTCAAATGGGACATGTTTGACTCAACAAACAAGTTCGGTTGTGCTTAACGAAGACGGAAAACTCGTTTGTACGTTGTAGGCTCAATTGGAGGCCAATTTGGCTGCAATCCGAGAATACAAGGATTTGAGTGACCAAATGGACTCTGCTTGCTTTCTAACTCGCATGGAACCATAATAATGTCAAATGGGACATTTTTGAATCAACAAACAAGTTCGGTTGTGCTTAACGAAGAAGGAAAACTCGTTTGTACGTTGTAGGATCAATTGGAGGCCAATTTGGGTGCAATCCGAGAATACAAAGATTTGAGTGACCAAATGGACTCCTTTTGATTTCAATCCTCGCGCGGCACGATAATAATGTCAAATGGGACATCTTTGACTCAACAAACAAGTTCGGTTGTGCTTAACGAAGAAGGAAAACTCGTTTGTACATTGTAGGCTTGTTTGGAGGCCAATTTGGGTGCAATCCGAGAATACAAGGATTTGAGTGACCAAATGGACTCCGCTTGGTTTCTAACTCGCATTGAACCATAATAACGTCAAATGGGACATGTTTGACTCTACAAACAAGTTCGGTTGTGCTTAACGAAGAAGGAAAACTCGTTTGTATGTTGTAGGCACAATTGGAGGCCAATTTGGGTGCAATCCGAAAATACATGGATTTGAGTGACCAAATGGACTCCGCTTGGTTTCTAACTCGCGTGGCACCATAATAACATCAAATGGGACATGTTTTACTCAACAAAAAGGTTCGGGTGTGCTTAACGAAAAAGAAAAACTCGTTTGTACATTGTAGGCTCAATTGGAGGCCAATTTGTGTTCAATCCGAGCATACACGGATTTGAGTGAGCAAATGGACTCCGTTTGATTTCAATCCTTGCGTGGCACCATAATAAATTCAAATGGGACATTTTTTACTCAACAAAAAGGTTCGGTTGTTCTTAACAAAGAAGGAAAACTCGTTTGTACGTTGTAGGCTCAATTGGAGGCCAATTTAGGTGCAATCCGAGAATACAAAGATCTGAGTGACCAAATGGACTCCGTTTGATTTCAATCCTCGCGTGGCACCATAATAACGTCAAATGGGACATGTTTGACTCAACAAAAAGGTTCGGTTGTGCTTAACGAATAAGGAAAACTCGTTTGTACGTTGTAGGCTCAATTGGAGGCCAATTTGGGTGCAATCCGAGAATACAAGGATTTGAGTGACCAAATGGACTCCGCTTGATTTCAATCCTCGCGTGGCACCATAATAACGTTAAATGGGACATGTTTTACTCAACAAAAAGGTTCGGTTGTGCTTAACGAAGAAGGAAAACTCGTTTGTACGTTGTAGGCTCAATTGGAGGCCAATTTGGGAGCAATCCGAGAATACAAGGATTTGAGTGACCAAATGGACTCCGTTTGATTTCAATCCATGTGTGGCACCATAATAACGTCAAATGGGACATGTTTGACTCAACAAAAAGGTTCGGTTGTTCTTAACGGAGAAGGAAAACTCGTTTCTACGTTGTACGCTCAATTGGAGGCCAATTTGGGTGCAATCCGAGAATACAAGGATTTAAGGGACCAAATGGACTCCGCTTTGTTTCTAACTCGCATTGAACCATAATAACGTCAAATGGGACATGTTTGACTCAACAAACAAGTTCGTTTGTGCTTAACGAAGACGGAAAACTCGTTTGTACGTTGTAGGCTCAATTGGAGGCCAATTTGGCTGCAATCCGAGAATACAAGGATTTGAGTGACCAAATGGACTACGCTTGGTTTCTAACTTGCATGGAACCATAATAACGTCAAATGGGACATTTTTGACTCAACAAACCAGTTCGGTTGTGCTTAACGATGAAGGAAAACTCGTTTGTACGTTGTAGGCTCAATTGGAGGCCAATTTGGGTGCAATCCGAGAATACAAGGATTTGAGTGACCAAATAGACTCTGCTTGATTTCAATCCTTGCGTGGCACCATAATAACATCAAATGGGACATGTTTGACTCAACAAAAAGGTTCGGTTGTTCTTAACGAAGAAGGAAAACTCATTTGTACGTTGTAGGCTCAATTGGAGGCCAATTTGGGTGCAATCCGAAAATACAAGGATTTAAGGGACCAAATGGACTCCGCTTGGTTTCTAAATCGCATTGAACCATAATAACGTCAAATGGGACTTGTTTGACTCAACAAACAAGTTCGGTTGTGCTTAACGAAGAAGGAAAACTCGTTTCTACGTTGTAGGCTCAATTGGAGGCCAATTTGGGTGCAATCCGAAAATACCTGGATTTGAGTGACCAAATGGACTCCGCTTGGTTTCTAACTCGCATGGATCCATAATAACATCAAATGGGACATTTTTGACTCAACAAACAAGTTCGGTTGTGCTTAACGAAGAAGGAAAACTCGTTTGTACGTTGTAGGATCAATTGGAGGCCAATTTGGGTGCAATCCGAGAATACAAAGATTTGAGTGACCAAATGGACTCCTTTTGATTTCAATAATCGCGCGACACCATAATAATGTCAAATGGGACATATTTGACTCAACAAATAAGTTCGGTTGTGCTTAACGAAGAAAGAAAACTCGTTTGTACGTTGTAGGCTTGTTTGGAGTCCAATTTGGGTGCAATCCGAGAATACAAGGATTTGAGTGACCAAATGGACTCCGCTTGGTTTCTAACTCGTGTGGAACCATAATAACGTCAAATGGGACATGTTTGACTTGACAAACAAGTTCGGTTGTGCTTAACGAAGAAGGAAAACTTGTTTGTACGTTGTAGGCTCAATTTGACGCCAATTTGGTGCAATCCGAGAATACAAGTATTTGAGTGACCAAATGGACTCCGTTTGATTTCAATCCGTGCGTGGCACCATAATAACGTCAAATGGGACATGTTTCACTCAACAAAAAGGTTCGTTTGTGCTTAACGAAGAAGGAAAACTCGTTTGTACGTTGTAGGCTCAATTGGAGGCCAATTTGGGAGCAATCCGAGAATACAAGGATTTGAGTGACCAAATGGACTCCGTTTGATTTCAATCCACGTGTGGCACCATAATAACGTCAAATGGGACATGTTTGACTCAAAAAATAGGTTCGGTTGTGCTTAACGAAGAAGGAAAACTCGTTTCTACGTTGTACGCTCAATTGGAGGCCAATTTAGGTGCAATTCGAGAATGCAAGGGTTTGAGTGTTCAAATGGACTCCGCTTGGTTTTTAACTCACATGGAACCATAATAACGTCAAATGGGACATGTTTGACTGTACAAAAAAGTTCGTTTGTGCTTAACTAAGAAGCAAAACTCGTTTGTATGTTGTAGGCTCAATTGGAGGCCAATTTGGGTGCAATCCGAGAATACAAAGATTTGAGTGACCAAATGGACTCCGTTTGATATCAATCCTCGCGGGGCACCATAATAACGTCAAATGGGACAAGTTTGACTCAACAAAAAGGTTCGGTTGTGCTTAACGAATAAGGAAAACTCGTTTGTACGTTGTAGGCTCAATTGGAGGCTAATTTGGGTGCAATCCGAGAATACAAGGATTTGAGTGACCAAATGGACTCCGCTTGGTTTCTAACTCACGTGACACCATAATAATGTTAAATGGGACATATTAGACTCAACAAACAAGTTCGTTTGTGCTTAACGAAGAAGGAAAACTCGTTTGTACGTTGTAGGCTCAAGTGGAGGCCAATTTGGGTGCAATCCGAGAATACAAAGATTTGAGTGACGAAATGGACTCCGTTTGATTTCAATCCTCGCGTGGCACCATAATAACATCAAATGGGACATGTTTGACAAAAAAAAAAGGTTCGGTTGTGCTTAACGAATAAGGAACACTCGTTTGTACGTTGTAGGCTTAATTGGAGGCCAATTTGGGTGCAATCCGAGAATACAAGGATTTGAGTGACCAAATGGATTCCGCTTGGTTTCTAACTCGCGTGGCAAAATAATAACGTCAAATGGGACATGTTTGAATCTACAAACTAGTTCGGGTGTGCTTAACGAAAAAGAAAAACTCGTTTGTACATTGTAGGCTCAATTGGAGGCCAATTTGTGTTCAATCCGAGCATACACGGATTTGAGTGAGGAAATGGACTCCGTTTGATTTCAATCCTTGCGTGGCACCATAATAAATTCAAATGGGACATTTTTTACTCAACAAAAAGGTTCGGTTGTTCTTAACAAAGAAGGAAAACTCGTTTGTACGTTGTAGGCTCAATTGGAGGCCAATTTAGGTGCAATCCGAGAATACAAAGATTTGAGTGACCAAATGGACTCCGTTTGATTTCAATCCTCGCGTGGCACCATAATAACGTCAAATGGGACATGTTTGACACAACAAAAAGGTTCGGTTGTGCTTAACGATCAAGGAAAACTTGTTTGTACGTTGTAGGCTCAATTGGAGGCCAATTTGGGTGCAATCCGAGAATACAAGGATTTGAGTGACCAAATGGACTCCGCTTGGTTTCTAACTCGTGTGGAACCATAATAATGTCAAATGGGACATTTTTGACTCTACAAACAAGTTCGGTTGTGCTTAACGAAGAAGGAAAACTTGAATGTACGTTGTAGGCTCAATTGGAGGCCAATTTGGGTGCAATCCGAGAATACAAGGATTTGAGTGACCAAATGTACTCCGCTTGGTTTCTAACTCGCATGGAACCATAATAACGTCAAATGGGACATTTTTGACTCAACAAACAAGTTCGGTTGTGCTTAACGAAGAAGGAAAACTCATGTGTACGTTGTAGGCTTGTTTGGAGGCCAATCTGGGTGCAATCCGAGAATACAAAGATTTGAGTGACCAAATGGACTCCGTTTGATTTCAATTCTCGCGTGGCACCATAATAACGTCAAATGGGACATGTTTGAAACAACAAAAAGGTTCGGTTGTGTTAACAAATAAGGAAAACTCGTTTGTACGTTGTAGGCTCAATTGGAGGCCAATTTGGGTGCAATCCGAGAATACAAGGATTTGAGTGACCAAATGGACTCCGCTTGATTTCAATCCTCGCGTGGCACCATAATAACGTTAAATGGGACATGTTTTACTCAACAAAAAGGTTCGGTTGTGCTTAACGAATAAGGAAAACTCGTTTGTACGTTGTAGGCTCAATTGGAGGCTAAATTGGGTGCAATCCGAGAATACAAGGATTTGAGTGACCAAATGGACTCCGCTTGGTTTCTAACTCGCGTGACACCATAATAATGTTAAATGGGACATATTAGACTCAACCAACAAGTTTGGTTGTGCTTAACGAAGAAGGAAAACTCGTTTGTACGTTGTAGGCTCAATTGGAGGCCAATTTGGGTGCAATCCGAGAATACAAAGATTTGAGTGACCAAATGGACTCAGTTTGATTTCAATCCTCGCGTGGCACCATAATAACATCAAATGGGACATGTTGGACAAAAAAAAAAGGTTCGGTTGTGCTTAACGAATAAGGAACACTCGTTTGTACGTTGTAGGCTTAATTGGAGGCCAATTTGGGTGCAATCCGAGAATACAAGGATTTGAGTGACCAAATGGATTCCGCTTGGTTTCTAACTCGCGTGGCAAAATAATAACGTCAAATGGGACATGTTTGAATCTACAAACTAGTTCAGGTGTGCTTAACGAAAAAGAAAAACTCGTTTGTACATTGTAGGCTCAATTGGAGGCCAATTTGTGTTCAATCCGAGCATACACGGATTTGAGTGAGCAAATGGACTCCGTTTGATTTCAATCCTTGCGTGGCACCATAATAAATTCAAATGGGACATTTTTTACTCAACAAAAAGGTTCGGTTGTTCTTAACAAAGAAGGAAAACTCGTTTGTACGTTGTAGGCTCAATTGGAGGCCAATTTAGGTGCAATCCGAGAATACAAAGATTTGAGTGACCAAATGGACTCCGTTTGATTTCAATCCTCGCGTGGCACCATAATAACGTCAAATGGGACATGTTTGACACAACAAAAAGGTTCGGTTGTGCTTAACGATCAAGGAAAACTTGTTTGTACGTTGTAGGCTCAATTGGAGGCCAATTTGGGTGCAATCCGAGAATACAAGGATTTGAGTGACCAAATGGACTCCGCTTGGTTTCTAACTCGCGTGGAACCATAATAATGTCAAATGGGACATTTTTGACTCTACAAACAAGTTCGGGTGTGCTTAACGAAGAAGGAAAACTTGAATGTACGTTGTAGGCTCAATTGGAGGCCAATTTGGGTGCAATCCGAGAATACAAGGATTTGAGTGACCAAATGTACTCCGCTTGGTTTCTAACTCGCATTGAACCATAATAACGTCAAATGGGACATGTTTGACTCAACAAACAAGTTCGTTTGTGCTTAACGAAGACGGAAAACTCGTTTGTACGTTGTAGGCTCAATTGGAGGCCAATTTGGCTGCAATCCGAGAATACAAAGATTTGAGTGACCAAATGGAATCCGTTTGATTTCAATCCTCGCGTGGCATTATAATAACGTCAAATGGGACATGTTTGACACAACAAAAAGGTTCGGTTGTGCTTAACGATTAAGGAAAACTTGTTTGTACGTTGTAGGCTCAATTGGAGGCCAATTTGGGTGCAATCCGAGAATACAAGGATTTGAGTGACCAAATGGACTCCGCTTGGTTTCTAACTTGCGTGGAACCATAATAACTTCAAATGGGACATTTTTGACTCTAAAAACAAGTTCGGTTGTGCTTAACGAAGAAGGAAAACTCGTTTGTATGTTGTAGGCTCAATTGGAGGCCAATTTGGGTGCAATCCGAAAATACATGGATTTGAGTGACCTAATGGACTCTGCTTGGTTTCTAACTCGCATGGCACCATAATAACGTCAAATGGGACATGTATGACTCGACAAACAAGTTCGGTTGTGCTTAACGAAGAAGGAAAACTTGTTTGTACGTTGTAGGCTCAATTGGACGCCAATTTGGTGCAATCCGAGAATACAAGGATTTGAGTGACCAAATGGACTCCGTTTGATTTCAATCCTCGTGTGGCACCATAATAAAGTCAAATGGGACATGTTTCACTCAACAAAAAGGTTCGGTTGTGCTTAACGAAGAAGGAAAACTCGTTTCTACATTGTACGCTCAATTGGAGGCCAATTTGGGTGCAATCCGAGAATACAAGGATTTAAGGGACCAATTGGACTCCGCTTGGTTTCTAACTCGCATTGAACCATAATAACGTCAAATGGGACATGTTTGACTCAACAAACAAGTTCGGTTGTGCTTAACGAAGACGGAAAACTCGTTTGTACGTTGTAGGCTCAATTGGAGGCCAATTTGGGTGCAATCCGAGAATACAAGGATTTGAGTGACCAAATGGACTCCGCTTGGTTTCTAACTCGCATGGAACCATAATAATGTCAAATGGGACATTTTTGAATCAACAAACAAGTTCGGTTGTGCTTAACGAAGAAGGAAAACTCGTTTGTACGTTGTAGGATCAATTGGAGGCCAATTTGGGTGCAATCCGAGAATACAAAGATTTGAGTGACCAAATGGACTCCTTTTGATTTCAATCCTCGCGCGGCACCATAATAATGACAAATGGGACATCTTTGACTCAACAAACAAGTTCGGTTGTGCTTAACGAAGAAGGAAAACTCGTTTGTACATTGTAGGCTTGTTTGGAGGCCAATTTGGGTGCAATCCGAGAATACAAGGATTTGAGTGACCAAATGGACTCCGCTTGGTTTCTAACTCGCATTGAACCATAATAACGTCAAATGGGACATGTTTGACTCTACAAACAAGTTCGGTTGTGCTTAACGAAGAAGGAAAACTCGTTTGTATGTTGTAGGCACAATTGGAGGACAATTTGGGTGCAATCCGAAAATACATGGATTTGAGTGACCAAATGGACTCCGCTTGGTTTCTAACTCGCGTGGCACCATAATAACATCAAATGGGACATGTTTTACTCAACAAAAAGGTTCGGTTGTGCTTAACGAAAAAGAAAAACTCGTTTGTACATTGTAGGCTCAATTGGAGGCCAATTTGTGTTCAATCCGAGCATACACGGATTTGAGTGAGCAAATGGACTCCGTTTGATTTCAATCCTTGTGTGGCACCATAATAAATTCAAATGGGACATTTTTTACTCAACAAAAAGGTTCGGTTGTTCTTAACAAAGAAGGAAAACTCGTTTGTACGTTGTAGGCTCAATTGGAGGCCAATTTAGGTGCAATCCGAGAATACAAAGATTTGAGTGACCAAATGGACTCCGTTTGATTTCAATCCTCGCGTGGCACCATAATAACGTCAAATGGGACATGTTTGACTCAACAAAAAGGTTCGGTTGTGCTTAACGAATAAGGAAAACTCGTTTGTACGTTGTAGGCTCAATTGGAGGCCAATTTGGGTGCAATCCGAGAATACAAGGATTTGAGTGACCAAATGGACTCCGCTTGATTTCAATCCTCGCGTGGCACCATAATAACGTTAAATGGGACATGTTTTACTCAACAAAAAGGTTCGGTTGTGCTTAACGAAGAAGGAAAACTCGTTTGTACGTTGTAGGCTCAATTGGAGGCCAATTTGGGAGCAATCCGAGAATACAAGGATTTGAGTGACCAAATGGACTCCGTTTGATTTCAATCCATGTGTGGCACCATAATAACATCAAATGGGACATGTTTGACTCAACAAAAAGGTTCGGTTGTTCTTAACGGAGAAGGAAAACTCGTTTCTACGTTGTACGCTCAATTGGAGGCCAATTTGGGTGCAATCCGAGAATACAAGGATTTAAGGGACCAAATGGACTCCGCTTTGTTTCTAACTCGCATTGAACCATAATAACGTCAAATGGGACATGTTTGACTCAACAAACAAGTTCGTTTGTGCTTAACGAAGACGAAAAACTCGTTTGTACGTTGTAGGCTCAATTGGAGGCCAATTTGGCTGCAATCCGAGAATACAAGGATTTGAGTGACCAAATGGACTACGCTTGGTTTCTAACTTGCATGGAACCATAATAACGTCAAATGGGACATTTTTGACTCAACAAACAAGTTCGGTTGTGCTTAACGAAGAAGGAAAACTCGTTTGTACGTTGTAGGCTCAATTGGAGGCCAATTTGGGTGCAATCCGAGAATACAAGGATTTGAGTGACCAAATAGACTCTGCTTGATTTCAATCCTTGCGTGGCACCATAATAACGTCAAATGGAACATGTTTGACTCAACAAAAAGGTTCGGTTGTTCTTAACGAAGAAGGAAAACTCATTTGTACGTTGTAGGCTCAATTGGAGGCCAATTTGGGTGCAATCCGAGAATACAAGGATTTAAGGGACCAAATGGACTCCGCTTGGTTTCTAACTCGCATTGAACCATAATAACGTCAAATGGGACTTGTTTGACTCAACAAACAAGTTCGGTTGTGCTTAACGAAGAAGGAAAACTCGTTTGTACGTTGTAGGATCAATTGGAGGCCAATTTGGGTGCAATCCGAGAATACAAAGATTTGAGTGACCAAATGGACTCCTTTTGATTTCAATAATCGCGCGACACCATAATAATGTCAAATGGGACATATTTGACTCAACAAATAAGTTCGGTTGTGCTTAACGAAGAAAGAAAACTCGTTTGTACGTTGTAGGCTTGTTTGGAGTCCAATTTGGGTGCAATCCGAGAATACAAGGATTTGAGTGACCAAATGGACTCCGCTTGGTTTCTAACTCGTGTGGAACCATAATAACGTCAAATGGGACATGTTTGACTTGACAAACAAGTTCGGTTGTGCTTAACGAAGAAGGAAAACTTGTTTGTACGTTGTAGGCTCAATTTGACGCCAATTTGGTGCAATCCGAGAATACAAGTATTTGAGTGACCAAATGGACTCCGTTTGATTTCAATCCGCGCGTGGCACCATAATAACGTCAAATGGGACATGTTTCACTCAAAAAAAGGTTCGGTTGTGCTTAACGAAGAAGGAAAACTCGTTTGTACGTTGTAGGCTCAATTGGAGGCCAATTTGGGAGCAATCCGAGAATACAAGGATTTGAGTGACCAAATGGACTCCGTTTGATTTCAATCCACGTGTGGCACCATAATAACGTCAAATGGGACATGTTTGACTCAAAAAATAGGTTCGGTTGTGCTTAACGAAGAAGGAAAACTCGTTTCTACGTTGTACGCTCAATTGGAGGCCAATTTGGGTGCAATCCGAGAATACAAGGATTTAAGGGACCAAATGGACTCCGCTTGGTTTCTAACTCGCATTGAACCATAATAACGTCAAATGGGACTTGTTTGACTCAACAAACAAGTTCGGTTGTGCTTAACGAAGAAGGAAAACTCGTTTGTACGTTGTAGGATCAATTGGAGGCCAATTTGGGTGCAATCCGAGAATACAAAGATTTGAGTGACCAAATGGACTCCTTTTGATTTCAATAATCGCGCGACACCATAATAATGTCAAATGGGACATATTTGACTCAACAAATAAGTTCGGTTGTGCTTAACGAAGAAAGAAAACTCGTTTGTACGTTGTAGGCTTGTTTGGAGTCCAATTTGGGTGCAATCCGAGAATACAAGGATTTGAGTGACCAAATGGACTCCGCTTGGTTTCTAACTCGTGTGGAACCATAATAACGTCAAATGGGACATGTTTGACTTGACAAACAAGTTCGGTTGTGCTTAACGAAGAAGGAAAACTTGTTTGTACGTTGTAGGCTCAATTTGACGCCAATTTGGTGCAATCCGAGAATACAAGTATTTGAGTGACCAAATGGACTCCGTTTGATTTCAATCCGCGCGTGGCACCATAATAACGTCAAATGGGACATGTTTCACTCAAAAAAAAGGTTCGGTTGTGCTTAACGAAGAAGGAAAACTCGTTTGTACGTTGTAGGCTCAATTGGAGGCCAATTTGGGAGCAATCCGAGAATACAAGGATTTGAGTGACCAAATGGACTCCGTTTGATTTCAATCCACGTGTGGCACCATAATAACGTCAAATGGGACATGTTTGACTCAAAAAATAGGTTCGGTTGTGCTTAACGAAGAAGGAAAACTCGTTTCTACGTTGTACGCTCAATTGGAGGCCAATTTGGGTGCAATCCGAGAATACAAGGATTTAAGGGACCAAATGGACTCCGCTTGGTTTCTAACTCGCATTGAACCATAATAACGTCAAATGGGACTTGTTTGACTCAACAAACAAGTTCGGTTGTGCTTAACGAAGAAGGAAAACTCGTTTGTACGTTGTAGGATCAATTGGAGGCCAATTTGGGTGCAATCCGAGAATACAAAGATTTGAGTGACCAAATGGACTCCTTTTGATTTCAATAATCGCGCGACACCATAATAATGTCAAATGGGACATATTTGACTCAACAAATAAGTTCGGTTGTGCTTAACGAAGAAAGAAAACTCGTTTGTACGTTGTAGGCTTGTTTGGAGTCCAATTTGGGTGCAATCCGAGAATACAAGGATTTGAGTGACCAAATGGACTCCGCTTGGTTTCTAACTCGTGTGGAACCATAATAACGTCAAATGGGACATGTTTGACTTGACAAACAAGTTCGGTTGTGCTTAACGAAGAAGGAAAACTTGTTTGTACGTTGTAGGCTCAATTTGACGCCAATTTGGTGCAATCCGAGAATACAAGTATTTGAGTGACCAAATGGACTCCGTTTGATTTCAATCCGTGCGTGGCACCATAATAACGTCAAATGGGACATGTTTCACTCAACAAAAAGGTTCGGTTGTGCTTAACGAAGAAGGAAAACTCGTTTGTACGTTGTAGGCTCAATTGGAGGCCAATTTGGGAGCAATCCGAGAATACAAGGATTTGAGTGACCAAATGGACTCCGTTTGATTTCAATCCACGTGTGGCACCATAATAACGTCAAATGGGACATGTTTGACTCAAAAAATAGGTTCGGTTGTGCTTAACGAAGAAGGAAAACTCGTTTCTACGTTGTACGCTCAATTGGAGGCCAATTTGGGTGCAATCCGAGAATACAAGGATTTAAGGGACCAAATGGACTCCGCTTGGTTTCTAACTCGCATTGAACCATAATAACGTCAAATGGGACTTGTTTGACTCAACAAACAAGTTCGGTTGTGCTTAACGAAGAAGGAAAACTCGTTTGTACGTTGTAGGATCAATTGGAGGCCAATTTGGGTGCAATCCGAGAATACAAAGATTTGAGTGACCAAATGGACTCCTTTTGATTTCAATAATCGCGCGACACCATAATAATGTCAAATGGGACATATTTGACTCAACAAATAAGTTCGGTTGTGCTTAACGAAGAAAGAAAACTCGTTTGTACGTTGTAGGCTTGTTTGGAGTCCAATTTGGGTGCAATCCGAGAATACAAGGATTTGAGTGACCAAATGGACTCCGCTTGGTTTCTAACTCGTGTGGAACCATAATAACGTCAAATGGGACATGTTTGACTTGACAAACAAGTTCGGTTGTGCTTAACGAAGAAGGAAAACTTGTTTGTACGTTGTAGGCTCAATTTGACGCCAATTTGGTGCAATCCGAGAATACAAGTATTTGAGTGACCAAATGGACTCCGTTTGATTTCAATCCGTGCGTGGCACCATAATAACGTCAAATGGGACATGTTTCACTCAACAAAAAGGTTCGGTTGTGCTTAACGAAGAAGGAAAACTCGTTTGTACGTTGTAGGCTCAATTGGAGGCCAATTTGGGAGCAATCCGAGAATACAAGGATTTGAGTGACCAAATGGACTCCGTTTGATTTCAATCCATGTGTGGCACCATAATAACGTCAATCGGGACATGTTTGACTCAAAAAATAGGTTCGGTTGTGCTTAACGAAGAAGGAAAACTCGTTTCTACGTTGTACGCTCAATTGGAGGCCAATTTAGGTGCAATCCGAGAATGCAAGGGTTTGAGTGTCCAAATGGACTCCGCTTGGTTTTTAACTCACATGGAACCATAATAACGTCAAATGGGACATGTTTGACTGTACAAAAAAGTTCGTTTGTGCTTAACTAAGAAGCAAAACTCGTTTGTATGTTGTAGGCTCAATTGGAGGCCAATTTGGGTGCAATCCGAGAATACAAAGATTTGAGTGACCAAATGGACTCCGTTTGATATCAATCCTCGCGGGGCACCATAATAACGTCAAATGGGACAAGTTTGACTCAACAAAAAGGTTCGGTTGTGCTTAACGAATAAGGAAAACTCGTTTGTACGTTGTAGGCTCAATTGGAGGCTAATTTGGGTGCAATCCGAGAATACAAGGATTTGAGTGACCAAATGGACTCCGCTTGGTTTCTAACTCACGTGACACCATAATAATGTTAAATGGGACATATTAGACTCAACAAACAAGTTCGTTTGTGCTTAACGAAGAAGGAAAACTCGTTTGTACGTTGTAGGATCAAGTGGAGGCCAATTTGGGTGCAATCCGAGAATACAAAGATTTGAGTGACGAAATGGACTCCGTTTGATTTCAATCCTCGCGTGGCACCATAATAACATCAAATGGGACATGTTTGACAAAAAAAAAAGGTTCGGTTGTGCTTAACGAATAAGGAACACTCGTTTGTACGTTGTAGGCTTAATTGGAGGCCAATTTGGGTGCAATCCGAGAATACAAGGATTTGAGTGACCAAATGGATTCCGCTTGGTTTCTAACTCGCGTGGCAAAATAATAACGTCAAATGGGACATGTTTGAATCTACAAACTAGTTCGGGTGTGCTTAACGAAAAAGAAAAACTCGTTTGTACATTGTAGGCTCAATTGGAGGCCAATTTGTGTTCAATCCGAGCATACACGGATTTGAGTGAGCAAATGGACTCCGTTTGATTTCAATCCTTGCGTGGCACCATAATAAATTCAAATGGGACATTTTTTACTCAACAAAAAGGTTCGGTTGTTCTTAACAAAGAAGGAAAACTCGTTTGTACGTTGTAGGCTCAATTGGAGGCCAATTTAGGTGCAATCCGAGAATACAAAGATTTGAGTGACCAAATGGACTCCGTTTGATTTCAATCCTCGCGTGGCACCATAATAACGTCAAATGGGACATGTTTGACACAACAAAAAGGTTCGGTTGTGCTTAACGATCAAGGAAAACTTGTTTGTACGTTGTAGGCTCAATTGGAGGCCAATTTGGGTGCAATCCGAGAATACAAGGATTTGAGTGACCAAATGGACTCCGCTTGGTTTCTAACTCGCGTGGAACCATAATAACGTCAAATGGGATATTTTTGACACTACAAAAAAGTTCGGTTGTGCTTAACGAAGAAGGAAAACTTGAATGTACGTTGTAGGCTCAATTGGAGGCCAATTTGGGTGCAATCCGAGAATACAAGGATTTGAGTGACCAAATGTACTCCGCTTGGTTTCTATCTCGCATGGAACCATAATAACGTCAAATGGGACATTTTTGACTCAACAAACAAGTTCGGTTGTGCTTAACGAAGAAGGAAAACTCATGTGTACGTTGTAGGCTTGTTTGGAGGCCAATTTGGGTGCAATCCGAGAATACAAAGATTTGAGTGACCAAATGGAATCCGTTTGATTTCAATCCTCGCGTGGCATTATAATAACGTCAAATGGGACATGTTTGACACAACAAAAAGGTTCGGTTGTGCTTAACGATTAAGGAAAACTTGTTTGTACGTTGTAGGCTCAATTGGAGGCCAATTTGGGTGCAATCCGAGAATACAAGGATTTGAGTGACCAAATGGACTCCGCTTGGTTTCTAACTCGCGTGGAACCATAATAACTTCAAATGGGACATTTTTGACTCTAAAAACAAGTTCGGTTGTGCTTAACGAAGAAGGAAAACTCGTTTGTATGTTGTAGGCTCAATTGGAGGCCAATTTGGGTGCAATCCGAAAATACATGGATTTGAGTGACCTAATGGACTCTGCTTGGTTTCTAACTCGCATGGCACCATAATAACGTCAAATGGGACATGTATGACTCGACAAACAAGTTCGGTTGTGCTTAACAAAGAAGGAAAACTTGTTTGTACGTTGTAGGCTCAATTGGACGCCAATTTGGTGCAATCCGAGAATACAAGGATTTGAGTGACCAAATGGACTCCGTTTGATTTCAATCCTCGTGTGGCACCATAATAAAGTCAAATGGGACATGTTTCACTCAACAAAAAGGTTCGGTTGTGCTTAACGAAGAAGGAAAACTCGTTTCTACGTTGTACGCTCAATTGGAGGCCAATTTGGGTGCAATCCGAGAATACAAGGATTTAAGGGACCAATTGGACTCCGCTTGGTTTCTAACTCGCATTGAACCATAATAACGTCAAATGGGACATGTTTGACTCAACAAACAAGTTCGGTTGTGCTTAACGAAGACGAAAAACTCGTTTGTACGTTGTAGGCTCAATTGGAGGCCAATTTGGCTGCAATCCGAGAATACAAGGATTTGAGTGACCAAATGGACTCCGCTTGGTTTCTAACTCGCATGGAACCATAATAATGTAAAATGGGACATTTTTGAATCAACAAACAAGTTCGGTTGTGCTTAACGAAGAAGGAAAACTCGTTTGTACGTTGTAGGATCAATTGGAGGCCAATTTGGGTGCAATCCGAGAATACAAAGATTTGAGTGACCAAATGGACTCCTTTTGATTTCAATCCTCGCGCGGCACCATAATAATGTCAAATGGGACATCTTTGACTCAACAAACAAGTTCGTTTGTGCTTAACGAAGAAGGAAAACTCGTTTGTACGTTGTAGGCTTGTTTGGAGGCCAATTTGGGTGCAATCCGAGAATACAAGGATTTGAGTGACCAAATGGACTCCGCTGGGTTTCTAACTCGCATTGAACCATAATAACGTCAAATGGGACATGTTTGACTCTACAAACAAGTTCGGTTGTGCTTAACGAAGAAGGAAAACTCGTTTGTACGTTGTAGGCTCAATTGGAGGCCAATTTGGGTGCAATCCGAGAATACAAGGATTTGAGTGACCAAATGGACTCCGTTTGATTTCAATCCATGTGTGGCACCATAATAACATCAAATGGGACATGTTTGACTCAACAAAATGGTTCGGTTGTGCTTAACGAAGAAGGAAAACTCGTTTCTACGTTGTACGCTCAATTGGAGGCCAATTTAGGTGCAATCCGAGAATACAAGCATTTAAGGGACCAAATGGACTCCGCTTGGTTTGTAACTCGCATGGAACCATAATAACGTCAAATGGTACATTTTTGACTCAACATAAAAGTTTGGTGTGGCTTAACGAAGAAGGAAAACTCGTTTGTACGTTGTAGGATCAATTGGAGGCCAATTTGGGTGCAATCCGAGAATACAAAGATTTGAGTGACCAAATGGACTCCTTTTGATTTCAATCCTCGCGCGGCACCATAATAATGTCAAATGGGACATGTTTGAAACAACAAAAAGGTTCGGTTGTGTTAACAAATAAGGAAAACTCGTTTGTACGTTGTAGGCTCAATTGGAGGCCAATTTGGGTGCAATCCGAGAATACAAGGATTTGAGTGACCAAATGGACTCCGCTTGGTTTCTAACTCGCGTGGAACCATAATAACGTCAAATGGGATATTTTTGACACTACAAACAAGTTCGGTTGTGCTTAACGAAGAAGGAAAACTTGAATGTACGTTGTAGGCTCAATTGGAGGCCAATTTGGGTGCAATCCGAGAATACAAGGATTTGAGTGACCAAATGTACTCCGCTTGGTTTCTATCTCGCATGGAACCATAATAACGTCAAATGGGACATTTTTGACTCAACAAACAAGTTCGGTTGTGCTTAACGAAGAAGGAAAACTCATGTGTACGTTGTAGGCTTGTTTGGAGGCCAATTTGGGTGCAATCCGAGAATACAAAGATTTGAGTGACCAAATGGAATCCGTTTGATTTCAATCCTCGCGTGGCATTATAATAACGTCAAATGGGACATGTTTGACACAACAAAAAGGTTCGGTTGTGCTTAACGATTAAGGAAAACTTGTTTGTACGTTGTAGGCTCAATTGGAGGCCAATTTGGGTGCAATCCGAGAATACAAGGATTTGAGTGACCAAATGGACTCCGCTTGGTTTCTAACTCGCGTGGAACCATAATAACTTCAAATGGGACATTTTTGACTCTAAAAACAAGTTCGGTTGTGCTTAACGAAGAAGGAAAACTCGTTTGTATGTTGTAGGCTCAATTGGAGGCCAATTTGGGTGCAATCCGAAAATACATGGATTTGAGTGACCTAATGGACTCTGCTTGGTTTCTAACTCGCATGGCACCATAATAACGTCAAATGGGACATGTATGACTCGACAAACAAGTTCGGTTGTGCTTAACAAAGAAGGAAAACTTGTTTGTACGTTGTAGGCTCAATTGGACGCCAATTTGGTGCAATCCGAGAATACAAGGATTTGAGTGACCAAATGGACTCCGTTTGATTTCAATCCTCGTGTGGCACCATAATAAAGTCAAATGGGACATGTTTCACTCAACAAAAAGGTTCGGTTGTGCTTAACGAAGAAGGAAAACTCGTTTCTACGTTGTACGCTCAATTGGAGGCCAATTTGGGTGCAATCCGAGAATACAAGGACTTAAGGGACCAATTGGACTCCGCTTGGTTTCTAACTCGCATTGAACCATAATAACGTCAAATGGGACATGTTTGACTCAACAAACAAGTTCGGTTGTGCTTAACGAAGACGGAAAACTCGTTTGTACGTTGTAGGCTCAATTGGAGGCCAATTTGGCTGCAATCCGAGAATACAAGGATTTGAGTGACCAAATGGACTCCGCTTGGTTTCTAACTCGCATGGAACCATAATAATGTAAAATGGGACATTTTTGAATCAACAAACAAGTTCGGTTGTGCTTAACGAAGAAGGAAAACTCGTTTGTACGTTGTAGGATCAATTGGAGGCCAATTTGGGTGCAATCCGAGAATACAAAGATTTGAGTGACCAAATGGACTCCTTTTGATTTCAATCCTCGCGCGGCACCATAATAATTTCAAATGGGACATCTTTGACTCAACAAACAAGTTCGTTTGTGCTTAACGAAGAAGGAAAACTCGTTTGTACGTTGTAGGCTTGTTTGGAGGCCAATTTGGGTGCAATCCGAGAATACAAGGATTTGAGTGACCAAATGGACTCCGCTGGGTTTCTAACTCGCATTGAACCATAATAACGTCAAATGGGACATGTTTGACTCTACAAACAAGTTCGGTTGTGCTTAACGAAGAAGGAAAACTCGTTTGTACGTTGTAGGCTCAATTGGAGGCCAATTTGGGTGCAATCCGAGAATACAAGGATTTGAGTGACCAAATGGACTCCGTTTGATTTCAATCCATGTGTGGCACCATAATAACATCAAATGGGACATGTTTGACTCAACAAAATGGTTCGGTTGTGCTTAACGAAGAAGGAAAACTCGTTTCTACGTTGTACGCTCAATTGGAGGCCAATTTAGGTGCAATCCGAGAATACAAGCATTTAAGGGACCAAATGGACTCCGCTTGGTTTGTAACTCGCATGGAACCATAATAACGTCAAATGGTACATTTTTGACTCAACATAAAAGTTTGGTGTGGCTTAACGAAGAAGGAAAACTCGTTTGTACGTTGTAGGATCAATTGGAGGCCAATTTGGGTGCAATCCGAGAATACAAAGATTTGAGTGACCAAATGGACTCCTTTTGATTTCAATCCTCGCGCGGCACCATAATAATGTCAAATGGGACATGTTTGAAACAACAAAAAGGTTCGGTTGTGTTAACAAATAAGGAAAACTCGTTTGTACGTTGTAGGCTCAATTGGAGGCCAATTTGGGTGCAATCCGAGAATACAAGGATTTGAGTGACCAAATGGACTCCGCTTGATTTCAATCCACGCGTGGCACCATAATAACGTTAAATGGGACATGTTTTACTCAACAAAAAGGTTCGGTTGTGCTTAACGAATAAGGAAAACTCGTTTGTACGTTGTAGGCTCAATTGGAGGCTAAATTGGGTGCAATCCGAGAATACAAGGATTTGAGTGACCAAATGGACTCCGCTTGGTTTCTAACTCGCGTGACACCATAATAATGTTAAATGGGACATATTAGACTCAACAAACAAGTTTGGTTGTGCTTAACGAAGAAGCAAAAACTCGTTTGTACGTTGTAGGCTCAATTGGAGGCCAATTTGGGTGCAATCCGAGAATACAAAGATTTGAGTGACCAAATGGACTCCGTTTGATTTCAATCCTCGCGTGGCACCATAATAACATCAAATGGGACATGTTTGACAAAAAAAAAAGGTTCGGTTGTGCTTAACGAATAAGGAACACTCATTTGTACGTTGTAGGCTTAATTGGAGGCCAATTTGGGTGCAATCCGAGAATACAAGGATTTGAGTGACCAAATGGATTCCGCTTGGTTTCTAACTCGCGTGGCAAAATAATAACGTCAAATGGGACATGTTTGAATCTACAAACTAGTTCGGGTGTGCTTAACGAAAAAGAAAAACTCGTTTGTACATTGTAGGCTCAATTGGAGGCCAATTTGTGTTCAATCCGAGCATACACGGATTTGAGTGAGCAAATGGACTCCGTTTGATTTCAATCCTTGCGTGGCACGATAATAAATTCAAATGGTACATTTTTTACTCAACAAAAAGGTTCGGTTGTTCTTAACAAAGAAGGAAAACTCGTTTGTACGTTGTAGGCTCAATTGGAGGCCAATTTAGGTGCAATCCGAGAATACAAAGATTTGAGTGACCAAATGGACTCCGTTTGATTTCAATCCTCGCGTGGCACCATAATAACGTCAAATGGGACATGTTTGACACAACAAAAAGGTTCGGTTGTGCTTAACGATCAAGGAAAACTTGTTTGTACGTTGTAGGCTCAATTGGAGGCCAATTTGGGTGCAATCCTAGAATACAAGGATTTGAGTGACCAAATGGACTCCGCTTGGTTTCTAACTCGCGTGGAACCATAATAATGTCAAATGGGACATTTTTGACTCTACAAACAAGTTCGGTTGTGCTTAACGAAGAAGGAAAACTTGAATGTACGTTGTAGGCTCAATTGGAGGCCAATTTGGGTGCAATCCGAGAATACAAGGATTTGAGTGACCAAATGTACTCCGCTTGGTTTCTAACTCGCATGGAACCATAATAACGTCAAATGGGACATTTTTGACTCAACAAACAAGTTCGGTTGTGCTTAACGAAGAAGGAAAACTCATGTGTACGTTGTAGGCTTGTTTGGAGGCCAATCTGGGTGCAATCCGAGAATACAAAGATTTGAGTGACCAAATGGACTCCGTTTGATTTCAATTCTCGCGTGGCACCATAATAACGTCAAATGGGACATGTTTGAAACAACAAAAAGGTTCGGTTGTGTTAACAAATAAGGAAAACTCGTTTGTACGTTGTAGGCTCAATTGGAGGCCAATTTGGGTGCAATCCGAGAATACAAGGATTTGAGTGACCAAATGGACTCCGCTTGATTTCAATCCTCGCGTGGCACCATAATAACGTTAAATGGGACATGTTTTACTCAACAAAAAGGTTCGGTTGTGCTTAACGAATAAGGAAAACTCGTTTGTACGTTGTAGGCTCAATTGGAGGCTAAATTGGGTGTAATCCGAGAATACAAGGATTTGAGTGACCAAATGGACTCCGCTTGGTTTCTAACTCGCGTGACACCATAATAATGTTAAATGGGACATATTAGACTCAACAAACAAGTTTGGTTGTGCTTAACGAAGAAGGAAAACTCGTTTGTACGTTGTAGGCTCAATTGGAGGCCAATTTGGGTGCAATCCGAGAATACAAAGATTTGAGTGACCAAATGGACTCCGTTTGATTTCAATCCTCGCGTGGCACCATAATAACATCAAATGGGACATGTTTGACAAAAAAAAAAGGTTCGGTTGTGCTTAACGAATAAGGAACACTCGTTTGTACGTTGTAGGCTTAATTGGAGGCCAATTTGGGTGCAATCCGAGAATACAAGGATTTGAGTGACCAAATGGATTCCGCTTGGTTTCTAACTCGCGTGGCACCATAATAACGTCAAATGGGACATGTTTGAATCTACAAACTAGTTCGTGTGTGCTTAACGAAAAAGAAAAACTCGTTTGTACATTTTGGCTCAATTGGAGGCCAATTTGTGTTCAATCCGAGAATACACGGATTTGAGCGAGCAAATGGACTCCGTTTGATTTCAATCCTTGCGTGGCACCATAATAACTTCAAATGGGACATTTTTTACTCAACAAAAAGGTTCGGTTGTTCTTAACAAAGAAGAAAAACTCGTTTGTACGTTGTAGGCTCAATTGGAGGCCAATTTAGGTGCAATCCGAGAATACAAAGATTTGAGTGACCAAATGGAATCCGTTTGATTTCAATCCTCGGGTGGCATTATAATAACGTCAAATGGGACATGTTTGACACAACAAAAAGGTTCGGTTGTGCTTAACGATTAAGGAAAACTTGTTTGTACGTTGTAGGCTCAATTGGAGGCCAATTTGGGTGCAATCCGAGAATACAAGGATTTGAGTGACCAAATGGACTCCGCTTGGTTTCTAACTTGCGTGGAACCATAATAACTTCAAATGGGACATTTTTGACTCTAAAAACAAGTTCGGTTGTGCTTAACGAAGAAGGAAAACTCGTTTGTATGTTGTAGGCTCAATTGGAGGCCAATTTGGGTGCAATCCGAAAATACATGGATTTGAGTGACCTAATGGACTCTGCTTGGTTTCTAACTCGCATGGCACCATAATAACGTCAAATGGGACATGTATGACTCGACAAACAAGTTCGGTTGTGCTTAACGAAGAAGGAAAACTTGTTTGTACGTTGTAGGCTCAATTGGACGCCAATTTGGTGCAATCCGAGAATACAAGGATTTGAGTGACCAAATGGACTACGTTTGATTTCAATCCTCGTGTGGCACCATAATAAAGTCAAATGGGACATGTTTCACTCAACAAAAAGGTTCGGTTGTGCTTAACGAAGAAGGAAAACTCGTTTCTACGTTGTACGCTCAATTGGAGGCCAATTTGGGTGCAATCCGAGAATACAAGGATTTAAGGGACCAATTGGACTCCGCTTGGTTTCTAACTCGCATTGAACCATAATAACGTCAAATGGGACATGTTTGACTCAACAAACAAGTTCGGTTGTGCTTAACGAAGACGGAAAACTCGTTTGTACGTTGTAGGCTCAATTGGAGGCCAATTTGGCTGCAATCCGAGAATACAAGGATTTGAGTGACCAAATGGACTCCGCTTGGTTTCTAACTCGTATGGAACCATAATAATGTAAAATGGGACATTTTTGAATCAACAAACAAGTTCGGTTGTGCTTAACGAAGAAGGAAAACTCGTTTGTACGTTGTAGGATCAATTGGAGGCCAATTTGGGTGCAATCCGAGAATACAAAGATTTGAGTGACCAAATGGACTCCTTTTGATTTCAATCCTCGCGCGGCACCATAATAATGTCAAATGGGACATCTTTGACTCAACAAACAAGTTCGTTTGTGCTTAACGAAGAAGGAAAACTCGTTTGTACGTTGTAGGCTTGTTTGGAGGCCAATTTGGGTGCAATCCGAGAATACAAGGATTTGAGTGACCAAATGGACTCCGCTTGGTTTCTAACTCGCATTGAACCATAATAACGTCAAATGGGACATGTTTAACTCTACAAACAAGTTCGGTTGTGCTTAACGAAGATGGAAAACTCGTTTGTACGTTGTAGGCTCAATTGGAGGCCAATTTGGGTGCAATCCGAGAATACAAGGATTTGAGTGACCAAATGGACTCCGTTTGATTTCAATCCATGTGTGGCACCATAATAACATCAAATGGGACATGTTTGACTCAACAAAATGGTTCGGTTGTGCTTAACGAAGAAGGAAAACTCGTTTCTACGTTGTACGCTCAATTGGAGGCCAATTTAGGTGCAATCCGAGAATACAAGCATTTAAGGGACCAAATGGACTCCGCTTGGTTTGTAACTCGCATGGAACCATAATAACGTCAAATGGTACATTTTTGACTCAACATAAAAGTTTGGTGTTGCTTAACGAAGAAGGAAAACTCGTTTGTACGTTGTAGGATCAATTGGAGGCCAATTTGGGTGCAATCCGAGAATACAAAGATTTGAGTGACCAAATGGACTCCTTTTGATTTCAATCATCGCGCGGCACCATAATAATGTCAAATGGGACATCTTTGACTCAACAAACAAGTTCGGTTGTGCTTAACGAAGAAGGAAACCTCGTTTGTATGTTGTAGGCTTGTTTGGAGTCCAATTTGGGTGCAATCCGAGAATACAAGGATTTGAGTGACCAAATGGACTCCGCTTGGTTTCTAACTCGTGTGGCACCATAATAACGTCAAATGGGACATGTATGACTGGACAAACAAGTTCGGTTGTGCTTAACGAAGAAGGAAAACTTGTTTGTACGTTGTAGGCTCAATCGGACGCCAATTTGGTTCAATCCGAGAATACAAGGATTTGAGTGACCAAATGGACTCTGTTTGATTTCAATCCTCGTGTGGCACCATAATAACGTCAAATGGGACATGTTTAACTCAACAAAAAGGTTCGGTTGTGCTTAACGAAGAAGGAAAACTCGTTTGTACGTTGTAGGCTCAAGTGGAGGCCAATTTGGGTGCAATCCGAGAATACAAAGATTTGACTGACGAAATGGACTCCGTTTGATTTCAATCCTCGCGTGGCACCATAATAAAATCAAATGGGACATGTTTGACAAAAAAAAAAGGTTCGGTTGTGCTTAACGAATAAGGAACACTCATTTGTACGTTGTAGGCTTAATTGGAGGCCAATTTGGGTGCAATCCGAGAATACAAGGATTTGAGTGACCAAATGGATTCCGCTTGGTTTCTAACTCGCGTGGCAAAATAATAACGTCAAATGGGACATGTTTGAATCTACAAACTAGTTCGGGTGTGCTTAACGAAAAAGAAAAACTCGTTTGTACATTGTAGGCTCAATTGGAGGCCAATTTGTGTTCAATCCGAGCATACACGGATTTGAGTGAGCGAATGGACTCCGTTTGATTTAAATCCTTGCGTGGCACCATAATAAATTCAAATGGGACATTTTTTACTCAACAAAAAGGTTCGGTTGTTCTTAACAAAGAAGGAAAACTCGTTTGTACGTTGTAGGCTCAATTGGAGGCCAATTTAGGTGCAATCCGAGAATACAAAGATTTGAGTGACCAAATGGACTCCGTTTGATTTCAATCCTCGCGTGGCACCATAATAACGTCAAATGGGACTTGTTTGACACAACAAAAAGGTTCGGTTGTGCTTAACGATCAAGGAAAACTTGTTTGTACGTTGTAGGCTCAATTGGAGGCCAATTTGGGTGCAATCCGAGAATACAAGGATTTGAGTGACCAAATGGACTCCGCTTGGTTTCTAACTCACGTGGAACCATAATAATGTCAAATGGGACATTTTTGACTCTACAAACAAGTTCGGTTGTGCTTAACGAAGAAGGAAAACTTGAATGTACGTTGTAGGCTCAATTGGAGGCCAATTTGGGTGCAATCCGAGAATACAAGGATTTGAGTGACCAAATGTATTCCGCTTGGTTTCTAACTCGCATGGAACCATAATAACGTCAAATGGGACATTTTTGACGCAACAAACAAGTTCGTTTGTGCTTAACGAAGAAGGAAAACTCATGTGTACGTTGTAGGCTTGTTTGGAGGCCAATTTGGGTGCAATCCGAGAATACAAAGATTTGAGTGACCAAATGGACTCCGTTTGATTTCAATTCTCACGTGGCACCATAATAACGTCAAATGGGACATGTTTGAAACAACAAAAAGGTTCGGTTGTGTTAACAAATAAGGAAAACTCGTTTGTACGTTGTAGGCTCAATTGGAGGCCAATTTGGGTGCAATCCGAGAATACAAGGATTTGAGTGACCAAATGGACTCCGCTTGATTCAATCCTCGCGTGGCACCATAATAACGTTAAATGGGACATGTTTTACTCAACAAAAAGGTTCGGTTGTGCTTAACGAATAAGGAAAACTCGTTTGTACGTTGTAGGCTCAATTGGAGGCTAAATTGGGTGCAATCCGAGAATACAAGGATTTGAGTGACCAAATGGACTCCGCTTGGTTTCTAACTCGCGTGACACCATAATAATGTTAAATGGGACATATTAGACTCAACGAACAAGTTTGGTTGTACTTAACGAAGAAGGAAAACTCGTTTGTACGTTGTAGGCTCAATTGGAGGCCAATTTGGGTGCAATCCGAGAATACAAAGATTTGAGTGACCAAATGGACTCCGTTTGATTTCAATCCTCGCGTGGCACCATAATAACATCAAATGGGACATGTTTGACAAAAAAAAAAGGTTCGGTTGTGCTTAACGAATAAGGAACACTCGTTTGTACGTTGTAGGCTTAATTGGAGGCCAATTTGGGTGCAATCCGAGAATACAAGGATTTGAGTGACCAAATGGATTCCGCTTGGTTTCTAACTCGCGTGGCAAAATAATAACGTCAAATGGGACATGTTTGAATCTACAAACTAGTTCGGGTGTGCTTAACGAAAAAGAAAAACTCGTTTGTACATTGTAGGCTCAATTGGAGGCCAATTTGTGTTCAATCCGAGCATACACGGATTTGAGTGAGCAAATGGACTCCGTTTGATTTCAATCCTTGCGTGGCACCATAATAAATTCAAATGGGACATTTTTTACTCAACAAAAAGGTTCGGTTGTTCTTAACAAAGAAGGAAAACTCGTTTGTACGTTGTAGGCTCAATTGGAGGCCAATTTAGGTGCAATCCGAGAATACAAAGATTTGAGTGACCAAATGGACTCCGTTTGATTTCAATCCTCGCGTGGCACCATAATAACGTCAAATGGGACATGTTTGACACAAAAAAAGGTTCGGTTGTGCTTAACGATCAAGGAAAACTTGTTTGTACGTTGTAGGCTCAATTGGAGGCCAATTTGGGTGCAATCCGAGAATACAAGGATTTGAGTGACCAAATGGACTCCGCTTGGTTTCTAACTCGCGTGGAACCATAATAACGTCAAATGGGACATTTTTGACTCTACAAACAAGTTCGGTTGTGCTTAACGAAGAAGGAAAACTTGAATGTACGTTGTAGGCTCAATTGGAGGCCAATTTGGGTGCAATCCGAGAATACAAGGATTTGAGTGACCAAATGTACTCCGCTTGGTTTCTAACTCGCATGGAACCATAATAATGTCAAATGGGACATTTTTTACTCAACAAACAAGTTCGGTTGTGCTTAACGAAGAAGGAAAACTCATGTGTACGTTGTAGGCTTGTTTGGAGGCCAATTTGGGTGCAATCCGAGAATACAAAGATTTGAGTGACCAAATGGACTCCGTTTGATTTCAATTCTCGCGTGGCACCATAATAACGTCAAATGGGACATGTTTGAAACAACAAAAAGGTTCGGTTGTGTTAACAAATAAGGAAAACTCGTTTGTACGTTGTAGGCTCAATTGGAGGCCAATTTGGGTGCAATCCGAGAATACAAGGATTTGAGTGACCAAATGGACTCCGCTTGATTTCAATCCTTGCGTGGCACCATAATAACGTTAAATGGGACATTTTTTACTCAACAAAAAGGTTCGGTTGTGCTTAACGAATAAGGAAAACTCGTTTGTACGTTGTAGGCTCAATTGGAGGCTAAATTGGGTGCAATCCGAGAATACAAGGATTTGAGTGACCAAATGGACTCCGCTTGGTTTCTAACTCGTGTGACACCATAATAATGTTAAATGGGACATATTAGACTCAACAAACAAGTTTGGTTGTGCTTAAAGAAGAAGGAAAACTCGTTTGTACGTTGTAGGATCAATTGGAGGCCAATTTGGGTGCAATCCGAGAATACAAAGATTTGAGTGACCAAATGGACTCCTTTTGATTTCAATCCTCGCGCAGCACCATAATAATGTCAAATGGGACATCTTTGACTCAACAAACAAGTTCGTTTGTGCTTAACGAAGAAGGAAAACTCGTTTGTACGTTGTAGGCTTGTTTGGAGGCCAATTTGGGTGCAATCCGAGAATACAAGGATTTGAGTGACCAAATGGACTCCGCTTGGTTTCTAACTCGCATTGAACCATAATAACGTCAAATGGGACATGTTTGACTCTACAAACAAGTTCGGTTGTGCTTAACGAAGAAGGAAAACTCGTTTGTACGTTGTAGGCTCAATTGGAGGCCAATTTGGGTGCAATCCGAGAATACAAGGATTTGAGTGACCAAATGGACTCCGCTTGGTTTCTAACTCGTGTGGCACCATAATAACGTCAAATGGGACATGTATGACTGGACAAACAAGTTCGGTTGTGCTTAACGAAGAAGGAAAACTTGTTTGTACGTTGTAGGCTCAATTGGACGCCAATTTGGTGCAATCCGAGAATACAAGGATTTGAGTGACCAAATGGACTCCGTTTGATTTCAATCCTCGCGTGGCACCATAATAACGTCAAATGGGACATGTTTAACTCAACAAAAAGGTTCGGTTGTGCTTAACGAAGAAGGAAAACTCGTTTGTACGTTGTAGGCTCAATTGGAGGCCAATTTGGGAGCAATCCGAGAATACAAGGATTTGAGTGACCAAATGGACTCCGTTTGATTTCAATCCATGTGTGGCACCATAATAACATCAAATGGGACATGTTTGACTCAACAAATAGGTTCGGTTGTGCTTAACGAAGAAGGAAAACTCGTTTCTACGTTGTACGCTCAATTGGAGGCCAATTAGGGTGCAATTCGAGAATACAAGGATTTAAGGGACCAAATGGACTCCGCTTGGTTTCTAACTCACATTGAACCATAATAACGTCAAATGGGATATGTTTGACACAACAAAAAGGTTCGGTTGTTCTTAACGAAGAAGGAAAACTTGAATGTACGTTGTAGGCTCAATTGGAGGCCAATTTGGGTGCAATCCGAGAATACAAGGATTTGAGTGACCAAATGTACTCCGCTTGGTTTCTAACTCGCATGGAACCATAATAACGTCAAATGGGACATTTTTGACTCAACAAACAAGTTCGGTTGTGCTTAACGAAGAAGGAAAACTCATGTGTACGTTGTAGGCTTGTTTGGAGGCCAATTTGGGAGCAATCCGAGAATACAAAGATTTGAGTGACCAAATGGACTCCGTTTGATTTCAATTCTCGCGTGGCACCATAATAACGTCAAATGGGACATGTTTGAAACAACAAAAAGGTTCGGTTGTGTTAACAAATAAGGAAAACTCGTTTGTACGTTGTAGGCTCAATTGGAGGCCAATTTGGGTGCAATCCGAGAATACAAGGATTTGAGTGACCAAATGGACTCCGCTTGATTTCAATCCTCGCGTGGCACCATAATAACGTTAAATGGGACATGTTTTACTCAACAAAAAGGTTCGGTTGTGCTTAACGAATAAGGAAAACTCGTTTGTACGTTGTAGGCTCAATTGGAGGCTAAATTGGGTGCAATCCGAGAATACAAGGATTTGAGTGACCAAATGGACTCCGCTTGGTTTCTAACTCGTGTGACACCATAATAATGTTAAATGGGACATATTAGACTCAACAAACAAGTTTTGTTGTGCTTAACGAAGAAGGAAAACTCGTTTGTACGTTGTAGGCTCAATTGGAGGCCAATTTGGGTGCAATCCGAGAATACAAAGATTTGAGTGACCAAATGGACTCCGTTTGATTTCAATCCTCGCGTGGCACCATAATAACATCAAATGGGACATTTTTGACAAAAAAAAAAGGTTCGGTTGTGCTTAACGAATAAGGAACAATCGTTTGTACGTTGTAGGCTTAATTGGAGGCCAATTTGGGTGCAATCCGAGAATACAAGGATTTGAGTGACCAAATGGATTCCGCTTGGTTTCTAACTCGCGTGGCACCATAATAACGTCAAATGGGACATGTTTGAATCTACAAACTAGTTCGTGTGTGCTTAACGAAAAAGAGAAACTCGTTTGTACATTTTGGCTCAATTGGAGGCCAATTTGTGTTCAATCCGAGAATACAAGGATATGAGCGAGCAAATGGACTCCGTTTGATTTCAATCCTTGCGTGGCACCATAATAACTTCAAATGGTACATTTTTTACTCAACAAAAAGGTTCGGTTGTTCTTAACAAAGAAGAAAAACTCGTTTGTACGTTGTAGGCTCAATTGGAGGCCAATTTAGGTGCAATCCGAGAATACAAAGATTTGAGTGACCAAATGGACTCCGTTTGATTTCAATCCTCGCGTGGCATTATAATAACGTCAAATGGGACATGTTTGACACAACAAAAAGGTTCGGTTGTGCTTAACGATTAAGGAAAACTTGTTTGTACGTTGTAGGCTCAATTGGAGGCCAATTTGGGTGCAATCCGAGAATACAAGGATTTGAGTGACCAAATGGACTCCGCTTGGTTTCTAACTCGCGTGGAACCATAATAACTTCAAATGGGACATTTTTGACTCTACAAACAAGTTCGGTTGTGCTTAACGAAGAAGGAAAACTCGTTTGTATGTTGTAGGCTCAATTGGAGGCCAATTTGGGTGCAATCCGAAAATACATGGATTTGAGTGACCTAATGGACTCTGCTTGGTTTCTAACTCGCATGGCACCATAATAACGTCAAATGGGACATGTATGACTCGAAAAACAAGTTCGGTTGTGCTTAACGAAGAAGGAAAACTTGTTTGTACGTTGTAGGCTCAATTGGACGCCAATTTGGTGCAATCCGAGAATACAAGGATTTGAGTGACCAAATGGACTCCGTTTGATTTCAATCCTCGCGTGGCACCATAATAAAGTCAAATGGGACATGTTTCACTCAACAAAAAGGTTCGGTTGTGCTTAACGAAGAAGGAAAACTCGTTTCTACGTTGTACGCTCAATTGGAGGCCAATTTGGGTGCAATCCGAGAATACAAGGATTTAAGGGACCAATTGGACTCCGCTTGGTTTCTAACTCGCATTGAACCATAATAACGTCAAATGGGACATGTTTGACTCAACAAACAAGTTCGGTTGTGCTTAACGAAGACGAAAAACTCGTTTGTACGTTGTAGGCTCAATTGGAGGCCAATTTGGCTGCAATCCGAGAATACAAGGATTTGAGTGACCAAATGGACTCCGCTTGGTTTCTAACTCGCATGGAACCATAATAATGTAAAATGGGACATTTTTGAATCAACAAACAAGTTCGTTTGTGCTTAACGAAGAAGGAAAACTCGTTTGTACGTTGTAGGATCAATTGGAGGCCAATTTGGGTGCAATCCGAGAATACAAAGATTTGAGTGATCAAATGGACTCCTTTTGATTTCAATCCTCGCGCAGCACCATAATAATGTCAAATGGGACATCTTTGACTCAACAAACAAGTTCGTTTGTGCTTAACGAAGAAGGAAAACTCGTTTGTACGTTGTAGGCTTGTTTGGAGGCCAATTTGGGTGCAATCCGAGAATACAAGGATTTGAGTGACCAAATGGACTCCGCTTGGTTTCTAACTCGCATTGAACCATAATAACGTCAAATGGGACATGTTTGACTCTACAAACAAGTTCGGTTGTGCTTAACGAAGAAGGAAAACTCGTTTGTACGTTGTAGGCTCAATTGGAGGCCAATTTGGGTGCAATCCGAGAATACAAGGATTTGAGTGACCAAATGGACTCCGTTTGATTTCAATCCATGTGTGGCACCATAATAACATCAAATGGGACATGTTTGACTCAACAAAATGGTTCGGTTGTGCTTAACGAAGAAGGAAAACTCGTTTCTACGTTGTACGCTCAATTGGAGGCCAATTTGGGTGCAATCCGAGAATACAAGGATTTAAGGGACCAAATGGACTCCGCTTGGTTTGTAACTCGCATGGAACCATAATAACGTCAAATGGTACATTTTTGACTCAACATAAAAGTTTGGTGTTGCTTAACGAAGAAGGAAAACTCGTGTGTACGTTGTAGGATCAATTGGAGGCCAATTTGGGTGCAATCCGAGAATACAAAGATTTGAGTGACCAAATGGACTCCTTTTGATTTCAATCCTCGCGCGGCACCATAATAATGTCAAATGGGACATCTTTGACTAAACAAACAAGTTCGGTTGTGCTTAACGAAGAAGGAAACCTCGTTTGTATGTTGTAGGCTTGTTTGGAGGCCAATTTGGGTGCAATCCGAGAATACAAGGATTTGAGTGACCAAATGGACTCCGCTTGGTTTCTAACTCGTGTGGCACCATAATAACGTCAAATGGGACATGTATGACTGGAAAAACAAGTTCGGTTGTGCTTAACGAAGAAGGAAAACTTGTTTGTACGTTGTAGGCTCAATTGGACGCCAATTTGGTGCAATCCGAGAATACAAGGATTTGAGTGACCAAATGGACTCCGTTTGATTTCAAACCTCGCGTGGCACCATAATAACGTCAAATGGGACATGTTTAACTCAACAAAAAGTTTCGGTTGTGCTTAACGAAGAAGGAAAACTCGTTTGTACGTTGTAGGCTCAATTGGAGGCCAATTTGGGAGCAATCCGAGAATACAAGGATTTGAGTGACCAAATGGACTCCGTTTGATTTCAATCCATGTGTGGCACCATAATAACATCAAATGGGACATGTTTGACTCAACAAATAGGTTCGGTTGTGCTTAACGAAGAAGGAAAACTCGTTTCTACGTTGTACGCTCAATTGGAGGCCAATTAGGGTGCAATTCGAGAATACAAGGATTTAAGGGACCAAATGGACTCCGCTTGGTTTCTAACTCACATTGAACCATAATAACGTCAAATGGGACATGTTTGACACAACAAAAAGGTTCGGTTGTGCTTAACGATCAAGGAAAACTTGTTTGTACGTTGTAGGCTCAATTGGAGGCCAATTTGGGTGCAATCCGAGAATACAAGGATTTGAGTGACCAAATGGACTCCGCTTGGTTTCTAACTCGCGTGGAACCATAATAACGTCAAATGGGACATTTTTGACTCGACAAACAAGTTCGGTTGTGCTTAACGAAGAAGGAAAACTTGAATGTACGTTGTAGGCTCAATTGGAGGCCAATTTGGGTGCAATCCGAGAATACAAGGATTTGAGTGACCAAATGTACTCCGCTTGGTTTCTAACACGCATGGAACCATAATAACGTCAAATGGGACATTTTTGACTCAACAAACAAGTTCGGTTGTCCTTAACGAAGAAGGAAAACTCATGTGTACGTTGTAGGCTTGTTTGGAGGCCAATTTGGGAGCAATCCGAGAATACAAAGATTTGAGTGACCAAATGGACTCCGTTTGATTTCAATTCTCGCGTGGCACCATAATAACGTCAAATGGGACATGTTTGAAACAACAAAAAGGTTCGGTTGTGTTAACAAATAAGGAAAACTCGTTTGTACGTTGTAGGCTCAATTGGAGGCCAATTTGGGTGCAATCCGAGAATACAAGGATTTGAGTGACCAAATGGACTCCACTTGATTTCAATCCTCGCGTGGCACCATAATAACGTTAAATGGGACATGTTTTACTCAACAAAAAGGTTCGGTTGTGCTTAACGAATAAGGAAAACTCGTTTGTACGTTGTAGGCTCAATTGGAGGCTAAATTGGGTGCAATCCGAGAATACAAGGATTTGAGTGACCAAATGGACTCCGCTTGGTTTCTAACTCGTGTGACACCATAATAATGTTAAATGGGACATATTAGACTCAACAAACAAGTTTTGTTGTGCTTAACGAAGAAGAAAAACTCGTTTGTACGTTGTAGGCTCAATTGGAGGCCAATTTGGGTGCAATCCGAGAATACAAAGATTTGAGTGACCAAATGGACTCCGTTTGATTTCAATCCTCGCATGGCACCATAATAACATCAAATGGGACATGTTTGACAAAAAAAAAAGGTTCGGTTGTGCTTAACGAATAAGGAACAATCGTTTGTACGTTGTAGGCTTAATTGGAGGCCAATTTGGGTGCAATCCGAGAATACAAGGATTTGAGTGACCAAATGGATTCCGCTTGGTTTCTAACTCGCGTGGCACCATAATAACGTCAAATGGGACATGTTTGAATCTACAAACTAGTTCGTGTGTGCTTAACGAAAAAGAGAAACTCGTTTGTACATTTTGGCTCAATTGGAGGCCAATTTGTGTTCAATCCGAGAATACACGGATTTGAGCGAGCAAATGGACTCCGTTTGATTTCAATCCTTGCGTGGCACCATAATAACTTCAAATGGGACATTTTTTACTCAACAAAAAGGTTCGGTTGTTCTTAACAAAGAAGAAAAACTCGTTTGTACGTTGTAGGCTCAATTGGAGGCCAATTTAGGTGCAATCCGAGAATACAAAGATTTGAGTGACCAAATGGACTCCGTTTGATTTCAATCCTCGCGAGGCATTATAATAACGTCAAATGGGACATGTTTGACACAACAAAAAGGTTCGGTTGTGCTTAACGATTAAGGAAAACTTGTTTGTACGTTGTAGGCTCAATTGGAGGCCAATTTGGGTGCAATCCGAGAATACAAGGATTTGAGTGACCAAATGGACTCCGCTTGGTTTCTAACTCGTGTGACACCATAATAATGTTAAATGTAACATATTAGACTCAACAAACAAGTTTGTTTGTGCTTAACGAAGAAGGAAAACTCGTTTGTACGTTGTAGGCTCAATTGGAGGCCAATTTGGGTGCAATCCGAGAATACAAAGATTTGACTGACCAAATGGACTCCGTTTGATTTCAATCCTCGCGTGGCACCATAATAACATCAAATGGGACATGTTTGACTAAAAAAAAAGGTTCGGTTGTGCTTAAAGAATAAGGAACAATCGTTTGTACGTTGTAGGCTTAATTGGAGGCCAATTTGGGTGCAATCCGAGAATACAAGGATTTGAGTGACCAAATGGATTCCGCTTGGTTTCTAACTCGCGTGGCACCATAATAACGTCAAATGGGACATATTTGAATCTACAAACTAGTTCGTGTGTGCTTAACGAAAAAGAGAAACTCGTTTGTACATTTTGGCTCAATTGGAGGCCAATTTGTGTTCAATCCGAGAATACACGGATATGAGCGAGCAAATGGACTCCGTTTGATTTCAATCCTTGCGTGGCACCATAATAACTTCAAATGGTACATTTTTTACTCAACAAAAAGGTTCGGTTGTTCTTAACAAAGAAGAAAAACTCGTTTGTACGTTGTAGGCTCAATTGGAGGCCAATTTAGGTGCAATCCGAGAATACAAAGATTTGAGTGACCAAATGGACTCAGTTTGATTTCAATCCTCGCGAGGCATTATAATAACGTCAAATGGGACATGTTTGACACAACAAAAAAGGTTCGGTTGTGCTTAACGATTAAGGAAAACTTGTTTGTACGTTGTAGGCTCAATTGGAGGCCAATTTGGGTGCAATCCGAGAATACAAGGATTTGAGTGACCAAATGGACTCCGCTTGGTTTCTAACTCGCGTGGAACCATAATAACTTCAAATGGGACATTTTTGACTCTACAAACAAGTTCGGTTGTGCTTAACGAAGAAGGAAAACTCGTTTGTATGTTGTAGGCTCAATTGGAGGCCAATTTGGGTGCAATCCGAAAATACATGGATTTGAGTGACCTAATGGACTCTGCTTGGTTTCTAACTCGCATGGCACCATAATAACGTCAAATGGGACATGTATGACTCGAAAAACAAGTTCGGTTCTGCTTAACGAAGAAGGAAAACTTGTTTGTACGTTGTAGGCTCAATTGGACGCCAATTTGGTGCAATCCGAGAATACAAGGATTTGAGTGACCAAATGGACTCCGTTTGATTTCAATCCTCGCGTGGCACCATAATAAAGTCAAATGGGACATGTTTCACTCAACAAAAAGGTTCGGTTGTGCTTAACGAAGAAGGAAAACTCGTTTGTACGTTGTAGGCTCAATTGGAGGCCAATTTGGGAGCAATCCGAGAATACAAGGATTTGAGTGACCAAATGGACTCGGTTTGATTTCAATCCATGCGTGGCACCATAATAACATCAAATGGGACATGTTTGACTCAACAAAAAGGTTCGGTTGTGCTTAACGAAGAAGGAAAACTCGTTTCTACGTTGTACGCTCAATTGGAGGCCAATTTGGGTGCAATCCGAGAATACAAGGATTTAAGGGACCAATTGGACTCCGCTTGGTTTCTAACTCGCATTGAACCATAATAACGTCAAATGGGACATGTTTGACTCAACAAACAAGTTCGGTTGTGCTTAACGAAGACGGAAAACTCGTTTGTACGTTGTAGGCTCAATTGGAGGCCAATTTGGCTGCAATCCGAGAATACAAGGATTTAAGGGACCAAATGGACTCCGCTTGGTTTCTAACTCGCATTGAACCATAATAACGTCAAATGGGACATGTTTGACACAACAAAAAGGTTCGGTTGTGCTTAACGATCAAGGAAAACTTGTTTGTACGTTGTAGGCTCAATTGGAGGCCAATTTGGGTGCAATCCGAGAATACAAGGATTTGAGTGACCAAATGGACTCCGCTTGGTTTCTAACTCGCGTGGAACCATAATAACGTCAAATGGGACATTTTTGACTCGACAAACAAGTTCGGTTGTGCTTAACGAAGAAGGAAAACTTGAATGTACGTTGTAGGCTCAATTGGAGGCCAATTTGGGTGCAATCCGAGAATACAAGGATTTGAGTGACCAAATGTACTCCGCTTGGTTTCTAACTCGCATGGAACCATAATAACGTCAAATGGGACATTTTTGACTCAACAAACAAGTTTGGTTGTGCTTAACGAAGAAGGAAAATTCGTTTGTACGTTGTAGGCTCAATTGGAGGCCAATTTGGGTGCAATCCGAGAATACAAAGATTTGAGTGACCAAATGGACTCCGTTTGATTTCAATCCTCGCGTGGCACCATAATAACATCAAATGGGACATTTTTGACAAAAAAAAAAGGTTCGGTTGTGCTTAACGAATAAGGAACACTCGTTTGTACGTTGTAGGCTTAATTGGAGGCCAATTTGGGTGCAATCCGAGAATACAAGGATTTGAGTGACCAAATGGACTCCGCTTGGTTTCTAACTCGTGTGACACCATAATAATGTTAAATGGGACATATTAGACTCAACAAACAAGTTTGTTTGTGCTTAACGAAGAAGGAAAACTCGTTTGTACGTTGTAGGCTCAATTGGAGGCCAATTTGGGTTCAATCCGAGAATACAAAGATTTGACTGACCAAATGGACTCCGTTTGATTTCAATCCTCGCGTGGCACCATAATAACATCAAATGGGACATGTTTGACTAAAAAAAAAGGTTCGGTTGTGCTTAACGAATAAGGAACAATCGTTTGTACGTTGTAGGCTTAATTGGAGGCCAATTTGGGTGCAATCCGAGAATACAAGGATTTGAGTGACCAAATGGATTCCGCTTGGTTTCTAACTCGCGTGGCACCATAATAACGTCAAATGGGACATATTTGAATCTACAAACTAGTTCGTGTGTGCTTAACGAAAAAGAGAAACTCGTTTGTACATTTTGGCTCAATTGGAGGCCAATTTGTGTTCAATCCGAGAATACACGGATATGAGCGAGCAAATGGACTCCGTTTGATTTCAATCCTTGCGTGGCACCATAATAACTTCAAATGGTACATTTTTTACTCAACAAAAAGGTTCGGTTGTTCTTAACAAAGAAGAAAAACTCGTTTGTACGTTGTAGGCTCAATTGGAGGCCAATTTAGGTGCAATCCGAGAATACAAAGATTTGAGTGACCAAATGGACTCCGTTTGATTTCAATCCTCGCGTGGCATTATAATAACGTCAAATGGGACATGTTTGACACAACAAAAAGGTTCGGTTGTGCTTAACGATTAAGGAAAACTTGTTTGTACGTTGTAGGCTCAATTGGAGGCCAATTTGGGTGCAATCCGAGAATACAAGGATTTGAGTGACCAAATGGACTCCGCTTGGTTTCTAACTCGCGTGGAACCATAATAACTTCAAATGGGACATTTTTGACTCTACAAACAAGTTCGGTTGTGCTTAACGAAGAAGGAAAACTCGTTTGTATGTTGTAGGCTCAATTGGAGGCCAATTTGGGTGCAATCCGAAAATACATGGATTTGAGTGACCTAATGGACTCTGCTTGGTTTCTAACTCGCATGGCACCATAATAACGTCAAATGGGACATGTATGACTCGAAAAACAAGTTCGGTTGTGCTTAACGAAGAAGAAAAACTTGTTTGTACGTTGTAGGCTCAATTGGACGCCAATTTGGTGCAATCCGAGAATACAAGGATTTGAGTGACCAAATGGACTCCGTTTGATTTCAATCCTCGCATGGCACCATAATAAAGTCAAATGGGACATGTTTCACTCAACAAAAAGGTTCGGTTGTGCTTAACGAAGAAGGAAAACTCGTTTGTACGTTGTAGGCTCAATTGGAGGCCAATTTGGGAGCAATCCGAGAATACAAGGATTTGAGTGACCAAATGGACTCGGTTTGATTTCAATCCATGCGTGGCACCATAATAACATCAAATGGGACATGTTTGACTCAACAAAAAGGTTCGGTTGTGCTTAACGAAGAAGGAAAACTCGTTTCTACGTTGTACGCTCAATTGGAGGCCAATTTGGGTGCAATCCGAGAATACAAGGATTTAAGGGACCAATTGGACTCCGCTTGGTTTCTAACTCGCATTGAACCATAATAACGTCAAATGGGACATGTTTGACGCAACAAACAAGTTCGGTTGTGCTTAACGAAGACGAAAAACTCGTTTGTACGTTGTAGGCTCAATTGGAGGCCAATTTGGCTGCAATCCGAGAATACAAGGATTTGAGTGACCAAATGGACTCCGCTTGGTTTCTAACTCGCATGGAACCATAATAATGTAAAATGGGACATTTTTGAATCAACAAACAAGTTCGTTTGTGCTTAACGAAGAAGGAAAACTCGTTTGTACGTTGTAGGATCAATTGGAGGCCAATTTGGGTGCAATCCGAGAATACAAAGATTTGAGTGACCAAATGGACTCCTTTTGATTTCAATCCTCGCGCAGCACCATAATAATGTCAAATGGGACATCTTTGACTCAACAAACAAGTTCGTTTGTGCTTAACGAAGAAGGAAAACTCGTTTGTACGTTGTAGGCTTGTTTGGAGGCCAATTTGGGTGCAATCCGAGAATACAAGGATTTGAGTGACCAAATGGACTCCGCTTGGTTTCTAACTCGCATTGAACCATAATAACGTCAAATGGGACATGTTTGACTCTACAAACAAGTTCGGTTGTGCTTAACGAAGAAGGAAAACTCGTTTGTACGTTGTAGGCTCAATTGGAGGCCAATTTGGGTGCAATCCGAGAATACAAGGATTTGAGTGACCAAATGGACTCCGTTTGATTTCAATCCATGTGTGGCACCATAATAACATCAAATGGGACATGTTTGACTCAACAAAATGGTTCGGTTGTGCTTAACGAAGAAGGAAAACTCGTTTCTACGTTGTACGCTCAATTGGAGGCCAATTTGGGTGCAATCCGAGAATACAAGGATTTAAGGGACCAAATGGACTCCGCTTGGTTTGTAACTCGCATGGAACCATAATAACGTCAAATGGTACATTTTTGACTCAACATAAAAGTTTGGTGTTGCTTAACGAAGAAGGAAAACTCGTTTGTACGTTGTAGGATCAATTGGAGGCCAATTTGGGTGCAATCCGAGAATACAAAGATTTGAGTGACCAAATGGACTCCTTTTGATTTCAATCCTCGCGCGGCACCATAATAATGTCAAATGGGACATCTTTGACTAAACAAACAAGTTCGGTTGTGCTTAACGAAGAAGGAAACCTCGTTTGTATGTTGTAGGCTTGTTTGGAGGCCAATTTGGGTGCAATCCGAGAATACAAGGATTTGAGTGACCAAATGGACTCCGCTTGGTTTCTAACTCGTGTGGCACCATAATAACGTCAAATGGGACATGTATGACTGGACAAACAAGTTCGGTTGTGCTTAACGAAGAAGGAAAACTTGTTTGTACGTTGTAGGCTCAATTGGACGCCAATTTGGTGCAATCCGAGAATACAAGGATTTGAGTGACCAAATGGACTCCGTTTGATTTCAAACCTCGCGTGGCACCATAATAACGTCAAATGGGACATGTTTAACTCAACAAAAAGGTTCGGTTGTGCTTAACGAAGAAGGAAAACTCGTTTGTACGTTGTAGGCTCAATTGGAGGCCAATTTGGGAGCAATCCGAGAATACAAGGATTTGAGTGACCAAATGGACTCCGTTTGATTTCAATCCATGTGTGGCACCATAATAACATCAAATGGGACATGTTTGACTCAACAAATAGGTTCGGTTGTGCTTAACGAAGAAGGAAAACTCGTTTCTACGTTGTACGCTCAATTGGAGGCCAATTAGGGTGCAATTCGAGAATACAAGGATTTAAGGGACCAAATGGACTCCGCTTGGTTTCTAACTCACATTGAACCATAATAACGTCAAATGGGACATGTTTGACACAACAAAAAGGTTCGGTTGTGCTTAACGATCAAGGAAAACTTGTTTGTACGTTGTAGGCTCAATTGGAGGCCAATTTGGGTGCAATCCGAGAATACAAGGATTTGAGTGACCAAATGGACTCCGCTTGGTTTCTAACTCGCATGGAACCATAATAACGTCAAATGGGACATTTTTGACTCAACAAACAAGTTCGTTTGTGCTTAACGAAGAAGGAAAACTCATGTGTACGTTGTAGGCTTGTTTGGAGGCCAATTTGGGAGCAATCCGAGAATACAAAGATTTGAGTGACCAAATGGACTCCGTTTGATTTCAATTCTCGCGTGGCACCATAATAACGTCAAATGGGACATGTTTGAAACAACAAAAAGGTTCGGTTGTGTTAACAAATAAGGAAAACTCGTTTGTACGTTGTAGGCTCAATTGGAGGCCAATTTGGGTGCAATCCGAGAATACAAGGATTTGAGTGACCAAATGGACTCCACTTGATTTCAATCCTCGCGTGGCACCATAATAACGTTAAATGGGACATGTTTTACTCAACAAAAAGGTTCGGTTGTGCTTAACGAATAAGGAAAACTCGTTTGTACGTTGTAGGCTCAATTGGAGGCTAAATTGGGTGCAATCCGAGAATACAAGGATTTGAGTGACCAAATGGACTCCGCTTGGTTTCTAACTCGTGTGACACCATAATAATGTTAAATGGGACATATTAGACTCAACAAACAAGTTTTGTTGTGCTTAACGAAGAAGGAAAATTCGTTTGTACGTTGTAGGCTCAATTGGAGGCCAATTTGGGTGCAATCCGAGAATACAAAGATTTGAGTGACCAAATGGACTCCGTTTGATTTCAATCCTCGCGTGGCACCATAATAACATCAAATGGGACATGTTTGACAAAAAAAAAAGGTTCGGTTGTGCTTAACGAATAAGGAACAATCGTTTGTACGTTGTAGGCTTAATTGGAGGCCAATTTGGGTGCAATCCGAGAATACAAGGATTTGAGTGACCAAATGGATTCCGCTTGGTTTCTAACTCGCGTGGCACCATAATAACGTCAAATGGGACATGTTTGAATCTACAAACTAGTTCGTGTGTGCTTAACGAAAAAGAGAAACTCGTTTGTACATTTTGGCTCAATTGGAGGCCAATTTGTGTTCAATCCGAGAATACACGGATTTGAGCGAGCAAATGGACTCCGTTTGATTTCAATCCTTGCGTGGCACCATAATAACTTCAAATGGGACATTTTTTACTCAACAAAAAGGTTCGGTTGTTCTTAACAAAGAAGAAAAACTCGTTTGTACGTTGTAGGCTCAATTGGAGGCCAATTTAGGTGCAATCCGAGAATACAAAGATTTGAGTGACCAAATGGACTCCGTTTGATTTCAATCCTCGCGAGGCATTATAATAACGTCAAATGGGACATGTTTGACACAACAAAAAGGTTCGGTTGTGCTTAACGATTAAGGAAAACTTGTTTGTACGTTGTAGGCTCAATTGGAGGCCAATTTGGGTGCAATCCGAGAATACAAGGATTTGAGTGACCAAATGGACTCCGCTTGGTTTCTAACTCGCGTGGAACCATAATAACTTCAAATGGGACATTTTTGACTCTACAAACAAGTTCGGTTGTGCTTAACGAAGAAGGAAAACTCGTTTGTATGTTGTAGGCTCAATTGGAGGCCAATTTGGGTGCAATCCGAAAATACATGGATTTGAGTGACCTAATGGACTCTGCTTGGTTTCTAACTCGCATGGCACCATAATAACGTCAAATGGGACATGTATGACTCGAAAAACAAGTTCGGTTCTGCTTAACGAAGAAGGAAAACTTGTTTGTACGTTGTAGGCTCAATTGGACGCCAATTTGGTGCAATCCGAGAATACAAGGATTTGAGTGACCAAATGGACTCCGTTTGATTTCAATCCTCGCGTGGCACCATAATAAAGTCAAATGGGACATGTTTCACTCAACAAAAAGGTTCGGTTGTGCTTAACGAAGAAGGAAAACTCGTTTGTACGTTGTAGGCTCAATTGGAGGCCAATTTGGGAGCAATCCGAGAATACAAGGATTTGAGTGACCAATTGGACTCCGCTTGGTTTCTAACTCGCATTGAACCATAATAATGTCAAATGGGACATGTTTGACTCAACAAACAAGTTCGGTTGTGCTTAACGATCAAGGAAAACTTGTTTGTACGTTGTAGGCTCAATTGGAGGCCAATTTGGGTGCAATCCGAGAATACAAGGATTTGAGTGACCAAATGGACTCCGCTTGGTTTCTAACTCGCGTGGAACCATAATAACGTCAAATGGGACATTTTTGACTCGACAAACAAGTTCGGTTGTGCTTAACGAAGAAGGAAAACTTGAATGTACGTTGTAGGCTCAATTGGAGGCCAATTTGGGTGCAATCCGAGAATACAAGGATTTGAGTGACCAAATGGACTCCGCTTGGTTTCTAACTCGTGTGGCACCATAATAACGTCAAATGGGACATGTATGACTGGACAAACAAGTTCGGTTGTGCTTAACGAAGAAGGAAAACTTGTTTGTACGTTGTAGGCTCAATTGGACGCCAATTTGGTGCAATCCGAGAATACAAGGATTTGAGTGACCAAATGGACTCCGTTTGATTTCAATCCTCGCGTGGCACCATAATAACGTCAAATGGGACATGTTTAAATCAACAAAAAGGTTCGGTTGTGCTTAACGAAGAAGGAAAACTCGTTTGTACGTTGTAGGCTCAATTGGAGGCCAATTTGGGAGCAATCCGAGAATACAAGGATTTGAGTGACCAAATGGACTCCGTTTGATTTCAATCCATGTGTGGCACCATAATAACATCAAATGGGACATGTTTGACTCAACAAATAGTTTCGGTTGTGCTTAACGAAGAAGGAAAACTCGTTTCTACGTTGTACGCTCAATTGGAGGCCAATTAGGGTGCAATTCGAGAATACAAGGATTTAAGGGACCAAATGGACTCCGCTTGGTTTCTAACTCGCACTGAACCATAATAACGTCAAATGGGACATGTTTGACTCAACAAACAAGTTCGGTTGTGCTTAACGAAGATGGAAAACTCGTTTGTACGTTGTAGGCTCAATTGGAGGCCAATTTGGCTGCAATCCAGAATACAAGGATTTGAGTGACCAAATGGACTCTGCTTGCTTTCTAACTCGCATGGAACCATAATAATGTCAAATGGGACATTTTTGAATCAACAAACAAGTTCGGTTGTGCTTAACGAAGAAGGAAAACTCGTTTGTACGTTGTAGGATCAATTGGAGGCCAATTTGGGTGCAATCCGAGAATACAAAGATTTGAGTGACCAAATGGACTCCTTTTGATTTCAATCCTCGCGCGGCACCATAATAATGTCAAATGGGACATCTTTGACTCAACAAACAAGTTCGTTTGTGCTTAACGAAGAAGGAAAACTCGTTTGTACGTTGTAGGCTTGTTTGGAGGCCAATTTGGGTGCAATTCGAGAATACAAGGATTTGAGTGACCAAATGGACTCCGCTTGGTTTCTAACTCGCATTGAACCATAATAACGTCAAATGGGACATGTTTGACTCTACAAACAAGTTCGGTTGTGCTTAACGAAGAAGGAAAACTCGTTTGTACGTTGTAGGCTCAATTGGAGGCCAATTTGGGTGCAATCCGAGAATACAAGGATTTGAGTGACCAAATGGACTCCGTTTGATTTCAATTCATGTGTGGCACCATAATAACATCAAATGGGACATGTTTGACTCAACAAAATGGTTCGGTTGTGCTTAACAAAGAAGGAAAACTCGTTTCTACGTTGTACGCTCAATTGGAGGCCAATTTGGGTGCAATCCGAGAATACAAGGATTTAAGGGACCAAATGGACTCCGCTTGGTTTGTAACTCGCATGGAACCATAATAACGTCAAATGGTACATTTTTGACTCAACATAAATGTTTGGTGTTGCTTAACGAAGAAGGAAAACTCGTTTGTACGTTGTAGGATCAATTGGAGGCCAATTTGGGTGCAATCCGAGAATACAAAGATTTGAGTGACCAAATGGACTCCTTTTGATTTCAATCCTCACGCGGCACCATAATAATGTCAAATGGGACATCTTTGACTCAACAAACAAGTTCGGTTGTGCTTAACGAAGAAGGAAACCTCGTTTGTATGTTGTAGGCTTGTTTGGAGGCCAATTTGGGTGCAATCCGAGAATACAAGGATTTGAGTGACCAAATGGACTCCGCTTGGTTTCTAACTCGTGTGGCACCATAATAACGTCAAATGGGACATGTATGACTGGACAAACAAGTTCGGTTGTGCTTAACGAAGAAGGAAAACTTGTTTGTACGTTGTAGGCTCAATTGGACGCCAATTTGGTGCAATCCGAGAATACAAGGATTTGAGTGACCAAATGGACTCCGTTTGATTTCAATCCTCGCGTGGCACCATAATAACGTCAAATGGGACATGTTTAAATCAACAAAAAGGTTCGGTTGTGCTTAACGAAGAAGGAAAACTCGTTTGTACGTTGTAGGCTCAATTGGAGGCCAATTTGGGAGCAATCCGAGAATACAAGGATTTGAGTGACCAAATGGACTCCGTTTGATTTCAATCCATGTGTGGCACCATAATAACATCAAATGGGACATGTTTGACTCAACAAATAGTTTCGGTTGTGCTTAACGAAGAAGGAAAACTCGTTTCTACGTTGTACGCTCAATTGGAGGCCAATTAGGGTGCAATTCGAGAATACAAGGATTTAAGGGACCAAATGGACTCCGCTTGGTTTCTAACTCGCACTGAACCATAATAACGTCAAATGGGACATGTTTGACTCAACAAACAAGTTCGGTTGTGCTTAACGAAGATGGAAAACTCGTTTGTACGTTGTAGGCTCAATTGGAGGCCAATTTGGCTGCAATCCGAGAATACAAGGATTTGAGTGACCAAATGGACTCCGCTTGGTTTCTAACTCGCATGGAACCATAATAATGTAAAATGGGACATTTTTGAATCAACAAACAAGTTCGTTTGTGCTTAACGAAGAAGGAAAACTCGTTTGTACGTTGTAGGATCAATTGGAGGCCAATTTGGGTGCAATCCGAGAATACAAAGATTTGAGTGACCAAATGGACTCCTTTTGATTTCAATCCTCGCGCAGCACCATAATAATGTCAAATGGGACATCTTTGACTCAACAAACAAGTTCGTTTGTGCTTAACGAAGAAGGAAAACTCGTTTGTACGTTGTAGGCTTGTTTGGAGGCCAATTTGGGTGCAATCCGAGAATACAAGGATTTGAGTGACCAAATGGACTCCGCTTGGTTTCTAACTCGCATTGAACCATAATAACGTCAAATGGGACATGTTTGACTCTACAAACAAGTTCGGTTGTGCTTAACGAAGAAGGAAAACTCGTTTGTACGTTGTAGGCTCAATTGGAGGCCAATTTGGGTGCAATCCGAGAATACAAAGATTTGAGTGACCAAATGGACTCCTTTTGATTTCAATCCTCGCGCGACACCATAATAATGTCAAATGGGACATCTTTGACTCAACAAACAAGTTCGGTTGTGCTTAACGAAGAAGGAAAACTCGTTTGTACGTTGTAGGCTTGTTTGGAGGCCAATTTGGGTGCAATCCGAGAATACAAGGATTTGAGTGACCAAATGGACTCCGCTTGGTTTCTAACTCGCATTGAACCATAATAACGTCAAATGGGACATGTTTGACTCTACAAACAAGTTCGTTTGTGCTTAACGAAGAAGGAAAACTCGTTTGTATGTTGTAGGCACAATTGGAGGCCAATTTGGGTGCAATCCGAAAATACATGGATTTGAGTGACAAAATGGACTCCGCATGGTTTCTAACTCGCGTGGCACCATAATAACATCAAATGGGACATGTTTTACTCAGCAAAAAGGTTCGGTTGTGCTTAACGAAGAAGGAAAACTCGTTTGTACGTTGTAGGATCAATTGGAGGCCAATTTGGGTGCAATCCGAGAATACAAAGATTTGAGTGACCAAATGGACTCCTTTTGATTTCAATCCTCACGCGGCACCATAATAATGTCAAATGGGACATCTTTGACTCAACAAACAAGTTCGGTTGTGCTTAACGAAGAAGGAAACCTCGTTTGTATGTTGTAGGCTTGTTTGGAGGCCAATTTGGGTGCAATCCGAGAATACAAGGATTTGAGTGACCAAATGGACTCCGCTTGGTTTCTAACTCGTGTGGCACCATAATAACGTCAAATGGGACATGTATGACTGGACAAACAAGTTCGGTTGTGCTTAACGAAGAAGGAAAACTTGTTTGTACGTTGTAGGCTCAATTGGACGCCAATTTGGTGCAATCCGAGAATACAAGGATTTGAGTGACCAAATGGACTCCGTTTGATTTCAATCCTCGCGTGGCACCATAATAACGTCAAATGGGACATGTTTAAATCAACAAAAAGGTTCGGTTGTGCTTAACGAAGAAGGAAAACTCGTTTGTACGTTGTAGGCTCAATTGGAGGCCAATTTGGGAGCAATCCGAGAATACAAGGATTTGAGTGACCAAATGGACTCCGTTTGATTTCAATCCATGTGTGGCACCATAATAACATCAAATGGGACATGTTTGACTCAACAAATAGTTTCGGTTGTGCTTAACGAAGAAGGAAAACTCATTTCTACGTTGTACGCTCAATTGGAGGCCAATTAGGGTGCAATTCGAGAATACAAGGATTTAAGGGACCAAATGGACTCCGCTTGGTTTCTAACTCGCACTGAACCATAATAACGTCAAATGGGACATGTTTGACTCAACAAACAAGTTCGGTTGTGCTTAACGAAGATGGAAAACTCGTTTGTACGTTGTAGGCTCAATTGGAGGCCAATTTGGCTGCAATCCGAGAATACAAGGATTTGAGTGACCAAATGGACTCCGCTTGGTTTCTAACTCGCATGGAACCATAATAATGTAAAATGGGACATTTTTGAATCAACAAACAAGTTCGTTTGTGCTTAACGAAGAAGGAAAACTCGTTTGTACGTTGTAGGATCAATTGGAGGCCAATTTGGGTGCAATCCGAGAATACAAAGATTTGAGTGACCAAATGGACTCCTTTTGATTTCAATCCTCGCGCAGCACCATAATAATGTCAAATGGGACATCTTTGACTCAACAAACAAGTTCGTTTGTGCTTAACGAAGAAGGAAAACTCGTTTGTACGTTGTAGGCTTGTTTGGAGGCCAATTTGGGTGCAATCCGAGAATACAAGGATTTGAGTGACCAAATGGACTCCGCTTGGTTTCTAACTCGCATTGAACCATAATAACGTCAAATGGGACATGTTTGACTCTACAAACAAGTTCGGTTGTGCTTAACGAAGAAGGAAAACTCGTTTGTACGTTGTAGGCTCAATTGGAGGCCAATTTGGGTGCAATCCGAGAATACAAAGATTTGAGTGACCAAATGGACTCCTTTTGATTTCAATCCTCGCGCGACACCATAATAATGTCAAATGGGACATCTTTGACTCAACAAACAAGTTCGGTTGTGCTTAACGAAGAAGGAAAACTCGTTTGTACGTTGTAGGCTTGTTTGGAGGCCAATTTGGGTGCAATCCGAGAATACAAGGATTTGAGTGACCAAATGGACTCCGCTTGGTTTCTAACTCGCATTGAACCATAATAACGTCAAATGGGACATGTTTGACTCTACAAACAAGTTCGTTTGTGCTTAACGAAGAAGGAAAACTCGTTTGTATGTTGTAGGCACAATTGGAGGCCAATTTGGGTGCAATCCGAAAATACATGGATTTGAGTGACAAAATGGACTCCGCATGGTTTCTAACTCGCGTGGCACCATAATAACATCAAATGGGACATGTTTTACTCAACAAAAAGGTTCGGTTGTGCTTAACGAAGAAGGAAAACTCGTTTGTACGTTGTAGGCTCAATTGGAGGCCAATTTGGGAGCAATCCGAGAATACAAGGATTTGAGTGACCAAATGGACTCCGTTTGATTTCAATCCTCACGTGGCACCATAATAACGTCAAATGGGACATGTTTGACTCTACAAAAAAGTTCGGTTGTGCTTAACGAAGAAGGAAAACTCGTTTGTACGTTGTAGGCTCAATTGGAGGCCAATTTGGGTGCAATCCGAGAATACAAGGATTTGAGTGACCAAATGGACTCCGTTTGATTTCAATCCATGTGTGGAACCATAACAACATCAAATGGGACATGTTTGACTCAACAAAAAGGTTCGGTTGTGCTTAACGAAGAAGGAAAACTCGTTTCTACATTTTACGCTCAATTGGAGGCCAATTTGGGTGCAATCCGAGAATACAAGGATTTAAGGGACCAAATGGACTCCGCTTGGTTTCTAACTCGCATTGAACCATAATAACGTCAAATGGTACATTTTTGAGTCAAAAAACAAGTTCGGTTGTGCTTAACGAAGACGGAAAACTCGTTTGTACGTTGTAGGCTCAATTGGAGGCCAATTTGGCTGCAATCCGAGAATACAAGGATTTGAGTGACCAAATGGAGTCCGCTTGGTTTCTAACTCGCATGGAACCATAATAACGTCAAATGGGACATTTTTAACTCAACAAACAAGTTCGGTTGTGCTTAACGAAGAAGGAAAACTCGTTTGTACGTTGTAGGCTTGTTTGGAGGCCAATTTGGGTGCAATCCGAAAATACAAGGATTTGAGTGACCAAATGGACTCCGCTTGGTTTCTAACTCGCGTGGCACCATAATAACGTCAAATGGGACATGTTTGACTCTACAAGCAAGTTCGTTTGTGCTTAACGAAGAAGGAAAACTCGTTCGTACGTTGTAGGCTCAATTGGACGCCAATTTGGTGCAATCCGAGAATACAAGGATTTGAGTGACCCAATGGAATCCGTTTGATTTCAATCCTCGCGTGGCACCTTAATAACATCAAATGGGACATGTTTTACTCAACAAAAAGGTTCAGTTGTGCTTAACAAAGAAGGAAAACTCGTTTGTACGTTGTAGGCTCAATTGGAGGCCAATTTGGGAGCAATCCGAGAATACAAGGATTTGAGTGACCAAATGGACTCCGTTTGATTTCAATCCACGTGTGGCACCATAATAACGTCAAATGGGACATGTTTGACACAAAAAATAGGTTCGGTTGTTCTTAACGAAGAAGGAAAACTCGTTTCTACGTTGTACGCTCAATTGTAGGCCAATTTAGGTGCAATCCGAGAATGCAAGGATTTGACTGTCCAAATGGACTCCGCTTGGTATCTAACTCACATGGAACCATAAAAAGGTCAAATGGGACATGTTTGACTCTACAAAAAATTTCGTTTGTGCTTGACTAAGAAGCAAAACTCGTTTGTATGTTGTAGGCTCAATTTTAGGCCAATTTGGGTGCAATCCGAGAATACAAAGATTTGAGTGACCAAATGGACTCCGTTTGATATCAATCCTCATGGGGCACCATAATAACGTCAAATGGGACATGTTTGACTCAACAAAAAGGTTCGGTTGTGCTTAACGAATAAGGAAAACTCGTTTGTACGTTGTAGGCTCAATTGGAAGCCAATTTTGGTGCAATCCGAGAATACAAGGATTTGAGTGACCAAATGGACTCCGTTTGATTTCAATCCATGTGTGGCACCATAATAACGTCAAATGGGACATGTTTGACTCAACAAAAAGGTTCGGTTGTTCTTAACGAAGAAGGAAAACTCATTTGTACGTTGTAGGCTCAATTGGAGGCCAATTTGGGTGCAATCCGAGAATACAAGGATTTAAGGGACCAAATGGACTCCGCTTGGTTTCTAACTCGCATTGAACCATAATAACGTCAAATGGGACTTGTTTGACTCAACAAAATAGTTCGGTTGTGCTTAACGAAGAAGGAAAACTCGTTTGTACGTTGTAGGCTCAATTGGAGGCCAATTTGGGTGCAATCCGAAAATACATGGATTTGAGTGACCAAATGGACTCCGCTTGGTTTCTAACTCGCATGGATCCATAATAACGTCAAATGGGACATTTTTGACTCAACAAACAATTTCGGTTGTGCTTAACGAAGAAGGAAAACTCGTTTGTACGTTGTAGGATCAATTGGAGGCCAATTTGGGTGCAATCCGAGAATACAAAGATTTGAGTGACCAAATGGACTCCTTTTGATTTCAATAATCGCGTGACACCATAATAATGTCAAATGGGACATATTTGACTCAACAAACAAATTCGGTTGTGCTTAACGAAGAAAGAAAACTCGTTTGTACGTTGTAGGCTTGTTTGGAGTCCAATTTAGGTGCAATCCGAGAATACAAGGATTTGAGTGACCAAATGGACTCCGCTTGGTTTCTAACTCGCGTGGAACCATAATAACGTCAAATGGGACATGTTTGACTTGACAAACAAATTCGGTTGTGCTTAACGAAGAAGGAATACTTGTTTGTACGTTGTAGGCTCAATTTGACGCCAATTTGGTGCAATCCGAGAATACAAGGATTTGAGTGACCAAATGGACTCCGTTTGATTTCAATCCGTGCGTGGCACCATAATAACGTCAAATGGGACATGTTTCACTCAACAAAAAGGTTCGGTTGTGCTTAACGAAGAAGGAAAACTCGTTTGTACGTTGTAGGCTCAATTGGAGGCCAATTTGGGAGCAATCCGAGAATACAAGGATTTGAGTGACCAAATGGACTCCGTTTGATTTCAATCCGTGCGTGGCACCATAATAACGTCAAATGGGACATGTTTGACTCAACAAATAGGTTCGGTTGTGCTTAACGAAGAAGGAAAACTCGTTTCTACGTTGTACGCTCAATTGGAGGCCAATTTAGGTGCAATCCGAGAATGCAAGGGTTTGAGTGTCCAAATGGACTCCGCTTGGTTTCTAACTCACATGGAACCATAATAACGTCAAATGGGACATGTTTGACTGTACAAAAAAGTTCGTTTGTGCTTAACTAAGAAGCAAAACTCGTTTGTATGTTGTAGGCTCAATTGGAGGCCAATTTGGGTGCAATCCGAGAATACAAAGATTTGAGTGACCAAATGGACTCCGTTTGATATCAATCCTCACGGGGCACCATAATAACGTCAAATGGGACATGTTTGACTCAACAAAAAGGTTCGTTTGTGCTTAACGAATAAGGAGAACTCGTTTGTACGTTGTAGGCTCAATTGGAGGCTAATTTGGGTGCAATCCGAGAATACAAGGATTTGAGTGACCAAATGGACTCCGCTTGGTTTCTAACTCACGTGACACCATAATAATGTTAAATGGGACATATTAGACTCAACAAACAAGTTCGTTTGTGCTTAACGAAGAAGGAAAACTCGTTTGTACGTTGTAGGCTCAAGTGGAGGCCAATTTGGGTGCAATCCGAGAATACAAAGATTTGAGTGACGAAATGGACTCCGTTTGATTTCAATCCTCACGTGGCACCATAATAACATCAAATGGGACATGTTTGACAAAAAAAAAAGGTTCGGTTGTGCTTAACGAATAAGGAACACTCGTTTGTACGTTGTAGGCTTAATTGGAGGCCAATTTGGGTGCAATCCGAGAATACAAGGATTTGAGTGACCAAATGGATTCCGCTTGGTTTCTAACTCGCGTGGCAAAATAATAACGTCAAATGGGACGTGTTTGAATCTACAAACTAGTTCGGGTATGCTTAACGAAAAAGAAAAACTCGTTTGTACATTGTAGGCTCAATTGGAGGCCAATTTGTGTTCAATCCGAGCATACACGGATTTGAGTGAGCAAATGGACTCCGTTTGATTTCAATCCTTGCGTGGCACCATAATAAATTCAAATGGGACATTTTTTACTCAACAAAAAGGTTCGGTTGTTCTTAACAAAAAAGGAAAACTCGTTTGTACGTTGTAGGCTCAATTGGAGGCCAATTTAGGTGCAATCCGAGAATACAAAGATTTGAGTGACCAATTGGACTCCGTTTGATTTCAATCCTCGCGTGGCACCATAATAACGTCAAATGGGACATGTTTGACACAACAAAAAGGTTCGGTTGTGCTTAACGATCAAGGAAAACTTGTTTGTACGTTGTAGGCTCAATTGGAGGCCAATTTGGGTGCAATCCGAGAATACAAGGATTTGAGTGACCAAATGGACTCCGCTTGGTTTCTAACTCGCGTGGAACCATAATAACGTCAAATGGGACATTTTTGACTCTACAAACAAGTTCGGTTGTGCTTAACGAAGAAGGAAAACTTGAATGTACGTTGTAGGCTCAATTGGAGGCCAATTTGGGTGCAATCCGAGAATACAAGGATTTGAGTGACCAAATGTACTCCGCTTGGTTTCTAACTCGCATGGAACCATAATAACGTCAAATGGGACATTTTTGACTCAACAAACAAGTTCGGTTGTGCTTAACGAAGAAAGAAAACTCATGTGTACGTTGTAGGCTTGTTTGGAGGCCAATTTGGGTGCAATCCGAGAATACAAAGATTTGAGTGACCAAATGGACTCCGTTTGATTTCAATTCTCGTGTGGCACCATAATAACGTCAAATGGGACATGTTTGAAACAACAAAAAGGTTCGGTTGTGTTAACAAATAAGGAAAACTCGTTTGTACGTTGTAGGCTCAATTGGAGGCCAATTTGGGTGCAATCCGAGAATACAAGGATTTGAGTGACCAAATGGACTCCGCTTGATTTCAATCCTCGCATGGCACCATAATAACGTTAAATGGGACATGTTTTACTCAACAAAAAGGTTCGGTTGTGCTTAACGAATATGGAAAACTCATTTGTACGTTGTAGGCTCAATTGGAGGCTAAATTCGGTGCAATCCGAGAATACAAGGATTTGAGTGACCAAATGGACTCCGCTTGGTTTCTAACTCGCGTGACACCATAATAATGTTAAATGGGACATATTAGACTCAACAAACAAGTTTGGTTGTGCTTAAGGAAGAAGGAAAACTCGTTTGTACGTTGTAGGCTCAATTGGAGGCCAATTTGGGTGCAATCCGAGAATACAAAGATTTGAGTGACCAAATGGACTCCGTTTGATTTCAATCCTCGCGTGGCACCATAATAACATCAAATGGGACATGTTTGACAAAAAAAAAAGGTTCGGTTGTGCTTAACGAATAAGGAACACTCGTTTGTACGTTGTAGGCTTAATTGGAGGCCAATTTGGGTGCAATCCGAGAATACAAGGATTTGAGTGACCAAATGGACTCCGCTTGGTTTCTAACTCGTGTGGAACCATAATAACGTCAAATGGGACATTTTTGACTCTACAAACAAGTTCGGTTGTGCTTAACGAAGAAGGAAAACTTGAATGTACGTTGTAGGCTCAATTGGAGGCCAATTTGGGTGCAATCCGAGAATACAAGGATTTGAGTGACCAAATGTACTCCGCTTGGTTTCTAACTCGCATGGAACCATAATAACGTCAAATGGGACATTTTTGACTCAACAAACAAGTTCGGTTGTGCTTAACGAAGAAAGAAAACTCATGTGTACGTTGTAGGCTTGTTTGGAGGCCAATTTGGGTGCAATCCGAGAATACAAAGATTTGAGTGACCAAATGGACTCCGTTTGATTTCAATCCGTGCGTGGCACCATAATAACGTCAAATGGGACATGTTTGACTCAACAAATAGGTTCGGTTGTGCTTAACGAAGAAGGAAAACTCGTTTCTACGTTGTACGCTCAATTGGAGGCCAATTTAGGTGCAATCCGAGAATGCAAGGGTTTGAGTGTCCAAATGGACTCCGCTTGGTTTCTAACTCACATGGAACCATAATAACGTCAAATGGGACATGTTTGACTGTACAAAAAAGTTCGTTTGTGCTTAACTAAGAAGCAAAACTCGTTTGTATGTTGTAGGCTCAATTGGAGGCCAATTTGGGTGCAATCCGAGAATACAAAGATTTGAGTGACCAAATGGACTCCGTTTGATATCAATCCTCACGGGGCACCATAATAACGTCAAATGGGACATGTTTGACTCAACAAAAAGGTTCGGTTGTGCTTAACGAATAAGGAGAACTCGTTTGTACGTTGTAGGCTCAATTGGAGGCTAATTTGGGTGCAATCCGAGAATACAAGGATTTGAGTGACCAAATGGACTCCGCTTGGTTTCTAACTCACGTGACACCATAATAATGTTAAATGGGACATATTAGACTCAACAAACAAGTTCGTTTGTGCTTAACGAAGAAGGAAAACTCGTTTGTACGTTGTAGGCTCAAGTGGAGGCCAATTTGGGTGCAATCCGAGAATACAAAGATTTGAGTGACGAAATGGACTCCGTTTGATTTCAATCCTCATGTGGCACCATAATAACATCAAATGGGACATGTTTGACAAAAAAAAAAGGTTCGGTTGTGCTTAACGAATAAGGAACACTCGTTTGTACGTTGTAGGCTTAATTGGAGGCCAATTTGGGTGCAATCCGAGAATACAAGGATTTGAGTGACCAAATGGATTCCGCTTGGTTTCTAACTCGCGTGGCAAAATAATAACGTCAAATGGGACGTGTTTGAATCTACAAACTAGTTCGGGTATGCTTAACGAAAAAGAAAAACTCGTTTGTACATTGTAGGCTCAATTGGAGGCCAATTTGTGTTCAATCCGAGCATACACGGATTTGAGTGAGCAAATGGACTCCGTTTGATTTCAATCCTTGCGTGGCACCATAATAAATTCAAATGGGACATTTTTTACTCAACAAAAAGGTTCGGTTGTTCTTAACAAAAAAGGAAAACTCGTTTGTACGTTGTAGGCTCAATTGGAGGCCAATTTAGGTGCAATCCGAGAATACAAAGATTTGAGTGACCAATTGGACTCCGTTTGATTTCAATCCTCGCGTGGCACCATAATAACGTCAAATGGGACATGTTTGACACAACAAAAAGGTTCGGTTGTGCTTAACGATCAAGGAAAACTTGTTTGTACGTTGTAGGCTCAATTGGAGGCCAATTTGGGTGCAATCCGAGAATACAAGGATTTGAGTGACCAAATGGACTCCGCTTGGTTTCTAACTCGCGTGGAACCATAATAACGTCAAATGGGACATTTTTGACTCTACAAACAAGTTCGGTTGTGCTTAACGAAGAAGGAAAACTTGAATGTACGTTGTAGGCTCAATTGGAGGCCAATTTGGGTGCAATCCGAGAATACAAGGATTTGAGTGACCAAATGTACTCCGCTTGGTTTCTAACTCGCATGGAACCATAATAACGTCAAATGGGACATTTTTGACTCAACAAACAAGTTCGGTTGTGCTTAACGAAGAAAGAAAACTCATGTGTACGTTGTAGGCTTGTTTGGAGGCCAATTTGGGTGCAATCCGAGAATACAAAGATTTGAGTGACCAAATGGACTCCGTTTGATTTCAATTCTCGCGTGGCACCATAATAACGTCAAATGGGACATGTTTGAAACAACAAAAAGGTTCGGTTGTGTTAACAAATAAGGAAAACTCGTTTGTACGTTGTAGGCTCAATTGGAGGACAATTTGGGTGCAATCCGAGAATACAAGGATTTGAGTGACCAAATGGACTCCGCTTGATTTCAATCCTCGCATGGCACCATAATAACGTTAAATGGGACATGTTTTACTCAACAAAAAGGTTCGGTTGTGCTTAACGAATATGGAAAACTCATTTGTACGTTGTAGGCTCAATTGGAGGCTAAATTCGGTGCAATCCGAGAATACAAGGATTTGAGTGACCAAATGGACTCCGCTTGGTTTCTAACTCGCGTGACACCATAATAATGTTAAATGGGACATATTAGACTCAACAAACAAGTTTGGTTGTGCTTAAGGAAGAAGGAAAACTCGTTTGTACGTTGTAGGCTCAATTGGAGGCCAATTTGGGTGCAATCCGAGAATACAAAGATTTGAGTGACCAAATAGACTCCGTTTGATTTCAATCCTCGCGTGGCACCATAATAACATCAAATGGGACATGTTTGACAAAAAAAAAAGGTTCGGTTGTGCTTAACGAATAAGGAACACTCGTTTGTACGTTGTAGGCTTAATTGGAGGCCAATTTGGGTGCAATCCGAGAATACAAGGATTTGAGTGACCAAATGGATTCCGCTTGGTTTCTAACTCGCGTGGCACCATAATAACGTCAAATGGGACATGTTTGAATCTACAAACTAGTTCGTGTGTGCTTAACGAAAAAGAAAAACTCGTTTGTACATTTTGGCTCAATTGGAGGCCAATTTGTGTTCAATCCGAGAATACACGAATTTGAGCGAGCAAATGGACTCCGTTTGATTTCAATCCTTGCGTGGCACCATAATAACTTCAAATGGGACATTTTTTACTCAACAAAAAGGTTCGGTTGTTCTTAACAAAGAAGAAAAACTCGTTTGTACGTCGTAGGCTCAATTGGAGGCCAATTTAGGTGCAATCCGAGAATACAAAGATTTGAGTGACCAAATGGACTCCGTTTGATTTCAATCCTCGCGTGGCATTATAATAACGTCAAATGGGACATGTTTGACACAACAAAAAGGTTCGGTTGTGCTTAACGATTAAGGAAAACTTGTTTGTACGTTGTAGGCTCAATTGGAGGCCAATTTGGGTGCAATCCGAGAATACAAGGATTTGAGTGACCAAATGGACTCCGCTTGGTTTCTAACTCACGTGGAACCATAATAACTTCAAATGGGACATTTTTGACTCTACAAACAAGTTCGGTTGTGCTTAACGAAGAAGGAAAACTCGTTTGTATGTTGTAGGCTCAATTCTAGGCCAATTTGGGTGCAATCCGAAAATACATGGATTTGAGTGACCTAATGGACTCTGCTTGGTTTCTAACTCGCATGGCACCATAATAACGTCAAATGGGACATGTATGACTCGACAAACAAGTTCGGTTGTGCTTAACGAAGAAGGAAAACTTGTTTGTACGTTGTAGGCTCAATTGGACGCCAATTTGGTGCAATCCGAGAATACAAGGATTTGAGTGACCAAATGGACTCCGTTTGATTTCAATCCTCGCGTGGCACCATAATAAAGTCAAATGGGACATGTTTCACTCAACAAAAAGGTTCGGTTGTGCTTAACGAAGAAGGAAAACTCGTTTGTACGTTGTAGGCTCAATTGGAGGCCAATTTGGGAGCAATCCGAGAATACAAGGATTTGAGTGACCAAATGGACTCGGTTTGATTTCAATCCATGCGTGGCACCATAATAACATCAAATGGGACATGTTTGACTCAACAAAAAGGTTCGGTTGTGCTTAACGAAGAAGGAAAACTCGTTTCTACGTTGTACGCTCAATTGGAGGCCAATTTGGGTGCAATCCGAGAATACAAGGATTTAAGGGACCAATTGGACTCCGCTTGGTTTCTAACTCGCATTGAACCATAATAACGTCAAATGGGACATGTTTGACTCAACAAACAAGTTCGGTTGTGCTTAACGAAGACGGAAAACTCGTTTGTACGTTGTAGGCTCAATTGGAGGCCAATTTGGCTGCAATCCGAGAATACAAGGATTTGAGTGACCAAATGGACTCCGCTTGGTTTCTAACTCGCATGGAACCATAATAATGTAAAATGGGACATTTTTGAATCAACAAACAAGTTCGGTTGTGCTTAACGAAGAAGGAAAACTCGTTTGTACGTTGTAGGATCAATTGGAGGCCAATTTGTGTGCAATCCGAGAATACAAAGATTTGAGTGACCAAATGGACTCCTTTTGATTTCAATCCTCGCGCGGCACCATAATAATGTCAAATGGGACATCTTTGACTCAACAAACAAGTTCGTTTGTGCTTAACGAAGAAGGAAAACTCGTTTGTACGTTGTAGGCTTGTTTGGAGGCCAATTTGGGTGCAATCCGACAATACAAGGATTTGAGTGACCAAATGGACTCCGCTTGGTTTCTAACTCGCATTGAACCATAATAACGTCAAATGGGACATGTTTGACTCTACACACAAGTTCGGTTGTGCTTAACGAAGAAGGAAAACTCGTTTGTACGTTGTAGGCTCAATTGGAGGCCAATTTGGGTGCAATCCGAGAATACAAGGATTTGAGTGACCAAATGGACTCCGTTTGATTTCAATCCAATTGTGGCACCATAATAACATCAAATGGGACATGTTTGACTCAACAAAATGGTTCGGTTGTGCTTAACGAAGAAGGAAAACTCGTTTCTACGTTGTACGCTCAATTGGAGGCCAATTTGGGTGCAATCCGAGAATACAAGGATTTAAGGGACCAAATGGACTCCGCTTGGTTTCTAACTCGCATGGAACCATAATAACGTCAAATGGTACATTTTTGACTAAACATAAAAGTTTGGTGTTGCTTAACGAAGAAGGAAAACTCGTTTGTACGTTGTAGGATCAATTGGAGGCCAATTTGGGTGCAATCCGAGAATACAAAGATTTGAGTGACCAAATGGACTCCTTTTGATTTCAATCCTCACGCGGCACCATAATAATGTCAAATGGGACATCTTTGACTCAACAAACAAGTTCGGTTGTGCTTAACGAAGAAGGAAACCTCGTTTGTATGTTGTAGGCTTGTTTGGAGGCCAATTTGGGTGCAATCCGAGAATACAAGGATTTGAGTGACCAAATGGACTCCGCTTGGTTTCTAACTCATGTGGCACCATAATAACGTCAAATGGGACATGTATGACTGGACAAACAAGTTCGGTTTGTGCATAACGAAGAAGGAAAACTCGTTTGTACGTTGTAGGCTCAAGTGGAGGCCAATTTGGTGCAATCCGAGAATACAAAGATTTGAGTGACGAAATGGACTCCGTTTGATTTCAATCCTCGCGTGGCACCATAATAACATCAAATGGGACATGTTTGACAAAAAAAAAAGGTTCGGTTGTGCTTAACGAATAAGGAACACTCGTTTGTACGTTGTAGGCTTAATTGGAGGCCAATTTGGGTGCAATCCGAGAATACAAGGATTTGAGTGACCAAATGGATTCCGCTTGGTTTCTAACTCGCGTGGCAAAATAATAACGTCAAATGGGACATGTTTGAATCTACAAAATAGTTCGGGTATGCTTAACGAAAAAGAAAAACTCGTTTGTACATTGTAGGCTCAATTGGAGGCCAATTTGTGTTCAATCCGAGCATACACGGATTTGAGTGAGCAAATGGACTCCGTTTGATTTCAATCCTTGCGTGGCACCATAATAAATTCAAATGGGACATTTTTTACTCAACAAAAAGGTTCGGTTGTTCTTAACAAAAAAGGAAAACTCGTTTGTACGTTGTAGGCTCAATTGGAGGCCAATTTAGGTGCAATCCGAGAATACAAAGATTTGAGTGACCAATTGGACTCCGTTTGATTTCAATCCTCGCGTGGCACCATAATAACGTCAAATGGGACATGTTTGACACAACAAAAAGGTTCGGTTGTGCTTAACGATCAAGGAAAACTTGTTTGTACGTTGTAGGCTCAATTGGAGGCCAATTTGGGTGCAATCCGAGAATACAAGGATTTGAGTGACCAAATGGACTCCGCTTGGTTTCTAACTCGCGTGGAACCATAATAACGTCAAATGGGACATTTTTGACTCTACAAACAAGTTCGGTTGTGCTTAACGAAGAAGGAAAACTTGAATGTACGTTGTAGGCTCAATTGGAGGCCAATTTGGGTGCAATCCGAGAATACAAGGATTTGAGTGACCAAATGTACTCCGCTTGGTTTCTAACTCGCATGGAACCATAATAACGTCAAATGGGACATTTTTGACTCAACAAACAAGTTCGGTTGTGCTTAACGAAGAAAGAAAACTCATGTGTACGTTGTAGGCTTGTTTGGAGGCCAATTTGGGTGCAATCCGAGAATACAAAGATTTGAGTGACCAAATGGACTCCGTTTGATTTCAATTCTCGCGTGGCACCATAATAACGTCAAATGGGACATGTTTGAAACAACAAAAAGGTTCGGTTGTGTTAACAAATAAGGAAAACTCGTTTGTACGTTGTAGGCTCAATTGGAGGCCAATTTGGGTGCAATCCGAGAATACAAGGATTTGAGTGACCAAATGGACTCCGCTTGATTTCAATCCTCGCATGGCACCATAATAACGTTAAATGGGACATGTTTTACTCAACAAAAAGGTTCGGTTGTGCTTAACGAATATGGAAAACTCGTTTGTACGTTGTAGGCTCAATTGGAGGCTAAATTCGGTGCAATCCGAGAATACAAGGATTTGAGTGACCAAATGGACTCCGCTTGGTTTCTAACTCGCGTGACACCATAATAATGTTAAATGGGACATATTAGACTCAACAAACAAGTTTGGTTGTGCTTAACGAAGAAGGAAAACTCGTTTGTACGTTGTAGGCTCAATTGGAGGCCAATTTGGGTGCAATCCGAGAATACAAAGATTTGAGTGACCAAATGGACTCCGTTTGATTTCAATCCTTGCGTGGCACCATAATAACATCAAATGGGACATGTTTGACAAAAAAAAAAGGTTCGGTTGTGCTTAACGAATAAGGAACACTCGTTTGTACGTTGTAGGCTTAATTGGAGGCCAATTTGGGTGCAATCCGAGAATACAAGGATTTGAGTGACCAAATGGATTCCGCTTGGTTTCTAACTCGCGTGGCACCATAATAACGTCAAATGGGACATGTTTGAATCTACAAACTAGTTCGTGTGTGCTTAACGAAAAAGAAAAACTCGTTTGTACATTTTGGCTCAATTGGAGGCCAATTTGTGTTCAATCCGAGAATACACGAATTTGAGCGAGCAAATGGACTCCGTTTGATTTCAATCCTTGCGTGGCACCATAATAACTTCAAATGGGACATTTTTTACTCAACAAAAAGGTTCGGTTGTTCTTAACAAAGAAGAAAAACTCGTTTGTACGTCGTAGGCTCAATTGGAGGCCAATTTAGGTGCAATCCGAGAATACAAAGATTTGAGTGACCAAATGGACTCCGTTTGATTTCAATCCTCGCGTGGCATTATAATAACGTCAAATGGGACATGTTTGACACAACAAAAAGGTTCGGTTGTGCTTAACGAAGAAGGAAAACTCGTTTGTACGTTGTAGGCTCAATTGGAGGCCAATTTGGGTGCAATCCGAGAATACAAGGATTTGAGTGACCAAATGGACTCCGTTTGATGTCAATCCATGTGTGGAACCATAATAACATCAAATGGGACATGTTTGACTCAACAAAAAGGTTCGGTTGTGCTTAACGAAGAAGGAAAACTCGTTTCTACATTTTACGCTCAATTGGAGGCCAATTTGGGTGCAATCCGAGAATACAAGGATTTAAGGGACCAAATGGACTCCGCTTGGTTTCTAACTCGCATTGAACCATAATAACGTCAAATGGTACATTTTTGAGTCAAAAAACAAGTTCGGTTGTGCTTAACGAAGACGAAAAACTCGTTTGTACGTTGTAGGCTCAATTGGAGGCCAATTTGGCTGCAATCCGAGAATACAAGGATTTGAGTGACCAAATGGAGTCCGCTTGGTTTCTAACTCGCATGGAACCATAATAACGTCAAATGGGACATTTTTAACTCAACAAACAAGTTCGGTTGTGCTTAACGAAGAAGGAAAACTCGTTTGTACGTTGTAGGCTTGTTTGGAGGCCAATTTGGGTGCAATCCGAAAATACAAGGATTTGAGTGACCAAATGGACTCGGCTTGGTTTCTAACTCGCGTGGCACCATAATAACGTCAAATGGGACATGTTTGACTCTACAAGTAAGTTCGTTTGTGCTTAACGAAGAAGGAAAACTCGTTCGTACGTTGTAGGCTCAATTGGACGCCAATTTGGTGCAATCCGAGAATACAAGGATTTGAGTGACCCAATGGAATCCGTTTGATTTCAATCCTCGCGTGGCACCTTAATAACATCAAATGGGACATGTTTTACTCAACAAAAAGGTTCAGTTGTGCTTAACAAAGAAGGAAAACTCGTTTGTACGTTGTAGGCTCAATTGGAGGCCAATTTGGGAGCAATCCGAGAATACAAGGATTTGAGTGACCAAATGGACTCCGTTTGATTTCAATCCACGTGTGGCACCATAATAACGTCAAATGGGACATGTTTGACACAAAAAATAGGTTCGGTTGTTCTTAACGAAGAAGGAAAACTCGTTTCTACGTTGTACGCTCAATTGTAGGCCAATTTAGGTGCAATCCGAGAATGCAAGGATTTGACTGTCCAAATGGACTCCGCTTGGTATCTAACTCACATGGAACCATAAAAAGGTCAAATGGGACATGTTTGACTCTACAAAAAATTTCGTTTGTGCTTGACTAAGAAGCAAAACTCGTTTGTATGTTGTAGGCTCAATTTTAGGCCAATTTGGGTGCAATCCGAGAATACAAAGATTTGAGTGACCAAATGGACTCCGTTTGATATCAATCCTCATGGGGCACCATAATAACGTCAAATGGGACATGTTTGACTCAACAAAAAGGTTCGGTTGTGCTTAACGAATAAGGAAAACTCGTTTGTACATTGTAGGCTCAATTGGAAGCCAATTTGGGTGCAATCCGAGAATACAAGGATTTGAGTGACCAAATGGACTCCGTTTGATTTCAATCCATGTGTGGCACCATAATAACGTCAAATGGGACATGTTTGACTCAACAAAAAGGTTCGGTTGTTCTTAACGAAGAAGGAAAACTCATTTGTACGTTGTAGGCTCAATTGGAGGCCAATTTGGGTGCAATCCGAGAATACAAGGATTTAATTGACCAAATGGACTCCGCTTGGTTTCTAACTCGCATTGAACCATAATAACGTCAAATGGGACTTGTTTGACTCAAAAAAATAGTTCGGTTGTGCTTAACGAAGAAGGAAAACTCGTTTGTACGTTGTAGGCTCAATTGGAGGCCAATTTGGGTGCAATCCGAAAATACATGGATTTGAGTGACCAAATGGACTCCGCTTGGTTTCTAACTCGCATGGATCCATAATAACGTCAAATGGGACATTTTTGACTCAACAAACAAGTTCGGTTGTGCTTAACGAAGAAGGAAAACTCGTTTGTACGTTGTAGGATCAATTGGAGGCCAATTTGGGTGCAATCCGAGAATACAAAGATTTGAGTGACCAAATGGACTCCTTTTGATTTCAATAATCGCGCGACACCATAATAATGTCAAATGGGACATATTTGACTCAACAAACAAATTCGGTTGTGCTTAACGAAGAAAGAAAACTCGTTTGTACGTTGTAGGCTTGTTTGGAGTCCAATTTAGGTGCAATCCGAGAATACAAGGATTTGAGTGACCAAATGGACTCCGCTTGGTTTCTAACTCGCGTGGAACCATAATAACGTCAAATGGGACATGTTTGACTTGACAAACAAATTCGGTTGTGCTTAACGAAGAAGGAAAACTTGTTTGTACGTTGTAGGCTCAATTTGACGCCAATTTGGTGCAATCCGAGAATACAAGGATTTGAGTGACCAAATGGACTCCGTTTGATTTCAATCCGTGCGTGGCACCATAATAACGTCAAATGGGACATGTTTCACTCAACAAAAAGGTTCGGTTGTGCTTAACGAAGAAGGAAAACTCGTTTGTACGTTGTAGGCTCAATTGGAGGCCAATTTGGGAGCAATCCGAGAATACAAGGATTTGAGTGACCAAATGGACTCCGTTTGATTTCAATCCGTGCGTGGCACCATAATAACGTCAAATGGGACATGTGTGACTCAACAAATAGGTTCGGTTGTGCTTAACGAAGAAGGAAAACTCGTTTCTACGTTGTACGCTCAATTGGAGGCCAATTTAGGTGCAATCCGAGAATGCAAGGGTTTGAGTGTCCAAATGGACTCCGCTTGGTTTCTAACTCACATGGAACCATAATAACGTCAAATGGGACATGTTTGACTGTACAAAAAAGTTCGTTTGTGCTTAACTAAGAAGCAAAACTCGTTTGTATGTTGTAGGCTCAATTGGAGGCCAATTTGGGTGCAATCCGAGAATACAAAGATTTGAGTGACCAAATGGACTCCGTTTGATATCAATCCTCACGGGGCACCATAATAACGTCAAATGGGACATGTTTGACTCAACAAAAAGGTTCGGTTGTGCTTAACGAATAAGGAGAACTCGTTTGTACGTTGTAGGCTCAAGTGGAGGCCAATTTGGGTGCAATCCGAGAATACAAAGATTTGAGTGACGAAATGGACTCCGTTTGATTTCAATCCTCGCGTGGCACCATAATAACATCAAATGGGACATGTTTGACAAAAAAAAAAGGTTCGGTTGTGCTTAACGAATAAGGAACACTCGTTTGTACGTTGTAGGCTTAATTGGAGGCCAATTTGGGTGCAATCCGAGAATACAAGGATTTGAGTGACCAAATGGATTCCGCTTGGTTTCTAACTCGCGTGGCAAAATAATAACGTCAAATGGGACGTGTTTGAATCTACAAACTAGTTCGGGTATGCTTAACGAAAAAGAAAAACTCGTTTGTACATTGTAGGCTCAATTGGAGGCCAATTTGTGTTCAATCCGAGCATACACGGATTTGAGTGAGCAAATGGACTCCGTTTGATTTCAATCCTTGCGTGGCACCATAATAAATTCAAATGGGACATTTTTTACTCAACAAAAAGTTCGGTTGTTCTTAACAAAAAAGGAAAACTCGTTTGTACGTTGTAGGCTCAATTGGAGGCCAATTTAGGTGCAATCCGAGAATACAAAGATTTGAGTGACCAATTGGACTCCGTTTGATTTCAATCCTCGCGTGGCACCATAATAACGTCAAATGGGACATGTTTGACACAACAAAAAGGTTCGGTTGTGCTTAACGATCAAGGAAAACTTGTTTGTACGTTGTAGGCTCAATTGGAGGCCAATTTGGGTGCAATCCGAGAATACAAGGATTTGAGTGACCAAATGGACTCCGCTTGGTTTCTAACTCGCGTGGAACCATAATAACGTCAAATGGGACATTTTTGACTCGACAAACAAGTTCGGTTGTGCTTAACGAAGAAGGAAAACTTGAATGTACGTTGTAGGCTCAATTGGAGGCCAATTTGGGTGCAATCCGAGAATACAAGGATTTGAGTGACCAAATGGATTCCGCTTGGTTTCTAACTCGCGTGGCACCATAATAACGTCAAATGGGACATGTTTGAATCTACAAACTAGTTCGTGTGTGCTTAACGAAAAATAAAAACTCGTTTGTACATTTTGGCTCAATTGGAGGCCAATTTGTGTTCAATCCGAGAATACACGAATTTGAGCGAGCAAATGGACTCCGTTTGATTTCAATCCTTGCGTGGCACCATAATAACTTCAAATGGGACATTTTTTACTCAACAAAAAGGTTCGGTTGTTCTTAACAAAGAAGAAAAACTCGTTTGTACGTCGTAGGCTCAATTGGAGGCCAATTTAGGTGCAATCCGAGAATACAAAGATTTGAGTGACCAAATGGACTCCGTTTGATTTCAATCCTCGCGTGGCATTATAATAACGTCAAATGGGACATGTTTGACACAACAAAAAGGTTCGGTTGTGCTTAACGAAGAAGGAAAACTCGTTTGTACGTTGTAGGCTCAATTGGAGGCCAATTTGGGTGCAATCCGAGAATACAAGGATTTGAGTGACCAAATGGACTCCGTTTGATTTCAATCCATGTGTGGAACCATAATAACATCAAATGGGACATGTTTGACTCAACAAAAAGGTTCGGTTGTGCTTAACGAAGAAGGAAAACTCGTTTCTACATTTTACGCTCAATTGGAGGCCAATTTGGGTGCAATCCGAGAATACAAGGATTTAAGGGACCAAATGGACTCCGCTTGGTTTCTAACTCGCATTGAACCATAATAACGTCAAATGGTACATTTTTGAGTCAAAAAACAAGTTCGGTTGTGCTTAACGAAGACGAAAAACTCGTTTGTACGTTGTAGGCTCAATTGGAGGCCAATTTGGCTGCAATCCGAGAATACAAGGATTTGAGTGACCAAATGGAGTCCGCTTGGTTTCTAACTCGCATGGAACCATAATAACGTCAAATGGGACATTTTTAACTCAACAAACAAGTTCGGTTGTGCTTAACGAAGAAGGAAAACTCGTTTGTACGTTGTAGGCTTGTTTGGAGGCCAATTTGGGTGCAATCCGAAAATACAAGGATTTGAGTGACCAAATGGACTCGGCTTGGTTTCTAACTCGCGTGGCACCATAATAACGTCAAATGGGACATGTTTGACTCTACAAGCAAGTTCGTTTGTGCTTAACGAAGAAGGAAAACTCGTTCGTACGTTGTAGGCTCAATTGGACGCCAATTTGGTGCAATCCGAGAATACAAGGATTTGAGTGACCCAATGGAATCCGTTTGATTTCAATCCTCGCGTGGCACCTTAATAACATCAAATGGGACATGTTTTACTCAACAAAAAGGTTCAGTTGTGCTTAACAAAGAAGGAAAACTCGTTTGTACGTTGTAGGCTCAATTGGAGGCCAATTTGGGAGCAATCCGAGAATACAAGGATTTGAGTGACCAAATGGACTCCGTTTGATTTCAATCCACGTGTGGCACCATAATAACGTCAAATGGGACATGTTTGACACAAAAAATAGGTTCGGTTGTTCTTAACGAAGAAGGAAAACTCGTTTCTACGTTGTACGCTCAATTGTAGGCCAATTTAGGTGCAATCCGAGAATGCAAGGATTTGACTGTCCAAATGGACTCCGCTTGGTATCTAACTCACATGGAACCATAAAAAGGTCAAATGGGACATGTTTGACTCTACAAAAAATTTCGTTTGTGCTTGACTAAGAAGCAAAACTCGTTTGTATGTTGTAGGCTCAATTTTAGGCCAATTTGGGTGCAATCCGAGAATACAAAGATTTGAGTGACCAAATGGACTCCGTTTGATATCAATCCTCATGGGGCACCATAATAACGTCAAATGGGACATGTTTGACTCAACAAAAAGGTTCGGTTGTGCTTAACGAATAAGGAAAACTCGTTTGTACGTTGTAGGCTCAATTGGAAGCCAATTTGGGTGCAATCCGAGAATACAAGGATTTGAGTGACCAAATGGACTCCGTTTGATTTCAATCCATGTGTGGCACCATAATAACGTCAAATGGGACATGTTTGACTCAACAAAAAGGTTCGGTTGTTCTTAACGAAGAAGGAAAACTCATTTGTACGTTGTAGGCTCAATTGGAGGCCAATTTGGGTGCAATCCGAGAATACAAGGATTTAAGGGACCAAATGGACTCCGCTTGGTTTCTAACTCGCATTGAACCATAATAACGTCAAATGGGACTTGTTTGACTCAACAAAATAGTTCGGTTGTGCTTAACGAAGAAGGAAAACTCGTTTGTACGTTGTAGGCTCAATTGGAGGCCAATTTGGGTGCAATCCGAAAATACATGGATTTGAGTGACCAAATGGACTCCGCTTGGTTTCTAACTCGCATGGATCCATAATAACGTCAAATGGGAAATTTTTGACTCAACAAACAAGTTCGGTTGTGCTTAACGAAGAAGGAAAACTCGTTTGTACGTTGTAGGATCAATTGGAGGCCAATTTGGGTGCAATCCGAGAATACAAAGATTTGAGTGACCAAATGGACTCCTTTTGATTTCAATAATCGCGCGACACCATAATAATGTCAAATGGGACATATTTGACTCAACAAACAAATTCGGTTGTGCTTAACGAAGAAAGAAAACTCGTTTGTACGTTGTAGGCTTGTTTGGAGTCCAATTTAGGTGCAATCCGAGAATACAAGGATTTGAGTGACCAAATGGACTCCGCTTGGTTTCTAACTCGCGTGGAACCATAATAACGTCAAATGGGACATGTTTGACTTGACAAACAAATTCGGTTGTGCTTAACGAAGAAGGAAAACTTGTTTGTACGTTGTAGGCTCAATTTGACGCCAATTTGGTGCAATCCGAGAATACAAGGATTTGAGTGACCAAATGGACTCCGTTTGATTTCAATCCGTGCGTTGCACCATAATAACGTCAAATGGGACATGTTTCACTCAACAAAAAGGTTCGGTTGTGCTTAACGAAGAAGGAAAACTCGTTTGTACGTTGTAGGCTCAATTGGAGGCCAATTTGGGAGCAATCCGAGAATACAAGGATTTGAGTGACCAAATGGACTCCGTTTGATTTCAATCCGTGCGTGGCACCATAATAACGTCAAATGGGACATGTGTGACTCAACAAATAGGTTCGGTTGTGCTTAACGAAGAAGGAAAACTCGTTTCTACGTTGTACGCTCAATTGGAGGCCAATTTAGGTGCAATCCGAGAATGCAAGGGTTTGAGTGTCCAAATGGACTCCGCTTGGTTTCTAACTCACATGGAACCATAATAACGTCAAATGGGACATGTTTGACTGTACAAAAAAGTTCGTTTGTGCTTAACTAAGAAGCAAAACTCGTTTGTATGTTGTAGGCTCAATTGGAGGCCAATTTGGGTGCAATCCGAGAATACAAAGATTTGAGTGACCAAATGGACTCCGTTTGATATCAATCCTCACGGGGCACCATAATAACGTCAAATGGGACATGTTTGACTCAACAAAAAGGTTCGGTTGTGCTTAACGAATAAGGAGAACTCGTTTGTACGTTGTAGGCTCAAGTGGAGGCCAATTTGGGTGCAATCCGAGAATACAAAGATTTGAGTGACGAAATGGACTCCGTTTGATTTCAATCCTCGCGTGGCACCATAATAACATCAAATGGGACATGTTTGACAAAAAAAAAAGGTTCGGTTGTGCTTAACGAATAAGGAACACTCGTTTGTACGTTGTAGGCTTAATTGGAGGCCAATTTGGGTGCAATCCGAGAATACAAGGATTTGAGTGACCAAATGGATTCCGCTTGGTTTCTAACTCGCGTGGCAAAATAATAACGTCAAATGGGACGTGTTTGAATCTACAAACTAGTTCGGGTATGCTTAACGAAAAAGAAAAACTCGTTTGTACATTGTAGGCTCAATTGGAGGCCAATTTGTGTTCAATCCGAGCATACACGGATTTGAGTGAGCAAATGGACTCCGTTTGATTTCAATCCTTGCGTGGCACCATAATAAATTCAAATGGGACATTTTTTACTCAACAAAAAGTTCGGTTGTTCTTAACAAAAAAGGAAAACTCGTTTGTACGTTGTAGGCTCAATTGGAGGCCAATTTAGGTGCAATCCGAGAATACAAAGATTTGAGTGACCAATTGGACTCCGTTTGATTTCAATCCTCGCGTGGCACCATAATAACGTCAAATGGGACATGTTTGACACAACAAAAAGGTTCGGTTGTGCTTAACGATCAAGGAAAACTTGTTTGTACGTTGTAGGCTCAATTGGAGGCCAATTTGGGTGCAATCCGAGAATACAAGGATTTGAGTGACCAAATGGACTCCGCTTGGTTTCTAACTCGCGTGGAACCATAATAACGTCAAATGGGACATTTTTGACTCTACAAACAAGTTCGGTTGTGCTTAACGAAGAAGGAAAACTTGAATGTACGTTGTAGGCTCAATTGGAGGCCAATTTGGGTGCAATCCGAGAATACAAGGATTTGAGTGACCAAATGTACTCCGCTTGGTTTCTAACTCGCATGGAACCATAATAACGTCAAATGGGACATTTTTGACTCAACAAACAAGTTCGGTTGTGCTTAACGAAGAAAGAAAACTCATGTGTACGTTGTAGGCTTGTTTGGAGGCCAATTTGGGTGCAATCCGAGAATACAAAGATTTGAGTGACCAAATGGACTCCGTTTGATTTCAATTCTCGCGTGGCACCATAATAACGTCAAATGGGACATGTTTGAAACAACAAAAAGGTTCGGTTGTGTTAACAAATAAGGAAAACTCGTTTGTACGTTGTAGGCTCAATTGGAGGCCAATTTGGGTGCAATCCGAGAAGACAAGGATTTGAGTGACCAAATGGACTCCGCTTGATTTCAATCCTCGCATGGCACCATAATAACGTTAAATGGGACATGTTTTACTCAACAAAAAGGTTCGGTTGTGCTTAACGAATATGGAAAACTCATTTGTACGTTGTAGGCTCAATTGGAGGCTAAATTCGGTGCAATCCGAGAATACAAGGATTTGAGTGACCAAATGGACTCCGCTTGGTTTCTAACTCGCGTGACACCATAATAATGTTAAATGGGACATATTAGACTCAACAAACAAGTTTGGTTGTGCTTAAGGAAGAAGGAAAACTCGTTTGTACGTTGTAGGCTCAATTGGAGGCCAATTTGGGTGCAATCCGAGAATACAAAGATTTGAGTGACCAAATGGACTCCGTTTGATTTCAATCCTCGCGTGGCACCATAATAACATCAAATGGGACATGTTTGACAAAAAAAAAAGGTTCGGTTGTGCTTAACGAATAAGGAACACTCGTTTGTACGTTGTAGGCTTAATTGGAGGCCAATTTGGGTGCAATCCGAGAATACAAGGATTTGAGTGACCAAATGGATTCCGCTTGGTTTCTAACTCGCGTGGCACCATAATAACGTCAAATGGGACATGTTTGAATCTACAAACTAGTTCGTGTGTGCTTAACGAAAAAGAAAAACTCGTTTGTACATTTTGGCTCAATTGGAGGCCAATTTGTGTTCAATCCGAGAATACACGAATTTGAGCGAGCAAATGGACTCCGTTTGATTTCAATCCTTGCGTGGCACCATAATAACTTCAAATGGGACATTTTTTACTCAACAAAAAGGTTCGGTTGTTCTTAACAAAGAAGAAAAACTCGTTTGTACGTCGTAGGCTCAATTGGAGGCCAATTTAGGTGCAATCCGAGAATACAAAGATTTGAGTGACCAAATGGACTCCGTTTGATTTCAATCCTCGCGTGGCATTATAATAACGTCAAATGGGACATGTTTGACACAACAAAAAGGTTCGGTTGTGCTTAACGATTAAGGAAAACTTGTTTGTACGTTGTAGGCTCAATTGGAGGCCAATTTGGGTGCAATCCGAGAATACAAGGATTTGAGTGACCAAATGGACTCCGCTTGGTTTCTAACTCGCGTGGAACCATAATAACTTCAAATGGCACATTTTTGACTCTACAAACAAGTTCGGTTGTGCTTAACGAAGAAGGAAAACTCGTTTGTATGTTGTAGGCTCAATTCTAGGCCAATTTGGGTGCAATCCGAAAATACATGGATTTGAGTGACCTAATGGACTCTGCTTGGTTTCTAACTCGCATGGCACCATAATAACATCAAATGGGACATGTATGACTCGACAAACAAGTTCGGTTGTGCTTAACGAAGAAGGAAAACTTGTTTGTACGTTGTAGGCTCAATTGGACGCCAATTTGGTGCAATCCGAGAATACAAGGATTTGAGTGACCAAATGGACTCCGTTTGATTTCAATCCTCGCGTGGCACCATAATAAAGTCAAATGGGACATGTTTCACTCAACAAAAAGGTTCGGTTGTGCTTAACGAAGAAGGAAAACTCGTTTGTACGTTGTAGGCTCAATTGGAGGCCAATTTGGGAGCAATCCGAGAATACAAGGATTTGAGTGACCAAATGGACTCGGTTTGATTTCAATCCATGCGTGGCACCATAATAACATCAAATGGGACATGTTTGACTCAACAAAAAGGTTCGGTTGTGCTTAACGAAGAAGGAAAACTCGTTTCTACGTTGTACGCTCAATTGGAGGCCAATTTGGGTGCAATCCGAGAATACAAGGATTTAAGGGACCAATTGGACTCCGCTTGGTTTCTAACTCGCATTGAACCATAATAACGTCAAATGGGACATGTTTGACTCAACAAACAAGTTCGGTTGTGCTTAACGAAGACGGAAAACTCGTTTGTACGTTGTAGGCTCAATTGGAGGCCAATTTGGCTGCAATCCGAGAATACAAGGATTTGAGTGACCAAATGGACTCCGCTTGGTTTCTAACTCGCATGGAACCATAATAATGTAAAATGGGACATTTTTGAATCAACAAACAAGTTCGGTTGTGCTTAACGAAGAAGGAAAACTCGTTTGTACGTTGTAGGATCAATTGGAGGCCAATTTGTGTGCAATCCGAGAATACAAAGATTTGAGTGACCAAATGGACTCCTTTTGATTTCAATCCTCGCACGGCACCATAATAATGTCAAATGGGACATCTTTGACTCAACAAACAAGTTCGTTTGTGCTTAACGAAGAAGGAAAACTCGTTTGTACGTTGTAGGCTTGTTTGGAGGCCAATTTGGGTGCAATCCGAGAATACAAGGATTTGAGTGACCAAATGGACTCCGCTTGGTTTCTAACTCGCATTGAACCATAATAACGTCAAATGGGACATGTTTGACTCTACACACAAGTTCGGTTGTGCTTAACGAAGAAGGAAAACTCGTTTGTACGTTGTAGGCTCAATTGGAGGCCAATTTGGGTGCAATCCGAGAATACAAGGATTTGAGTGACCAAATGGACTCCGTTTGATTTCAATCCAATTGTGGCACCATAATAACATCAAATGGGACATGTTTGACTCAACAAAATGGTTCGGTTGTGCTTAACGAAGAAGGAAAACTCGTTTCTACGTTGTACGCTCAATTGAGGCCAATTTGGGTGCAATCCGAGAATACAAGGATTTAAGGGACCAAATGGACTCCGCTTGGTTTCTAACTCGCATGGAACCATAATAACGTCAAATGGTACATTTTTGACTAAACATAAAAGTTTGGTGTTGCTTAACGAAGAAGGAAAACTCGTTTGTACGTTGTAGGATCAATTGGAGGCCAATTTGGGTGCAATCCGAGAATACAAAGATTTGAGTGACCAAATGGACTCCTTTTGATTTCAATCCTCGCGCGGCACCATAATAATGTCAAATGGGACATCTTTGACTCAACAAACAAGTTCGGTTGTGCTTAACGAAGAAGGAAACCTCGTTTGTATGTTGTAGGCTTGTTTGGAGGCCAATTTGGGTGCAATCCGAGAATACAAGGATTTGAGTGACCAAATGGACTCCGCTTGGTTTCTAACTCGTGTGGCACCATAATAACGTCAAATGGGACATGTATGACTGGACAAACAAGTTCGGTTTGTGCTTAACGAAGAAGGAAAACTCGTTTGTACGTTGTAGGCTCAAGTGGAGGCCAATTTGGTGCAATCCGAGAATACAAAGATTTGAGTGACGAAATGGACTCCGTTTGATTTCAATCCTCGCGTGGCACCATAATAACATCAAATGGGACATGTTTGACAAAAAAAAAAGGTTCGGTTGTGCTTAACGAATAAGGAACACTCGTTTGTACGTTGTAGGCTTAATTGGAGGCCAATTTGGGTGCAATCCGAGAATACAAGGATTTGAGTGACCAAATGGATTCCGCTTGGTTTCTAACTCGCGTGGCAAAATAATAACGTCAAATGGGACATGTTTGAATCTACAAAATAGTTCGGGTATGCTTAACGAAAAAGAAAAACTCGTTTGTACATTGTAGGCTCAATTGGAGGCCAATTTGTGTTCAATCCGAGCATACACGGATTTGAGTGAGCAAATGGACTCCGTTTGATTTCAATCCTTGCGTGGCACCATAATAAATTCAAATGGGACATTTTTTACTCAACAAAAAGGTTCGGTTGTTCTTAACGAAAAAGGAAAACTCGTTTGTACGTTGTAGGCTCAATTGGAGGCCAATTTAGGTGCAATCCGAGAATACAAAGATTTGAGTGACCAATTGGACTCCGTTTGATTTCAATCCTCGCGTGGAACCATAATAACGTCAAATGGGACATGTTTGACACAACAAAAAGGTTCGGTTGTGCTTAACGATCAAGGAAAACTTGTTTGTACGTTGTAGGCTCAATTGGAGGCCAATTTGGGTGCAATCCGAGAATACAAGGATTTGAGTGACCAAATGGACTCCGCTTGGTTTCTAACTCGCGTGGAACCATAATAACGTCAAATGGGACATTTTTGACTCTACAAACAAGTTCGGTTGTGCTTAACGAAGAAGGAAAACTTGAATGTACGTTGTAGGCTCAATTGGAGGCCAATTTGGGTGCAATCCGAGAATACAAGGATTTGAGTAACCAAATGTACTCCGCTTGGTTTCTAACTCGCATGGAACCGTAATAACGTCAAATGGGACATTTTTGACTCAACAAACAAGTTCGGTTGTGCTTAACGAAGAAAGAAAACTAATGTGTACGTTGTAGGCTTGTTTGGAGGCCAATTTGGGTGCAATCCGAGAATACAAAGATTTGAGTGACCAAATGGACTCCGTTTGATTTCAATTCTCGCGTGGCACCATAATAACGTCAAATGGGACATGTTTGAAACAACAAAAAGGTTCGGTTGTGTTAACAAATAAGGAAAACTCGTTTGTACGTTGTAGGCTCAATTGGAGGCCAATTTGGGTGCAATCCGAGAATACAAGGATTTGAGTGACCAAATGGACTCCGCTTGATTTCAATCCTTGCATGGCACCATAATAACGTTAAATGGGACATGTTTTACTCAACAAAAAGGTTCGGTTGTGCTTAACGAATATGGAAAACTCGTTTGTACGTTGTAGGCTCAATTGGAGGCTAAATTCGGTGCAATCCGAGAATACAAGGATTTGAGTGACCAAATGGACTCCGCTTGGTTTCCAACTCGCGTGACACCATAATAATGTTAAATGGGACATATTAGACTCAACAAACAAGTTTGGTTGTGCTTAACGAAGAAGGAAAACTCGTTTGTACGTTGTAGGCTCAATTGGAGGCCAATTTGGGTGCAATCCGAGAATACAAAGATTTGAGTGACCAAATGGACTCCGTTTGATTTCAATCCTCGCGTGGCACCATAATAACATCAAATGGGACATGTTTGACAAAAAAAAAAGGTTCGGTTGTGCTTAACGAATAAGGAACACTCGTTTGTACGTTGTAGGCTTAATTGGAGGCCAATTTGGGTGCAATCCGAGAATACAAGGATTTGAGTGACCAAATGGATTCCGCTTGGTTTCTAACTCGCGTGGCAAAATAATAACGTCAAATGGGACGTGTTTGAATCTACAAACTAGTTCGGGTATGCTTAACGAAAAAGAAAAACTCGTTTGTACATTGTAGGCTCAATTGGAGGCCAATTTGTGTTCAATCCGAGCATACACGGATTTGAGTGAGCAAATGGACTCCGTTTGATTTCAATCCTTGCGTGGCACCATAATAAATTCAAATGGGACATTTTTTACTCAGCAAAAAGTTCGGTTGTTCTTAACAAAAAAGGAAAACTCGTTTGTACGTTGTAGGCTCAATTGGAGGCCAATTTAGGTGCAATCCGAGAATACAAAGATTTGAGTGACCAATTGGACTCCGTTTGATTTCAATCCTCGCGTGGCACCATAATAACGTCAAATGGGACATGTTTGACACAACAAAAAGGTTCGGTTGTGCTTAACGATCAAGGAAAACTTGTTTGTACGTTGTAGGCTCAATTGGAGGCCAATTTGGGTGCAATCCGAGAATACAAGGATTTGAGTGACCAAATGGACTCCGCTTGGTTTCTAACTCGCGTGGAACCATAATAACGTCAAATGGGACATTTTTGACTCTACAAACAAGTTCGGTTGTGCTTAACGAAGAAGGAAAACTTGAATGTACGTTGTAGGCTCAATTGGAGGCCAATTTGGGTGCAATCCGAGAATACAAGGATTTGAGTGACCAAATGTACTCCGCTTGGTTTCTAACTCGCATGGAACCATAATAACGTCAAATGGGACATTTTTGACTCAACAAACAAGTTCGTTTGTGCTTAACGAAGAAAGAAAACTCATGTGTACGTTGTAGGCTTGTTTGGAGGCCAATTTGGGTGCAATCCGAGAATACAAAGATTTGAGTGACCAAATGGACTCCGTTTGATTTCAATTCTCGCGTGGCACCATAATAACGTCAAATGGGACATGTTTGAAACAACAAAAAGGTTCGGTTGTGTTAACAAATAAGGAAAACTCGTTTGTACGTTGTAGGCTCAATTGGAGGCCAATTTGGGTGCAATCCGAGAATACAAGGATTTGAGTGACCAAATGGACTCCGCTTGATTTCAATCCTCGCATGGCACCATAATAACGTTAAATGGGACATGTTTTACTCAACAAAAAGGTTCGGTTGTGCTTAACGAATATGGAAAACTCATTTGTACGTTGTAGGCTCAATTGGAGGCTAAATTCGGTGCAATCCGAGAATACAAGGATTTGAGTGACCAAATGGACTCCGCTTGGTTTCTAACTCGCGTGACACCATAATAATGTTAAATGGGACATATTAGACTCAACAAACAAGTTTGGTTGTGCTTAAGGAAGAAGGAAAACTCGTTTGTACGTTGTAGGCTCAATTGGAGGCCAATTTGGGTGCAATCCGAGAATACAAAGATTTGAGTGACCAAATGGACTCCGTTTGATTTCAATCCTCGCGTGGCACCATAATAACATCAAATGGGACATGTTTGACAAAAAAAAAAGGTTCGGTTGTGCTTAACGAATAAGGAACACTCGTTTGTACGTTGTAGGCTTAATTGGAGGCCAATTTGGGTGCAATCCGAGAATACAAGGATTTGAGTGACCAAATGGATTCCGCTTGGTTTCTAACTCGCGTGGCACCATAATAACGTCAAATGGGACATGTTTGAATCTACAAACTAGTTCGTGTGTGCTTAACGAAAAAGAAAAACTCGTTTGTACATTTTGGCTCAATTGGAGGCCAATTTGTGTTCAATCCGAGAATACACGAATTTGAGCGAGCAAATGGACTCCGTTTGATTTCAATCCTTGCGTGGCACCATAATAACTTCAAATGGGACATTTTTTACTCAACAAAAAGGTTCGGTTGTTCTTAACAAAGAAGAAAAACTCGTTTGTACGTCGTAGGCTCAATTGGAGTCCAATTTAGGTGCAATCCGAGAATACAAAGATTTGAGTGACCAAATGGACTCCGTTTGATTTCAATCCTCGCGTGGCATTATAATAATGTCAAATGGGACATGTTTGACACAACAAAAAGGTTCGGTTGTGCTTAACGATTAAGGAAAACTTGTTTGTACGTTGTAGGCTCAATTGGAGGCCAATTTGGGTGCAATCCGAGAATACAAGGATTTGAGTGACCAAATGGACTCCGCTTGGTTTCTAACTCGCGTGGAACCATAATAACTTCAAATGGGACATTTTTGACTCTACAAACAAGTTCGGTTGTGCTTAACGAAGAAGGAAAACTCGTTTGTATGTTGTAGGCTCAATTCTAGGCCAATTTGGGTGCAATCCGAAAATACATGGATTTGAGTGACCTAATGGACTCTGCTTGGTTTCTAACTCGCATGGCACCATAATAACATCAAATGGGACATGTATGACTCGAAAAACAAGTTCGGTTGTGCTTAACGAAGAAGGAAAACTTGTTTGTACGTTGTAGGCTCAATTGGACGCCAATTTGGTGCAATCCGAGAATACAAGGATTTGAGTGACCAAATGGACTCCGTTTGATTTCAATCCTCGCGTGGCACCATAATAAAGTCAAATGGGACATGTTTCACTCAACAAAAAGGTTCGGTTGTGCTTAACGAAGAAGGAAAACTCGTTTGTACGTTGTAGGCTCAATTGGAGGCCAATTTGGGAGCAATCCGAGAATACAAGGATTTGAGTGACCAAATGGACTCGGTTTGATTTCAATCCATGCGTGGCACCATAATAACATCAAATGGGACATGTTTGACTCAACAAAAAGGTTCGGTTGTGCTTAACGAAGAAGGAAAACTCGTTTCTACGTTGTACGCTCAATTGGAGGCCAATTTGGGTGCAATCCGAGAATACAAGGATTTAAGGGACCAATTGGACTCCGCTTGGTTTCTAACTCGCATTGAACCATAATAACGTCAAATGGGACATGTTTGACTCAACAAACAAGTTCGGTTGGGCTTAACGAAGACGGAAAACTCGTTTGTACGTTGTAGGCTCAATTGGAGGCCAATTTGGCTGCAATCCGAGAATACAAGGATTTGAGTGACCAAATGGACTCCGCTTGGTTTCTAACTCGCATGGAACCATAATAATGTAAAATGGGACATTTTTGAATCAACAAACAAGTTCGGTTGTGCTTAACGAAGAAGGAAAACTCGTTTGTACGTTGTAGGATCAATTGGAGGCCAATTTGTGTGCAATCCGAGAATACAAAGATTTGAGTGACCAAATGGACTCCTTTTGATTTCAATCCTCGCACGGCACCATAATAATGTCAAATGGGACATCTTTGACTCAACAAACAAGTTCGTTTGTGCTTAACGAAGAAGGAAAACTCGTTTGTACGTTGTAGGCTTGTTTGGAGGCCAATTTGGGTGCAATCCGAGAATACAAGGATTTGAGTGACCAAATGGACTCCGCTTGGTTTCTAACTCGCATTGAACCATAATAACGTCAAATGGGACATGTTTGACTCTACACACAAGTTCGGTTGTGCTTAACGAAGAAGGAAAACTCGTTTGTACGTTGTAGGCTCAATTGGAGGCCAATTTGGGTGCAATCCGAGAATACAAGGATTTGAGTGACCAAATGGACTCCGTTTGATTTCAATCCAATTGTGGCACCATAATAACATCAAATGGGACATGTTTGACTCAACAAAATGGTTCGGTTGTGCTTAACGAAGAAGGAAAACTCGTTTCTACGTTGTACGCTCAATTGGAGGCCAATTTGGGTGCAATCCGAGAATACAAGGATTTAAGGGACCAAATGGACTCCGCTTGGTTTCTAACTCGCATGGAACCATAATAACGTCAAATGGTACATTTTTGACTAAACATAAAAGTTTGGTGTTGCTTAACGAAGAAGGAAAACTCGTTTGTACGTTGTAGGATCAATTGGAGGCCAATTTGGGTGCAATCCGAGAATACAAAGATTTGAGTGACCAAATGGACTCCTTTTGATTTCAATCCTCGCGCGGCACCATAATAATGTCAAATGGGACATCTTTGACTCAACAAACAAGTTCGGTTGTGCTTAACGAAGAAGGAAACCTCGTTTGTATGTTGTAGGCTTGTTTGGAGGCCAATTTGGGTGCAATCCGAGAATACAAGGATTTGAGTGACCAAATGGACTCCGCTTGGTTTCTAACTCGTGTGGCACCATAATAACGTCAAATGGGACATGTATGACTGGACAAACAAGTTCGGTTTGTGCTTAACGAAGAAGGAAAACTCGTTTGTACGTTGTAGGCTCAATTGGAGGCCAATTTAGGTGCAATCCGAGAATACAAAGATTTGAGTGACCAATTGGACTCCGTTTGATTTCAATCCTCGCGTGGAACCATAATAACGTCAAATGGGACATGTTTGACACAACAAAAAGGTTCGGTTGTGCTTAACGATCAAGGAAAACTTGTTTGTACGTTGTAGGCTCAATTGGAGGCCAATTTGGGTGCAATCCGAGAATACAAGGATTTGAGTGACCAAATGGACTCCGCTTGGTTTCTAACTCGCGTGGAACCATAATAACGTCAAATGGGACATTTTTGACTCTACAAACAAGTTCGGTTGTGCTTAACGAAGAAGGAAAACTTGAATGTACGTTGTAGGCTCAATTGGAGGCCAATTTGGGTGCAATCCGAGAATACAAGGATTTGAGTGACCAAATGGACTCCGCTTGGTTTCTAACTCGCATGGAACCATAATAATGTCAAATGGGACATTTTTGAATCAACAAACAAGTTCGGTTGTGCTTGACGAAGAAGGAAAACTCGTTTGTACGTTGTAGGATCAATTGGAGGCCAATTTGGGTGCAATCCGAGAATACAAAGATTTGAGTGACCAAATGGACTCCTTTTGATTTCAATCCTTGCGCGGCACCATAATAATGTCAAATGGGACATCTTTGACTCAACAAACAAGTTCGGTTGTGCTTAACGAAGAAGGAAAACTCGTTTGTACGTTGTAGGCTTGTTTGGAGGCCAATTTGGGTGCAATCCGAGAATACAAGGATTTGAGTGACGAAATGGACTCCGTTTGATATCAATCCTCGCGGGGCACCATAATAACGTCAAATGGGACATGTTTGACTCAACAAAAAGGTTCGGTTGTGCTTAACGAATAAGGAAAACTCGTTTGTACGTTGTAGGCTCAATTGGAGGCTAATTTGGGTGCAATCCGAGAATACAAGGATTTGAGTGACCAAATGGACTCCGCTTGGTTTCTAACTCACGTGACACCATAATAATGTTAAATGGGACATATTAGACTCAACAAACAAGTTCGTTTGTGCTTAACGAAGAAGGAAAACTCGTTTGTACGTTGTAGGCTCAAGTGGAGGCCAATTTGGGTGCAATCCGAGAATACAAAGATTTGAGTGAGGAAATGGACTCCGTTTGATTTCAATCCTCGCGTGGCACCATAATAACATCAAATGGGACATTTTTGACAAAAAAAAAAGGTTCGGTTGTGCTTAACGAATAAGGAACACTCGTTTGTACGTTGTAGGCTTAATTGGAGGCCAATTTGGGTGCAATCCGAGAATACAAGGATTTGAGTGACCAAATGGATTCCGCTTGGTTTCTAACTCGCGTGCCAAAATAATAACGTAAAATGGGACATGTTTGAATCTACAAACTAGTTCGGGTGTACTTAACGAAAAAGAAATCTCGTTTGTACATTGTAGGCTCAATTGGAGGCCAATTTGTGTTCAATCCGAGCATACACGGATTTGAGTGAGCAAATGGACTCCGTTTGATTTCAATCCTTGCGTGGCACCATAATAAATTCAAATGGGACATTTTTTACTCAACAAAAAGGTTCGGTTGTTCTTAACAAAGAAGGAAAACTCGTTTGTACGTTGTAGGCTCAATTGGAGGCCAATTTAGGTGCAATCCGAGAATACAAAGATTTGAGTGACCAAATGGACTCCGTTTGATTTCAATCCTCGCGTGGCACCATAATAACGTCAAATGGGACATGTTTGACACAACAAAAAGGTTCGGTTGTGCTTAACGAATAAGGAACACTCGTTTGTACGTTGTAGGCTTAATTGGAGGCCAATTTGGGTGCAATCCGAGAATACAAGGATTTGAGTGACCAAATGGATCCCGCTTGGTTTCTAACTCGCGTGGCACCATAATAACGTCAAATGGGACATGTTTGAATCTACAAACTAGTTCGTGTGTGCTTAACGAAAAAGAAAAACTCGTTTGTACATTTTGGCTCAATTGGAGGCCAATTTGTGTTCAATCCGAGAATACACGGATTTGAGCGAGCAAATGGACTCCGTTTGATTTCAATCCTTGCGTGGCACCATAATAACTTCAAATGGGACATTTTTTACTCAACAAAAAGGTTCGGTTGTTCTTAACAAAGAAGAAAAACTCGTTTGTACGTTGTAGGCTCAATTGGAGGCCAATTTAGGTGCAATCCGAGAATACAAAGATTTGAGTGACCAAATGGACTCCGTTTGATTTCAATCCTCGCGTGGCATTATAATAACGTCAAATGGGACATGTTTGACACAACAAAAAGGTTCGGTTGTGCTTAACGATTAAGGAAAACTTGTTTGTACGTTGTAGGCTCAATTGGAGGCCAATTTGGGTGCAATCCGAGAATACAAGGATTTGAGTGACCAAATGGACTCCGCTTGGTTTCTAACTCGCGTGGAACCATAATAACTTCAAATGGGACATTTTTGACTCTACAAACAAGTTCGCTTGTGCTTAACGAAGAAGGAAAACTCGTTTGTATGTTGTAGGCTCAATTGGAGGCCAATTTGGGTGCAATCCGAAAATACATGGATTTGAGTGACCTAATGGACTCTGCTTGGTTTCTAACTCGCATGGCACCATAATAACATCAAATGGGACATGTATGACTCGACAAACAAGTTCGGTTGTGCTTAACGAAGAAGGAAAACTTGTTTGTACGTTGTAGGCTCAATTGGACGCCAATTTGGTGCAATCCGAGAATACAAGGATTTGAGTGACCAAATGGACTCCTTTTGATTTCAATCCTCGCGTGGCACCATAATAAAGTCAAATGGGACATGTTTCACTCAACAAAAAGGTTCGGTTGTGCTTAACGAAGAAGGAAAACTCGTTTGTACGTTGTAGGCTCAATTGGAGGCCAATTTGGGAGCAATCCGAGAATACAAGGATTTGAGTGACCAAATGGACTCGGTTTGATTTCAATCCATGCGTGGCACCATAATAACATCAAATGGGACATGTTTGACTCAACAAAAAGGTTCGTTTGTGCTTAACGAAGAAGGAAAACTCGTTTCTACGTTGTACGCTCAATTGGAGGCCAATTTGGGTGCAATCAGATAATACAAGGATTTAAGGGACCAATTGGACTCCGCTTGGTTTCTAACTCACATTGAACCATAATAACGTCAAATGGGACATGTTTGACTCAACAAACAAGTTCGGTTGTGCTTAACGAAGACGGAAAACTCGTTTGTACGTTGTAGGCTCAATTGGAGGCCAATTTGGCTGCAATCCGAGAATACAAGGATTTGAGTGACCAAATGGACTCCGCTTGGTTTCTAACTCGCATGGAACCATAATAATGTCAAATGGGACATTTTTTAATCAACAAACAAGTTCAGTTGTGCTTAACGAAGAAGGAAAACTCGTTTGTACGTTGTAGGATCAATTGGAGGCCAATTTGGGTGCAATCCGAGAATACAAAGATTTGAGTGACCAAATGGACTCCTTTTGATTTCAATCCTCGCGCGGCACCATAATAATGTCAAATGGGACATCTTTGACTCAACAAACAAGTTCGGTTGTGCTTAACGAAGAAGGAAAACTCGTTTGTACGTTGTAGGCTTGTTTGGAGGCCAATTTGGGTGCAATCCGAGAATACAAGGATTTGAGTGACCAAATGGACTCCGCTTGGTTTCTAACTCGCATGGAACCATAATAACGTCAAATGGGACATTTTTGACTCAACAAACAAGTTCGTTTGTGCTTAACGAAGAAAGAAAACTCATGTGTACGTTGTAGGCTTGTTTGGAGGCCAATTTGGGTGCAATCCGAGAATACAAAGATTTGAGTGACCAAATGGACTCCGTTTGATTTCAATTCTCGCGTGGCACCATAATAACGTCAAATGGGACATGTTTGAAACAACAAAAAGGTTCGGTTGTGTTAACAAATAAGGAAAACTCGTTTGTACGTTGTAGGCTCAATTGGAGGCCAATTTGGGTGCAATCCGAGAATACAAGGATTTGAGTGACCAAATGGACTCCGCTTGATTTCAATCCTCGCATGGCACCATAATAACGTTAAATGGGACATGTTTTACTCAACAAAAAGGTTCGGTTGTGCTTAACGAATATGGAAAACTCATTTGTACGTTGTAGGCTCAATTGGAGGCTAAATTCGGTGCAATCCGAGAATACAAGGATTTGAGTGACCAAATGGACTCCGCTTGGTTTCTAACTCGCGTGACACCATAATAATGTTAAATGGGACATATTAGACTCAACAAACAAGTTTGGTTGTGCTTAAGGAAGAAGGAAAACTCGTTTGTACGTTGTAGGCTCAATTGGAGGCCAATTTGGGTGCAATCCGAGAATACAAAGATTTGAGTGACCAAATGGACTCCGTTTGATTTCAATCCTCGCGTGGCACCATAATAACATCAAATGGGACATGTTTGACAAAAAAAAAAGGTTCGGTTGTGCTTAACGAATAAGGAACACTCGTTTGTACGTTGTAGGCTTAATTGGAGGCCAATTTGGGTGCAATCCGAGAATACAAGGATTTGAGTGACCAAATGGATTCCGCTTGGTTTCTAACTCGCGTGGCACCATAATAACATCAAATGGGACATGTTTGAATCTACAAACTAGTTCGTGTGTGCTTAACGAAAAAGAAAAACTCGTTTGTACATTTTGGCTCAATTGGAGGCCAATTTGTGTTCAATCCGAGAATACACGAATTTGAGCGAGCAAATGGACTCCGTTTGATTTCAATCCTTGCGTGGCACCATAATAACTTCAAATGGGACATTTTTTACTCAACAAAAAGGTTCGGTTGTTCTTAACAAAGAAGAAAAACTCGTTTGTACGTCGTAGGCTCAATTGGAGTCCAATTTAGGTGCAATCCGAGAATACAAAGATTTGAGTGACCAAATGGACTCCGTTTGATTTCAATCCTCGCGTGGCATTATAATAATGTCAAATGGGACATGTTTGACACAACAAAAAGGTTCGGTTGTGCTTAACGATTAAGGAAAACTTGTTTGTACGTTGTAGGCTCAATTGGAGGCCAATTTGGGTGCAATCCGAGAATACAAGGATTTGAGTGACCAAATGGACTCCGCTTGGTTTCTAACTCGCGTGGAACCATAATAACTTCAAATGGGACATTTTTGACTCTACAAACAAGTTCGGTTGTGCTTAACGAAGAAGGAAAACTCGTTTGTATGTTGTAGGCTCAATTCTAGGCCAATTTGGGTGCAATCCGAAAATACATGGATTTGAGTGACCTAATGGACTCTGCTTGGTTTCTAACTCGCATGGCACCATAATAACATCAAATGGGACATGTATGACTCGAAAAACAAGTTCGGTTGTGCTTAACGAAGAAGGAAAACTTGTTTGTACGTTGTAGGCTCAATTGGACGCCAATTTGGTGCAATCCGAGAATACAAGGATTTGAGTGACCAAATGGACTCCGTTTGATTTCAATCCTCGCGTGGCACCATAATAAAGTCAAATGGGACATGTTTCACTCAACAAAAAGGTTCGGTTGTGCTTAACGAAGAAGGAAAACTCGTTTGTACGTTGTAGGCTCAATTGGAGGCCAATTTGGGAGCAATCCGAGAATACAAGGATTTGAGTGACCAAATGGACTCGGTTTGATTTCAATCCATGCGTGGCACCATAATAACATCAAATGGGACATGTTTGACTCAACAAAAAGGTTCGGTTGTGCTTAACGAAGAAGGAAAACTCGTTTCTACGTTGTACGCTCAATTGGAGGCCAATTTGGGTGCAATCCGAGAATACAAGGATTTAAGGGACCAATTGGACTCCGCTTGGTTTCTAACTCGCATTGAACCATAATAACGTCAAATGGGACATGTTTGACTCAACAAACAAGTTCGGTTGGGCTTAACGAAGACGGAAAACTCGTTTGTACGTTGTAGGCTCAATTGGAGGCCAATTTGGCTGCAATCCGAGAATACAAGGATTTGAGTGACCAAATGGACTCCGCTTGGTTTCTAACTCGCATGGAACCATAATAATGTAAAATGGGACATTTTTGAATCAACAAACAAGTTCGGTTGTGCTTAACGAAGAAGGAAAACTCGTTTGTACGTTGTAGGATCAATTGGAGGCCAATTTGTGTGCAATCCGAGAATACAAAGATTTGAGTGACCAAATGGACTCCTTTTGATTTCAATCCTCGCACGGCACCATAATAATGTCAAATGGGACATCTTTGACTCAACAAACAAGTTCGTTTGTGCTTAACGAAGAAGGAAAACTCGTTTGTACGTTGTAGGCTTGTTTGGAGGCCAATTTGGGTGCAATCCGAGAATACAAGGATTTGAGTGACCAAATGGACTCCGCTTGGTTTCTAACTCGCATTGAACCATAATAACGTCAAATGGGACATGTTTGACTCTACACACAAGTTCGGTTGTGCTTAACGAAGAAGGAAAACTCGTTTGTACGTTGTAGGCTCAATTGGAGGCCAATTTGGGTGCAATCCGAGAATACAAGGATTTGAGTGACCAAATGGACTCCGTTTGATTTCAATCCAATTGTGGCACCATAATAACATCAAATGGGACATGTTTGACTCAACAAAATGGTTCGGTTGTGCTTAACGAAGAAGGAAAACTCGTTTCTACGTTGTACGCTCAATTGGAGGCCAATTTGGGTGCAATCCGAGAATACAAGGATTTAAGGGACCAAATGGACTCCGCTTGGTTTCTAACTCGCATGGAACCATAATAACGTCAAATGGTACATTTTTGACTAAACATAAAAGTTTGGTGTTGCTTAACGAAGAAGGAAAACTCGTTTGTACGTTGTAGGATCAATTGGAGGCCAATTTGGGTGCAATCCGAGAATACAAAGATTTGAGTGACCAAATGGACTCCTTTTGATTTCAATCCTCGCGCGGCACCATAATAATGTCAAATGGGACATCTTTGACTCAACAAACAAGTTCGGTTGTGCTTAACGAAGAAGGAAACCTCGTTTGTATGTTGTAGGCTTGTTTGGAGGCCAATTTGGGTGCAATCCGAGAATACAAGGATTTGAGTGACCAAATGGACTCCGCTTGGTTTCTAACTCGTGTGGCACCATAATAACGTCAAATGGGACATGTATGACTGGACAAACAAGTTCGGTTTGTGCTTAACGAAGAAGGAAAACTCGTTTGTACGTTGTAGGCTCAATTGGAGGCCAATTTAGGTGCAATCCGAGAATACAAAGATTTGAGTGACCAATTGGACTCCGTTTGATTTCAATCCTCGCGTGGAACCATAATAACGTCAAATGGGACATGTTTGACACAACAAAAAGGTTCGGTTGTGCTTAACGATCAAGGAAAACTTGTTTGTACGTTGTAGGCTCAATTGGAGGCCAATTTGGGTGCAATCCGAGAATACAAGGATTTGAGTGACCAAATGGACTCCGCTTGGTTTCTAACTCGCGTGGAACCATAATAACGTCAAATGGGACATTTTTGACTCTACAAACAAGTTCGGTTGTGCTTAACGAAGAAGGAAAACTTGAATGTACGTTGTAGGCTCAATTGGAGGCCAATTTGGGTGCAATCCGAGAATACAAGGATTTGAGTGACCAAATGGACTCCGCTTGGTTTCTAACTCGCATGGAACCATAATAATGTCAAATGGGACATTTTTGAATCAACAAACAAGTTCGGTTGTGCTTGACGAAGAAGGAAAACTCGTTTGTACGTTGTAGGATCAATTGGAGGCCAATTTGGGTGCAATCCGAGAATACAAAGATTTGAGTGACCAAATGGACTCCTTTTGATTTCAATCCTTGCGCGGCACCATAATAATGTCAAATGGGACATCTTTGACTCAACAAACAAGTTCGGTTGTGCTTAACGAAGAAGGAAAACTCGTTTGTACGTTGTAGGCTTGTTTGGAGGCCAATTTGGGTGCAATCCGAGAATACAAGGATTTGAGTGACGAAATGGACTCCGTTTGATATCAATCCTCGCGGGGCACCATAATAACGTCAAATGGGACATGTTTGACTCAACAAAAAGGTTCGGTTGTGCTTAACGAATAAGGAAAACTCGTTTGTACGTTGTAGGCTCAATTGGAGGCTAATTTGGGTGCAATCCGAGAATACAAGGATTTGAGTGACCAAATGGACTCCGCTTGGTTTCTAACTCACGTGACACCATAATAATGTTAAATGGGACATATTAGACTCAACAAACAAGTTCGTTTGTGCTTAACGAAGAAGGAAAACTCGTTTGTACGTTGTAGGCTCAAGTGGAGGCCAATTTGGGTGCAATCCGAGAATACAAAGATTTGAGTGAGGAAATGGACTCCGTTTGATTTCAATCCTCGCGTGGCACCATAATAACATCAAATGGGACATTTTTGACAAAAAAAAAAGGTTCGGTTGTGCTTAACGAATAAGGAACACTCGTTTGTACGTTGTAGGCTTAATTGGAGGCCAATTTGGGTGCAATCCGAGAATACAAGGATTTGAGTGACCAAATGGATTCCGCTTGGTTTCTAACTCGCGTGCCAAAATAATAACGTAAAATGGGACATGTTTGAATCTACAAACTAGTTCGGGTGTACTTAACGAAAAAGAAATCTCGTTTGTACATTGTAGGCTCAATTGGAGGCCAATTTGTGTTCAATCCGAGCATACACGGATTTGAGTGAGCAAATGGACTCCGTTTGATTTCAATCCTTGCGTGGCACCATAATAAATTCAAATGGGACATTTTTTACTCAACAAAAAGGTTCGGTTGTTCTTAACAAAGAAGGAAAACTCGTTTGTACGTTGTAGGCTCAATTGGAGGCCAATTTAGGTGCAATCCGAGAATACAAAGATTTGAGTGACCAAATGGACTCCGTTTGATTTCAATCCTCGCGTGGCACCATAATAACGTCAAATGGGACATGTTTGACACAACAAAAAGGTTCGGTTGTGCTTAACGAATAAGGAACACTCGTTTGTACGTTGTAGGCTTAATTGGAGGCCAATTTGGGTGCAATCCGAGAATACAAGGATTTGAGTGACCAAATGGATCCCGCTTGGTTTCTAACTCGCGTGGCACCATAATAACGTCAAATGGGACATGTTTGAATCTACAAACTAGTTCGTGTGTGCTTAACGAAAAAGAAAAACTCGTTTGTACATTTTGGCTCAATTGGAGGCCAATTTGTGTTCAATCCGAGAATACACGGATTTGAGCGAGCAAATGGACTCCGTTTGATTTCAATCCTTGCGTGGCACCATAATAACTTCAAATGGGACATTTTTTACTCAACAAAAAGGTTCGGTTGTTCTTAACAAAGAAGAAAAACTCGTTTGTACGTTGTAGGCTCAATTGGAGGCCAATTTAGGTGCAATCCGAGAATACAAAGATTTGAGTGACCAAATGGACTCCGTTTGATTTCAATCCTCGCGTGGCATTATAATAACGTCAAATGGGACATGTTTGACACAACAAAAAGGTTCGGTTGTGCTTAACGATTAAGGAAAACTTGTTTGTACGTTGTAGGCTCAATTGGAGGCCAATTTGGGTGCAATCCGAGAATACAAGGATTTGAGTGACCAAATGGACTCCGCTTGGTTTCTAACTCGCGTGGAACCATAATAACTTCAAATGGGACATTTTTGACTCTACAAACAAGTTCGCTTGTGCTTAACGAAGAAGGAAAACTCGTTTGTATGTTGTAGGCTCAATTGGAGGCCAATTTGGGTGCAATCCGAAAATACATGGATTTGAGTGACCTAATGGACTCTGCTTGGTTTCTAACTCGCATGGCACCATAATAACATCAAATGGGACATGTATGACTCGACAAACAAGTTCGGTTGTGCTTAACGAAGAAGGAAAACTTGTTTGTACGTTGTAGGCTCAATTGGACGCCAATTTGGTGCAATCCGAGAATACAAGGATTTGAGTGACCAAATGGACTCCTTTTGATTTCAATCCTCGCGTGGCACCATAATAAAGTCAAATGGGACATGTTTCACTCAACAAAAAGGTTCGGTTGTGCTTAACGAAGAAGGAAAACTCGTTTGTACGTTGTAGGCTCAATTGGAGGCCAATTTGGGAGCAATCCGAGAATACAAGGATTTGAGTGACCAAATGGACTCGGTTTGATTTCAATCCATGCGTGGCACCATAATAACATCAAATGGGACATGTTTGACTCAACAAAAAGGTTCGTTTGTGCTTAACGAAGAAGGAAAACTCGTTTCTACGTTGTACGCTCAATTGGAGGCCAATTTGGGTGCAATCAGAGAATACAAGGATTTAAGGGACCAATTGGACTCCGCTTGGTTTCTAACTCACATTGAACCATAATAACGTCAAATGGGACATGTTTGACTCAACAAACAAGTTCGGTTGTGCTTAACGAAGACGGAAAACTCGTTTGTACGTTGTAGGCTCAATTGGAGGCCAATTTGGCTGCAATCCGAGAATACAAGGATTTGAGTGACCAAATGGACTCCGCTTGGTTTCTAACTCGCATGGAACCATAATAATGTCAAATGGGACATTTTTTAATCAACAAACAAGTTCAGTTGTGCTTAACGAAGAAGGAAAACTCGTTTGTACGTTGTAGGATCAATTGGAGGCCAATTTGGGTGCAATCCGAGAATACAAAGATTTGAGTGACCAAATGGACTCCTTTTGATTTCAATCCTCGCGCGGCACCATAATAATGTCAAATGGGACATCTTTGACTCAACAAACAAGTTCGGTTGTGCTTAACGAAGAAGGAAAACTCGTTTGTACGTTGTAGGCTTGTTTGGAGGCCAATTTGGGTGCAATCCGAGAATACAAGGATTTGAGTGACCAAATGGACTCCGTTTGATATCAATCCTCGCGGGGCACCATAATAACGTCAAATGGGACATGTTTGACTCAACAACAAGGTTCGGTTGTGCTTAACGAATAAGGAAAACTCGTTTGTACGTTGTAGGCTCAATTGGAGGCTAATTTGGGTGCAATCCGAGAACACAAGGATTTGAGTGACCAAATGGACTCCGCTTGGTTTCTAACTCACGTGACACCATAATAATGTTAAACGGGACATATTAGACTCAACAAACAAGTTCGTTTGTGCTTAACGAAGAAGGAAAACTCGTTTGTACGTTGTAGGCTCAAGTGGAGGCCAATTTGGGTGCAATCCGAGAATACAAAGATTTGAGTGACGAAATGGACTCTGTTTGATTTCAATCCTCGCGTGGCACCATAATAACATCAAATGGGACATGTTTGACAAAAAAAAAGGTTCGGTTGTGCTTAACGAATAAGGAACACTCTTTTGTACGTTGTAGGCTTAATTGGAGGCCAATTTGGGTGCCATCCGAGAATACAAGGATTTGAGTGACCAAATGGATTCCGCTTGGTTTCTAACTCGCGTGGCAAAATAATAACGTCAAATGGGACATGTTTGAATCTACAAACTAGTTCGGGTGTGCTTAACGAAAAAGAAAAACTCGTTTGTACATTGTAGGCTCAATTGGAGGCCAATTTGTGTTCAATCCGAGCATACACGGATTTGAGTGAGCAAATGGACTCCGTTTGATTTCAATCCTTGCGTGGCACCATAATAAATTCAAATGGGACATTTTTTACTCAACAAAAAGGTTCGGTTGTTCTTAACAAAGAACGAAAACTCGTTTGTACGTTGTAGGCTCAATTGGAGGCCAATTTAGGTGCAATCCGAGAATACAAAGATTTGAGTGACCAAATGGACTCCGTTTGATTTCAATCCTCGCGTGGCACCATAATAACGTCAAATGGGACATGTTTGACATAACAAAAAGGTTCGGTTGTGCTTAACGATCAAGGAAAACTTGTTTGTCCGTTGTAGGCTCAATTGGAGGCCAATTTGGGTGCAATCCGAGAATACAAGGATTTGAGTGACCAAATGGACTCCGCTTGGTTTCTAACTCGCGTGGAACCATAATAACGTCAAATGGGACATTTTTGACTCTACAAACAAGTTCGGTTGTGCTTAACGAAGAAGGAAAACTTGAATGTACGTTGTAGGCTCAATTGGAGGCCAATTTGGGTGCAATCCGAGAATACAAGGATTTGAGTGACCAAATGTACTCCGCTTGGTTTCTAACTCACATGGAACCATAATAACGTCAAATGGGACATTTTTGACTCAACAAACAAGTTCGGTTTTGCTTAACGAAGAAGGAAAACTCATGTGTACGTTGTAGGCTTGTTTGGAGGCCAATTTGGGTGCAATCCGAGAATACAAAGATTTGAGTGACCAAATGGACTCGGTTTATTTCAATTCTCGCGTGGCACCATAATAACGTCAAATGGGACATGTTTGAAACAACAAAAAGGTTCGGTTGTGTTAACAAATAAGGAAAACTCGTTTGTACGTTGTAGGCTCAATTGGAGGCCAATTTGGGTGCAATCCGAGAATACAAGGATTTGAGTGACCAAATGGACTCCGCTTGATTTCAATCCTCACGTGGCACCATAATAACGTTAAATGGGACATGTTTTTACTCAACAAAAAGGTTCGGTTGTGCTTAACGAATAAGGAAAACTCGTTTGTACGTTGTAGGCTCAATTGGAGGCTAAATTGGGTGCAATCCGAGAATACAAGGATTTGAGTGACCAAATGGACTCCGCTTGGTTTCTAACTCGCGTGACACCATAATAATGTTAAATGGGACATATTAGACTCAACAAACAAGTTTGTTTGTGCTTAACGAAGAAGGAAAACTCGTTTGTACGTTGTAGGCTCAATTGGAGGCCAATTTGGGTGCAATCCGAGAATACAAAGATTTGAGTGACCAAATGGACTCCGTTTGATTTCAATCCTTGCGTGGCACCATAATAACATCAAATGGGACATGTTTGACAAAAAAAAAAGGTTCGGTTGTGCTTAACGAATAAGGAACACTCGTTTGTACGTTGTAGGCTTAATTGGAGGCCAATTTGGGTGCAATCCGAGAATACAAGGATTTGAGTGACCAAATGGATTCCGCTTGGTTTCTAACTCGCGTGGCACCATAATAACGTCAAATGGGACATGTTTGAATCTACAAACTAGTTCGTGTGTGCTTAACGAAAAAGAAAAACTCGTTTGTACATTTTGGCTCAATTGGAGGCCAATTTGTGTTCAATCCGAGAATACACGGATTTGAGCGAGCAAATGGACTCCGTTTGATTTCAATCCTTGCGTGGCACCATAATAACTTCAAATGGGACATTTTTTACTCAACAAAAAGGTTCGGTTGTTCTTAACAAAGAAGAAAAACTCGTTTGTACGTTGTAGGCTCAATTGGAGGCCAATTTAGGTGCAATCCGAGAATACAAAGATTTGAGTGACCAAATGGACTCCGTTTGATTTCAATCCTCGCGTGGCATTATAATAACGTCAAATGGGACATGTTTGACACAACAAAAAGGTTCGGTTGTGCTTAACGATTAAGGAAAACTTGTTTGTACGTTGTAGGCTCAATTGGAGGCCAATTTGGGTGCAATCCGAGAATACAAGGATTTGAGTGACCAAATGGACTCCGCTTGGTTTCTAACTCGGGTGGAACCATAATAACTTCAAATGGGACATTTTTGACTCTACAAACAAGTTCGGTTGTGCTTAACGAAGAAGGAAAACTCGTTTGTATGTTGTAGGCTCAATTGGAGGCCAATTTGGGTGCAATCCGAAAATACATGGATTTGAGTGACCTAATGGACTCTGCTTGGTTTCTAACTCGCATGGCACCATAATAACGTCAAATGGGACATGTATGACTCGACAAACAAGTTCGGTTGTGCTTAACGAAGAAGGAAAACTTGTTTGTACGTTGTAGGCTCAATTGGACGCCAATTTGGTGCAATCCGAGAATACAAGGATTTGAGTGACCAAATGGACTCCGTTTGATTTCAATCCTCGCGTGGCACCATAATAAAGTCAAATGGGACATGTTTCACTCAACAAAAAGGTTCGGTTGTGCTTAACGAAGAAGGAAAACTCGTTTGTACGTTGTAGGCTCAATTGGAGGCCAATTTGGGAGCAATCCGAGAATACAAGGATTTGAGTGACCAAATGGACTCGGTTTGATTTCAATACATGCGTGGCACCATAATAACATCAAATGGGACATGTTTGACTCAACAAAAAGGTTCGGTTGTGCTTAACGAAGAAGGAAAACTCGTTTCTACGTTGTACGCTCAATTGGAGGCCAATTTGGGTGCAATCCGAGAATACAAGGATTTAAGGGACCAAATGGACTCCGCTTGGTTTCTAACTCGCATTGAACCATAATAACGTCAAATGGGACATGTTTGACTCAACAAACAAGTTCGGTTGTGCTTAACGAAGACGGAAAACTCGTTTGTACGTTGTAGGCTCAATTGGAGGCCAATTTGGCTGCAATCCGAGAATACAAGGATTTGAGTGACCAAATGGACTCCGCTTGGTTTCTAACTCGCATGGAACCATAATAATGTAAAATGGGACATTTTTGAATCAACAAACAAGTTCGGTTGTGCTTAACGAAGAAGGAAAACTCGTTTGTACGTTGTAGGATCAATTGGAGGCCAATTTGGGTGCAATCCTAGAATACAAAGATTTGAGTGACCAAATGGACTCCTTTTGATTTCAATCCTCGCGCGGCACCATAATAATGTCAAATGGGACATCTTTGACTCAAAAAACAAGTTCGTTTGTGCTTACCGAAGAAGGAAAACTCGTTTGTACGTTGTAGGCTTGTTTGGAGGCCAATTTGGGTGCAATCCGAGAATACAAGGATTTGAGTGACCAAATGGACTCCGCTTGGTTTCTAACTCGCATTGAACCATAATAACGTCAAATGGGACATGTTTGACTCTACAAACAAGTTCGGTTGTGCTTAACGAAGAAGGAAAACTCGTTTGTACGTTGTAGGCTCAATTGGAGGCCAATTTGGGTGCAATCCGAGAATACAAGGATTTGAGTGACCAAATGGACTCCGTTTGATTTCAATCTATGTGTGGCACCATAATAACATCAAATGGGACATGTTTGACTCAACAAAATGGTTCGGTTGTGCTTAACGAAGAAGGAAAACTCGTTTCTACGTTGTACGCTCAATTGGAGGCCAATTTGGGTGCAATCCGAGAATACAAGGATTTAAGGGACCAAATGGACTCCGCTTGGTTTCTAACTCGCATGGAACCATAATAACGTCAAATGGTACATTTTTGACTAAACATAAAAGTTTGGTGTTGCTTAACGAAGAAGGAAAACTCGTTTGTACGTTGTAGGATCAATTGGAGGCCAATTTGGGTGCAATCCGAGAATACAAAGATTTGAGTGACCAAATGGACTCCTTTTGATTTCAATCCTCGCGCGGCACCATAATAATGTCAAATGGGACATCTTTGACTCAACAAACAAGTTCGGTTGTGCTTAACGAAGAAGGAAACCTCGTTTGTATGTTGTAGGCTTGTTTGGAGGCCAATTTGGGTGCAATCCGAGAATACAAGGATTTGAGTGACCAAATGGACTCCGCTTGGTTTCTAACTCGTGTGGCACCATAATAACGTCAAATGGGACATGTATGACTGGACAAACAAGTTCGGTTTGTGCTTAACGAAGAAGGAAAACTTGTTTGTACGTTGTAGGCTCAATTGGACGCCAATTTGGTGCAATCCGAGAATACAAGGATTTGAGTGACCAAATGGACTCCGTTTGATTTCAATCCTAGCGTGGCACCATAATAACGTCAAATGGGACATATTTAACTCAACAAAAAGGTTCGGTTGTGCTTAACGAAGAAGGAAAACTCGTTTGTACGTTGTAGGCTCAATTGGAGGCCAATTTGGGAGCAATCCGAGAATACAAGGATTTGAGTGACCAAATGGACTCGGTTTGATTTCAATCCATGCGTGGCACCATAATAACATCAAATGGGACATGTTTGACTCAACAAAAAGGTTCGGTTGTGCTTAACGAAGAAGGAAAACTCGTTTCTACGTTGTACGCTCAATTGGAGGCCAATTTGGGTGCAATCCGAGAATACAAGGATTTAAGGGACCAATTGGACTCCGCTTGGTTTCTAACTCGCATTGAACCATAATAACGTCAAATGGGACATGTTTGACTCAACAAACAAGTTCGGTTGGGCTTAACGAAGACGGAAAACTCGTTTGTACGTTGTAGGCTCAATTGGAGGCCAATTTGGCTGCAATCCGAGAATACAAGGATTTGAGTGACCAAATGGACTCCGCTTGGTTTCTAACTCGCATGGAACCATAATAATGTAAAATGGGACATTTTTGAATCAACAAACAAGTTCGGTTGTGCTTAACGAAGAAGGAAAACTCGTTTGTACGTTTTAGGATCAATTGGAGGCCAATTTGTGTGCAATCCGAGAATACAAAGATTTGAGTGACCAAATGGACTCCTTTTGATTTCAATCCTCGCACGGCACCATAATAATGTCAAATGGGACATCTTTGACTCAACAAACAAGTTCGTTTGTGCTTAACGAAGAAGGAAAACTCGTTTGTACGTTGTAGGCTTGTTTGGAGGCCAATTTGGGTGCAATCCGAGAATACAAGGATTTGAGTGACCAAATGGACTCCGCTTGGTTTCTAACTCGCATTGAACCATAATAACGTCAAATGGGACATGTTTGACTCTACACACAAGTTCGGTTGTGCTTAACGAAGAAGGAAAACTCGTTTGTACGTTGTAGGCTCAATTGGAGGCCAATTTGGGTGCAATCCGAGAATACAAGGATTTGAGTGACCAAATGGACTCCGTTTGATTTCAATCCAATTGTGGCACCATAATAACATCAAATGGGACATGTTTGACTCAACAAAATGGTTCGGTTGTGCTTAACGAAGAAGGAAAACTCGTTTCTACGTTGTACGCTCAATTGGAGGCCAATTTGGGTGCAATCCGAGAATACAAGGATTTAAGGGACCAAATGGACTCCGCTTGGTTTCTAACTCGCATGGAACCATAATAACGTCAAATGGTACATTTTTGACTAAACATAAAAGTTTGGTGTTGCTTAACGAAGAAGGAAAACTCGTTTGTACGTTGTAGGATCAATTGGAGGCCAATTTGGGTGCAATCCGAGAATACAAAGATTTGAGTGACCAAATGGACTCCTTTTGATTTCAATCCTCGCGCGGCACCATAATAATGTCAAATGGGACATCTTTGACTCAACAAACAAGTTCGGTTGTGCTTAACGAAGAAGGAAACCTCGTTTGTATGTTGTAGGCTTGTTTGGAGGCCAATTTGGGTGCAATCCGAGAATACAAGGATTTGAGTGACCAAATGGACTCCGCTTGGTTTCTAACTCGTGTGGCACCATAATAACGTCAAATGGGACATGTATGACTGGACAAACAAGTTCGGTTTGTGCTTAACGAAGAAGGAAAACTTGTTTGTACGTTGTAGGCTCAATTGGACGCCAATTTGGTGCAATCCGAGAATACAAGGATTTGAGTGACCAAATGGACTCCGTTTGATTTCAATCCTAGCGTGGCACCATAATAACGTCAAATGGGACATATTTAACTCAACAAAAAGGTTCGGTTGTGCTTAACGAAGAAGGAAAACTCGTTTGTACGTTGTAGGCTCAATTGGAGGCCAATTTGGGAGCAATCCGAGAATACAAGGATTTGAGTGACCAAATGGACTCGGTTTGATTTCAATCCATGCGTGGCACCATAATAACATCAAATGGGACATGTTTGACTCAACAAAAAGGTTCGGTTGTGCTTAACGAAGAAGGAAAACTCGTTTCTACGTTGTACGCTCAATTGGAGGCCAATTTGGGTGCAATCCGAGAATACAAGGATTTAAGGGACCAATTGGACTCCGCTTGGTTTCTAACTCGCATTGAACCATAATAACGTCAAATGGGACATGTTTGACTCAACAAACAAGTTCGGTTGGGCTTAACGAAGACGGAAAACTCGTTTGTACGTTGTAGGCTCAATTGGAGGCCAATTTGGCTGCAATCCGAGAATACAAGGATTTGAGTGACCAAATGGACTCCGCTTGGTTTCTAACTCGCATGGAACCATAATAATGTAAAATGGGACATTTTTGAATCAACAAACAAGTTCGGTTGTGCTTAACGAAGAAGGAAAACTCGTTTGTACGTTGTAGGATCAATTGGAGGCCAATTTGTGTGCAATCCGAGAATACAAAGATTTGAGTGACCAAATGGACTCCTTTTGATTTCAATCCTCGCACGGCACCATAATAATGTCAAATGGGACATCTTTGACTCAACAAACAAGTTCGTTTGTGCTTAACGAAGAAGGAAAACTCGTTTGTACGTTGTAGGCTTGTTTGGAGGCCAATTTGGGTGCAATCCGAGAATACAAGGATTTGAGTGACCAAATGGACTCCGCTTGGTTTCTAACTCGCATTGAACCATAATAACGTCAAATGGGACATGTTTGACTCTACACACAAGTTCGGTTGTGCTTAACGAAGAAGGAAAACTCGTTTGTACGTTGTAGGCTCAATTGGAGGCCAATTTGGGTGCAATCCGAGAATACAAGGATTTGAGTGACCAAATGGACTCCGTTTGATTTCAATCCAATTGTGGCACCATAATAACATCAAATGGGACATGTTTGACTCAACAAAATGGTTCGGTTGTGCTTAACGAAGAAGGAAAACTCGTTTCTACGTTGTACGCTCAATTGGAGGCCAATTTGGGTGCAATCCGAGAATACAAGGATTTAAGGGACCAAATGGACTCCGCTTGGTTTCTAACTCGCATGGAACCATAATAACGTCAAATGGTACATTTTTGACTAAACATAAAAGTTTGGTGTTGCTTAACGAAGAAGGAAAACTCGTTTGTACGTTGTAGGATCAATTGGAGGCCAATTTGGGTGCAATCCGAGAATACAAAGATTTGAGTGACCAAATGGACTCCTTTTGATTTCAATCCTCGCGCGGCACCATAATAATGTCAAATGGGACATCTTTGACTCAACAAACAAGTTCGGTTGTGCTTAACGAAGAAGGAAACCTCGTTTGTATGTTGTAGGCTTGTTTGGAGGCCAATTTGGGTGCAATCCGAGAATACAAGGATTTGAGTGACCAAATGGACTCCGCTTGGTTTCTAACTCGTGTGCCACCATAATAACGTCAAATGGGACATGTATGACTGGACAAACAAGTTCGGTTTATGCTTAACGAAGAAGGAAAACTCGTTTGTACGTTGTAGGCTCAATTGGAGGCCAATTTAGGTGCAATCCGAGAATACAAAGATTTGAGTGACCAATTGGACTCCGTTTGATTTCAATCCTCGCGTGGAACCATAATAACGTCAAATGGGACATGTTTGACACAACAAAAAGGTTCGGTTGTGCTTAACGATCAAGGAAAACTTGTTTGTACGTTGTAGGCTCAATTGGAGGCCAATTTGGGTGCAATCCGAGAATACAAGGATTTGAGTGACCAAATGGACTCCGCTTGGTTTCTAACTCGCGTGGAACCATAATAACGTCAAATGGGACATTTTTGACTCTACAAACAAGTTCGGTTGTGCTTAACGAAGAAGGAAAACTTGAATGTACGTTGTAGGCTCAATTGGAGGCCAATTTGGGTGCAATCCGAGAATACAAGGATTTGAGTGACCAAATGGACTCCGCTTGGTTTCTAACTCGCATGGAACCATAATAATGTCAAATGGGACATTTTTGAATCAACAAACAAGTTCGGTTGTGCTTGACGAAGAAGGAAAACTCGTTTGTACGTTGTAGGATCAATTGGAGGCCAATTTGGGTGCAATCCGAGAATACAAAGATTTGAGTGACCAAATGGACTCCTTTTGATTTCAATCCTTGCGCGGCACCATAATAATGTCAAATGGGACATCTTTGACTCAACAAACAAGTTCGGTTGTGCTTAACGAAGAAGGAAAACTCGTTTGTACGTTGTAGGCTTGTTTGGAGGCCAATTTGGGTGCAATCCGAGAATACAAGGATTTGAGTGACGAAATGGACTCCGTTTGATATCAATCCTCGCGGGGCACCATAATAACGTCAAATGGGACATGTTTGACTCAACAAAAAGGTTCGGTTGTGCTTAACGAATAAGGAAAACTCGTTTGTACGTTGTAGGCTCAATTGGAGGCTAATTTGGGTGCAATCCGAGAATACAAGGATTTGAGTGACCAAATGGACTCCGCTTGGTTTCTAACTCACGTGACACCATAATAATGTTAAATGGGACATATTAGACTCAACAAACAAGTTCGTTTGTGCTTAACGAAGAAGGAAAACTCGTTTGTACGTTGTAGGCTCAAGTGGAGGCCAATTTGGGTGCAATCCGAGAATACAAAGATTTGAGTGAGGAAATGGACTCCGTTTGATTTCAATCCTCGCGTGGCACCATAATAACATCAAATGGGACATTTTTGACAAAAAAAAAGGTTCGGTTGTGCTTAACGAATAAGGAACACTCGTTTGTACGTTGTAGGCTTAATTGGAGGCCAATTTGGGTGCAATCCGAGAATACAAGGATTTGAGTGACCAAATGGATTCCGCTTGGTTTCTAACTCGCGTGCCAAAATAATAACGTAAAATGGGACATGTTTGAATCTACAAACTAGTTCGGGTGTACTTAACGAAAAAGAAATCTCGTTTGTACATTGTAGGCTCAATTGGAGGCCAATTTGTGTTCAATCCGAGCATACACGGATTTGAGTGAGCAAATGGACTCCGTTTGATTTCAATCCTTGCGTGGCACCATAATAAATTCAAATGGGACATTTTTTACTCAACAAAAAGGTTCGGTTGTTCTTAACAAAGAAGGAAAACTCGTTTGTACGTTGTAGGCTCAATTGGAGGCCAATTTAGGTGCAATCCGAGAATACAAAGATTTGAGTGACCAAATGGACTCCGTTTGATTTCAATCCTCGCGTGGCACCATAATAACGTCAAATGGGACATGTTTGAGACAACAAAAAGGTTCGGTTGTGCTTAACGAATAAGGAACACTCGTTTGTACGTTGTAGGCTTAATTGGAGGCCAATTTGGGTGCAATCCGAGAATACAAGGATTTGAGTGACCAAATGGATCCCGCTTGGTTTCTAACTCGCGTGGCACCATAATAACGTCAAATGGGACATGTTTGAATCTACAAACTAGTTCGTGTGTGCTTAACGAAAAAGAAAAACTCGTTTGTACATTTTGGCTCAATTGGAGGCCAATTTGTGTTCAATCCGAGAATACACGGATTTGAGCGAGCAAATGGACTCCGTTTGATTTCAATCCTTGCGTGGCACCATAATAACTTCAAATGGGACATTTTTTACTCAACAAAAAGGTTCGGTTGTTCTTAACAAAGAAGAAAAACTCGTTTGTACGTTGTAGGCTCAATTGGAGGCCAATTTAGGTGCAATCCGAGAATACAAAGATTTGAGTGACCAAATGGACTCCGTTTGATTTCAATCCTCGCGTGGCATTATAATAACGTCAAATGGGACATGTTTGACACAACAAAAAGGTTCGGTTGTGCTTAACGATTAAGGAAAACTTGTTTGTACGTTGTAGCCTCAATTGGAGGCCAATTTGGGTGCAATCCGAGAATACAAGGATTTGAGTGACCAAATGGACTCCGCTTGGTTTCTAACTCGCGTGGAACCATAATAACTTCAAATGGGACATTTTTGACTCTACAAACAAGTTCGCTTGTGCTTAACGAAGAAGGAAAACTCGTTTGTATGTTGTAGGCTCAATTGGAGGCCAATTTGGGTGCAATCCGAAAATACATGGATTTGAGTGACCTAATGGACTCTGCTTGGTTTCTAACTCGCATGGCACCATAATAACATCAAATGGGACATGTATGACTCGACAAACAAGTTCGGTTGTGCTTAACGAAGAAGGAAAACTTGTTTGTACGTTGTAGGCTCAATTGGACGCCAATTTGGTGCAATCCGAGAATACAAGGATTTGAGTGACCAAATGGACTCCTTTTGATTTCAATCCTCGCGTGGCACCATAATAAAGTCAAATGGGACATGTTTCACTCAACAAAAAGGTTCGGTTGTGCTTAACAAAGAAGGAAAACTCGTTTGTACGTTGTAGGCTCAATTGGAGGCCAATTTGGGAGCAATCCGAGAATACAAGGATTTGAGTGACCAAATGGACTCGGTTTGATTTCAATCCATGCGTGGCACCATAATAACATCAAATGGGACATGTTTGACTCAACAAAAAGGTTCGTTTGTGCTTAACGAAGAAGGAAAACTCGTTTCTACGTTGTACGCTCAATTGGAGGCCAATTTGGGTGCAATCAGAGAATACAAGGATTTAAGGGACCAATTGGACTCCGCTTGGTTTCTAACTCACATTGAACCATAATAACGTCAAATGGGACATGTTTGACTCAACAAACAAGTTCGGTTGTGCTTAACGAAGACGGAAAACTCGTTTGTACGTTGTAGGCTCAATTGGAGGCCAATTTGGCTGCAATCCGAGAATACAAGGATTTGAGTGACCAAATGGACTCCGCTTGGTTTCTAACTCGCATGGAACCATAATAATGTCAAATGGGACATTTTTTAATCAACAAACAAGTTCAGTTGTGCTTAACGAAGAAGGAAAACTCGTTTGTACGTTGTAGGATCAATTGGAGGCCAATTTGGGTGCAATCCGAGAATACAAAGATTTGAGTGACCAAATGGACTCCTTTTGATTTCAATCCTCGCGCGGCACCATAATAATGTCAAATGGGACATCTTTGACTCAACAAACAAGTTCGGTTGTGCTTAACGAAGAAGGAAAACTCGTTTGTACGTTGTAGGCTTGTTTGGAGGCCAATTTGGGTGCAATCCGAGAATACAAGGATTTGAGTGACCAAATGGACTCCGTTTGATATCAATCCTCGCGGGGCACCATAATAACGTCAAATGGGACATGTTTGACTCAACAACAAGGTTCGGTTGTGCTTAACGAATAAGGAAAACTCGTTTGTACGTTGTAGGCTCAATTGGAGGCTAATTTGGGTGCAATCCGAGAACACAAGGATTTGAGTGACCAAATGGACTCCGCTTGGTTTCTAACTCACGTGACACCATAATAATGTTAAACGGGACATATTAGACTCAACAAACAAGTTCGTTTGTGCTTAACGAAGAAGGAAAACTCGTTTGTACGTTGTAGGCTCAAGTGGAGGCCAATTTGGGTGCAATCCGAGAATACAAAGATTTGAGTGACGAAATGGACTCTGTTTGATTTCAATCCTCGCGTGGCACCATAATAACATCAAATGGGACATGTTTGACAAAAAAAAAGGTTCGGTTGTGCTTAACGAATAAGGAACACTCTTTTGTACGTTGTAGGCTTAATTGGAGGCCAATTTGGGTGCCATCCGAGAATACAAGGATTTGAGTGACCAAATGGATTCCGCTTGGTTTCTAACTCGCGTGGCAAAATAATAACGTCAAATGGGACATGTTTGAATCTACAAACTAGTTCGGGTGTGCTTAACGAAAAAGAAAAACTCGTTTGTACATTGTAGGCTCAATTGGAGGCCAATTTGTGTTCAATCCGAGCATACACGGATTTGAGTGAGCAAATGGACTCCGTTTGATTTCAATCCTTGCGTGGCACCATAATAAATTCAAATGGGACATTTTTTACTCAACAAAAAGGTTCGGTTGTTCTTAACAAAGAAGGAAAACTCGTTTGTACGTTGTAGGCTCAATTGGAGGCCAATTTAGGTGCAATCCGAGAATACAAAGATTTGAGTGACCAAATGGACTCCGTTTGATTTCAATCCTCGCGTGGCACCATAATAACGTCAAATGGGACATGTTTGACATAACAAAAAGGTTCGGTTGTGCTTAACGATCAAGGAAAACTTGTTTGTCCGTTGTAGGCTCAATTGGAGGCCAATTTGGGTGCAATCCGAGAATACAAGGATTTGAGTGACCAAATGGACTCCGCTTGGTTTCTAACTCGCGTGGAACCATAATAACGTCAAATGGGACATTTTTGACTCTACAAACAAGTTCGGTTGTGCTTAACGAAGAAGGAAAACTTGAATGTACGTTGTAGGCTCAATTGGAGGCCAATTTGGGTGCAATCCGAGAATACAAGGATTTGAGTGACCAAATGTACTCCGCTTGGTTTCTAACTCACATGGAACCATAATAACGTCAAATGGGACATTTTTGACTCAACAAACAAGTTCGGTTTTGCTTAACGAAGAAGGAAAACTCATGTGTACGTTGTAGGCTTGTTTGGAGGCCAATTTGGGTGCAATCCGAGAATACAAAGATTTGAGTGACCAAATGGACTCGGTTTATTTCAATTCTCGCGTGGCACCATAATAACGTCAAATGGGACATGTTTGAAACAACAAAAAGGTTCGGTTGTGTTAACAAATAAGGAAAACTCGTTTGTACGTTGTAGGCTCAATTGGAGGCCAATTTGGGTGCAATCCGAGAATACAAGGATTTGAGTGACCAAATGGACTCCGTTTGATTTCAATCCATGTGTGGCACCATAATAACATCAAATGGGACATGTTTGACTCAACAAAATGGTTCGGTTGTGCTTAACGAAGAAGGAAAACTCGTTTGTACGTTGTAGGCTCAATTGGAGGCTAAATTGGGTGCAATCCGAGAATACAAGGATTTGAGTGACCAAATGGACTCCGCTTGGTTTCTAACTCGCGTGACACCATAATAATGTTAAATGGGACATATTAGACTCAACAAACAAGTTTGTTTGTGCTTAACGAAGAAGGAAAACTCGTTTGTACGTTGTAGGCTCAATTGGAGGCCAATTTGGGTGCAATCCGAGAATACAAAGATTTGAGTGACCAAATGGACTCCGTTTGATTTCAATCCTTGCGTGGCACCATAATAACATCAAATGGGACATGTTTGACAAAAAAAAAAGGTTCGGTTGTGCTTAACGAATAAGGAACACTCGTTTGTACGTTGTAGGCTTAATTGGAGGCCAATTTGGGTGCCATCCGAGAATACAAGGATTTGAGTGACCAAATGGATTCCGCTTGGTTTCTAACTCGCGTGGCAAAATAATAACGTCAAATGGGACATGTTTGAATCTACAAACTAGTTCGGGTGTGCTTAACGAAAAAGAAAAACTCGTTTGTACATTGTAGGCTCAATTGGAGGCCAATTTGTGTTCAATCCGAGCATACACGGATTTGAGTGAGCAAATGGACTCCGTTTGATTTCAATCCTTGCGTGGCACCATAATAAATTCAAATGGGACATTTTTTACTCAACAAAAAGGTTCGGTTGTTCTTAACAAAGAAGGAAAACTCGTTTGTACGTTGTAGGCTCAATTGGAGGCCAATTTAGGTGCAATCCGAGAATACAAAGATTTGAGTGACCAAATGGACTCCGTTTGATTTCAATCCTCGCGTGGCACCATAATAACGTCAAATGGGACATGTTTGACATAACAAAAAGGTTCGGTTGTGCTTAACGATCAAGGAAAACTTGTTTGTCCGTTGTAGGCTCAATTGGAGGCCAATTTGGGTGCAATCCGAGAATACAAGGATTTGAGTGACCAAATGGACTCCGCTTGGTTTCTAACTCGCGTGGAACCATAATAACGTCAAATGGGACATTTTTGACTCTACAAACAAGTTCGGTTGTGCTTAACGAAGAAGGAAAACTTGAATGTACGTTGTAGGCTCAATTGGAGGCCAATTTGGGTGCAATCCGAGAATACAAGGATTTGAGTGACCAAATGTACTCCGCTTGGTTTCTAACTCACATGGAACCATAATAACGTCAAATGGGACATTTTTGACTCAACAAACAAGTTCGGTTTTGCTTAACGAAGAAGGAAAACTCATGTGTACGTTGTAGGCTTGTTTGGAGGCCAATTTGGGTGCAATCCGAGAATACAAAGATTTGAGTGACCAAATGGACTCGGTTTATTTCAATTCTCGCGTGGCACCATAATAACGTCAAATGGGACATGTTTGAAACAACAAAAAGGTTCGGTTGTGTTAACAAATAAGGAAAACTCGTTTGTACGTTGTAGGCTCAATTGGAGGCCAATTTGGGTGCAATCCGAGAATACAAGGATTTGAGTGACCAAATGGACTCCGCTTGATTTCAATCCTCACGTGGCACCATAATAACGTTAAATGGGACATGTTTTTACTCAACAAAAAGGTTCGGTTGTGCTTAACGAATAAGGAAAACTCGTTTGTACGTTGTAGGCTCAATTGGAGGCTAAATTGGGTGCAATCCGAGAATACAAGGATTTGAGTGACCAAATGGACTCCGCTTGGTTTCTAACTCGCGTGACACCATAATAATGTTAAATGGGACATATTAGACTCAACAAACAAGTTTGTTTGTGCTTAACGAAGAAGGAAAACTCGTTTGTACGTTGTAGGCTCAATTGGAGGCCAATTTGGGTGCAATCCGAGAATACAAAGATTTGAGTGACCAAATGGACTCCGTTTGATTTCAATCCTTGCGTGGCACCATAATAACATCAAATGGGACATGTTTGACAAAAAAAAAAGGTTCGGTTGTGCTTAACGAATAAGGAACACTCGTTTGTACGTTGTAGGCTTAATTGGAGGCCAATTTGGGTGCAATCCGAGAATACAAGGATTTGAGTGACCAAATGGATTCCGCTTGGTTTCTAACTCGCGTGGCACCATAATAACGTCAAATGGGACATGTTTGAATCTACAAACTAGTTCGTGTGTGCTTAACGAAAAAGAAAAACTCGTTTGTACATTTTGGCTCAATTGGAGGCCAATTTGTGTTCAATCCGAGAATACACGGATTTGAGCGAGCAAATGGACTCCGTTTGATTTCAATCCTTGCGTGGCACCATAATAACTTCAAATGGGACATTTTTTACTCAACAAAAAGGTTCGGTTGTTCTTAACAAAGAAGAAAAACTCGTTTGTACGTTGTAGGCTCAATTGGAGGCCAATTTAGGTGCAATCCGAGAATACAAAGATTTGAGTGACCAAATGGACTCCGTTTGATTTCAATCCTCGCGTGGCATTATAATAACGTCAAATGGGACATGTTTGACACAACAAAAAGGTTCGGTTGTGCTTAACGATTAAGGAAAACTTGTTTGTACGTTGTAGGCTCAATTGGAGGCCAATTTGGGTGCAATCCGAGAATACAAGGATTTGAGTGACCAAATGGACTCCGCTTGGTTTCTAACTCGGGTGGAACCATAATAACTTCAAATGGGACATTTTTGACTCTACAAACAAGTTCGGTTGTGCTTAACGAAGAAGGAAAACTCGTTTGTATGTTGTAGGCTCAATTGGAGGCCAATTTGGGTGCAATCCGAAAATACATGGATTTGAGTGACCTAATGGACTCTGCTTGGTTTCTAACTCGCATGGCACCATAATAACGTCAAATGGGACATGTATGACTCGACAAACAAGTTCGGTTGTGCTTAACGAAGAAGGAAAACTTGTTTGTACGTTGTAGGCTCAATTGGACGCCAATTTGGTGCAATCCGAGAATACAAGGATTTGAGTGACCAAATGGACTCCGTTTGATTTCAATCCTCGCGTGGCACCATAATAAAGTCAAATGGGACATGTTTCACTCAACAAAAAGGTTCGGTTGTGCTTAACGAAGAAGGAAAACTCGTTTGTACGTTGTAGGCTCAATTGGAGGCCAATTTGGGAGCAATCCGAGAATACAAGGATTTGAGTGACCAAATGGACTCGGTTTGATTTCAATACATGCGTGGCACCATAATAACATCAAATGGGACATGTTTGACTCAACAAAAAGGTTCGGTTGTGCTTAACGAAGAAGGAAAACTCGTTTCTACGTTGTACGCTCAATTGGAGGCCAATTTGGGTGCAATCCGAGAATACAAGGATTTAAGGGACCAAATGGACTCCGCTTGGTTTCTAACTAGCATTGAACCATAATAACGTCAAATGGGACATGTTTGACTCAACAAACAAGTTCGGTTGTGCTTAACGAAGACGGAAAACTCGTTTGTACGTTGTAGGCTCAATTGGAGGCCAATTTGGCTGCAATCCGAGAATACAAGGATTTGAGTGACCAAATGGACTCCGCTTGGTTTCTAACTCGCATGGAACCATAATAATGTAAAATGGGACATTTTTGAATCAACAAACAAGTTCGGTTGTGCTTAACGAAGAAGGAAAACTCGTTTGTACGTTGTAGGATCAATTGGAGGCCAATTTGGGTGCAATCCTAGAATACAAAGATTTGAGTGACCAAATGGACTCCTTTTGATTTCAATCCTCGCGCGGCACCATAATAATGTCAAATGGGACATCTTTGACTCAAAAAACAAGTTCGTTTGTGCTTACCGAAGAAGGAAAACTCGTTTGTACGTTGTAGGCTTGTTTGGAGGCCAATTTGGGTGCAATCCGAGAATACAAGGATTTGAGTGACCAAATGGACTCCGCTTGGTTTCTAACTCGCATTGAACCATAATAACGTCAAATGGGACATGTTTGACTCTACAAACAAGTTCGGTTGTGCTTAACGAAGAAGGAAAACTCGTTTGTACGTTGTAGGCTCAATTGGAGGCCAATTTGGGTGCAATCCGAGAATACAAGGATTTGAGTGACCAAATGGACTCCGTTTGATTTCAATCCATGTGTGGCACCATAATAACATCAAATGGGACATGTTTGACTCAACAAAATGGTTCGGTTGTGCTTAACGAAGAAGGAAAACTCGTTTCTACGTTGTACGCTCAATTGGAGGCCAATTTGGGTGCAATCCGAGAATACAAGGATTTAAGGGACCAAATGGACTCCGCTTGGTTTCTAACTCGCATGGAACCATAATAACGTCAAATGGTACATTTTTGACTAAACATAAAAGTTTGGTGTTGCTTAACGAAGAAGGAAAACTCGTTTGTACGTTGTAGGATCAATTGGAGGCCAATTTGGGTGCAATCCGAGAATACAAAGATTTGAGTGACCAAATGGACTCCTTTTGATTTCAATCCTCGCGCGGCACCATAATAATGTCAAATGGGACATCTTTGACTCAACAAACAAGTTCGGTTGTGCTTAACGAAGAAGGAAACCTCGTTTGTATGTTGTAGGCTTGTTTGGAGGCCAATTTGGGTGCAATCCGAGAATACAAGGATTTGAGTGACCAAATGGACTCCGCTTGGTTTCTAACTCGTGTGGCACCATAATAACGTCAAATGGGACATGTATGACTGGACAAACAAGTTCGGTTTGTGCTTAACGAAGAAGGAAAACTTGTTTGTACGTTGTAGGCTCAATTGGACGCCAATTTGGTGCAATCCGAGAATACAAGGATTTGAGTGACCAAATGGACTCCGTTTGATTTCAATCCTAGCGTGGCACCATAATAACGTCAAATGGGACATATTTAACTCAACAAAAAGGTTCGGTTGTGCTTAACGAAGAAGGAAAACTCGTTTGTACGTTGTAGGCTCAATTGGAGGCCAATTTGGGAGCAATCCGAGAATACAAGGATTTGAGTGACCAAATGGACTCCGTTTGATTTCAATCCATGTGTGGCACCATAATAACATCAAATGGGACATGTTTGACTCAACAAATAGGTTCGGTTGTGCTTAACGAAGAAGAAAAACTCGTTTCTACGTTGTACGCTCAATTGGAGGCCAATTAGGGTGCAATTCGAGAATACAAGGATTTAAGGGACCAAATGGACTCCGCTTGGTTTCTAACTTGCATTGAACCATAATAACGTCAAATGGGACATGTTTGACTCAACAAAAAAGTTCGGTTGTGCTTAACGAAGACGGAAAACTCGTTTGTACGTTGTAGGCTCAATTGGAGGCCAATTTGGCTGCAATCCGAGAATACAAGGATTTGAGTGACCAAATGGACTCTGCTTGGTTTCTTACTCGCATGGAACCATAATAATGTCAAATGGGACATTTTTGAATCAACAAACAAGTTCGGTTGTGCTTAACAAAGAAGGAAAACTCGTTTGTACGTTGTAGGATCAATTGGAGGCCAATTTGCGTGCAATCCGAGAATACAAAGATTTGAGTGACCAAATGGACTCCTTTTGATTTCAATCCTCGCGCGGCACCATAATAATGTCAAATGGGACATCTTTGACTCAACAAACAAGTTCGGTTGTGCTTAACGAAGAAGGAAAACTCGTTTGTACGTTGTAGGCTTGTTTGGAAGCCAATTTGGGTGCAATCCGAGAATACAAGGATTTGAGTGACCAAATGGACTCCGCTTGGTTTCTAACTCGCATTGAACCATAATAACGTCAAATGGGACATGTTTGACTCTACAAACAAGTTCGGTTGTGCTTAACGAAGAAGGAAAACTCGTTTGTACGTTGTAGGCTCAATTGGAGGCCAATTTGGGAGCAATCCGAGAATACAAGGATTTGAGTGACCAAATGGACTCCGTTTGATTTCAATTATCGCGTGGCACCATAATAACGTCAAATGGGACATGTTTGAATCTACAAAAAAGTTCGGTTGTGCTTAACGAAGAAGGAAAACTCGTTTGTACGTTGTAGGCTCAATTGGAGGCCAATTTTGGTGCAATCCGAGAATACAAGGATTTGAGTGACCAAATGGACTCCGTTTGATTTCAATCCATGTGTGGCACCACAATAACATCAAATGGGACATGTTTGACTCAACAAAAAGGTTCGGTTGTGCTTAACGAATAAGGAAAACTCGTTTCTACATTTTACGCTCAATTGGAGGCCAATTTGGGTGCAATCCGAGAATACAAGGATTTAAGGGACCAAATGGACTCCGCTTGGTTTCTAACTCGCATTGAACCATAATAACGTCAAATGGTACATGTTTGAGTCAAAAAACAAGTTCGGTTGTGCTTAACGAAGACGGAAAACTCGTTTGTACGTTGTAGGCTCAATTGGAGGCCAATTTGGCTGCAATCCGAGAATACAAGGATTTGAGTGACCAAATGGAGTCCGCTTGGTTTCTAACTCGCATGGAACCATAATAACGTCAAATGGGACATTTTTGACTCAACAAACAAGTTCGGTTGTGCTTAACGAAGAAGGAAAACTCGTTTGTACGTTGTAGGATCAATTGGAGTCCAATTTGGGTGCAATCTGAGAATACAAAGATTTCAGTGACCAAATGGACTCCTTTTGATTTCAATCCTCGCGCGGCACCATAATTATATCAAATAGGACATCTTTGACTCAACAAACAAGTTCGGTTGTGCTTAACGAAGAAGGAAAACTCGTTTGTACGTTGTAGGCTTGTTTGGAGGCCAATTTGGGTGCAATCCGAGAATACAAGGATTTGAGTGACCAAATGGACTCGGCTTGGTTTCTAACTCGCATTGAACCATAATAACGTCAAATGGGACATGTTTGACTCTACAAACAAGTTCGGTTGTGCTTAACGAAGAAGGAAAACTCGTTTGTACGTTGTAGGCTCAATTGGACGCCAATTTGGTGCAATCCGAGAATACAAGGATTTGAGTGACCCAATGGACTCCGTTTGATTTCAATCCTCGCGTGGCAACTTAATAACATCAAATGGGACATGTTTTACTCAACAAAAAGGTTCAGTTGTGCTTAACAAAGAAGGAAAACTCGTTTGTACGTTGTAGGCTCAATTGGAGGCCAATTTGGGAGCAATCCGAGAATACAAGGATTTGAGTGACCAAATGGACTCCGTTTGATTTCAATCCATGTGTGGCACCATAATAACGTCAAATGGGACATGTTTGACTCAAAAAATAGGTTCGGTTGTTCTTAACGAAGAAGGAAAACTCGTTTCTACGTTGTACGCTCAATTGGAGGCCAATTTAGGTGCAATCCGAGAATGCAAGGATTTGACTGTCCAAATGGACTCCGCTTGGTATCTAACTCACATGGAACCATAAAAAGGTCAAATGGGACATGTTTGACTCTACAAAAAATTTCGTTTGTGCTTAACTAAGAAGCAAAACTCGTTTGTATGTTGTAGGCTCAATTTTAGGCCAATTTGGGTGCAATCCGAGAATACAAAGATTTGAGTGACCAAATGGTCTCCGTTTGATATCAATCCTCGTGGGGCACCATAATAACGTCAAATGGGACATGTTTGACTCAACAAAAAGGTTCGGTTGTGCTTAACGAATAAGGAAAACTCGTTTGTACGTTGTTGGCTCAATTGGAGGCCAATTTGGGTGCAATCCGAGAATACAAGGATTTGAGTGACCAAATGGACTCCGCTTGATTTCAATCCTCACGTGGAACCATAATAACGTTAAATGGGACATGTTTTACTCAACAAAAAGGTTCGGTTGTGCTTAACGAAGAAGGAAAACTCGTTTGTACGTTGTAGGCTCAATTGGAGGCCAATTTGGGAGCAATCCGAGAATACAAGGATTTGAGTGACCAAATGGACTCGGTTTGATTTCAATCCATGCGTGGCACCATAATAACATCAAATGGGACATGTTTGACTCAACAAAAAGGTTCGGTTGTGCTTAACGAAGAAGGAAAACTCGTTTCTACGTTGTACGCTCAATTGGAGGCCAATTTGGGTGCAATCCGAGAATACAAGGATTTAAGGGACCAATTGGACTCCGCTTGGTTTCTAACTCGCATTGAACCATAATAATGTCAAATGGGACATGTTTCACTCAACAAAGAAGTTCGGTTGTGCTTAACGAAGACGAAAAACTCGTTTGTACGTTGTAGGCTCAATTGGAGGCCAATTTGGCTGCAATCCGAGAATACAAGGATTTGAGTGACCAAATGGACTCCGCTTGGTTTCTAACTCGCATGGAACCATAATAATGTAAAATGGGACATTTTTGAATCAACAAACAAGTTCGGTTGTGCTTAACGAAGAAGGAAAACTCGTTTGTACGTTGTAGGATCAATTGGAGGCCAATTTGGGTGCAATCCGAGAATACAAAGATTTGAGTGACCAAATGGACTCCTTTTGATTTCAATCCTCGCGCGACACCATAATAATGTCAAATGGGACATCTTTGACTCAACAAACAAGTTCGTTTGTGCTTAACGAAGAAGGAAAACTCGTTTGTACGTTGTAGGCTTGTTTGGAGGCCAATTTGGGTGCAATCCGAGAATACAAGGATTTGAGTGACCAAATGGACTCCGCTTGGTTTCTAACTCGCATTGAACCATAATAACGTCAAATGGGACATGTTTGACTCTACAAACAAGTTCGGTTGTGCTTAACGAAGAAGAAAAACTCGTTTGTACGTTGTAGGCTCAATTGGACGCCAATTTGGTGCAATCCGAGAATACAAGGATTTGAGTGACCCAATGGACTCCGTTTGATTTCAATCCTCGCGTGGCACCTTAATAACATCAAATGGGACATGTTTTACTCAACAAAAAGGTTCAGTTGTGCTTAACAAAGAAGGAAAACTCGTTTGTACGTTGTAGGCTCAATTGGAGGCCAATTTGGGAGCAATCCGAGAATACAAGGATTTGAGTGACCAAATGGACTCCGTTTGATTTCAATCCATGTGTGGCACCATAATAACGTCAAATGGGACATGTTTGACTCAAAAAATAGGTTCGGTTGTTCTTAACGAAGAAGGAAAACTCGTTTCTACGTTGTACGCTCAATTGGAGGCCAATTTAGGTGCAATCCGAGAATGCAAGGATTTGACTGTCCAAATGGACTCCGCTTGGTATCTAACTCACATGGAACCATAAAAAGGTCAAATGGGACATGTTTGACTCTACAAAAAATTTCGTTTGTGCTTAACTAAGAAGCAAAACTCGTTTGTATGTTGTAGGCTCAATTTTAGGCCAATTTGGGTGCAATCCGAGAATACAAAGATTTGAGTGACCAAATGGTCTCCGTTTGATATCAATCCTCATGGGGCACCATAATAACGTCAAATGGGACATGTTTGACTCAACAAAAAGGTTCGGTTGTGCTTAACGAATAAGGAAAACTCGTTTGTACGTTGTAGGCTCAATTGGAGGCCAATTTGGGTGCAATCCGAGAATACAAGGATTTGAGTGACCAAATGGACTCCGCTTGATTTCAATCCTCACGTGGAACCATAATAACGTTAAATGGGACATATTTTACTCAACAAAAAGGTTCGGTTGTGCTTAACGAAGAAGGAAAACTCGTTTGTACGTTGTAGGCTCAATTGGAGGCCAATTTGGGAGCAATCCGAGAATACAAGGATTTGAGTGACCAAATGGACTCGGTTTGATTTCAATCCATGTGTGGCACCATAATAACATCAAATGGGACATGTTTGACTCAACAAATAGGTTCGGTTGTGCTTAACGAAGAAGAAAAACTCGTTTCTACGTTGTACGCTCAATTGGAGGCCAATTAGGGTGCAATTCGAGAATACAAGGATTTAAGGGACCAAATGGACTCCGCTTGGTTTCTAACTTGCATTGAACCATAATAACGTCAAATGGGACATGTTTGACTCAACAAAAAAGTTCGGTTGTGCTTAACGAAGACGAAAAACTCGTTTGTACGTTGTAGGCTCAATTGGAGGCCAATTTGGCTGCAATCCGAGAATACAAGGATTTGAGTGACCAAATGGACTCTGCTTGGTTTCTTACTCGCATGGAACCATAATAATGTCAAATGGGACATTTTTGAATCAACAAACAAGTTCGGTTGTGCTTAACGAAGAAGGAAAACTTGTTTGTACGTTGTAGGATCAATTGGAGGCCAATTTGGGTGCAATCCGAGAATACAAAGATTTGAGTGACCAAATGGACTCCTTTTGATTTCAATCCTCGCGCGGCACCATAATAATGTCAAATGGGACATCTTTGACTCAACAAACAAGTTCGGTTGTGCTTAACGAAGAAGGTAAACTCGTTTGTACGTTGTAGGCTTGTTTGGAGGCCAATTTGGGTGCAATCCGAGAATACAAGGATTTGAGTGACCAAATGGACTCCGCTTGGTTTCTAACTCGCATTGAACCATAATAACGTCAAATGGGACATTTTTGACTCTACAAACAAGTTCGGTTGTGCTTAACGAAGAAGGAAAACTCGTTTGTACGTTGTAGGCTCAATTGGAGGCCAATTTGGGTGCAATCCGAGAATACAAGGATTTGAGTGACCAAATGGACTCCGTTTGATTTCAATCCATGTGTGGCACCATAATAACATCAAATGGGACATGTTTGACTCAACAAAAATGTTCGGTTGTGCTTAACGAAGAAGGAAAACTCGTTTCTACGTTGTACGCTCAATTGGAGGCCAAAAATTTGGTGCAATCCGAGAATACAAGGATTTAAGGGACCAAATGGACTCCGCTTGGTTTGTAACTCGCATGGAACCATAATAACGTCAAATGATACATTTTTGACTCAACATAAAAGTTTGGTGATGCTTAACGAAGAAGGAAAACTCGTTTGTACGTTGTAGGATCAATTGGAGGCCAATTTGGGTGCAATCCGAGAATACAAAGATTTGAGTGACCAAATGGACTCCTTTTGATTTCAATCCTCTCGCGGCACCATAATAATGTCAAATGGGACATCTTTGACTCAACAAACAAGTTCGGTTGTGCTTAACGAGGAAGGAAACCTCGTTTGTATGTTGTAGGCTTGTTTGGAGGCCAATTTGGGTGCAATCCGAGAATACAAGGATTTGAGTGACCAAATGGACTCCGCTTGGTTTCTAACTCGTGTGGCACCATAATAACGTCAAATGGGACATGTATGACTGGACAAACAAGTTCGGTTGTGCTTAACGAAGAAGGAAAACTTGTTTGTACGTTGTAGGCTCAAGTGGACGCCAATTTGGTGCAATCCGAGAATACAAGGATTTGAGTGACCAAATGGACTCCGTTTGATTTCAATCCTTGCGTGGCACCATAATAACGTCAAATGGGACATGTTTAACTCAACAAAAAGGTTCGGTTGTGCTTAACGAAAAAGGAAAACTCGTTTGTACGTTGTAGGCTCAATTGGAGGCCAATTTGGGAGCAATCCAAGAATACAAGGATTTGAGTGACCAAATGGACTCCGTTTGATTTCAATCCCTGTGTGGCACCATAATAACATCAAATGGGACATGTTTGACTCAACAAAAAGGTTCGGTTGTGCTTAACGAAGAAGGAAAACTCATTTCTACGTTGTACGCTCAATTGGAGGCCAATTTGGGTGCAATCCGAGAATACAAGGATTTAAGGGACCAATTGGACTCCGCTTGGTTTCTAACTCGCATTGAACCATAATAACGTCAAATGGGACATGTTTGACTCAACAAACAAGTTCGGTTGTGCTTAACGAAGACGAAAAACTCGTTTGTACGTTGTAGGCTCAATTGGAGGCCAATTTGGGTGCAATCCGAGAATACAAGGATTTGAGTGACCAAATGGACTCCGCTTGGTTTCTAACTCGCATGGAACCATAATAATGTCAAATGGGACATTTTTGAATCAACAAACAAGTTCGGTTGTGCTTAACGAAGAAGGAAAACTTGTTTGTACGTTGTAGGATCAATTGGAGGCCAATTTGGGTGCAATCCGAGAATACAAAGATTTGAGTGACCAAATGGACTCCTTTTGATTTCAATCCTCGCGCGGCACCATAATAATGTCAAATGGGACATCTTTGACTCAACAAACAAGTTCGGTTGTGCTTAACGAAGAAGGTAAACTCGTTTGTACGTTGTAGGCTTGTTTGGAGGCCAATTTGGGTGCAATCCGAGAATACAAGGATTTGAGTGACCAAATGGACTCCGCTTGGTTTCTAACTCGCATTGAACCATAATAACGTCAAATGGGACATTTTTGACTCTACAAACAAGTTCGGTTGTGCTTAACGAAGAAGGAAAACTCGTTTGTACGTTGTAGGCTCAATTGGAGGCCAATTTGGGTGCAATCCGAGAATACAAGGATTTGAGTGACCAAATGGACTCCGTTTGATTTCAATCCATGTGTGGCACCATAATAACATCAAATGGGACATGTTTGACTCAACAAAAAGGTTCGGTTGTGCTTAACGAAGAAGGAAAACTCGTTTCTACGTTGCACGCTCAATTGGAGGCCAAAAATTTGGTGCAATCCGAGAATACAAGGATTTAAGGGACCAAATGGACTCCGCTTGGTTTGTAACTCGCATGGAACCATAATAACGTCAAATGGTACATTTTTGACTCAACATAAAAGTTTGGTGATGCTTAACGAAGAAGGAAAACTCGTTTGTACGTTGTAGGATCAATTGGAGGCCAATTTGGGTGCAATCCGAGAATACAAAGATTTGAGTGACCAAATGGACTCCTTTTGATTTCAATCCTCTCGCGGCACCATAATAATGTCAAATGGGACATCTTTGACTCAACAAACAAGTTCGGTTGTGCTTAACGAGGAAGGAAACCTCGTTTGTATGTTGTAGGCTTGTTTGGAGGCCAATTTGGGTGCAATCCGAGAATACAAGGATTTGAGTGACCAAATGGACTCCGCTTGGTTTCTAACTCGTGTGGCACCATAATAACGTCAAATGGGACATGTATGACTGGACAAACAAGTTCGGTTGTGCTTAACGAAGAAGGAAAACTTGTTTGTACGTTGTAGGCTCAAGTGGACGCCAATTTGGTGCAATCCGAGAATACAAGGATTTGAGTGACCAAATGGACTCCGTTTGATTTCAATCCTTGCGTGGCACCATAATAACGTCAAATGGGACATGTTTAACTCAACAAAAAGGTTCGGTTGTGCTTAACGAAAAAGGAAAACTCGTTTGTACGTTGTAGGCTCAATTGGAGGCCAATTTGGGAGCAATCCAAGAATACAAGGATTTGAGTGACCAAATGGACTCCGTTTGATTTCAATCCATGTGTGGCACCATAATAACATCAAATGGGACATGTTTGACTCAACAAATAGGTTCGGTTGTGCTTAACAAAGAAGAAAAACTCGTTTCTACGTTGTACGCTCAATTGGAGGCCAATTAGGGTGCAATTCGAGAATACAAGGATTTAAGGGACCAAATGGACTCCGCTTGGTTTCTAACTTGCATTGAACCATAATAACGTCAAATGGGACATGTTTGACTCAACAAAAAAGTTCGGTTGTGCTTAACGAAGACGAAAAACTCGTTTGTACGTTGTAGGCTCAATTGGAGGCCAATTTGGCTGCAATCCGAGAATACAAGGATTTGAGTGACCAAATGGACTCTGCTTGGTTTCTTACTCGCATGGAACCATAATAATGTCAAATGGGACATTTTTGAATCAACAAACAAGTTCGGTTGTGCTTAACGAAGAAGGAAAACTCGTTTGTACGTTGTAGGATCAATTGGAGGCCAATTTGGGTGCAATCCGAGAATACAAAGATTTGAGTGACCAAATGGACTCCTTTTGATTTCAATCCTCGCGCGGCACCATAATAATGTCAAATGGGACATCTTTGACTCAACAAACAAGTTCGGTTGTGCTTAACGAAGAAGGAAAACTCGTTTGTACGTTGTAGGCTTGTTTGGAGGCCAATTTGGGTGCAATCCGAGAATACAAGGATTTGAGTGACCAAATGGACTCCGCTTGGTTTCTAACTCGCATTGAACCATAATAACGTCAAATGGGACATGTTTGACTCTACAAACAAGTTCGGTTGTGCTTAACGAAGAAGGAAAACTCGTTTGTACGTTGTAGGCTCAATTGGAGGCCAATTTGGGAGCAATCCGAGAATACAAGGATTTGAGTGACCAAATGGACTCCGTTTGATTTCAATTATCGCGTGGCACCATAATAACGTCAAATGGGACATGTTTGACTCTACAAAAAAGTTCGGTTGTGCTTAACGAAGAAGGAAAACTCGTTTGTACGTTGTAGGCTCAATTGGAGGCCAATTTGGGTGCAATCCGAGAATACAAGGATTTGAGTGACCAAATGGACTCCGTTTGATTTCAATCCATGTGTGGCACCATAATAACATCAAATGGGACATGTTTGACTCAACAAAAAGGTTCGGTTGTGCTTAACGAAGAAGGAAAACTCGTTTCTACATTTTACGCTCAATTGGAGGCCAATTTGGGTGCAATCCGAGAATACAAGGATTTAAGGGACCAAATGGACTCCGCTTGGTTTCTAACTCGCATTGAACCATAATAACGTCAAATGGTACATGTTTGAGTCAAAAAACAAGTTCGGTTGTGCTTAACGAAGACGGAAAACTCGTTTGTACGTTGTAGGCTCAATTGGAGGCCAATTTGGCCGCAATCCGAGAATACAAAAATTTGAGTGACCAAATGGACTCCGCTTGGTTTCTAACTCGCGTGGCACCATAATAACGTCAAATGGGACATGTTTGACTCTACAAGCAAGTTCAGTTGTGCTTAACGAAGAAGGAAAACTCGTTCGTACGTTGTAGGCTCAATTGGACGCCAATTTGGTGCAATCCGAGAATACAAGGATTTGAGTGACCCAATGGACTCCGTTTGATTTCAATCCTCGCGTGGCACCTTAATAACATCAAATGGGACATGTTTTAATCAACAAAAAGGTTCAGTTGTGCTTAACAAAGAAGGAAAACTCGTTTGTACGTTGTAGGCTCAATTGGAGGCCAATTTGGGAGCAATCCGAGAATACAAGGATTTGAGTGACCAAATGGACTCCGTTTGATTTCAATCCATGTGTGGCACCATAATAACGTCAAATGGGACATGTTTGACTCAAAAAATAGGTTCGGTTGTTCTTAACGAAGAAGAAAAACTCGTTTCTACGTTGTACGCTCAATTGGAGGCCAATTTAGCTGCAATCCGAGAATGCAACGATTTGACTGTCCAAATGGACTCCGCTTGGTATCTAACTCACATGGAACCATAAAAAGGTCAAATGGGACATGTTTGACTCTACAAAAAATTTCGTTTGTGCATAACTAAGAAGCAAAACTCGTTTGTATGTTGTAGGCTCAATTTTAGGCCAATTTGGGTGCAATCCGAGAATACAAAGATTTGAGTGACCAAATGGACTCCGTTTGATATCAATCCTCGTGGGGCACCATAATAACGTCAAATGGGACATGTTTGACTCAACAAAAAGGTTCGGTTGTGCTTAACGAATAAGGAAAACTCGTTTGTACGTTGTAGGCTCAATTGGAGGCCAATTTGGGTGCAATCCGAGAATACAAGGATTTGAGTGACCAAATGGACTCCGCTTGATTTCAATCCTCGCGTGGCACCATAATAACGTTAAATGGGACATGTTTTACTCAACAAAAAGGTTCGGTTGTACTTAACGAAGAAGGAAAACTCGTTTGTACGTTGTAGGCTCAATTGGAGGCCAATTTGGGAGCAATCCGAGAATACAAGGATTTGAGTGACCAAATGGACTCGGTTTGATTTCAATCCATGCGTGGCACCATAATAACATCAAATGGGACATGTTTGACTCAACAAAAAGGTTCGGTTGTGCTTAACGAAGAAGGAAAACTCGTTTCTACGTTGTACGCTCAATTGGAGGCCAATTTGGGTGCAATCTGAGAATACAAGGATTTAAGGGACCAATTGGACTCCGCTTGGTTTCTAACTCGCATTGAACCATAATAATGTCAAATGGGACATGTTTGACTCAACAAACAAGTTCGGTTGTGCTTAACGAAGACGGAAAACTCGTTTGTACGTTGTAGGCTCAATTGGAGGCCAATTTGGCTGCAATCCGAGAATACAAGGATTTGAGTGACCAAATGGACTCCGCTTGGTTTCTAACTCGCATGGAACCATAATAATGTAAAATGGGACATTTTTGAATCAACAAACAAGTTCGGTTGTGCTTAACGAAGAAGGACAACTCGTTTGTATGTTGTAGGATCAATTGGAGGCCAATTTGGGTGCAATCCGAGAATACAAAGATTTGAGTGACCAAATGGACTCCTTTTGATTTCAATCCTCGCGCGGCACCATAATAATGTCAAATGGGACATCTTTGACTCAACAAACAAGTTCGTTTGTGCTTAACAAAGAAGGAAAACTCGTTTGTACGTTGTAGGCTTGTTTGGAGGCCAATTTGGGTGCAATGCGAGAATACAAGGATTTGAGTGACCAAATGGACTCCGCTTAGTTTCTAACTCGCATTGAACCATAATAACGTCAAATGGGACATGTTTGACTCTACAAACAAGTTCGGTTGTGCTTAACGAAGAAGGAAAACTCGTTTGTACGTTGTAGGCTCAATTGGACGCCAATTTGGTGCAATCCGAGAATACAAGGATTTGAGTGACCCAATGGACTCCGTTTGATTTCAATCCTCGCGTGGCACCTTAATAACATCAAATGGGACATGTTTTACTCAACAAAAAGGTTCAGTTGTGCTTAACAAAGAAGGAAAACTCGTTTGTACGTTGTAGGCTCAATTGGAGGCCAATTTGGGAGCAATCCGAGAATACAAGGATTTGAGTGACCAAATGGACTCCGTTTGATTTCAATCCATGTGTGGCACCATAATAACGTCAAATGGGACATGTTTGACTCAAAAAATAGGTTCGGTTGTTCTCAACGAAGAAGGAAAACTCGTTTCTACGTTGTACGCTCAATTGGAGGCCAATTTAGGTGCAATCCGAGAATGCAAGGATTTGACTGTCCAAATGGACTCCGCTTGGTATCTAACTCACATGGAACCATAAAAAGGTCAAATGGGACATGTTTGACTCTACAAAAAATTTCGTTTGTGCTTAACTAAGAAGCAAAACTCGTTTGTATGTTGTAGGCTCAATTTTAGGCCAATTTGGGTGCAATCCGAGAATACAAAGATTTGAGTGACCAAATGGTCTCCGTTTGATATCAATCCTCGTGGGGCACCATAATAACGTCAAATGGGACATGTTTGACTCAACAAAAAGGTTCGGTTGTGCTTAACGAATAAGGAAAACTCGTTTGTACGTTGTAGGCTCAATTGGAGGCCAATTTGGGTGCAATCCGAGAATACAAGGATTTGAGTGACCAAATGGACTCCGCTTGATTTCAATCCTCACGTGCCACCATAATAACGTTAAATGGGACATGTTTTACTCAACAAAAAGGTTCGGTTGTGCTTAACGAAGAAGGAAAACTCGTTTGTACGTTGTAGGCTCAATTGGAGGCCAATTTGGGAGCAATCCGAGAATACAAGGATTTGAGTGACCAAATGGACTCCGCTTGGTTTCTAACTCGCATTGAACCATAATAACGTCAAATGGGACATGTTCGACTCAACAAACAAGTTCGGTTGTGCTTAACGAAGACGGAAAACTCGTTTGTACGTTGTAGGCTCAATTGGAGGCCAATTTGGCTGCAATCCGAGAATACAAGGATTTGAGTGACCAAATGGACTCCGCTTGGTTTCTAACTCGCATGGAACCATAATGATGTAAAATGGGACATTTTTGAATCAACAAACAAGTTCGTTTGTGCTTAACGAAGAAGGAAAACTCGTTTGTACGTTGTAGGATCAATTGGAGGCCAATTTGGGTGCAATCCGAGAATACAAAGATTTGAGTGACCAAATGGACTCCTTTTGATTTCAATCCTCGCGCGGCACCATAATAATGTCAAATGGGACATCTTTGACTCAACAAACAAGTTCGTTTGTGCTTAACGAAGAAGGAAAACTCGTTTGTACGTTGTAGGCTTGTTTGGAGGCCAATTTGGGTGCAATCCGAGAATACAAGGATTTGAGTGACCAAATGAACTCCGCTTGGTTTCTAACTCGCATTGAACCATAATAACGTAAAATGGGACATGTTTGACTCTACAAACAAGTTTGGTTGTGCTTAACGAAGAAGGAAAACTCGTTTGTACGTTGTAGGCTCAATTGGACGCCAATTTGGTGCAATCCGAGAATACAAGGATTTGAGTGACCCAATGGACTCCGTTTGATTTCAATCCTCACGAGGCACCTTAATAACATCAAATGGGACATGTTTTACTCAACAAAAAGGTTCAGTTGTGCTTAACAAAGAAGGAAAACTCGTTTGTACGTTGTAGGCTCAATTGGAGGCCAATTTGGGAGCAATCCGACAATACAAGGATTTGAGTGACCAAATGGACTCCGTTTGATTTCAATCCATGTGTGGCACCATAATAACGTCAAATGGGACATGTTTGACTCAAAAAATAGGTTCGGTTGTTCTTAACGAAGAAGGAAAACTCGTTTCTACGTTGTACGCTCAATTGGAGGCCAATTTAGGTGCAATCCGAGAATGCAAGGATTTGACTGTCCAAATGGACTCCGCTTGGTATCTAACTCACATGGAACCATAAAAAGGTCAAATGGGACATGTTTGACTCTACAAAAAATTTCATTTGTGCTTAACTAAGAAGCAAAACTCGTTTGTATGTTGTAGGCTCAATTTTAGGCCAATTTGGGTGCAATCCGAGAATACAAAGATTTGAGTGACCAAATGGTCTCCGTTTGATATCAATCCTCGTGGGGCACCATAATAACGTCAAATGGGACATGTTTGACTCAACAAAAAGGTTCGGTTGTGCTTAACGAATAAGGAAAACTCGTTTGTACGTTGTAGGCTCAATTGGAGGCCAATTTGGGTGCAATCCGAGAATACAAGGATTTGAGTGACCAAATGGACTCCGCTTGATTTCAATCCTCACGTGGCACCATAATAACGTTAAATGGGACATGTTTTACTCAACAAAAAGGTTCGGTTGTGCTTAACGAAGTAGGAAAACTCGTTTGTACGTTGTAGGCTCAATTGGAGGCCAATTTGGGAGCAATCCGAGAATACAAGGATTTGAGTGACCAAATGGACTCCGTTTGATTTCAATCCATGCGTGGCACCATAATAACATCAAATGGGACATGTTTGACTCAACAAAAAGGTTCGGTTGTGCTTAACGAAGAAGGAAAACTCGTTTCTACGTTGTACGCTCAATTGGAGGCCAATTTGGGTGCAATCCGAGAATACAAGGATTTAAGGGACCAAATGGACTCCGCTTGGTTTCTAACTCGCATTGAACCATAATAACGTCAAATGGTACATGTTTGAGTCAAAAAACAAGTTCGGTTGTGCTTAACGAAGACGGAAAACTCGTTTGTACGTTGTAGGCTCAATTGGAGGCCAATTTGGCCGCAATCCGAGAATACAAAAATTTGAGTGACCAAATGGACTCCGCTTGGTTTCTAACTCGCGTGGCACCATAATAACGTCAAATGGGACATGTTTGACTCTACAAGCAAGTTCGGTTGTGCTTAACGAAGAAGGAAAACTCGTTCGTACGTTGTAGGCTCAATTGGACGCCAATTTGGTGCAATCCGAGAATACAAGGATTTGAGTGACCCAATGGACTCCGTTTGATTTCAATCCTCGCGTGGCACCTTAATAACATCAAATGGGACATGTTTTAATCAACAAAAAGGTTCAGTTGTGCTTAACAAAGAAGGAAAACTCGTTTGTACGTTGTAGGCTCAATTGGAGGCCAATTTGGGAGCAATCCGAGAATACAAGGATTTGAGTGACCAAATGGACTCCGTTTGATTTCAATCCATGTGTGGCACCATAATAACGTCAAATGGGACATGTTTGACTCAAAAAATAGGTTCGGTTGTTCTTAACGAAGAAGAAAAACTCGTTTCTACGTTGTACGCTCAATTGGAGGCCAATTTAGCTGCAATCCGAGAATGCAACGATTTGACTGTCCAAATGGACTCCGCTTGGTATCTAACTCACATGGAACCATAAAAAGGTCAAATGGGACATGTTTGACTCTACAAAAAATTTCGTTTGTGCATAACTAAGAAGCAAAACTCGTTTGTATGTTGTAGGCTCAATTTTAGGCCAATTTGGGTGCAATCCGAGAATACAAAGATTTGAGTGACCAAATGGACTCCGTTTGATATCAATCCTCGTGGGGCACCATAATAACGTCAAATGGGACATGTTTGACTCAACAAAAAGGTTCGGTTGTGCTTAACGAATAAGGAAAACTCGTTTGTACGTTGTAGGCTCAATTGGAGGCCAATTTGGGTGCAATCCGAGAATACAAGGATTTGAGTGACCAAATGGACTCCGCTTGATTTCAATCCTCGCGTGGCACCATAATAACGTTAAATGGGACATGTTTTACTCAACAAAAAGGTTCGGTTGTACTTAACGAAGAAGGAAAACTCGTTTGTACGTTGTAGGCTCAATTGGAGGCCAATTTGGGAGCAATCCGAGAATACAAGGATTTGAGTGACCAAATGGACTCGGTTTGATTTCAATCCATGCGTGGCACCATAATAACATCAAATGGGACATGTTTGACTCAACAAAAAGGTTCGGTTGTGCTTAACGAAGAAGGAAAACTCGTTTCTACGTTGTACGCTCAATTGGAGGCCAATTTGGGTGCAATCTGAGAATACAAGGATTTAAGGGACCAATTGGACTCCGCTTGGTTTCTAACTCGCATTGAACCATAATAATGTCAAATGGGACATGTTTGACTCAACAAACAAGTTCGGTTGTGCTTAACGAAGACGGAAAACTCGTTTGTACGTTGTAGGCTCAATTGGAGGCCAATTTGGCTGCAATCCGAGAATACAAGGATTTGAGTGACCAAATGGACTCCGCTTGGTTTCTAACTCGCATGGAACCATAATAATGTAAAATGGGACATTTTTGAATCAACAAACAAGTTCGGTTGTGCTTAACGAAGAAGGACAACTCGTTTGTATGTTGTAGGATCAATTGGAGGCCAATTTGGGTGCAATCCGAGAATACAAAGATTTGAGTGACCAAATGGACTCCTTTTGATTTCAATCCTCGCGCGGCACCATAATAATGTCAAATGGGACATCTTTGACTCAACAAACAAGTTCGTTTGTGCTTAACAAAGAAGGAAAACTCGTTTGTACGTTGTAGGCTTGTTTGGAGGCCAATTTGGGTGCAATGCGAGAATACAAGGATTTGAGTGACCAAATGGACTCCGCTTGGTTTCTAACTCGCATTGAACCATAATAACGTCAAATGGGACATGTTTGACTCTACAAACAAGTTCGGTTGTGCTTAACGAAGAAGGAAAACTCGTTTGTACGTTGTAGGCTCAATTGGACGCCAATTTGGTGCAATCCGAGAATACAAGGATTTGAGTGACCCAATGGACTCCGTTTGATTTCAATCCTCGCGTGGCACCTTAATAACATCAAATGGGACATGTTTTACTCAACAAAAAGGTTCAGTTGTGCTTAACAAAGAAGGAAAACTCGTTTGTACGTTGTAGGCTCAATTGGAGGCCAATTTGGGAGCAATCCGAGAATACAAGGATTTGAGTGACCAAATGGACTCCGTTTGATTTCAATCCATGTGTGGCACCATAATAACGTCAAATGGGACATGTTTGACTCAAAAAATAGGTTCGGTTGTTCTCAACGAAGAAGGAAAACTCGTTTCTACGTTGTACGCTCAATTGGAGGCCAATTTAGGTGCAATCCGAGAATGCAAGGATTTGACTGTCCAAATGGACTCCGCTTGGTATCTAACTCACATGGAACCATAAAAAGGTCAAATGGGACATGTTTGACTCTACAAAAAATTTCGTTTGTGCTTAACTAAGAAGCAAAACTCGTTTGTATGTTGTAGGCTCAATTTTAGGCCAATTTGGGTGCAATCCGAGAATACAAAGATTTGAGTGACCAAATGGTCTCCGTTTGATATCAATCCTCGTGGGGCACCATAATAACGTCAAATGGGACATGTTTGACTCAACAAAAAGGTTCGGTTGTGCTTAACGAATAAGGAAAACTCGTTTGTACGTTGTAGGCTCAATTGGAGGCCAATTTGGGTGCAATCCGAGAATACAAGGATTTGAGTGACCAAATGGACTCCGCTTGATTTCAATCCTCACGTGCCACCATAATAACGTTAAATGGGACATGTTTTACTCAACAAAAAGGTTCGGTTGTGCTTAACGAAGAAGGAAAACTCGTTTGTACGTTGTAGGCTCAATTGGAGGCCAATTTGGGAGCAATCCGAGAATACAAGGATTTGAGTGACCAAATGGACTCCGCTTGGTTTCTAACTCGCATTGAACCATAATAACGTCAAATGGGACATGTTCGACTCAACAAACAAGTTCGGTTGTGCTTAACGAAGACGGAGAACTCGTTTGTACGTTGTAGGCTCAATTGGAGGCCAATTTGGCTGCAATCCGAGAATACAAGGATTTGAGTGACCAAATGGACTCCGCTTGGTTTCTAACTCGCATGGAACCATAATGATGTAAAATGGGACATTTTTGAATCAACAAACAAGTTCGTTTGTGCTTAACGAAGAAGGAAAACTCGTTTGTACGTTGTAGGATCAATTGGAGGCCAATTTGGGTGCAATCCGAGAATACAAAGATTTGAGTGACCAAATGGACTCCTTTTGATTTCAATCCTCGCGCGGCACCATAATAATGTCAAATGGGACATCTTTGACTCAACAAACAAGTTCGTTTGTGCTTAACGAAGAAGGAAAACTCGTTTGTACGTTGTAGGCTTGTTTGGAGGCCAATTTGGGTGCAATCCGAGAATACAAGGATTTGAGTGACCAAATGAACTCCGCTTGGTTTCTAACTCGCATTGAACCATAATAACGTAAAATGGGACATGTTTGACTCTACAAACAAGTTTGGTTGTGCTTAACGAAGAAGGAAAACTCGTTTGTACGTTGTAGGCTCAATTGGACGCCAATTTGGTGCAATCCGAGAATACAAGGATTTGAGTGACCCAATGGACTCCGTTTGATTTCAATCCTCACGAGGCACCTTAATAACATCAAATGGGACATGTTTTACTCAACAAAAAGGTTCAGTTGTGCTTAACAAAGAAGGAAAACTCGTTTGTACGTTGTAGGCTCAATTGGAGGCCAATTTGGGAGCAATCCGACAATACAAGGATTTGAGTGACCAAATGGACTCCGTTTGATTTCAATCCATGTGTGGCACCATAATAACGTCAAATGGGACATGTTTGACTCAAAAAATAGGTTCGGTTGTTCTTAACGAAGAAGGAAAACTCGTTTCTACGTTGTACGCTCAATTGGAGGCCAATTTAGGTGCAATCCGAGAATGCAAGGATTTGACTGTCCAAATGGACTCCGCTTGGTATCTAACTCACATGGAACCATAAAAAGGTCAAATGGGACATGTTTGACTCTACAAAAAATTTCATTTGTGCTTAACTAAGAAGCAAAACTCGTTTGTATGTTGTAGGCTCAATTTTAGGCCAATTTGGGTGCAATCCGAGAATACAAAGATTTGAGTGACCAAATGGTCTCCGTTTGATATCAATCCTCGTGGGGCACCATAATAACGTCAAATGGGACATGTTTGACTCAACAAAAAGGTTCGGTTGTGCTTAACGAATAAGGAAAACTCGTTTGTACGTTGTAGGCTCAATTGGAGGCCAATTTGGGTGCAATCCGAGAATACAAGGATTTGAGTGACCAAATGGACTCCGCTTGATTTCAATCCTCACGTGGCACCATAATAACGTTAAATGGGACATGTTTTACTCAACAAAAAGGTTCGGTTGTGCTTAACGAAGTAGGAAAACTCGTTTGTACGTTGTAGGCTCAATTGGAGGCCAATTTGGGAGCAATCCGAGAATACAAGGATTTGAGTGACCAAATGGACTCCGTTTGATTTCAATCCATGCGTGGCACCATAATAACATCAAATGGGACATGTTTGACTCAACAAAAAGGTTCGGTTGTGCTTAACGAAGAAGGAAAACTCGTTTCTACGTTGTACGCTCAATTGGAGGCCAATTTGGGTGCAATCCGAGAATACAAGGATTTAAGGGACCAAATGGACTCCGCTTGGTTTCTAACTCGCATTGAACCATAATAACGTCAAATGGTACATGTTTGAGTCAAAAAACAAGTTCGGTTGTGCTTAACGAAGACGGAAAACTCGTTTGTACGTTGTAGGCTCAATTGGAGGCCAATTTGGCCGCAATCCGAGAATACAAAAATTTGAGTGACCAAATGGACTCCGCTTGGTTTCTAACTCGCGTGGCACCATAATAACGTCAAATGGGACATGTTTGACTCTACAAGCAAGTTCGGTTGTGCTTAACGAAGAAGGAAAACTCGTTCGTACGTTGTAGGCTCAATTGGACGCCAATTTGGTGCAATCCGAGAATACAAGGATTTGAGTGACCCAATGGACTCCGTTTGATTTCAATCCTCGCGTGGCACCTTAATAACATCAAATGGGACATGTTTTAATCAACAAAAAGGTTCAGTTGTGCTTAACAAAGAAGGAAAACTCGTTTGTACGTTGTAGGCTCAATTGGAGGCCAATTTGGGAGCAATCCGAGAATACAAGGATTTGAGTGACCAAATGGACTCCGTTTGATTTCAATCCATGTGTGGCACCATAATAACGTCAAATGGGACATGTTTGACTCAAAAAATAGGTTCGGTTGTTCTTAACGAAGAAGAAAAACTCGTTTCTACGTTGTACGCTCAATTGGAGGCCAATTTAGCTGCAATCCGAGAATGCAACGATTTGACTGTCCAAATGGACTCCGCTTGGTATCTAACTCACATGGAACCATAAAAAGGTCAAATGGGACATGTTTGACTCTACAAAAAATTTCGTTTGTGCATAACTAAGAAGCAAAACTCGTTTGTATGTTGTAGGCTCAATTTTAGGCCAATTTGGGTGCAATCCGAGAATACAAAGATTTGAGTGACCAAATGGACTCCGTTTGATATCAATCCTCGTGGGGCACCATAATAACGTCAAATGGGACATGTTTGACTCAACAAAAAGGTTCGGTTGTGCTTAACGAATAAGGAAAACTCGTTTGTACGTTGTAGGCTCAATTGGAGGCCAATTTGGGTGCAATCCGAGAATACAAGGATTTGAGTGACCAAATGGACTCCGCTTGATTTCAATCCTCGCGTGGCACCATAATAACGTTAAATGGGACATGTTTTACTCAACAAAAAGGTTCGGTTGTACTTAACGAAGAAGGAAAACTCGTTTGTACGTTGTAGGCTCAATTGGAGGCCAATTTGGGAGCAATCCGAGAATACAAGGATTTGAGTGACCAAATGGACTCGGTTTGATTTCAATCCATGCGTGGCACCATAATAACATCAAATGGGACATGTTTGACTCAACAAAAAGGTGCGGTTGTGCTTAACGAAGAAGGAAAACTCGTTTCTACGTTGTACGCTCAATTGGAGGCCAATTTGGGTGCAATCTGAGAATACAAGGATTTAAGGGACCAATTGGACTCCGCTTGGTTTCTAACTCGCATTGAACCATAATAATGTCAAATGGGACATGTTTGACTCAACAAACAAGTTCGGTTGTGCTTAACGAAGACGGAAAACTCGTTTGTACGTTGTAGGCTCAATTGGAGGCCAATTTGGCTGCAATCCGAGAATACAAGGATTTGAGTGACCAAATGGACTCCGCTTGGTTTCTAACTCGCATGGAACCATAATAATGTAAAATGGGACATTTTTGAATCAACAAACAAGTTCGGTTGTGCTTAACGAAGAAGGACAACTCGTTTGTACGTTGTAGGATCAATTGGAGGCCAATTTGGGTGCAATCCGAGAATACAAAGATTTGAGTGACCAAATGGACTCCTTTTGATTTCAATCCTCGCGCGGCACCATAATAATGTCAAATGGGACATCTTTGACTCAACAAACAAGTTCGTTTGTGCTTAACAAAGAAGGAAAACTCGTTTGTACGTTGTAGGCTTGTTTGGAGGCCAATTTGGGTGCAATGCGAGAATACAAGGATTTGAGTGACCAAATGGACTCCGCTTGGTTTCTAACTCGCATTGAACCATAATAACGTCAAATGGGACATGTTTGACTCTACAAACAAGTTCGGTTGTGCTTAACGAAGAAGGAAAACTCGTTTGTACGTTGTAGGCTCAATTGGACGCCAATTTGGTGCAATCCGAGAATACAAGGATTTGAGTGACCCAATGGACTCCGTTTGATTTCAATCCTCGCGTGGCACCTTAATAACATCAAATGGGACATGTTTTACTCAACAAAAAGGTTCAGTTGTGCTTAACAAAGAAGGAAAACTCGTTTGTACGTTGTAGGCTCAATTGGAGGCCAATTTGGGAGCAATCCGAGAATACAAGGATTTGAGTGACCAAATGGACTCCGTTTGATTTCAATCCATGTGTGGCACCATAATAACGTCAAATGGGACATGTTTGACTCAAAAAATAGGTTCGGTTGTTCTCAACGAAGAAGGAAAACTCGTTTCTACGTTGTACGCTCAATTGGAGGCCAATTTAGGTGCAATCCGAGAATGCAAGGATTTGACTGTCCAAATGGACTCCGCTTGGTATCTAACTCACATGGAACCATAAAAAGGTCAAATGGGACATGTTTGACTCTACAAAAAATTTCGTTTGTGCTTAACTAAGAAGCAAAACTCGTTTGTATGTTGTAGGCTCAATTTTAGGCCAATTTGGGTGCAATCCAAGAATACAAAGATTTGAGTGACCAAATGGTCTCCGTTTGATATCAATCCTCGTGGGGCACCATAATAACGTCAAATGGGACATGTTTGACTCAACAAAAAGGTTCGGTTGTGCTTAACGAATAAGGAAAACTCGTTTGTACGTTGTAGGCTCAATTGGAGGCCAATTTGGGTGCAATCCGAGAATACAAGGATTTGAGTGACCAAATGGACTCCGCTTGATTTCAATCCTCACGTGCCACCATAATAACGTTAAATGGGACATGTTTTACTCAACAAAAAGGTTCGGTTGTGCTTAACGAAGAAGGAAAACTCGTTTGTACGTTGTAGGCTCAATTGGAGGCCAATTTGGGAGCAATCCGAGAATACAAGGATTTGAGTGACCAAATGGACTCCGCTTGGTTTCTAACTCGCATGGAACCATAATAACGTCAAATGGGACATGTTCGACTCAACAAACAAGTTTGGTTGTGCTTAACGAAGACGGAAAACTCGTTTGTACGTTGTAGGCTCAATTGGAGGCCAATTTGGCTGCAATCCGAGAATACAAGGATTTGAGTGACCAAATGGACTCCGCTTGGTTTCTAACTCGCATGGAACCATAATGATGTAAAATGGGACATTTTTGAATCAACAAACAAGTTCGTTTGTGCTTAACGAAGAAGGAAAACTCGTTTGTACGTTGTAGGATCAATTGGAGGCCAATTTGGGTGCAATCCGAGAATACAAAGATTTGAGTGACCAAATGGACTCCTTTTGATTTCAATCCTCGCGCGGCACCATAATAATGTCAAATGGGACATCTTTGACTCAACAAACAAGTTCGTTTGTGCTTAACAAAGAAGGAAAACTCGTTTGTACGTTGTAGGCTTGTTTGGAGGCCAATTTGGGTGCAATCCGAGAATACAAGGATTTGAGTGACCAAATGAACTCCGCTTGGTTTCTAACTCGCATTGAACCATAATAACGTAAAATGGGACATGTTTGACTCTACAAACAAGTTTGGTTGTGCTTAACGAAGAAGGAAAACTCGTTTGTACGTTGTAGGCTCAATTGGACGCCAATTTGGTGCAATCCGAGAATACAAGGATTTGAGTGACCCAATGGACTCCGTTTGATTTCAATCCTCACGAGGCACCTTAATAACATCAAATGGGACATGTTTTACTCAACAAAAAGGTTCAGTTGTGCTTAACAAAGAAGGAAAACTCGTTTGTACGTTGTAGGCTCAATTGGAGGCCAATTTGGGAGCAATCCGACAATACAAGGATTTGAGTGACCAAATGGACTCCGTTTGATTTCAATCCATGTGTGGCACCATAATAACGTCAAATGGGACATGTTTGACTCAAAAAATAGGTTCGGTTGTTCTTAACGAAGAAGGAAAACTCGTTTCTACGTTGTACGCTCAATTGGAGGCCAATTTGGGAGCAATCCGAGAATACAAGGATTTGAGTGACCAAATGGACTCCGTTTGATTTCAATCCATGCGTGGCACCATAATAACATCAAATGGGACATGTTTGACTCAACAAAAAGGTTCGGTTGTGCTTAACGAAGAAGGAAAACTCGTTTCTACGTTGTACGCTCAATTGGAGGCCAATTTGGGTGCAATCCGAGAATACAAGGATTTAAGGGACCAAATGGACTCCGCTTGGTTTCTAACTCGTATGGAACCATAATAATGTAAAATGGGACATTTTTGAATCAACAAACAAGTTCGGTTGTGCTTAACGAAGGAGGAAAACTCGTTTGTACGTTGTAGGATCATTTGGAGGCCAATTTGGGTGCAATCCGAGAATACAAAGATTTGAGTGACCAAATGGACTCCTTTTGATTTCAATCCTCGCGCGGCACCATAATAATGTCAAATGGGACATCTTTGACTCAACAAACAAGTTCGTTTGTGCTTAACGAAGAAGGAAAACTCGTTTGTACGTTGTAGGCTTGTTTGGAGGCCAATTTGGGTGCAATCCGAGAATACAAGGATTTGAGTGACCAAATGGACTCCGCTTGGTTTCTAACTCGCATTGAACCATAATAACGTCAAATGGGACATGTTTGACTCTACAAACAAGTTCGGTTGTGCTTAACGAAGAAGGAAAACTCGTTTGTACGTTGTAGGCTCAATTGGAGGCCAATTTGGGTGCAATCCGAGAATACAAGGATTTGAGTGACCAAATGGACTCCGTTTGATTTCAATCCATGTGTGGCACCATAATAACATCAAATGGGACATGTTTGACTCAACAAAATGGTTCGGTTGTGCTTAACGAAGAAGGAAAACTCGTTTCTACGTTGTACGCTCAATTGGAGGCCAATTTGGGTGCAATCCGAGAATACAAGGATTTAAGGGACCAAATGGACTCCGCTTGGTTTCTCACTCGCATGGAACCATAATAATGTCAAATGGTACATTTTTGACTAAACATAAAAGTTTGGTGTTGCTTAACGAAGAAGGAAAACTCGTTTGTACGTTGTAGGATCAATTGGAAGCCAATTTGGGTGCAATCCGAGAATACAAAGATTTGAGTGACCAAATGGACTCCTTTTGATTTCAATCCTCGCGCGGCACCATAATAATGTCAAATGGGACATCTTTGACTCAACAAACAAGTTCGGTTGTGCTTAACAAAGAAGGAAACCTCGTTTGTATGTTGTAGGCTTGTTTGGAGGCCAATTTGGGTGCAATCCGAGAATACAAGTATTTGAGTGACCAAATGGACTCCGCTTGGTTTCTAACTCGTGTGGCACCATAATAACGTCAAATGGGACATGTATGACTGGACAAACAAGTTCGGTTTGTGCTTAACGAAGAAGGAAAACTTGTTTGTACGTTGTAGGCTCAATTGGACACCAATTTGGTGCAATCCGAGAATACAAGGATTTGAGTGACCAAATGGACTCCGTTTGATTTCAATCCTCGCGTGGCACCATAATAACGTCAAATGTGACATGTTTAACTCAACAAAAAGGTTCGGTTGTGCTTAACGAAGAAGGAAAACTCGTTTGTACGTTGTAGGCTCAATTGGAGGCCAATTTGGGAGCAATCCAAGAATACAAGGATTTGAGTGACCAAATGGACTCCGTTTGATTTCAATCCATGTGTGGCACCATAATAACATCAAATGGGACATGTTTGAATCAACAAATAGGTTCGGTTGTGCTTAACGAAGAAGGAAAACTCGTTTCTACGTTGTACGCTCAATTGGAGGCCAATTTGGGTGCAATCCGAGAATACAAGGATTTAAGGGACCAATTGGACTCCGCTTGGTTTCTAACTCGCATTGAACCATAATAACGTCAAATGGGACATGTTTGACTCAACAAACAAGTTCGGTTGTGCTTAACGAAGACGGAAAACTCGTTTGTACGTTGTAGGCTCAATTGGAGGCCAATTTGGCTGCAATCCGAGAATACAAGGATTTGAGTGACCAAATGGACTCTGCTTGGTTTCTAACTCGCATGGAACCATAATAATGTCAAATGGGACATTTTTGAATCAACAAACAAGTTCGGTTGTGCTTAACGAAGAAGGAAAACTCGTTTGTACGTTGTAGGATCAATTGGAGGCCAATTTGGGTGCAATCCGAGAATACAAAGATTTGAGTGACCAAATGGACTCCTTTTGATTTCAATCCTCGCGCGGCACCATAATAATTTCAAATGGGACATCTTTGACTCAACAAACAAGTTCGGTTGTGCTTAACGAAGAAGGAAAACTCGTTTGTACGTTGTAGGCTTGTTTGGAGGCCAATTTGGGTGCAATCCGAGAATACAAGGATTTGAGTGACCAAATGGACTCCGCTTGGTTTCTAACTCTTATTGAACCATAATAACGTCAAATGGGACATGTTTGACACTACAAACAAGTTCGGTTGTGTTTAACGAAGAAGGAAAACTCGTTTGTATGTTGTAGGCACAATTGGAGGCCAATTTGGGTGCAATCCGAAAATACATGGATTTGAGTGACCAAATGGACTCCGCTTGGTTTCTAACTCGCGTGGCACCATAATAACATCAAATGGAACATTTTTTACCCAACAAAAAGGTTCGGTTGTGCTTAACGAAGAAGGAAAACTCGTTTGTACGTTGTAGGCTCAATTGGAGGCCAATTTGGGAGCAATCCGAGAATACAAGGATTTGAGTGACCAAATGGACTCCGTTTGATTTCAATCCATGCGTGGCACCATAATAACATCAAATGGGACATGTTTGACTCAACAAAAAGGTTCGGTTGTGCTTAACGAAGAAGGAAAACTCGTTTCTACGTTGTACGCTCAATTGGAGGCCAATTTGGGTGCAATCCGAGAATACAAGGATTTAAGGGACCAAATGGACTCCGCTTGGTTTCTAACTCGTATGGAACCATAATAATGTAAAATGGGACATTTTTGAATCAACAAACAAGTTCGGTTGTGCTTAACGAAGGAGGAAAACTCGTTTGTACGTTGTAGGATCATTTGGAGGCCAATTTGGGTGCAATCCGAGAATACAAAGATTTGAGTGACCAAATGGACTCCTTTTGATTTCAATCCTCGCGCGGCACCATAATAATGTCAAATGGGACATCTTTGACTCAACAAACAAGTTCGTTTGTGCTTAACGAAGAAGGAAAACTCGTTTGTACGTTGTAGGCTTGTTTGGAGGCCAATTTGGGTGCAATCCGAGAATACAAGGATTTGAGTGACCAAATGGACTCCGCTTGGTTTCTAACTCGCATTGAACCATAATAACGTCAAATGGGACATGTTTGACTCTACAAACAAGTTCGGTTGTGCTTAACGAAGAAGGAAAACTCGTTTGTACGTTGTAGGCTCAATTGGAGGCCAATTTGGGTGCAATCCGAGAATACAAGGATTTGAGTGACCAAATGGACTCCGTTTGATTTCAATCCATGTGTGGCACCATAATAACATCAAATGGGACATGTTTGACTCAACAAAATGGTTCGGTTGTGCTTAACGAAGAAGGAAAACTCGTTTCTACGTTGTACGCTCAATTGGAGGCCAATTTGGGTGCAATCCGAGAATACAAGGATTTAAGGGACCAAATGGACTCCGCTTGGTTTCTCACTCGCATGGAACCATAATAATGTCAAATGGTACATTTTTGACTAAACATAAAAGTTTGGTGTTGCTTAACGAAGAAGGAAAACTCGTTTGTACGTTGTAGGATCAATTGGAAGCCAATTTGGGTGCAATCCGAGAATACAAAGATTTGAGTGACCAAATGGACTCCTTTTGATTTCAATCCTCGCGCGGCACCATAATAATGTCAAATGGGACATCTTTGACTCAACAAACAAGTTCGGTTGTGCTTAACAAAGAAGGAAACCTCGTTTGTATGTTGTAGGCTTGTTTGGAGGCCAATTTGGGTGCAATCCGAGAATACAAGTATTTGAGTGACCAAATGGACTCCGCTTGGTTTCTAACTCGTGTGGCACCATAATAACGTCAAATGGGACATGTATGACTGGACAAACAAGTTCGGTTTGTGCTTAACGAAGAAGGAAAACTTGTTTGTACGTTGTAGGCTCAATTGGACACCAATTTGGTGCAATCCGAGAATACAAGGATTTGAGTGACCAAATGGACTCCGTTTGATTTCAATCCTCGCGTGGCACCATAATAACGTCAAATGTGACATGTTTAACTCAACAAAAAGGTTCGGTTGTGCTTAACGAAGAAGGAAAACTCGTTTGTACGTTGTAGGCTCAATTGGAGGCCAATTTGGGAGCAATCCAAGAATACAAGGATTTGAGTGACCAAATGGACTCCGTTTGATTTCAATCCATGTGTGGCACCATAATAACATCAAATGGGACATGTTTGAATCAACAAATAGGTTCGGTTGTGCTTAACGAAGAAGGAAAACTCGTTTCTACGTTGTACGCTCAATTGGAGGCCAATTTGGGTGCAATCCGAGAATACAAGGATTTAAGGGACCAATTGGACTCCGCTTGGTTTCTAACTCGCATTGAACCATAATAACGTCAAATGGGACATGTTTGACTCAACAAACAAGTTCGGTTGTGCTTAACGAAGACGGAAAACTCGTTTGTACGTTGTAGGCTCAATTGGAGGCCAATTTGGCTGCAATCCGAGAATACAAGGATTTGAGTGACCAAATGGACTCTGCTTGGTTTCTAACTCGCATGGAACCATAATAATGTCAAATGGGACATTTTTGAATCAACAAACAAGTTCGGTTGTGCTTAACGAAGAAGGAAAACTCGTTTGTACGTTGTAGGATCAATTGGAGGCCAATTTGGGTGCAATCCGAGAATACAAAGATTTGAGTGACCAAATGGACTCCTTTTGATTTCAATCCTCGCGCGGCACCATAATAATTTCAAATGGGACATCTTTGACTCAACAAACAAGTTCGGTTGTGCTTAACGAAGAAGGAAAACTCGTTTGTACGTTGTAGGCTTGTTTGGAGGCCAATTTGGGTGCAATCCGAGAATACAAGGATTTGAGTGACCAAATGGACTCCGCTTGGTTTCTAACTCTTATTGAACCATAATAACGTCAAATGGGACATGTTTGACACTACAAACAAGTTCGGTTGTGTTTAACGAAGAAGGAAAACTCGTTTGTATGTTGTAGGCACAATTGGAGGCCAATTTGGGTGCAATCCGAAAATACATGGATTTGAGTGACCAAATGGACTCCGCTTGGTTTCTAACTCGCGTGGCACCATAATAACATCAAATGGAACATTTTTTACCCAACAAAAAGGTTCGGTTGTGCTTAACGAAGAAGGAAAACTCGTTTGTACGTTGTAGGCTCAATTGGAGGCCAATTTGGGAGCAATCCGAGAATACAAGGATTTGAGTGACCAAATGGACTCCGTTTGATTTCAATCCTCGCGTGGCACCATAATAACGTCAAATCGGACATGTGTGACTCTACAAAATAGTTCGGTTGTGCTTAACGAAGAAGGAAAACTCGTTTGTACGTTGTAGGCTCAATTGGAGGCCAATTTGGGTGCAATCCGAGAATACAAGGATTTGAGTGACCAAATGGACTCCATTTGATTTCAATCCATGTGTGGCACCATAATAACATCAAATGGGACATGTTTGACTCAACAAAAAGATTCGGTTGTGCTTAACGAAGAAGGAAAACTCGTTTCTACATTTTACGCTCAATTGGAGGCCAATTTGGGTGCAATCCGAGAATACAAGGATTTAAGGGACCAAATGGACTCCGCTTGGTTTCTAACTCGCATTGAACCATAATAACGTCAAATGGTACATGTTTGAGTCAAAAAACAAGTTCGGTTGTGCTTAACGAAGACGAAAAACTCGTTTGTACGTTGTAGGCTCAATTGGAGGCCAATTTGGCTGCAATCCGAGAATACAAGGATTTGATTGACCAAATGGAGTCCGCTTGGTTTCTAACTCGCATGGAACCATAATAACGTCAAATGGGACATTTTTGACTCAACAAACAAGTTCGGTTGTGCTTAACGAAGAAGGAAAACTCGTTTGTACGTTGTAGAATCAATTGGAGTCCAATTTGGGTGCAATCTGAGAATACAAAGATTTCAGTGACCAAATGGACTCCTTTTGATTTCAATCCTCGTGCGGCACCATAATAATGTCAAATAGGACATCTTTGACTCAACAAACAAGTTCGGTTGTGCTTAACGAAGAAGGAAAACTCGTTTGTACGTTGTAGGCTTGTTTGGAGGCCAATTTGGGTGCAATCCGAAAATACAAGGATTTGAGTGACCAAATGGACTCCGATTGGTTTCTAACTCGCGTGGCACCATAATAACGTCAAATGGGACATTTTTGACTCTACAAGCAAGTTCGGTTGTGCTTAACGAATAAGGAAAACTCGTTTGTACGTTGTAAGCTCAACTGGAGGCCAATTTGGGTGCAATCCGAGAATACAAGGATTTGAGTGACCAAATGGACTCCGCTTGATTTCAATCCTCGCGTGGCACCATAATAACGTTAAATGGGACATGTTTTACTCAACAAAAAGGTTCGGTTGTGCTCAACGAAGAAGGAAAACTCGTTTGTACTTTCTAGGCTCAATTTGAGGCCAATTTGGGAGCAATCCGAGAATACAAGGATTTGAGTGACCAAATGGACTCCGTTTGATTTCAATCCTCGCGTGGCACCATAATAACGTCAAATGGGACATGTTTTACTCAACAAAAATATTCGGTTGTGCTTAACGAAGAAGGAAAACTCGTTTGTACGTTGTAGGCTCAATTGGAGGCCAATTTGGGAGCAATCCGAGAATACAAGGATTTGAGTGACCAAATGGACTCCGTTTGATTTCAATCCATGTGTGGCACCATAATAACGTCAAATGGGACATGTTTGACTCAAAAAATAGGTTCGGTTGTTCTTAACGAAGAAGGAAAACTCGTTTCTACGTTGTACGCTCAATTGGAGGCCAATTTAGGTGCAATCCGAGAATGCAAGGATTTGACTGTCCAAATGGACTCCGCTTGGTATCTAACTCACATGGAACCATAAAAAGGTCAAATGGGACATGTTTGACTCTACAAAAAATTTCGTTTGTGATTAACTAAGAAGCAAAACTCGTTTGTATGTTGTAGGCTCAATTTTAGGCCAATTTGGGTGCAATCCGAGAATACAAAGATTTGAGTGACCAAATGGTCTCCGTTTGATATCAATCCTCATGGGGCACCATAATAACGTCAAATGGGACATGTTTGACTCAACAAAAAGGTTCGGTTGTGCTTAACGAATAAGGAAAACTCGTTTGTACGTTGTAGGCTCAATTGGAGGCCAATTTGGGTGCAATCCGAGAATACAAGGATTTGAGTGACCAAATGGACTCCGCTTGATTTCAATCCTCACGTGGACCATAATAACGTTAAATGGGACATGTTTTACTCAACAAAAAGGTTCGGTTGTGCTTAACGAAGAAGGAAAACTCGTTTGTACGTTGTAGGCTCAATTGGAGGCCAATTTGGGAGCAATCCGAGAATACAAGGATTTGAGTGACCAAATGGACTCGGTTTGATTTCAATCCATGCGTGGCACCATAATAACATCAAATGGGACATTTTTGACTCAACAAAAAGGTTCGGTTGTGCTTAACGAAGAAGGAAAACACGTTTCTACGTTGTACGCTCAATTGGAGGCCAATTTGGGTGCAATCCGAGAATACAAGGATTTAAGGGACCAATTGGACTCCGCTTGGTTTCTAACTCGCATTGAACCATAATAACGTCAAATGGGACATGTTTGACTCAACAAACAAGTTCGGTTGTGCTTAACGAAGACGGAAAACTCGTTTGTACGTTGTAGGCTCAATTGGAGGCCAATTTGGCTGCAATCCGAGAATACAAGGATTTGAGTGACCAAATGGACTCCGCTTGGTTTCTAACTCGCATGGAACCATAATAATGTAAAATGGGACATTTTTGAATCAACAAACAAGTTCGGTTGTGCTTAACGAAGACGAAAAACTCGTTTGTACGTTGTAGGCTCAATTGGAGGCCAATTTGGCTGCAATCCGAGAATACAAGGATTTGATTGACCAAATGGAGTCCGCTTGGTTTCTAACTCGCATGGAACCATAATAACGTCAAATGGGACATTTTTGACTCAACAAACAAGTTCGGTTGTGCTTAACGAAGAAGGAAAACTCGTTTGTACGTTGTAGAATCAATTGGAGTCCAATTTGGGTGCAATCTGAGAATACAAAGATTTCAGTGACCAAATGGACTCCTTTTGATTTCAATCCTCGTGCGGCACCATAATAATGTCAAATAGGACATCTTTGACTCAACAAACAAGTTCGGTTGTGCTTAACGAAGAAGGAAAACTCGTTTGTACGTTGTAGGCTTGTTTTGAGGCCAATTTGGGTGCAATCCGAAAATACAAGGATTTGAGTGACCAAATGGACTCCGATTGGTTTCTAACTCGCGTGGCACCATAATAACGTCAAATGGGACATGTTTGACTCTACAAGCAAGTTCGGTTGTGCTTAACGAAGAAGGAAAACTCGTTCGTATGTTGTAGGCTCAATTGGACGCCAATTTGGTGCAATCCGAGAATACAAGGATTTGAGTGACCCAATGGACTCCGTTTGATTTCAATCCTCGCGTGGCACCTTAATTACATCAAATGGGACATGTTTTACTCAACAAAAAGGTTCAGTTGTGCTTAACGAATAAGGAAAACTCGTTTGTACGTTGTAGGCTCAACTGGAGGCCAATTTGGGTGCAATCCGAGAATACAAGGATTTGAGTGACCAAATGGACTCCGCTTGATTTCAATCCTCGTGTGGCACCATAATAACGTTAAATGGGACATGTTTTACTCAACAAAAAGGTTCGGTTGTGCTCAACGAAGAAGGAAAACTCGTTTGTACTTTCTAGGCTCAATTTGAGGCCAATTTGGGAGCAATCCGAGAATACAAGGATTTGAGTGACCAAATGGACTCCGTTTGATTTCAATCCTCGCGTGGCACCATAATAACGTCAAATGGGACATGTTTTACTCAACAAAAATATTCGGTTGTGCTTAACGAAGAAGGAAAACTCGTTTGTACGTTGTAGGCTCAATTGGAGGCCAATTTGGGAGCAATCCGAGAATACAAGGATTTGAGTGACCAAATGGACTCCGTTTGATTTCAATCCATGTGTGGCACCATAATAACGTCAAATGGGACATGTTTGACTCAAAAAATAGGTTCGGTTGTTCTTAACGAAGAAGGAAAACTCGTTTCTACGTTGTACGCTCAATTGGAGGCCAATTTAGGTGCAATCCGAGAATGCAAGGATTTGACTGTCCAAATGGACTCCGCTTGGTATCTAACTCACATGGAACCATAAAAAGGTCAAATGGGACATGTTTGACTCTACAAAAAATTTCGTTTGTGCTTAACTAAGAAGCAAAACTCGTTTGTATGTTGTAGGCTCAATTTTAGGCCAATTTGGGTGCAATCCGAGAATACAAAGATTTGAGTGACCAAATGGTCTCCGTTTGATATCAATCCTCACGGGGCACCATAATAACGTCAAATGGGACATGTTTGACTCAACAAAAAGGTTCGGTTGTGCTTAACGAATAAGGAAAACTCGTTTGTACGTTGTAGGCTCAATTGGAGGCCAATTTGGGTGCAATCCGAGAATACAAGGATTTGAGTGACCAAATGGACTCCGCTTGATTTCAATCCTCACGTGGACCATAATAACGTTAAATGGGACATGTTTTACTCAACAAAAAGGTTCGGTTGTGCTTAACGAAGAAGGAAAACTCGTTTGTACGTTGTAGGCTCAATTGGAGGCCAATTTGGGAGCAATCCGAGAATACAAGGATTTGAGTGACCAAATGGACTCGGTTTGATTTCAATCCATGCGTGGCACCATAATAACATCAAATGGGACATTTTTGACTCAACAAAAAGGTTCGGTTGTGCTTAACGAAGAAGGAAAACACGTTTCTACGTTGTACGCTCAATTGGAGGCCAATTTGGGTGCAATCCGAGAATACAAGGATTTAAGGGACCAATTGGACTCCGCTTGGTTTCTAACTCGCATTGAACCATAATAACGTCAAATGGGACATGTTTGACTCAACAAACAAGTTCGGTTGTGCTTAACGAAGACGGAAAACTCGTTTGTACGTTGTAGGCTCAATTGGAGGCCAATTTGGCTGCAATCCGAGAATACAAGGATTTGAGTGACCAAATGGACTCCGCTTGGTTTCTAACTCGCATGGAACCATAATAATGTAAAATGGGACATTTTTGAATCAACAAACAAGTTCGGTTGTGCTTAACGAAGAAGGAAAACTCGTTTGTACGTTGTAGGATCAATTGGAGGCCAATTTGGGTGCAATCCGAGAATACAAAGATTTGAGTGACCAAATGGACTCCTTTTGATTTCAATCCTCGCGCGGCACCATAATAATGTCAAATGGGACATCTTTGACTCAACAAACAAGTTCGTTTGTGCTTAACGAAGAAGGAAAACTCGTTTGTACGTTGTAGGCTTGTTTGGAGGCCAATTTGGGTGCAATCCGAGAATACAAGGATTTGAGTGACCAAATGGACTCCGCTTGGTTTCTAACTCGCATTGAACCATAATAACGTCAAATGGGACATTTTTGACTCTACAAAAAAGTTCGGTTGTGCTTAACGAAGAAGGAAAACTCGTTTGTACGTTGTAGGCTCAATTGGAGGCCAATTTGGGTGCAATCCGAGAATACAAGGATTTGAGTGACCAAATGGACTCCGTTTGATTTCAATCCATGTGTGGCACCATAATAACATCAAATGGGACATGTTTGACTCAACAAAATGGTTCGGTTGTGCTTAACGAATAAGGAAAACTCGTTTCTACGTTGTACGCTCAATTGGAGGCCAATTTGGGTGCAATCCGAGAATACAAGGATTTAAGGGACCAAATGGACTCCGCTTGGTTTCTAACTCGCATGGAACCATAATAACGTCAAATGGTACATTTTTGACTAAACATAAAAGTTTGGTGTTGCTTAACGAAGAAGGAAAACTCGTTTGTACGTTGTAGGATCAATTGGAGGCCAATTTGGGTGCAATCCGAGAATACAAAGATTTGAGTGACCAAATGGACTCCTTTTGATTTCAATCCTCGCGCGGCACCATAATAATGTCAAATGGGACATCTTTGACTCAACAAACAAGTTCGGTTGTGCTTAACGAAGAAGGAAACCTCGTTTGTATGTTGTAGGCTTGTTTGGAGGCCAATTTGGGTGCAATCCGAGAATACAAGGATTTGAGTGACCAAATGGACTCCGCTTGGTTTCTAACTCGTGTGGCACCATAATAACGTCAATTGGGACATGTATGACTGGACAAACAAGTTCGGTTTGTGCTTAACGAAGAAGGAAAACTTGTTTGTACGTTGTAGGCTCAATTGGACGCCAATTTGGTGCAATCCGAGAATACAAGGATTTGAGTGACCAAATGGACTCCGTTTGATTTCAATCCTCGCGTGGCACCATAATAACGTCAAATGGGACATGTTTAACTCAACAAAAAGGTTCGGTTGTGCTTAACGAAGAAGGAAAACTCGTTTGTACGTTGTAGGCTCAATTGGAGGCCAATTTGGGAGCAATCCGAGAATACAAGGATTTGAGTGACCAAATGGACTCCGTTTGATTTCAATCCATGTGTGGCACCATAATAACATCAAATGGGACATGTTTGACTCAACAAATAGGTTCGGTTGTGCTTAACGAAGAAGGAAAACTCGTTTCTACGTTGTACGCTCAATTGGAGGCCAATTAGGGTGCAATTCGAGAATACAAGGATTTAAGGGACCAAATGGACTCCGCTTGGTTTCTAACTCGCATTGAACCATAATAACGTCAAATGGGACATGTTTGACTCAACAAACAAGTTCGGTTGTGCTTAACGAAGACGGAAAACTCGTTTGTACGTTGTAGGCTCAATTGGAGGCCAATTTGGGTGCAATCCGAGAATACAAGGATTTGAGTGACCAAATGGACTCCGCTTAGTTTCTAACTCGCATGGAACCATAATAATGTCAAATGGGACATTTTTGAATCAACAAACAAGTTCGGTTGTGCTTAACGAAGAAGGAAAACTCGTTTGTACGTTGTAGGATCAATTGGAGGCCAATTTGGGTGCAATCCGAGAATACAAAGATTTGAGTGACCAAATGGACTCCTTTTTATTTCAATCCTCGCGCGGCACCATAATAATGTCAAATGGGACATCTTTGACTCAACAAACAAGTTCGGTTGTGCTTAACGAAGAAGGAAAACTCGTTTGTACGTTGTAGGCTTGTTTGGAGGCCAATTTGGGTGCAATCCGAGAATACAAGGATTTGAGTGACCAAATGGACTCCGCTTGGTTTCTAACTCGTGTGGCACCATAATAACGTCAAATGGGACATGTATGACTGGACAAACAAGTTCGGTTTGTGCTTAACGAAGAAGGAAAACTTGTTTGTACGTTGTAGGCTCAATTGGACGCCAATTTGGTGCAATCCGAGAATACAAGGATTTGAGTGACCAAATGGACTCCGTTTGATTTCAATCCATGTGTGGCACCATAATAACATCAAATGGGACATGTTTGACTCAACAAAATGGTTCGGTTGTGCTTAACGAATAAGGAAAACTCGTTTCTACGTTGTACGCTCAATTGGAGGCCAATTTGGGTGCAATCCGAGAATACAAGGATTTAAGGGACCAAATGGACTCCGCTTGGTTTCTAACTCGCATGGAACCATAATAACGTCAAATGGTACATTTTTGACTAAACATAAAAGTTTGGTGTTGCTTAACGAAGAAGGAAAACTCGTTTGTACGTTGTAGGATCAATTGGAGGCCAATTTGGGTGCAATCCGAGAATACAAAGATTTGAGTGACCAAATGGACTCCTTTTGATTTCAATCCTCGCGCGGCACCATAATAATGTCAAATGGGACATCTTTGACTCAACAAACAAGTTCGGTTGTGCTTAACGAAGAAGGAAACCTCGTTTGTATGTTGTAGGCTTGTTTGGAGGCCAATTTGGGTGCAATCCGAGAATACAAGGATTTGAGTGACCAAATGGACTCCGCTTGGTTTCTAACTCGTGTGGCACCATAATAACGTCAAATGGGACATGTATGACTGGACAAACAAGTTCGGTTTGTGCTTAACGAAGAAGGAAAACTTGTTTGTACGTTGTAGGCTCAATTGGACGCCAATTTGGTGCAATCCGAGAATACAAGGATTTGAGTGACCAAATGGACTCCGTTTGATTTCAATCCTCGCGTGGCACCATAATAACGTCAAATGGGACATGTTTAACTCAACAAAAAGGTTCGGTTGTGCTTAACGAAGAAGGAAAACTCGTTTGTACGTTGTAGGCTCAATTGGAGGCCAATTTGGGAGCAATCCGAGAATACAAGGATTTGAGTGACCAAATGGACTCCGTTTGATTTCAATCCATGTGTGGCACCATAATAACATCAAAAGGGACATGTTTGACTCAACAAATAGGTTCGGTTGTGCTTAACGAAGAAGGAAAACTCGTTTCTACGTTGTACGCTCAATTGGAGGCCAATTAGGGTGCAATTCGAGAATACAAGGATTTAAGGGACCAAATGGACTCCGCTTGGTTTCTAACTCGCATTGAACCATAATAACGTCAAATGGGACATGTTTGACTCAACAAACAAGTTCGGTTGTGCTTAACGAAGACGGAAAACTCGTTTGTACGTTGTAGGCTCAATTGGAGGCCAATTTGGGTGCAATCCGAGAATACAAGGATTTGAGTGACCAAATGGACTCCGCTTAGTTTCTAACTCGCATGGAACCATAATAATGTCAAATGGGACATTTTTGAATCAACAAACAAGTTCGGTTGTGCTTAACGAAGAAGGAAAACTCGTTTGTACGTTGTAGGATCAATTGGAGGCCAATTTGGGTGCAATCCGAGAATACAAAGATTTGAGTGACCAAATGGACTCCTTTTTATTTCAATCCTCGCGCGGCACCATAATAATGTCAAATGGGACATCTTTGACTCAACAAACAAGTTCGGTTGTGCTTAACGAAGAAGGAAAACTCGTTTGTACGTTGTAGGCTTGTTTGGAGGCCAATTTGGGTGCAATCCGAGAATACAAGGATTTGAGTGACCAAATGGACTCCGCTTGGTTTCTAACTCGCATTGAACCATAATAACGTCAAATGGGACATGTTCGACTCTACAAACAAGTTCGGTTGTGCTTAACGAAGAAGAAAAACTCGTTTGTATGTTGTAGGCACAATTGGAGGCCAATTAGGGTGCAATCCGAAAATACATGGATTTGAGTGACCAAATGGACTCCGCTTGGTTTCTAACTCGCGTGGCACCATAATAACATCAAATGGGACATTTTTTACCCAACAAAAAGGTTCGGTTGTGCTTAACGAAGAAGGAAAACTCGTTTGTACGTTGTAGGCTCAATTGGAGGCCAATTTGGGAGCAATCCGAGAATACAAGGATTTGAGTGACCAAATGGACTCGGTTTGATTTCAATCCATGCGTGGCACCATAATAACATCAAATGGGACATGTTTGACTCAACAAAAAGGTTCGGTTGTGCTTAACGAAGAAGGAAAACACGTTTCTACGTTGTACGCTCAATTGGAGGCCAATTTGGGTGCAATCCGAGAATACAAGGATTTAAGGGACCAATTGGACTCCGCTTGGTTTCTAACTCGCATTGAACCATAATAACGTCAAATGGGACATGTTTGACTCAACAAACAAGTTCGGTTGTGCTTAACGAAGACGGAAAACTCGTTTGTACGTTGTAGGCTCAATTGGAGGCCAATTTGGCTGCAATCCGAGAATACAAGGATTTGAGTGACCAAATGGACTCCGCTTGGTTTCTAACTCGCATGGAACCATAATAATGTAAAATGGGACATTTTTGAATCAACAAACAAGTTCGGTTGTGCTTAACGAAGAAGGAAAACTCGTTTGTACGTTGTAGGATCAATTGGAGGCCAATTTGGGTGCAATCCGAGAATACAAAGATTTGAGTGACCAAATGGACTCCTTTTGATTTCAATCCTCGCGCGGCACCATAATAATGTCAAATGGGACATCTTTGACTCAACAAACAAGTTCGTTTGTGCTTAACGAAGAAGGAAAACTCGTTTGTACGTTGTAGGCTTGTTTGGAGGCCAATTTGGGTGCAATCCGAGAATACAAGGATTTGAGTGACCAAATGGACTCCGCTTGGTTTCTAACTCGCATTGAACCATAATAACGTCAAATGGGACATGTTTGACTCTACAAAAAAGTTCGGTTGTGCTTAACGAAGAAGGAAAACTCGTTTGTACGTTGTAGGCTCAATTGGAGGCCAATTTGGGTGCAATCCGAGAATACAAGGATTTGAGTGACCAAATGGACTCCGTTTGATTTCAATCCATGTGTGGCACCATAATAACATCAAATGGGACATGTTTGACTCAACAAAATGGTTCGGTTGTGCTTAACGAATAAGGAAAACTCGTTTCTACGTTGTACGCTCAATTGGAGGCCAATTTGGGTGCAATCCGAGAATACAAGGATTTAAGGGACCAAATGGACTCCGCTTGGTTTCTAACTCGCATGGAACCATAATAACGTCAAATGGTACATTTTTGACTAAACATAAAAGTTTGGTGTTGCTTAACGAAGAAGGAAAACTCGTTTGTACGTTGTAGGATCAATTGGAGGCCAATTTGGGTGCAATCCGAGAATACAAAGATTTGAGTGACCAAATGGACTCCTTTTGATTTCAATCCTCGTGCGGCACCATAATAATGTCAAATGGGACATCTTTGACTCAACAAACAAGTTCGGTTGTGCTTAACGAAGAAGGAAACCTCGTTTGTATGTTGTAGGCTTGTTTGGAGGCCAATTTGGGTGCAATCCGAGAATACAAGGATTTGAGTGACCAAATGGACTCCGCTTGGTTTCTAACTCGTGTGGCACCATAATAACGTCAATTGGGACATGTATGACTGGACAAACAAGTTCGGTTTGTGCTTAACGAAGAAGGAAAACTTGTTTGTACGTTGTAGGCTCAATTGGACGCCAATTTGGTGCAATCCGAGAATACAAGGATTTGAGTGACCAAATGGACTCCGTTTGATTTCAATCCTCCCGTGGCACCATAATAACGTCAAATGGGACATGTTTAACTCAACAAAAAGGTTCGGTTGTGCTTAACGAAGAAGGAAAACTCGTTTGTACGTTGTAGGCTCAATTGGAGGCCAATTTGGGAGCAATCCGAGAATACAAGGATTTGAGTGACCAAATGGACTCCGTTTGATTTCAATCCATGTGTGGCACCATAATAACATCAAATGGGACATGTTTGACTCAACAAATAGGTTCGGTTGTGCTTAACGAAGAAGGAAAACTCGTTTCTACGTTGTACGCTCAATTGGAGGCCAATTAGGGTGCAATTCGAGAATACAAGGATTTAAGGGACCAAATGGACTCCGCTTGGTTTCTAACTCGCATTGAACCATAATAACGTCAAATGGGACATGTTTGACTCAACAAACAAGTTCGGTTGTGCTTAACGAAGACGGAAAACTCGTTTGTACGTTGTAGGCTCAATTGGAGGCCAATTTGGGTGCAATCCGAGAATACAAGGATTTGAGTGACCAAATGGACTCCGCTTAGTTTCTAACTCGCATGGAACCATAATAATGTCAAATGGGACATTTTTGAATCAACAAACAAGTTCGGTTGTGCTTAACGAAGAAGGAAAACTCGTTTGTACGTTGTAGGATCAATTGGAGGCCAATTTGGGTGCAATCCGAGAATACAAAGATTTGAGTGACCAAATGGACTCCTTTTTATTTCAATCCTCGCGCGGCACCATAATAATGTCAAATGGGACATCTTTGACTCAACAAACAAGTTCGGTTGTGCTTAACGAAGAAGGAAAACTCGTTTGTACGTTGTAGGCTTGTTTGGAGGCCAATTTGGGTGCAATCCGAGAATACAAGGATTTGAGTGACCAAATGGACTCCGCTTGGTTTCTAACTCGTGTGGCACCATAATAACGTCAAATGGGACATGTATGACTGGAAAAACAAGTTTGGTTTGTGCTTAACGAAGAAGGAAAACTTGTTTGTACGTTGTAGGCTCAATTGGACGCCAATTTGGTGCAATCCGAGAATACAAGGATTTGAGTGACCAAATGGACTCCGTTTGATTTCAATCCATGTGTGGCACCATAATAACATCAAATGGGACATGTTTGACTCAACAAAATGGTTCGGTTGTGCTTAACGAATAAGGAAAACTCGTTTCTACGTTGTAGGCTCAATTGGAGGCCAATTTGGGTGCAATCCGAGAATACAAGGATTTAAGGGACCAAATGGACTCCGCTTGGTTTCTAACTCGCATGGAACCATAATAACGTCAAATGGTACATTTTTGACTAAACATAAAAGTTTGGTGTTGCTTAACGAAGAAGGAAAACTCGTTTGTACGTTGTAGGATCAATTGGAGGCCAATTTGGGTGCAATCCGAGAATACAAAGATTTGAGTGACCAAATGGACTCCTTTTGATTTCAATCCTCGCGCGGCACCATAATAATGTCAAATGGGACATCTTTGACTCAACAAACAAGTTCGGTTGTGCTTAACGAAGAAGGAAACCTCGTTTGTATGTTGTAGGCTTGTTTGGAGGCCAATTTGGGTGCAATCCGAGAATACAAGGATTTGAGTGACCAAATGGACTCCGCTTGGTTTCTAACTCGTGTGGCACCATAATAACGTCAAATGGGACATGTATGACTGGACAAACAAGTTCGGTTTGTGCTTAACGAAGAAGGAAAACTTGTTTGTACGTTGTAGGCTCAATTGGACGCCAATTTGGTGCAATCCGAGAATACAAGGATTTGAGTGACCAAATGGACTCCGTTTGATTTCAATCCTCGCGTGGCACCATAATAACGTCAAATGGGACATGTTTAACTCAACAAAAAGGTTCGGTTGTGCTTAACGAAGAAGGAAAACTCGTTTGTACGTTGTAGGCTCAATTGGAGGCCAATTTGGGAGCAATCCGAGAATACAAGGATTTGAGTGACCAAATGGACTCCGTTTGATTTCAATCCATGTGTGGCACCATAATAACATCAAATGGGACATGTTTGACTCAACAAATAGGTTCGGTTGTGCTTAACGAAGAAGGAAAACTCGTTTCTACGTTGTACGCTCAATTGGAGGCCAATTAGGGTGCAATTCGAGAATACAAGGATTTAAGGGACCAAATGGACTCCGCTTGGTTTCTAACTCGCATTGAACCATAATAACGTCAAATGGGACATTTTTGACTCAACAAACAAGTTCGGTTGTGCTTAACGAAGACGGAAAACTCGTTTGTACGTTGTAGGCTCAATTGGAGGCCAATTTGGGTGCAATCCGAGAATACAAGGATTTGAGTGACCAAATGGACTCCGCTTAGTTTCTAACTCGCATGGAACCATAATAATGTCAAATGGGACATTTTTGAATCAACAAACAAGTTCGGTTGTGCTTAACGAAGAAGGAAAACTCGTTTGTACGTTGTAGGATCAATTGGAGGCCAATTTGGGTGCAATCCGAGAATACAAAGATTTGAGTGACCAAATGGACTCCTTTTTATTTCAATCCTCGCGCGGCACCATAATAATGTCAAATGGGACATCTTTGACTCAACAAACAAGTTCGGTTGTGCTTAACGAAGAAGGAAAACTCGTTTGTACGTTGTAGGCTTGTTTGGAGGCCAATTTGGGTGCAATCCGAGAATACAAGGATTTGAGTGACCAAATGGACTCCGCTTGGTTTCTAACTCGCATTGAACCATAATAACGTCAAATGGGACATGTTCGACTCTACAAACAAGTTCGGTTGTGCTTAACGAAGAAGAAAAACTCGTTTGTATGTTGTAGGCACAATTGGAGGCCAATTAGGGTGCAATCCGAAAATACATGGATTTGAGTGACCAAATGGACTCCGCTTGGTTTCTAACTCGCGTGGCACCATAATAACATCAAATGGGACATTTTTTACCCAACAAAAAGGTTCGGTTGTGCTTAACGAAGAAGGAAAACTCGTTTGTACGTTGTAGGCTCAATTGGAGGCCAATTTGGGAGCAATCCGAGAATACAAGGATTTGAGTGACCAAATGGACTCCGTTTGATTTCAATCCTCACGTGGCACCATAATAACGTCAAATCGGACATGTTTGACTCTACAAAAAAGTTCGGTTGTGCATAACGAAGAAGGAAAACTCGTTTGTACGTTGAAGGCTCAATTGGAGGCCAATTTGGGTGCAATCCGAGAATACAAGGATTTGAGTGACCAAATGGACTCCGTTTGATTTCAATCCATGTGTGGCACCATAACAACATCAAATGGGACATGTTTGACTCAACAAAAAGGTTCGGTTGTGCTTAACGAAGAAGGAAAACTCGTTTCTACATTTTACGCTCAATTGGAGGCCAATTTGGGTGCAATCCGAGAATACAAGGATTTAAGGGACCAAATGGACTCCGCTTGGTTTCTAACTCGCATTGAACCATAATAACGTCAAATGGTACATGTTTGAATCAAAAAACAAGTTCGGTTGTGCTTAACGAAGACGGAAAACTCGTTTGTACGTTGTAGGCTCAATTGGAGGCCAATTTGGCTGCAATCCGAGAATACAAGGATTTGAGTGACCAAATGGAGTCCGCTTGGTTTCTAACTCGCATGGAACCATAATAACGTCAAATGGGACATTTTTGACTCAACAAACAAGTTCGGTTGTGCTTAACGAAGAAGGAAAACTCGTTTGTACGTTGTAGGATCAATTGGAGTCCAATTTGGGTGCAATCTGAGAATACAAAGATTTCAGTGACCAAAGGGACTCCTTTTGATTTCAATCCTCGCGCGGCACCATAATAATGTCAAATAGTACATCTTTGACTCAACAAACAAGTTCGGTTGTGCTTAACGAAGAAGGAAAACTCGTTTGTACGTTGTAGGCTTGTTTGGAGGCCAATTTGGGTGCAATCCGAAAATACAAGGATTTGAGTGACCAAATGGACTCCGCTTGGTTTCTAACTCGCGTGGCACCATAATAACGTCAAATGGGACATGTTTGACTCTACAAGCAAGTTCGTTTGTGCTTAACGAAGAAGGAAAACTCGTTCGTACGTTGTAGGCTCAATTGGACGCCAATTTGGTGCAATCCGAGAATACAAGGATTTGAGTGACCCAATGGACTCCGTTTGATTTCAATCCTCGCGTGGCACCTTAATAACATCAAATGGGACATGTTTTACTCAACAAAAAGGTTCAGTTGTGCTTAACAAAGAAGGAAAACTCGTTTGTACGTTGTAGGCTCAATTGGAGGCCAATTTGGGAGCAATCCGAGAATACAAGGATTTGAGTGACCAAATGGACTCCGTTTGATTTCAATCCACGTGTGGCACCATAATAACGTCAAATGGGACATGTTTGACTCAAAAAATAGGTTCGGTTGTTCTTAACGAAGAAGGAAAACTCGTTTCTACGTTGTACGCTCAATTGGAGGCCAATTTAGGTGCAATCCGAGAATACAAGGATTTGAGTGACCAAATGGACTCCGCTTGATTTCAATCCTCGCGTGGCACCATAATAACGTTAAATGGAACATGTTTTACTCAACAAAAAGGTTCGGTTGTGCTTAACGAAGAAGGAAAACTCGTTTGTACGTTGTAGGATCAATTGGAGGCCAATTTGGGTGCAATCCGAGACTGCAAAGATTTGAGTGACCAAATGGACTCCTTTTGATTTCAATCCTCTCGCGGCACCATAATAATGTCAAATGGGACATCTTTGACTCAACAAACAAGTTCGGTTGTGCTTAACGAAGAAGGAAACCTCGTTTGTATGTTGTAGGCTTGTTTGGAGGCCAATTTGGGTGCAATCCGAGAATACAAGGATTTGAGTGACCAAATGGACTCCGCTTGGTTTCTAACTCGTGTGGCACCATAATAACGTCAAATGGGACATGTATGACTGGACAAACAAGTACGGTTGTGCTTAACGAAGAAGGAAAACTTGTTTGTACGTTGTAGGCTCAATTGGACGCCAATTTGGTGCAATCCGAGAATACAAGGATTTGAGTGACCAAATGGACTCCGTTTGATTTCAATCCTCGCGTGGCACCATAATAACGTCAAATGGGACATGTTTAACTCAACAAAAAGGTTCGGTTGTGCTTAACGAAGAAGGAAAACTCGTTTGTACGTTGTAGGCTCAATTGGAGGCCAATTTGGGAGCAATCCAAGAATACAAGGATTTGAGTGACCAAATGGACTCCGTTTGATTTCAATCCATGTGTGGCACCATAATAACATCAAATGGGACATTTTTGACTCAACAAATAGGTTCGGTTGTGCTTAACGAAGAAGGAAAACTCGTTTCTACGTTGTACGCTCAATTGGAGGCCAATTAGGGTGCAATTCGAGAATACAAGGATTTAAGGGACCAAATGGACTCCGCTTGGTTTCTAACTTGCATTGAACCATAATAACGTCAAATGGTACATGTTTGACTCAACAAACAAGTTCGGTTGTGCTTAACGAAGACGGAAAACTCGTTTGTACGTTGTAGGCTCAATTGGAGGCCAATTTGGCTGCAATCCGAGAATACAAGGATTTGAGTGACCAAATGGACTCTGCTTGGTTTCTAACTCGCATGGAACCATAATAATGTCAAATGGGACATTTTTGAATCAACAAACAAGTTCGGTTGTGCTTAACGAAGAAGGAAAACTCGTTTGTACGTTGTAGGATCAATTGGAGGCCAATTTGGGTGCAATCCGAGAATACAAAGATTTGAGTGACCAAATGGACTCCTTTTGATTTCAATCCTCGCGGGGCACCATAATAATGTCAAATGGGACATCTTTGACTCAACAAACAAGTTCGGTTGTGCTTAACGAAGAAGGAAAACTCGTTTGTACGTTGTAGGCTTGTTTGGAGGCCAATTTGGGTGCAATCCGAGAATACAAGGATTTGAGTGACCAAATGGACTCCGCTTGGTTTCTAACTCGCATTGAACCATAATAACATCAAATGGGACATGTTCGACTCTACAAACAAGTTCGGTTGTGCTTAACGAAGAAGAAAAACTCGTTTGTATGTTGTAGGCACAATTGGAGGCCAATTAGGGTGCAATCCGAAAATACATGGATTTGAGTGACCAAATGGACTCCGCTTGGTTTCTAACTCGCGTGGCACCATAATAACATCAAATGGGACATTTTTTACCCAACAAAAAGGTTCGGTTGTGCTTAACGAAGAAGGAAAACTCGTTTGTACGTTGTAGGCTCAATTGGAGGCCAATTTGGGAGCAATCCGAGAATACAAGGATTTGAGTGACCAAATGGACTCCGTTTGATTTCAATCCTCGCGTGGCACCATAATAACGTCAAATCGGACATGTTTGACTCTACAAAAAAGTTCGGTTGTGCATAACGAAGAAGGAAAACTCGTTTGTACGTTGAAGGCTCAATTGGAGGCCAATTTGGGTGCAATCCGAGAATACAAGGATTTGAGTGACCAAATGGACTCGGTTTGATTTCAATCCATGTGTGGCACCATAACAACATCAAATGGGACATGTTTGACTCAACAAAAAGGTTCGGTTGTGCTTAACGAAGAAGGAAAACTCGTTTGTACGTTGTAGGATCAATTGGAGGCCAATTTGGGTGCAATCCGAGAATGCAAAGATTTGAGTGACCAAATGGACTCCTTTTGATTTCAATCCTCTCGCGGCACCATAATAATGTCAAATGGGACATCTTTGACTCAACAAACAAGTTCGGTTGTGCTTAACGAAGAAGGAAACCTCGTTTGTATGTTGTAGGCTTGTTTGGAGGCCAATTTGGGTGCAATCCGAGAATACAAGGATTTGAGTGACCAAATGGACTCCGCTTGGTTTCTAACTCGTGTGGCACCATAATAACGTCAAATGGGACATGTATGACTGGACAAACAAGTACGGTTGTGCTTAACGAAGAAGGAAAACTTGTTTGTACGTTGTAGGCTCAATTGGACGCCAATTTGGTGCAATCCGAGAATACAAGGATTTGAGTGACCAAATGGACTCCGTTTGATTTCAATCCTCGCGTGGCACCATAATAACGTCAAATGGGACATGTTTAACTCAACAAAAAGGTTCGGTTGTGCTTAACGAAGAAGGAAAACTCGTTTGTACGTTGTAGGCTCAATTGGAGGCCAATTTGGGAGCAATCCAAGAATACAAGGATTTGAGTGACCAAATGGACTCCGTTTGATTTCAATCCATGTGTGGCACCATAATAACATCAAATGGGACATTTTTGACTCAACAAATAGGTTCGGTTGTGCTTAACGAAGAAGGAAAACTCGTTTCTACGTTGTACGCTCAATTGGAGGCCAATTAGGGTGCAATTCGAGAATACAAGGATTTAACGGACCAAATGGACTCCGCTTGGTTTCTAACTTGCATTGAACCATAATAACGTCAAATGGTACATGTTTGACTCAACAAACAAGTTCGGTTGTGCTTAACGAAGACGGAAAACTCGTTTGTACGTTGTAGGCTCAATTGGAGGCCAATTTGGCTGCAATCCGAGAATACAAGGATTTGAGTGACCAAATGGACTCTGCTTGGTTTCTAACTCGCATGGAACCATAATAATGTCAAATGGGACATTTTTGAATCAACAAACAAGTTCGGTTGTGATTAACGAAGAAGGAAAACTCGTTTGTACGTTGTAGGATCAATTGGAGGCCAATTTGGGTGCAATCCGAGAATACAAAGATTTGAGTGACCAAATGGACTCCTTTTGATTTCAATCCTCGCGCGGCACCATAATAATTTCAAATGGGACATCTTTGACTCAACAAACAAGTTCGGTTGTGCTTAACGAAGAAGGAAAACTCGTTTGTACGTTGTAGGCTTGTTTGGAGGCCAATTTGGGTGCAATCCGAGAATACAAGGATTTGAGTGACCAAATGGACTCCGCTTGGTTTCTAACTCGCATTGAACCATAATAACGTCAAATGGGACATGTTCGACTGTACAAACAAGTTCGGTTGTGCTTAACGAAGAAGGAAAACTCGTTTGTACGTTGTAGGCTCAATTGGAGGCCAATTTGGGTGCAATCCGAGAATACAAGGATTTGAGTGACCAAATGGACTCCGCTTGATTTCAATCCTCGCGTGGCACCATAATAACGTTAAATGGGACATGTTTTACTCAACAAAAAGGTTCGGTTGTGCTTAACGAAGAAGGAAAACTCGTTTGTACGTTGTAGGCTCAATTGGAGGCCAATTTGGGAGCAATCCGAGAATACAAGGATTTGAGTGACCAAATGGACTCCGCTTGATTTCAATCCTCGCGTGGCACCATAATAACGTTAAATGGGACATGTTTTACTCAACAAAAAGGTTCGGTTGTGCTTAACGAAGAAGGAAAACTCGTTTGTACGTTGTAGGCTCAATTGGAGGCCAATTTGGGAGCAATCCGAGAATACAAGGATTTGAGTGACCAAATGGACTCCGTTTGATTTCAATCCATGTGTGGCACCATAATAACATCAAATGGGACATGTTTGACTCAACAAAAAGGTTCGGTTGTTCTTAACGGAGAAGGAAAACTCGTTTCTACGTTGTACGCTCAATTGGAGGCTAATTTGGGTGCAATCCGAGAATACAAGGATTTAAGGGACCAAATGGACTCCGCTTGGTTTCTAACTCGCATTGAACCATAATAACGTCAAATGGGACATGTTTGACTCAACAAACAAGTTCGGTTGTGCTTAACGAAGACGGAAAACTCGTTTGTACGTTGTAGGCTCAATTGGAGGCCAATTTGGCTGCAATCCGAGAATACAAGGATTTGAGTGACCAAATGGACTCCGCTTGCTTTCAATCCTCACGTGGCACCATAATAACGTTAAATGGGACATGTTTTACTCAACAAAAAGGTTCGGTTGTGCTTAACGAAGAAGGAAAACTCGTTTGTACGTTGTAGGCTCAATTGGAGGCCAATTTGGGAGCAATCCGAGAATACAAGGATTTGAGTGACCAAATGGACTCGGTTTGATTTCAATCCATGCGTGGCACCATAATAACATCAAATGGGACATGTTTGAATCAACAAAAAGGTTCGGTTGTGCTTAACGAAGAAGGAAAACTCGTTTCTACGTTGTACGCTCAATTGGAGGCCAATTTGGGTGCAATCCGAGAATACAAGGATTTAAGGGACCAATTGGACTCCGCTTGGTTTCTAACTCGCATTGAACCATAATAACGTCAAATGGGACATGTTTGACTCAACAAACAAGTTCGGTTGTGCTTAACGAAGACGGAAAACTCGTTTGTACGTTGTGGGCTCAATTGGAGGCCAATTTGGCTGCAATCCGAGAATACAAGGATTTGAGTGACCAAATGGACTCCGCTTGGTTTCTAACTCGCATGGAACCATAATAATGTAAAATGGGACATTTTTGAATCAACAAACAAGTTCGGTTGTGCTTAACGAAGAAGGAAAACTCGTTTGTACGTTGTAGGATCAATTGGAGGCCAATTTGGGTGCAATCCGAGAATACAAAGATTTGAGTGACCAAATGGACTCCTTTTGATTTCAATCCTCGCGCGGCACCATAATAATGTCAAATGGGACATCTTTGACTCAACAAACAAGTTCGTTTGTGCTTAACGAAGAAGGAAAACTCGTTTGTACGTTGTAGGCTTCTTTGGAGGCCAATTTGCGTGCAATCCGAGAATACAAGGATTTGAGTGACCAAATGGACTCCGCTTGGTTTCTAACTCGCATTGAACCATAATAACGTCAAATGGGACATGTTTGACTCGACAAAAAAGTTCGGTTGTGCTTAACGAAGAAGGAAAACTCGTTTGTACGTTGTAGGCTCAATTGGAGGCCAATTTGGGTGCAATCCGAGAATACAAGGATTTGAGTGACCAAATGGACTCCGTTTGATTTCAATCCATGTGTGGCACCATAATAACATCAAATGGGACATGTTTGACTCAACAAAATGGTTCGGTTGTGCTTAACGAAGAAGGAAAACTCGTTTCTACGTTGTACGCTCAATTGGAGGCCAATTTGGGTGCAATCCGAGAATACAAGGATTTAAGGGACCAAATGGACTCCGCTTGGTTTCTAACTCGCATGGAACCATAATAACGTCAAATGGTACATTTTTGACTAAACATAAAAGTTTGGTGTTGCTTAACGAAGAAGGAAAACTCGTTTGTACGTTGTAGGATCAATTGGAGGCCAATTTGGGTGCAATCCGAGAATACAAAGATTTGAGTGACCAAATGGCCTCCTTTTGATTTCAATCCTCGCGCGGCACCATAATAATGTCAAATGGGACATCTTTGACTCAACAAACAAGTTCGGTTGTGCTTAACGAAGAAGGAAACCTCGTTTGTATGTTGTAGGCTTGTTTGGAGGCCAATTTGGGTGCAATCCGAGAATACAAGGATTTGAGTGACCAAATGGACTCCGCTTGGTTTCTAACTCGTGTGGCACCATAATAACGTCAAATGGGACATGTATGACTGGACAAACAAGTTCGGTTTGTGCTTAACGAAGAAGGAAAACTTGTTTGTACGTTGTAGGCTCAATTGGACGCCAATTTGGTGCAATCCGAGAATACAAGGATTTGAGTGACCAAATGGACTCCGTTTGATTTCAATCCTCGCGTGGCACCATAATAACGTCAAATGGGACATGTTTAACTCAACAAAAAGGTTCGGTTGTGCTTAACGAAGAAGGAAAACTCGTTTGTACGTTGTAGGCTCAATTGGAGGCCAATTTGGGAGCAATCCGAGAATACAAGGATTTGAGTGACCAAATGGACTCCGTTTGATTTCAATCCATGTGTGGCACCATAATAACATCAAATGGGACATGTTTGACTCAACAAATAGGTTCGTTTGTGCTTAACGAAGAAGGAAAACTCGTTTCTACGTTGTACGCTCAATTGGAGGCCAATTAGGGTGCAATTCGAGAATACAAGGATTTAAGGGACCAAATGGACTCCGCTTGGTTTCTAACTTGCATTGAACCATAATAACGTCAAATGGGACATGTTTGACTCAACAAACAAGTTCGGTTGTGTTTAACGAAGACGGAAAACTCGTTTGTACGTTGTAGGCTCAATTGGAGGCCAATTTGGCTGCAATCCGAGAATACAAGGATTTGAGTGACCAAACGGACTCTGCTTGGTTTCTAACTCGCATAGAACCATAATAATGTAAAATGGGACATTTTTGAATCAACAAACAAGTTCGGTTGTGCTTAACGAAGAAGGAAAACTCGTTTGTACGTTGTAGGATCAATTGGAGGCCAATTTGGGTGCAATCCGAGAATACAAAGATTTGAGTGACCAAATGGACTCCTTTTGATTTCAATCCTCGCGCGGCACCATAATAATGTCAAATGGGACATCTTTGACTCAACAAACAAGTTCGGTTGTGCTTAACGAAGAAGGAAAACTCGTTTGTACGTTGTAGGCTTGTTTGGAGGCCAATTTGGGTGCAATCCGAGAATACAAGGATTTGAGTGACCAAATGGACTCCGCTTGGTTTCTAACTCGCATTGAACCATAATAACGTCAAATGGGAGATGTTCGACTCTACAAACAAGTTCGGTTGTGCTTAACGAAGAAGAAAAACTCGTTTGTATGTTGTAGGCACAATTGGAGGCCAATTAGGGTGCAATCCGAAAATACATGGATTTGAGTGACCAAATGGACTCCGCTTGGTTTCTAACTCGCGTGGCACCATAATAACATCAAATGGGACATTTTATACCCAACAAAAAGGTTCGGTTGTGCTTAACGAAGAAGGAAAACTCGTTTGTACGTTGTAGGCTCAATTGGAGGCCAATTTGGGAGCAATCCGAGAATACAAGGATTTGAGTGACCAAATGGACTCCGTTTGATTTCAATCCTCGCGTGGCACCATAATAACGTCAAATCGGACATGTTTGACTCTACAAAAAAGTTCGGTTGTGCATAACGAAGAAGGAAAACTCGTTTGTACGTTGTAGGCTCAATTGGAGGCCAATTTGGGTGCAATCCGAGAATACAAGGATTTGAGTGACCAAATGGACTCCGTTTGATTTCAATCCTCGCGTGGCACCATAACAACATCAAATGGGACATGTTTGACTCAACAAAAAGGTTCGGTTGTGCTTAACGAAGAAGGAAAACTCGTTTGTACGTTGTAGGATCAATTGGAGGCCAATTTGGGTGCAATCCGAGAATGCAAAGATTTGAGTGACCAAATGGACTCCTTTTGATTTCAATCCTCTCGCGGCACCATAATAATGTCAAATGGGACATCTTTGACTCAACAAACAAGTTCGGTTGTGCTTAACGAAGAAGGAAACCTCGTTTGTATGTTGTAGGCTTGTTTGGAGGCCAATTTGGGTGCAATCCGAGAATACAAGGATTTGAGTGACCAAATGGACTCCGCTTGGTTTCTAACTCGTGTGGCACCATAATAACGTCAAATGGGACATGTATGACTGGACAAACAAGTACGGTTGTGCTTAACGAAGAAGGAAAACTTGTTTGTACGTTGTAGGCTCAATTGGACGCCAATTTGGTGCAATCCGAGAATACAAGGATTTGAGTGACCAAATGGACTCCGTTTGATTTCAATCCTCGCGTGGCACCATAATAACGTCAAATGGGACATGTTTAACTCAACAAAAAGGTTCGGTTGTGCTTAACGAAGAAGGAAAACTCGTTTGTACGTTGTAGGCTCAATTGGAGGCCAATTTGGGAGCAATCCAAGAATACAAGGATTTGAGTGACCAAATGGACTCCGTTTGATTTCAATCCATGTGTGGCACCATAATAACATCAAATGGGACATTTTTGACTCAACAAATAGGTTCGGTTGTGCTTAACGAAGAAGGAAAACTCGTTTCTACGTTGTACGCTCAATTGGAGGCCAATTAGGGTGCAATTCGAGAATACAAGGATTTAAGGGACCAAATGGACTCCGCTTGGTTTCTAACTTGCATTGAACCATAATAACGTCAAATGGTACATGTTTGACTCAACAAACAAGTTCGGTTGTGCTTAACGAAGACGGAAAACTCGTTTGTACGTTGTAGGCTCAATTGGAGGCCAATTTGGCTGCAATCCGAGAATACAAGGATTTGAGTGACCAAATGGACTCTGCTTGGTTTCTAACTCGCATGGAACCATAATAATGTCAAATGGGACATTTTTGAATCAACAAACAAGTTCGGTTGTGCTTAACGAAGAAGGAAAACTCGTTTGTACGTTGTAGGATCAATTGGAGGCCAATTTGGGTGCAATCCGAGAATACAAAGATTTGAGTGACCAAATGGACTCCTTTTGATTTCAATCCTCGCGCGGCACCATAATAATGTCAAATGGGACATCTTTGACTCAACAAACAAGTTCGGTTGTGCTTAACGAAGAAGGAAAACTCGTTTGTACGTTGTAGGCTTGTTTGGAGGCCAATTTGGGTGCAATCCGAGAATACAAGGATTTGAGTGACCAAATGGACTCCGCTTGGTTTCTAACTCGCATTGAACCATAATAACGTCAAATGGGACATGTTCGACTCTACAAACAAGTTCGGTTGTGCTTAACGAAGAAGGAAAACTCGTTTGTATGTTGTAGGCTCAATTTTAGGCCAATTTGGGTGCAATCCGAGAATACAAAGATTTGAGTGACAAAATGGACTCCGTTTGATATCAATCCTCGTGGGGCACCATAATAACGTCAAATGGGACATGTTTGACTCAACAAAAAGGTTCGGTTGTGCTTAACGAATAAGGAAAACTCGTTTGTACGTTGTAGGCTCAATTGGAGGCCAATTTGGGTGCAATCCGAGAATACAAGGATTTGAGCGACCAAATGGACTCCGCTTGATTTCAATCCTCGTGTGGCACCATAATAACGTTAAATGGGACATGTTTTACTCAACAAAAAGGTTCGGTTGTGCTTAACGAAGAAGGAAAACTCGTTTGTACGTTGTAGGCTCAATTGGAGGCCAATTTGGGAGCAATCCGAGAATACAAGGATTTGAGTGACCAAATGGACTCCGTTTGATTTCAATCCATGTGTGGCACCATAATAACATCAAATGGGACATGTTTGACTCAACAAAAAGGTTCGGTTGTTCTTAACGGAGAAGGAAAACTCGTTTCTACGTTGTACGCTCAATTGGAGGCTAATTTGGGTGCAATCCGAGAATACAAGGATTTAAGGGACCAAATGGACTCCGCTTGGTTTCTAACTCGCATTGAACCATAATAACGTCAAATGGGACATGTTTGACTCAACAAACAAGTTCCGTTGTGCTTAACGAAGACGGAAAACTCGTTTGTACGTTGTAGGCTCAATTGGAGGCCAATTTGGCTACAATCCGAGAATACAAGGATTTGAGTGACCAAATGGACTCCGCTTGCTTTCAATCCTCACGTGGCACCATAATAACGTTAAATGGGACATGTTTTACTCAACAAAAAGGTTCGGTTGTGCTTAACGAAGAAGGAAAACTCGTTTGTACGTTGTAGGCTCAATTGGAGGCCAATTTGGGAGCAATCCGAGAATACAAGGATTTGAGTGACCAAATGGACTCGGTTTGATTTCAATCCATGCGTGGCACCATAATAACATCAAATGGGACATGTTTGAATCAACAAAAAGGTTCGGTTGTGCTTAACGAAGAAGGAAAACTCGTTTCTACGTTGTACGCTCAATTGGAGGCCAATTTGGGTGCAATCCGAGAATACAAGGATTTAAGGGACCAATTGGACTCCGCTTGGTTTCTAACTCGCATTGAACCATAATAACGTCAAATGGGACATGTTTGACTCAACAAACAAGTTCGTTTGTGCTTAACGAAGACGGAAAACTCGTTTGTACGTTGTAGGCTCAATTGGAGGCCAATTTGGCTGCAATCCGAGAATACAAGGATTTGAGTGACCAAATGGACTCCGCTTGGTTTCTAACTCGCATGGAACCATAATAATGTAAAATGGGACATTTTTGAATCAACAAACAAGTTCGGTTGTGCTTAACGAAGAAGGAAAACTCGTTTGTACGTTGTAGGATCAATTGGAGGCCAATTTGGGTGCAATCCGAGAATACAAAGATTTGAGTGACCAAATGGACTCCTTTTGATTTCAATCCTCGCGCGGCACCATAATAATGTCAAATGGGACATCTTTGACTCAACAAACAAGTTCGTTTGTGCTTAACGAAGAAGGAAAACTCGTTTGTACGTTGTAGGCTTCTTTGGAGGCCAATTTGCGTGCAATCCGAGAATACAAGGATTTGAGTGACCAAATGGACTCCGCTTGGTTTCTAACTCGCATTGAACCATAATAACGTCAAATGGGACATGTTTGACTCTACAAAAAAGTTCGGTTGTGCTTAACGAAGAAGGAAAACTCGTTTGTACGTTGTAGGCTCAATTGGAGGCCAATTTGGGTGCAATCCGAGAATACAAGGATTTGAGTGACCAAATGGACTCCGTTTGATTTCAATCCATGTGTGGCACCATAATAACATCAAATGGGACATGTTTGACTCAACAAAATGGTTCGGTTGTGCTTAACGAAGAAGGAAAACTCGTTTCTACGTTGTACGCTCAATTGGAGGCCAATTTGGGTGCAATCCGAGAATACAAGGATTTAAGGGACCAAATGGACTCCGCTTGGTTTCTAACTCGCATGGAACCATAATAACGTCAAATGGTACATTTTTGACTAAACATAAAAGTTTGGTGTTGCTTAACGAAGAAGGAAAACTCGTTTGTACGTTGTAGGATCAATTGGAGGCCAATTTGGGTGCAATCCGAGAATACAAAGATTTGAGTGACCAAATGGACTCCTTTTGATTTCAATCCTCGCGCGGCACCATAATAATGTGAAATGGGACATCTTTGACTCAACAAACAAGTTCGTTTGTGCTTAACGAAGAAGGAAACCTCGTTTGTATGTTGTAGGCTTGTTTGGAGGCCAATTTGGGTGCAATCCGAGAATACAAGGATTTGAGTGACCAAATGGACTCCGCTTGGTTTCTAACTCGTGTGGCACCATAATAACGTCAAATGGGACATGTATGACTGGACAAACAAGTTCGGTTTGTGCTTAACGAAGAAGGAAAACTTGTTTGTACGTTGTAGGCTCAATTGGACGCCAATTTGGTGCAATCCGAGAATACAAGGATTTGAGTGACCAAATGGACTCCGTTTGATTTCAATCCTCGCGTGGCACCATAATAACGTCAAATGGGACATGTTTAACTCAACAAAAAGGTTCGGTTGTGCTTAACGAAGAAGGAAAACTCGTTTGTACGTTGTAGGCTCAATTGGAGGCCAATTTGGGAGCAATCCGAGAATACAAGGATTTGAGTGACCAAATGGACTCCGTTTGATTTCAATCCATGTGTGGCACCATAATAACATCAAATGGGACATGTTTGACTCAACAAATAGGTTCGGTTGTGCTTAACGAAGAAGGAAAACTCGTTTCTACGTTGTACGCTCAATTGGAGGCCAATTAGGGTGCAATTCGAGAATACAAGGATTTAAGGGACCAAATGGACTCCGCTTGGTTTCTAACTTGCATTGAACCATAATAACGTCAAATGGGACATGTTTGACTCAACAAACAAGTTCGGTTGTGTTTAACGAAGACGGAAAACTCGTTTGTACGTTGTAGGCTCAATTGGAGGCCAATTTGGCTGCAATCCGAGAATACAAGGATTTGAGTGACCAAATGGACTCTGCTTGGTTTCTAACTCGCATGGAACCATAATAATGTCAAATGGGACATTTTTGAATCAACAAACAAGTTCGGTTGTGCTTAACGAAGAAGGAAAACTCGTTTGTACGTTGTAGGATCAATTGGAGGCCAATTTGGGTGCAATCCGAGAATACAAAGATTTGAGTGACCAAATGGACTCCTTTTGATTTCAATCCTCGCGCGGCACCATAATAATGTCAAATGGGACATCTTTGACTCAACAAACAAGTTCGGTTGTGCTTAACGAAGAAGGAAAACTCGTTTGTACGTTGTAGGCTTGTTTGGAGGCCAATTTGGGTGCAATCCGAGAATACAAGGATTTGAGTGACCAAATGGACTCCGCTTGGTTTCTAACTCGCATTGAACCATAATAACGTCAAATGGGACATGTTCGACTCTACAAACAAGTTCGGTTGTGCTTAACGAAGAAGAAAAACTCGTTTGTATGTTGTAGGCACAATTGGAGGCCAATTAGGGTGCAATCCGAAAATACATGGATTTGAGTGACCAAATGGACTCCGCTTGGTTTCTAACTCGCGTGGCACCATAATAACATCAAATGGGACATTTTTTACCCAACAAAAAGGTTCGGTTGTGCTTAACGAAGAAGGAAAACTCGTTTGTACGTTGTAGGCTCAATTGGAGGCCAATTTGGGAGCAATCCGAGAATACAAGGATTTGAGTGACCAAATGGACTCCGTTTGATTTCAATCCTCGCGTGGCACCATAATAACGTCAAATCGGACATGTTTGACTCTACAAAAAAGTTCGGTTGTGCATAACGAAGAAGGAAAACTCGTTTGTACGTTGTAGGCTCAATTGGAGGCCAATTTGGGTGCAATCCGAGAATACAAGGATTTGAGTGACCAAATGGACTCCGTTTGATTTCAATCCATGTGTGGCACCATAATAACATCAAATGGGACATGTTTGACTCAACAAAAAGGTTCGGTTGTGCTTAACGAAGAAGGAAAACTCGTTTCTACATTTTACGCTCAATTGGAGGCCAATTTGGGTGCAATCCGAGAATACAAGGATTTAAGGGACCAAATGGACTCCGCTTGGTTTCTAACTCGCATTGAACCATAATAACGTCAAATGGTACATGTTTGAATCAAAAAACAAGTTTGGTTGTGCTTAACGAAGACGGAAAACTTGTTTGTACGTTGTAGGCTCAATTGGAGGCCAATTTGGCTGCAATCCGAGAATACAAGGATTTGAGTGACCAAATGGAGTCCGCTTGGTTTCTAACTCGCATGGAACCATAATAACGTCAAATGGGACATTTTTGACTCAACAAACAAGTTCGGTTGTGCTTAACGAAGAAGGAAAACTCGTTTGTACGTTGTAGGATCAATTGGAGTCCAATTTGGGTGCAATCTGAGAATACAAAGATTTCAGTGACCAAATGGACTCCTTTTGATTTCAATCCTCGCGCGGCACCATAATAATGTCAAATAGGACATCTTTGACTCAACAAACAAGTTCGGTTGTGCTTAACGAAGAAGGAAAACTCGTTTGTACGTTGTAGGCTTGTTTGGAGGCCAATTTGGGTGCAATCCGAAAATACAAGGATTTGAGTGACCAAATGGACTCCGCTTGGTTTCTAACTCGCGTGGCACCATAATAACGTCAAATGGGACATGTTTGACTCTACAAGCAAGTTCGGTTGTGCTTAACGAAGAAGGAAAACTCGTTCGTACGTTGTAGGCTCAATTGGACGCCAATTTGGTGCAATCCGAGAATACAAGGATTTGAGTGACCCAATGGACTCCGTTTGATTTCAATCCTCGCGTGGCACCTTAATAACATCAAATGGGACATGTTTTACTCAACAAAAAGGTTCAGTTGTGCTTAACAAAGAAGGAAAACTCGTTTGTACGTTGTAGGCTCAATTGGAGGCCAATTTGGGAGCAATCCGAGAATACAAGGATTTGAGTGACCAAATGGACTCCGTTTGATTTCAATCCACGTGTGGCACCATAATAACGTCAAATGGGACATGTTTGACTCAAAAAATAGGTTCGGTTGTTCTTAACGAAGAAGGAAAACTCGTTTCTACGTTGTACGCTCAATTGGAGGCCAATTTAGGTGCAATCCGAGAATGCAAGGATTTGACTGTCCAAATGGACTCCGCTTGGTATCTAACTCACATGGAACCATAAAAAGGTCAAATGGGACATGTTTGACTCTACAAAAAATTTCGTTTGTGCTTAACTAAGAAGCAAAACTCGTTTGTATGTTGTAGGCTCAATTTTAGGCCAATTTGGGTGCAATCCGAGAATACAAAGATTTGAGTGACCAAATGGACTCCGTTTGATATCAATCCTCGTGGGGCACCATAATAACGTCAAATGGGACATGTTTGACTCAACAAAAAGGTTCGGTTGTGCTTAACGAATAAGGAAAACTCGTTTGTACGTTGTAGGCTCAATTGGAGGCCAATTTGGGTGCAATCCGAGAATACAAGGATTTGAGTGACCAAATGGACTCCGCTTGATTTCAATCCTCGCGTGGCACCATAATAACGTTAAATGGGACATGTTTTACTCAACAAAAAGGTTCGGTTGTGCTTAACGAAGAAGGAAAACTCGTTTGTACGTTGTAGGCTCAATTGGAGGCCAATTTGGGAGCAATCCGAGAATACAAGGATTTGAGTGACCAAATGGACTCCGTTTGATTTCAATCCATGTGTGGCACCATAATAACATAAAATGGGACATGTTTGACTCAACAAAAAGGTTCGGTTGTTCTTAACGGAGAAGGAAAACTCGTTTCTACGTTGTACGCTCAATTGGAGGCTAATTTGGGTGCAATCCGAGAATACAAGGATTTAAGGGACCAAATGGACTCCGCTTGGTTTCTAACTCGCATTGAACCATAATAACGTCAAATGGTACATGTTTGAATCAAAAAACAAGTTCGGTTGTGCTTAACGAAGACGGAAAACTTGTTTGTACGTTGTAGGCTCAATTGGAGGCCAATTTGGCTGCAATCCGAGAATACAAGGATTTGAGTGACCAAATGGAGTCCGCTTGGTTTCTAACTCGCATGGAACCATAATAACGTCAAATGGGACATTTTTGACTCAACAAACAAGTTCGGTTGTGCTTAACGAAGAAGGAAAACTCGTTTGTACGTTGTAGGATCAATTGGAGTCCAATTTGGGTGCAATCTGAGAATACAAAGATTTCAGTGACCAAATGGACTCCTTTTGATTTCAATCCTCGCGCGGCACCATAATAATGTCAAATAGGACATCTTTGACTCAACAAACAAGTTCGGTTGTGCTTAACGAAGAAGGAAAACTCGTTTGTACGTTGTAGGCTTGTTTGGAGGCCAATTTGGGTGCAATCCGAAAATACAAGGATTTGAGTGACCAAATGGACTCCGCTTGGTTTCTAAATCGCGTGGCACCATAATAACGTCAAATGGGACATGTTTGACTCTACAAGAAAGTTCGGTTGTGCTTAACGAAGAAGGAAAACTCGTTCGTACGTTGTAGGCTCAATTGGACGCCAATTTGGTGCAATCCGAGAATACAAGGATTTGAGTGACCCAATGGACTCCGTTTGATTTCAATCCTCGCGTGGCACCTTAATAACATCAAATGGGACATGTTTTACTCAACAAAAAGGTTCAGTTGTGCTTAACAAAGAAGGAAAACTCGTTTGTACGTTGTAGGCTCAATTGGAGGCCAATTTGGGAGCAATCCGAGAATACAAGGATTTGAGTGACCAAATGGACTCCGTTTGATTTCAATCCACGTGTGGCACCATAATAACGTCAAATGGGACATGTTTGACTCAAAAAATAGGTTCGGTTGTTCTTAACGAAGAAGGAAAACTCGTTTCTACGTTGTACGCTCAATTGGAGGCCAATTTAGGTGCAATCCGAGAATGCAAGGATTTGACTGTCCAAATGGACTCCGCTTGGTATCTAACTCACATGGAACCATAAAAAGGTCAAATGGGACATGTTTGACTCTACAAAAAATTTCGTTTGTGCTTAACTAAGAAGCAAAACTCGTTTGTATGTTGTAGGCTCAATTTTAGGCCAATTTGGGTGCAATCCGAGAATACAAAGATTTGAGTGACCAAATGGACTCCGTTTGATATCAATCCTCGTGGGGCACCATAATAACGTCAAATGGGACATGTTTGACTCAACAAAAAGGTTCGGTTGTGCTTAACGAATAAGGAAAACTCGTTTGTACGTTGTAGGCTCAATTGGAGGCCAATTTGGGTGCAATCCGAGAATACAAGGATTTGAGTGACCAAATGGACTCCGCTTGATTTCAATCCTCGCGTGGCACCATAATAACGTTAAATGGGACATGTTTTACTCAACAAAAAGGTTCGGTTGTGCTTAACGAAGAAGGAAAACTCGTTTGTACGTTGTAGGCTCAATTGGAGGCCAATTTGGGAGCAATCCGAGAATACAAGGATTTGAGTGACCAAATGGACTCCGTTTGATTTCAATCCATGTGTGGCACCATAATAACATCAAATGGGACATGTTTGACTCAACAAAAAGGTTCGGTTGTTCTTAACGGAGAAGGAAAACTCGTTTCTACGTTGTACGCTCAATTGGAGGCTAATTTGGGTGCAATCCGAGAATACAAGGATTTAAGGGACCAAATGGACTCCGCTTGGTTTCTAACTCGCATTGAACCATAATAACGTCAAATGGGACATGTTTGACTCAACAAACAAGTTCGTTTGTGCTTAACAAAGACGGATAACTCGTTTGTACGTTGTAGGCTCAATTGGAGGCCAATTTGGCTGCAATCCGAGAATACAAGGATTTGAGTGACCAAATGGACTACGCTTGGTTTCTAACTTGCATGGAACCATAATAACGTCAAATGGGACATTTGTGACTCAACAAACAAGTTCGGTTGTGCTTAACGAAGAAGGAAAACTCGTTTGTACGTTGTAGGCTCAATTGGAGGCCAATTTGGGTGCAATCCGAGAATACAAGGATTTGAGTGACCAAATAGACTCTGCTTGATTTCAATCCTTGCGTGACACCATAATAACATCAAATGGGACATGTTTGACTCAACAAAAAGGTTCGGTTGTTCTTAACGAAGAAGGAAAACTCATTTGTACGTTGTAGGCTCAATTGGAGGCCAATTTGGGTGCAATCCGAAAATACAAGGATTTAAGGGACCAAATGGACTCCGCTTGGTTTCTAACTCGTATTGAACCATAATAACGTCAAATGGGACTCGTTTGACTCAACAAACAAGTTCGGTTGTGCTTAACGAAGAAGGAAAACTCGTTTGTACGTTGTAGGCTCAATTGGAGGCCAATTTGGGTGCAATCCGAAAATACACGGATTTGAGTGACCAAATGGACTCCGCTTGGTTTCTAACTCGGATGGATCCATAATAACGTCAAATGGGACATTTTTGACTCAACAAACAAGTTCGGTTGTGCTTAACGAAGAAGGAAAACTCGTTTGTACGTTGTAGGATCAATTGGAGGCCAATTTGGGTGCAATCCGAGAATACAAAGATTTGAGTGACCAAATGGACTCCTTTTGATTTCAATAATCGCGCGACACCATAATAATGTCAAATGGGACATATTTGACTCAACAAACAAGTTCGTTTGTGCTTAACGAAGAAAGAAAACTCGTTTGTACGTTGTAGGCTTGTTTGGAGTCCAATTTAGGTGCAATCCGAGAATACAAGGATTTGAGTGACCAAATGGACTCCGCTTGGTTTCTAACTTGCGTGGAACCATATTAACGTCAAATGGGACATGTTTGACTTGACAAACAAGTTCGGTTGTGCTTAACGAAGAAGGAAAACTTGTTTGTACTTTGTAGGCTCAATAGGACGCCAATTTGGTGCAATCCGAGAATACAAGGATTTGAGTGACCAAATGGACTCCGTTTGATTTCAATCCTCACGTGGCACCATAATAACGTCAAATGGGACATGTTTTACTCAACAAAAATATTCGGTTGTGCTTAAAGAAGAAGAAAAACTCGTTTGTACTTTGTAGGCTCAATTGGAAGCCAATTTGGGAGCAATCCGAGAATACAAGGATTTGAGTGACCAAATGGACTCCGTTTGATTTCAATCCATGTGTGGCACCACAATAACGACAAATGTTACATGTTTGACTCAACAAAAAGGTTCGGTTGTGCTTAACGAAGAACGAAAACTCGTTTCTACGTTGTACGCTCAATTGGAGGCCAATTTGGTTGCAATCCGAGAATACAAGGATTTAAGGGACCAAATGGACTCCGCTCGGTTTATAACTCGCATTGAAAAATAATAACGTCAAATGGGACATGTTTGACTCAACAACCAAGTTCGTTTGTGCTTAACGAAGACGAAAAACTCGTTTGTACGTTGTAGGCTCAATTGCAGGCCAATTTGGCTGCAATCCGAGAATACAAGGATTTGAGTGACCAAATGGACTCCGCTTGGTTTCTAACTCGCATGGAATCATAATAACGTCAAATGGGAAATTTTTGACTCAACAAACAAGTTCAGTTGTGCTTAATGAAGAAGAGAAACTCGTTTGTACGTTGTAGGATCAATTGGAGGCCAATTTGGGTGCAATCCGAGAATACAAAGATTTGAGTGACCAAATGGACTCCTTTTGATTTCAATCCACGCGCGGCACTATAATAATGTCAAATGGGACATCTTTGACTCAACAAACAAGTTCAGTTGTGCTTAACGAAGAATGAAAACTCGTTTGTACGTTGTAGGCTTGTTTGAAGGCCAATTTGGGTGCAATCCGAAAATACAAGGATTTGAGTGACCAAATGGACTACGCTTGGTTTCTAACTCGCGTAGCACCATAATAACGTCAAATGGGACATTTTTGACTCGACAAACAAGTTCGGTTGTGCTTAACGAAGAAGGAAAACTTGTTTGTACTTTGTAGGCTCAATTGGACGCCAATTTGGTGCAATCCGAGAATACAAGGATTTGAGTGACCAAATGGACTCCGTTTGATTTCAATCCTTGCGTGGCACCATAATAACGTCAAATGGGACATGTTTTACACAACAAAAATATTCGGTTGTGCTTAACGAAGAAGGAAAACTCGTTTGTACTTTGTAGGCTCAATTGGAAGCCAATTTGGGAGCAATCCGAGAATACAAGGATTTGAGTTACCAAATGGACTCCGTTTGATTTCAATCCATGTGTGGCACCACAATAACGACAAATGTTACATGTTTGACTCAACAAAAAGGTTCTTTTGTGCTTAACGGAGAACGAAAACTCGTTTCTACGTTGTACGCTCAATTGGAGGCCAATTTGGTTGCAATCCGAGAATACAAGGATTTAAGGGACCAAATGGACTCCGCTCGGTTTATAACTCGCATTGAAAAATAATAACGTCAAATGGGACATGTTTGACTCAACAACCAAGTTCGGTTGGGCTTAACGAAGACGGAAAACTCGTTTGTACGTTGTAGGCTCAATTGGAGGCCAATTTGGCTGCAATCCGAGAATACAAGGATTTGAGTGACCAAATGGACTCCGCTTGGTTTCTAACTCGCATGGAACCATAATAACGTCAAATGGGAAATTTTTGACTCAACACACAAGTTCAGTTGTGCTTAACGAAGAAGGGAAACTCGTTTGTACGTTGTAGGATCAATTGGAGGCCAATTTGGGTGCAATCCGAGAATACAAAGATTTGAGTGACCAAATGGACTCCTTTTGATTTCAATCCACGCGCGGCACTATAATAATGTCAAATGGGACATCTTTGACTCAACAAACAAGTTCAGTTGTGCTTAACGAAGAAGGAAAACTCGTTTGTACGTTGTAGGCTTGTTTGGAGGCCAATTTGGGTGCAATCCGAAAATACAAGGATTTGAGTGACCAAATAGACTCCGCTTGGTTTCTAACTCGCGTGGCACCATAATAACGTCAAATGGGACATGTTTGACACTACAAACAAGTTCGGTTGTGCTTAACGAAGAAGGAAAACTCGTTTGTACGTTGTAGGCTCAATTGGACGCCAATTTGGTGCAATCCGAGAATACTAGGATTTGAGTGACCCAATGGGCTCCGTTTGATTTCAATCCTCGCGTGGCACCATAATAACATAAAATGGGACATGTTTTACACAACAAAAAGGTTCGGTTGTGCTTAACGAAGAAGGAAAACTCGTTTGTACGTTGTAGGCTCAATTTGAGGCCAATTTGGGAGCAATCCGAGAATACAAGGATTTGAGTGACCAAATGGACTCCGCTTGGTTTCTAACTCGTGTGACACCATAATAATGTTAAATGGGACATATTAGAGTCAACAAACAAGTTTCGTTGTGCTTAACGAAGAAGGAAAACTCGTTTGTACGTTGTAGGCTCAATTGGAGGCCAATTTGGGTGCAATCCGAGAATACAAAGATTTGAGTGACCAAATGGACTCCGTTTGATTTCAATCCTCGCGTGGCACCATAATAACATCAAATGGGACATGTTTGAAAAAAAAAAGGTTCGGTTGTGCTTAACGAATAAGGAACACTCGTTTGTACGTTGTAGGCTTAATTGGAGGCCAATTTGGGTGCAATCCGAGAATACAAGGATTTGAGGGACCAAATGGATTCCGCTTGGTTTCTAACTCGCGTGGCACCATAATAACGTCAAATGGGACATGCTTGAATCGAAAAACTAGTTCGGGTGTTCTTAACGAAGAAGAAAACCTCGTTTGTACGTTGTAGGCTCAATTGGAGGCCAATTTGTGTTCAATCCGAGAATACACGGATTTGAGTGAGCAAATGGACTCCGTTTGATTTCAATCCTTGCGTGGCACCATAATAACGTCAAATGGGACATGTTTGACACAACAAAAAGGTTCGGTTGTGCTTAACGAATAAGAAAAACTCGTTTGTACGTTGTAGGCTCAATTGGAGGCCAATTTGGGTGCAATCAGAGAATACAAGGATTTGAGTGACCAAATGGACTCCGCTTGGTTTCTAACTCGCGTGGAACCATAATAATGTCAAATGGGACATGTTTGACTCAACAAACTAGTTCGGTTGTGCTTAACGAAGAAGAAAAACTCATGTGTACGTTGTAGGCTTGTTTGGAGGCCAATTTGGGTGCAATCCGAGAATACAAAGATTTGAGTGACCAAATGGACTCCGTTTGATTTCAATTCTCGCGTGGCACCATAATAACGTCAAATGGGACATGTTTCAAACAACAAAAAGGTTCGGTTGTGTTAACGAATAAGGAAAACTCGTTTGTACGTTGTAGGCTCAATTGGAGGCCAATTTTGGTGCAATCCGAGAATACAAGGATTTGAGTGACCAAATGGACTCCGCTTGATTTCAATCCTCATGTGGAAAAATAATAACGTCAAATGGGACATGTTTGATTCGACAAACAAATTCGGTTGGGCTTAACGAAGACGAAAAACTCGTTTGTACGTTGTAGGCTCAATTGGAGGCCAATTTGGGTGCAATCCGAGAATACAAAAATTTGAGTGACCAAATGGACTTGGCTTGTTTTCTAACTTGCATGGAACCATAATAACGTCAAATGGGACATTTTTGACTCAACAAACAAGTTCGGTTGTGCTTAACGAAGAAGGAAAACTCGTTTTTACGTTGTAGGATCAATTGGAGTCCAATTTGGGTGCAATCCGAGAATACAAAGTCCTCGCGCGGCACCATAATAATGTCAAATGGGACATCTTTGACTCAAAAACAAGTTCGGTAGTGCTTAACGAAGAAGGAAAACTCGTTTGTACGTTGTAGGCTTGTTTGGAGGCTAATTTGGGTGCAATCCGAAAATACAAGGATTTGAGTGACCAAATGGACTCCGCTTGGTTTCTAACTCGCGTGGCACCATAATAACGTCAAATGGGACATGTTTGACACTACAAACAAGTTCGGTTGTGCTTAACGAAGAAGTAAAACTCGTTTGTACGTTGTAGGCTCAATTGGACGCCAATTTGGTGCAATCCGAGAATACAAGGATTTGAGTGACCTAATGGACTCCGTTTGATTTCAATCCTCGCGTGGCACCATAATAACATCAAATGTTACATGTTTTACTCAACAAAAAGGTTCGGTTGTGCTTAACGAAGAAGGAAAACTCGTTTGTACGTTGTAGGCTCAATTGGAGGCCAATTTGGGAGCAATCCGAGAATACAAGGATTTGAGTGACCAAATGGACTCCGCTTGGTTTCGAACTTGCGTGACACCATAATAATGTTAAATGGGACATATTATACTCAACAAACAAGTTTGGTTGTGCTTAACGAAGAAGGAAAACTCGTTTGTACGTTGTAGGCTCAATTGGAGGCCAATTTGGGTGCAATCCGAGAATACAAAAATTTGAGTGACCAAATGGACTCCGTTTGATTTCAATCCTCGCGTGGCACCATAATAACATAAAATGGGACATGTTTGAAAAAAAAAAAGGTTCGGTTGTGCTTAACGAATAAGGAACACTCGTTTGTACGTTGTAGGCTTAATTGGAGGCCAATTTGGGTGCAATCCGAGAATACAAGGATTTGAGGGACCAAATGGATTCCGCTTGGTTTCTAACTCGCGTGGCACCATAATAATGTAAAATGGGACATTTTTGAATCTACAAACTTGTTCGGGTGTGCTTAACGAAGAAGAAAACCTCGTTTGTACGTTGTAGGCTCAATTGGAGGCCAATTTGTGTTCAATCCGAGAATACACGGATTTGAGTGAGCAAATGGACTCCGTTTGATTTCAATCCTTGCGTGGCACCATAATAACGTCAAATGGGACATGTTTGACACAACCAAAAGGTTCGGTTGTGCTTAACGAATAAGAAAAACTCGTTTGTACGTTGTAGGCTCAATTGGAGGCCAATTTGGGTGCAATCAGAGAATACAAGGATTTGAGTGACCAAATGGACTCCGCTTGGTTTCTAACTCGCATGGAACCATAATAATGTCATGTGTACGTTGTAGGCTTGTTTGGAGGCCAATTTGGGTGCAATCCGAGAATACAAAGATTTGAGTGACCAAATGGACTCCGTTTGATTTCAATTCTCGCGTGGCACCATAATAACGTCAAATGGGACATGTTTGAAACAACAAAAAGGTTCGATTGTGTTAACGAATAAGGAAAACTCGTTTGTACGTTGTAGGCTCAATTGGAGGCCAATTTGGGTGCAATCCGAGAATACAACGATTTGAGTGACCAAATGGACTCCGCTTGATTTCAATCCTCGTGTGGCAAAATAATAACGTCAAATGGGACATGTTTGACTCGACAAACAAATTCGGTTGTGCTTAACGAAGACGGAAAACTCGTTTGTACGTTGTAGGCTCAATTGGAGGCCAATTCGGCTGCAATCCGAGAATACAATGATTGAGTGACCAAACGGACTTCGCTTGTTTTCTAACTTTCATGGAACCATAATAACGTCAAATGGGACATTTTTGACACAAAAAACAAGTTCGGTTGTGCTTAACGAAGAAGGTTAACTCGTTTGTACGTTGTAGGATCAATTGGAGGCCAATTTGGGTGCAATCCGTGAATACAAAGATTTGAGTGACCAAATGGACTCCTTTTGATTTCAATCCTCGCACGGCACCATAATAATGTCAAATGGGACATCTTTGACTCAACAAACAAGTTCGGTTGTGCTTAACGAAGAAGGAAAACTCGTTTGTACGTTGTAGGCTTGTTTGGAGGCCAATTTGGGTGCAATCCGAGAATACAAGGATTTGAGTGACCAAATGGACTCCGCTTGGTTTCTAACTCGCGTTGCACCATAATTACGTCGAATGGGACATGTTTGACACTACAAACAAGTTCGGTTGTGCTTAACGAAGAAGGAAAACTCGTTTGTACGTTGTAGGCTCAATTGGAGGCCAATTTGGGTGCAATCCGAGAATACAAGGATTTGAGTGACCAAATAGACTCTGCTTGATTTCAATCCTTGCGTGGCACCATAATAAAATCAAATGGGACATGTTTGACTCAACAAAAAGTTTCGGTTGTTCTTAACGAAGAAGGAAAACTCGTTTGTACGTTGTAGGCTCAATTGGAGGCCAATTTGGGTGCAATCCGAGAATACAAAGATTTGAGTGACCCAATGGACTCCGTTTGATTTCAATCCTCACGTGGCACCATAATAACATCAAATGGGACATGTTTTACTCAACAAAAAGGTTCGGTTGTGCTTAAGGAAGAAGGAAAACTCGTTTGTACGTTGTAGGCTCAATTGGAGGCCAATTTGGGAGCAATACGAGAATACAAGGATTTGAGTGACCAAATGGACTCCGCTTGGTTTCTAACTCGCGTGACAACATAATAATGTTAAATGGGACATATTAGATTCAACAAACAAGTTTGTTTGTGCTTAACGAAGAAGGAAAACTCGTTTGTACGTTGTAGGCTCAATTGAAGGCCAATTTGGGTGCAATCCGAGAATACAAAGATTTGAGTGACCAAATGGACTCCGTTTGATTTCAATCCTCGTGTGGCACCATAATAACATCAAATGGGACATGTTTGAAAAAAAAAAAAAGGTTCGGTTGTGCTTAACGAATAAGGAACACTCGTTTGTACGTTGTAGGCTTAATTGGAGGCCAATTTGGGTGCAATCCGAGAATACAAGGATTTGAGTGACCAAATGGATTCCGCTTGGTTTCTATCTCGCGTGGCACCATTATAACGTCAAATGGGACATGTTTGAATCTACAAACTAGTTCGGGTGTGCTTAACGAAGAAGAAAACCTCGTTTGTACGTTGTAGGCTCAATTGGAGGCCAATTTGTGTTCAATCCGAGAATACACGGATTTGAGTGAGCAAATGGACTCCGTTTGATTTCAATCCTTGCGTGGCACCATAATAACGTCAAATGGGACATGTTTGACACAAAAAAAAGGTTCGGTTGTGCTTAACGAATAAGAAAAACTCGTTTGTACGTTGTAGGCTCAATTGGAGGCCAATTTGGGTGCAATCCGAGAATACAAGCATTTGAGTGACCAAATGGACTCCGCTTGGTTTCTAACTCGTGTGGAAATATAATAACTTCAAATGGGACATGTTTGACTCAACAAAAAAGTTCGGCTGTGCTTAACGAAGAAGGAAAACTCATGTGTACGTTGTAGGCTTGTTTGGAGGCCAATTTGGGTGCAATCCGAGAATACAAAGATTTGAGTGACCAAATGGACTCCGTTTGATTTCAATTCTCACGTGGCACCATAATAACGTCAAATGGGACATGTTTGAAACAAGAAAAAGGTTCGGTTGTGCTTAACGAAGAACGAAAACTCGTTTCTACGTTGTACGCTCAATTGGAGGCCAATTTGGGTGCAATCCGAGAATACAAGGATTTGAGTGACCAAATGGACTCCGCTTGGTTTCTAACTCGTGTGGCACCATAATAACGTCAAATGGGACATATTTAACACTAAAAACAAGTTCGTTTGTGCTTAACGAAGAAGGAAAACTCATTTGTACGTTGTAGGCTCAATTGGACGCCAATTTGGTGCAATCCGAGAATACAAGGATTTGAGTGACCCAATGGACTCTGTTTGATTTCAATCCTCGCGTGGCACCATAATAACATCAAATGGGACATGTTTTACACAACAAAAAGGTTCGGTTGTGCTTAACGAAGAAGGAAAACTCGTTTGTACGTTGTAGGCTCAATTGGAGGCCAATTTGGGAGCAATCCGAGAATACAAGGATTTGAGTGACCAAATGGACTCCGCTTGGTTTCTAACTCGTGTGACACCATAATAATGTTAAATGGGACATATTAGACTCAACAAACAAGTTTGTTTGTGCTTAACGAAGAAGGAAAACTCGTTTGTACGTTGTAGGCTCAATTGGAGGCCAATTTGGGTGCAATCCGAGAATACAAAGATTTGAGTGACCAAATGGACTCCGTTTGATTTCAATCCTCGCGTGGCACCATAATAACATCAAATGGGACATGTTTGACAAAAAAAAGGTTCGTTTGTGCTTAACGAATAAGGAAAACTCGTTTGTACGTTGTAGGCTTAATTGGAGGCCAATTTGGGTGCAATCCGAGAATACAAGGATTTGAGTGACCAAATGGATTCCGCTTGGTTTCTAACTCATGTGGCACCATAATAACGTCAAATGGGACATGCTTGACTCAACAAACAAGTTCGGTTGTGCTTAACGAAGAAGGAAAACTCATGTGTACGTTGTAGGCTTGTTTGGAGGCCAATTTGGGTGCAATCCGAGAATACAAAGATTTGAGTGACCAAATGGACTCCGTTTGATTTCAATTCTCGCGTGGCACCATAATAACGTCAAGTGGGACATGTTTGAAACAACAAAAAGGTTCGGTTGTGTTAACGAATAAGGAAAACTCGTTTGTACGTTGTAGGATCAATTGGAGGCCAATTTGGGTGCAATCCGAGAATACAAGGATTTGAGTGACCAAATGGACTCTGCTTGATTTCAATCCTCGTGTGGCAAAATAATAACGTCAAATGGGACATGTTTGACTCGACAAACAAATTCGGTTGTGCTTAACGAAGACGGCAAACTCGTTTGTACGTTGTAGGCTCAATTGGAGGCCAATTTGGCTGCAATCCGAGAATACAATGATTTGAGTGACCAAACGGACGTCGCTTGTTTTCTAACTTGCATGGAACCATAATAACGTCAAATGGGACATTTTTGACTCAACAAACAAGTTCGGTTGTGCTTAACGAAGAAGGAAAACTCGTTTGTACGTTGTAGGATCAATTGGAGGCCAATTTGGGTGCAATCCGTGAATACAAAGATTTGAGTGACCAAATGGACTCCTTTTGATTTCAATCCTCGCGCGGCACCATAATAATGTCAAATGGGACATCTTTGACTCAACAAACAAGTTCGGTTGTGCTTAACGAAGAAGGAGAACTCGTTTGTACGTTGTAGGCTTGTTTGGAGGCCAATTTCGGTGCAATCCGAAAATACAAGGATTTGAGTGACCAAATGGACTTCTCTTGGTTTCTAACTCGCGTGGCACCATAATAACGTCAAATGGGACATGTTTGACACTACAAACAAGTTCGGTTGTGGTTAACGAAGAAGGAAAACTCGTTTGTACGTTGTAGGCTCAATTGGACGACAATTTGGTGCAATCCGAGAATACAAGGATTTGAGTGACCCAATGGAATCCGTTTGATTTCAATCCTCGCGTGGCACCATAATAACATCAAATGGGACATATTTTACTCAACAAAAAGGTTCGGTTGTGCTTAACGAAGAAGGAAAACTCGTTTGTACGTTGTAGGCTCAATTGGAGGCCAATTTGGGAGCAATCCGAGAATACAAGGATTTGAGTGACCAAATGGACTCCGCTTGGTTTCTAACTCGCGTGACCCCATAATAATGTTAAATGGGACATATTAGACTCAACAAACAAGTTTGTTTGTGCTTAACGAAGAAGGAAAACTCGTTTGTACGTTGTAGGCTCAATTGGAGGCCAATTTGGGTGCAATCCGAGAATACAAAGATTTGAGTGACCAAATGGACTCCGTTTGATTTCAATCCTCGCGTGGCACCATAATAACATCAAATGGGACATGTTTGACAAAAAAAAAGGTTCGGTTGTGCTTAACGAATAAGGAACACTCGTTTGTACGTTGTAGGCTTAATTGGAGGCCAATTTGGGTGCAATCCGAGAATACAAGGATTTGAGTGACCAAATGGATTCCGCTTGGTTTCTAACTTGCGTGGCACCATAATAACGTCAAATGGGACATGTTTGAATCTACAAACTAGTTCGGGTGTGCTTAACGAAGAAAAAAACCTCGTTTGTACGTTGTAGGCTCAATTGGAGGCCAATTTGTGTTCAATCCGAGAATACACGGATTTGAGTGAGCAAATGGACTCCGTTTGATTTCAATCCTTGCTTGGCACCATAATAACGTGAAATGGGACATGTTTGATAGAACAAAAAGGTTCGGTTGTGCTTAACGAATAAGAAAAACTCGTTTGTACGTTGTAGGCTCAATTGGAGGCCAATTTGGGTGCAATCCGAGAATACAAGGATTTGAGTGACCAAATGGACTCCGCTTGGTTTCTAACTCGCGTGGAACCATAATAATGTCAAATGGGACATGTTTGACTCAACAAACAAGTTCGTTTGTGCTTAACGAAGAAGGAAAACTCATGTGTACGTTGTAGGCTTGTTTGGAGGCCAATTTGGGTGCAATCCGAGAATACAAAGATTTGAGTGACCAAATGGACTCCGTTTGATTTCAATTCTCGCGTGGCACCATAATAACGTCAAATGGGACATGTTTGAAACAAGAAAAAGGTTCGGTTGTGTTAACGAATAAGGAAAACCCGTTTGTACGTTGTAGGATCAATTGGAGGCCAATTTGGGTGCAATCCTAGAATACAAGGATTTGAGTGACCAAATGGACTCCGCTTGATTTCAATCCTCATGTGGCAAAATAATAACGTCAAATGGGACATGTTTGACTCGACAAACAAATTCGGTTGTGCTTAACGAAGACGGAAAATTCGTTTGTACGTTGTAGGCTCAATTGGAGGCCAATTTGGCTGCAATCCGAGAATACAATGATTTGAGTGACCAAACGGACTTCGCTTGTTTTCTAACTTGCATGGAACCATAATAACGTCAAATGGGACATTTTTGACTCAACAAACAAGTTCGGTTTTGCTTAACGAAGAAGGAAAACTCGTTTGTACGTTGTAGGATCAATTGGAGGCCAATTTGGGTGCAATCCGTGAATACAAAGATTTGAGTGACCAAATGGACTCCTTTTGATTTCAATCCTCACGCGGCACCATAATAATGTCAAATGGGACATCTTTGACTCAACAAACAAGTTCGGTTGTGCTTAACGAAGAAGGAAAACTCGTTTGTACGTTGTAGGCTTGTTTGGAGGCCAATTTGGGTGCAATCCGAGAATACAAGGATTTGAGTGACCAAATGGACTCCGCTTGGTTTCTAACTCGCGTGGCACCATAATAACGTCAAATGGGACATGTTTGACACTACAAACAAGTTTGGTTGTGCTTAACGAAGAAGGAAAACTCGTTTGTACGTTGTAGGCTCAATTGGAGGCCAATTTGGGTGCAATCCGAGAATACAAAGATTTGAGTGACCAAATGGACTCCGCTTGATTTCAATCCTCGCGTGGCACCATAATAACATCAAATGGGAAATGTTTGACAAAAAAAAAAGGTTCGGTTGTGCTTAACGAATAAGGAACACTCGTTTGTACGTTGTAGGCTTAATTGGAGGCCAATTTGGGTGCAATCCGAGAATACAAGGATTTGAGTGACCAAATGGATTCCGCTTGGTTTCTAACTCGCGTGGAACCATAATAACGTCAAATGGGACATGTTTGAATCTACAAACTAGTTCGGGTGTGCTTAACGAAGAAGAAAACCTCGTTTGTACGTTGTAGGCTCAATTGGAGGCCAATTTGTGTTCAATCCGAAAATACACGGATTTGAGTGAGCAAATGGACTCCGTTTGATTTCAATCCTTGCTTGGCACCATAATAACGTCAAATGGGACATGTTTGATAGAACAAAAAGGTTCGGTTGTGCTTAACGAATAAGAAAAACTCGTTTGTACGTTGTAGGCTCAATTGGAGGCCAATTTGGGTGCAATCCGAGAATACAAGGATTTGAGTCACCAAATGGACTCCGCTTGGTTTCTAACTCATGTGGAAATATAATAACTTCAAATGGGACATGTTTGACTCAACAAACAAGTTCGGTTGTGCTTAACGAAGAAGGAAAACTCATGTGTACGTTGTAGGCTTGTTTGGAGGCCAATTTGGGTGCAATCCGAGAATACAAAGATTTGAGTGACCAAATGGACTCCGTTTGATTTCAATTCTCACGTGGCACCATAATAACGTCAAATGGGACATGTTTGAAACAAGAAAAAGGTTCGGTTGTGCTTAACGAAGAACGAAAACTCGTTTCTACGTTGTACGCTCAATTGGAGGCCAATTTGGGTGCAATCCGAGAATACAAGGATTTGAGTGACCAAATGGACTCCGCTTGGTTTCTAACTCGTGTGGCACCATAATAACGTCAAATGGGACATGTTTAACACTACAAACAAGTTCGTTTGTGCTTAACGAAGAAGGAAAACTCGTTTGTACGTTGTAGGCTCAATTGGACGCCAATTTGGTGCAATCCGAGAATACAAGGATTTGAGTGACCCAATGGACTCTGTTTGATTTCAATCCTCGCGTGGCACCATAATAACATCAAATGGGACATGTTTTACACAACAAAAAGGTTCGGTTGTGCTTAACGAAGAAGGAAAACTCGTTTGTACGTTGTAGGCTCAATTGGAGGCCAATTTGGGAGCAATCCGAGAATACAAGGATTTGAGTGACCAAATGGACTCCGCTTGGTTTCTAACTCGCGTGACCCCATAATAATGTTAAATGGGACATATTAGACTTAACAAACAAGTTTGGTTGTGCTTAACGAAGAAGGAAAACTCGTTTGTACGTTGTAGGCTCAATTGGAGGCCAATTTGGGTGCAATCCGAGAATACAAAGATTTGAGTGACCAAATGGACTCCGTTTGATTTCAATCCTCGCGTGGCACCATAATAACATCAAATGGGACATGTTTGACAAAAAAAAAGGTTCGGTTGTGCTTAACGAATAAGGAACACTCGTTTGTACGTTGTAGGCTTAATTGGAGGCCAATTTGGGTGCAATCCGAGAATACAAGGATTTGAGTGACCAAATGGATTCCGCTTGGTTTCTAACTTGCGTGGCACCATAATAACGTCAAATGGGACATGTTTGAATCTACAAACTAGTTCGGGTGTGCTTAACGAAGAAAAAAACCTCGTTTGTACGTTGTAGGCTCAATTGGAGGCCAATTTGTGTTCAATCCGAGAATACACGGATTTGAGTGAGCAAATGGACTCCGTTTGATTTCAATCCTTGCTTGGCACCATAATAACGTCAAATGGCACATGTTTGATAGAACAAAAAGGTTCGGTTGTGCTTAACGAATAAGAAAAACTCGTTTGTACGTTGTAGGCTCAATTGGAGGCCAATTTGGGTGCAATCCGAGAATACAAGGATTTGAGTGACCAAATGGACTCCGCTTGGTTTCTAACTCGCGTGGAACCATAATAACGTCAAATGGGACATGTTTGACTCAACAAACAAGTTCGTTTGTGCTTAACGAAGAAGGAAAACTCATGTGTACGTTGTAGGCTTGTTTGGAGGCCAATTTGGGTGCAATCCGAGAATACAAAGATTTGAGTGACCAAATGGACTCCGTTTGATTTCAATTCTCACGTGGCACCATAATAACGTCAAATGGGACATGTTTGAAACAAGAAAAAGGTTCGGTTGTGTTAACGAATAAGGAAAACCCGTTTGTACGTTGTAGGATCAATTGGAGGCCAATTTGGGTGCAATCCGAGAATACAAGGATTTGAGTGACCAAATGGACTCCGCTTGATTTCAATCCTCATGTGGCAAAATAATAACGTCAAATGGGACATGTTTGACTCGACAAACAAATTCGGTTGTGCTTAACGAAGACGGAAAATTCGTTTGTACGTTGTAGGCTCAATTGGAGGCCAATTTGGCTGCAATCTGAGAATACAATGATTTGAGTGACCAAACGGACTTCGCTTGTTTTCTAACTTGCATGGAACCATAATAACGTCAAATGGGACATTTTTGACTCAACAAACAAGTTCGGTTTTGCTTAACGAAGAAGGAAAACTCGTTTGTACGTTGTAGGATCAATTGGAGGCCAATTTGGGTGCAATCCGACAAAGATTTGAGTGACCAAATGGACTCCTTTTGATTTCAATCCTCACGCGGCACCATAATAATGTCAAATGGGACATCTTTGACTCAACAAACAAGTTCGGTTGTGCTTAACGAAGAAGGAAAACTCGTTTGTACGTTGTAGGCTTGTTTGGAGGCCAATTTGGGTGCAATCCGAGAATACAAGGATTTGAGTGACCAAATGGACTCCGCTTGGTTTCTAACTCGCGTGGCACCATAATAACGTCAAATGGGACATGTTTGACACTACAAACAAGTTCGGTTGTGCTTAACGAAGAAGGAAAACTCGTTTGTACGTTGTAGGCTCAATTGGAGGCCAATTTGGGTGCAATCCGAGAATACAAAGATTTGAGTGACCAAATGGACTCCGTTTGATTTCAATCCTCGCGTGGCACCATAATAACATCAAATGGGAAATGTTTGACAAAAAAAAAAGGTTCGGTTGTGCTTAACGAATAAGGAACACTCGTTTGTACGTTGTAGGCTTAATCGGAGGCCAATTTGGGTGCAATCCGAGAATACAAGGATTTGAGTGACCAAATGGATTCCGCTTGGTTTCTAACTCGCGTGGCACCATAATAACGTCAAATGGGACATGTTTGAATCTACAAACTAGTTCGGGTGTGCTTAACGAAGAAGAAAACCTCGTTTGTACGTTGTAGGCTCAATTGGAGGCCAATTTGTGTTCAATCCGAGAATACACGGATTTGAGTGAGCAAATGGACTCCGTTTGATTTCAATCCTTGCTTGGCACCATAATAACGTCAAATGGGACATGTTTGATAGAACAAAAAGGTTCGGTTGTGCTTAACGAATAAGAAAAACTCGTTTGTACGTTGTAGGCTCAATTGGAGGCCAATTTGGGTGCAATCCGAGAATACAAGGATTTGAGTGACCAAATGGACTCCGCTTGGTTTCTAACTCGTGTGGAAATATAATAACTTCAAATGGGACATGTTTGACTCAACAAACAAGTTCGGTTGTGCTTAACGAAGAAGGAAAACTCATGTGTACGTTGTAGGCTTGTTTGGAGGCCAATTTGGGTGCAATCCGAGAATACAAAGATTTGAGTGACCAAATGGATTCCGTTTGATTTCAATTCTCACGTGGCACAATAATAACGTCAAATGGGACATGTTTGAAACAAGAAAAAGGTTCGGTTGTGCTTAACGAAGAACGAAAACTCGTTTCTACGTTGTACGCTCAATTGGAGGCCAATTTGGGTGCAATCTGAGAATACAAGGATTTGAGTGACCAAATGGACTCCGCTTGGTTTCTAACTCGTGTGGCACCATAATAACGTCAAATGGGACATGTTTAACACTACAAACAAGTTCGTTTGTACTTAACGAAGAAGGAAAACTCGTTTGTACGTTGTAGGCTCAATTGGACGCCAATTTGGTGCAATCCGAGAATACAAGGATTTGAGTGACCCAATGGACTCTGTTTGATTTCAATCCTCACGTGGCACCATAATAACATCAAATGGGACATGTTTTACACAACAAAAAGGTTCGGTTGTGCTTAACGAAGAAGGAAAACTCGTTTGTACGTTGTAGGCTCAATTGGAGGCCAATTTGGGAGCAATCCGAGAATACAAGGATTTGAGTGACCAAATGGACTCCGCTTGGTTTCTAACTCGCGTGACACCATAATAATGTTAAATGGGACATATTAGACTCAACAAACAAGTTTGGTTGTGCTTAACGAAGAAGGAAAACTCGTTTGTACGTTGTAGGCTCAATTGGAGGCCAATTTGGGTGCAATCCGAGAATACAAAGATTTGAGTGACCAAATGGACTCCGTTTGATTTCAATCCTCGCGTGGCACCATAATAACATCAAATGGGACATGTTTGACAAAAAAAAAAGGTTCGGTTGTGCTTAACGAATAAGGAAAACTCGTTTGTACGTTGTAGGCTTAATTGGAGGCCAATTTGGGTGCAATCCGAGAATACAAGGATTTGAGTGACCAAATGGATTCCGCTTGGTTTCTAACTCGTGTGGCACCATAATAACGTCAAATGGGACATGCTTGACTCAACGAACAAGTTCGTTTGTGCTTAACGAAGAAGGAAAACTCATGTGTACGTTGTAGGCTTGTTTGGAGGCCAATTTGGGTGCAATCCGAGAATACAAAGATTTGAGTGACCAAATGGACTCCGTTTGATTTCAATTCTCGCGTGGCACCATAATAACGTCAAGTGGGACATGTTTGAAACAACAAAAAGGTTCGGTTGTGTTAACGAATAAGGAAAACTCGTTTGTACGTTGTAGGATCAATTGGAGGCCAATTTGGGTGCAATCCGAGAATACAAGGATTTGAGTGACCAAATGGACTCTGCTTGATTTCAATCCTCGTGTGGCAAAATAATAACGTCAAATGGGACATGTTTGACTCGACAAACAAATTCGGTTGTGCTTAACGAAGACGGCAAACTCGTTTGTACGTTGTAGGCTCAATTGGAGGCCAATTTGGCTGCAATCCGAGAATACAATGATTTGAGTGACCAAACGGACGTCGCTTGTTTTCTAACTTGCATGGAACCATAATAACGTCAAATGGGACATTTTTGACTCAACAAACAAGTTCGGTTGTGCTTAACGAAGAAGGAAAACTCGTTTGTACGTTGTAGGATCAATTGGAGGCCAATTTGGGTGCAATCCGTGAATACAAAGATTTGAGTGACCAAATGGACTCCTTTTGATTTCAATCCTCGCGCGGCACCATAATAATGTCAAATGGGACATCTTTGACTCAACAAACAAGTTCGGTTGTGCTTAACGAAGAAGGAGAACTCGTTTGTACGTTGTAGGCTTGTTTGGAGGCCAATTTCGGTGCAATCCGAAAATACAAGGATTTGAGTGACCAAATGGACTCCGCTTGGTTTCTAATTCGCGTGGCACCATAATAACGTAAAATGGGACATGTTTGACACTACAAACAAGTTCGGTTGTGGTTAACGAAGAAGGAAAACTCGTTTGTACGTTGTAGGCTCAATTGGACGACAATTTGGTGCAATCCGAGAATACAAGGATTTGAGTGACCCAATGGAATCCGTTTGATTTCAATCCTCGCGTGGCACCATAATAACATAAAATGGGACATGTTTTACTCAACAAAAAGGTTCGGTTGTGCTTAACGAAGAAGGAAAACTCGTTTGTACGTTGTAGGCTCAATTGGAGGCCAATTTGGGAGCAATCCGAGAATACAAGGATTTGAGTGACCAAATGGACTCCGCTTGGTTTCTAACTCGTGTGACCCCATAATAATGTTAAATGGGACATATTAGACTCAACAAACAAGTTTGGTTGTGCTTAACGAAGAAGCAAAACTCGTTTGTACGTTGTAGGCTCAATTGGAGGCCAATTTGGGTGCAATCCGAGAATACAAAGATTTGAGTGACCAAATGGACTCCGTTTGATTTCAATCCTCGCGTGGCACCATAATAACATCAAATGGGACATGTTTGACAAAAAAAAAAGGTTCGGTTGTGCTTAACGAATAAGGAACACTCGTTTGTACGTTGTAGGCTTAATTGGAGGCCAATTTGGGTGCAATCCGAGAATACAAGGATTTGAGTGACCAAATGGATTCCGCTTGGTTTCTAACTCGCGTGGCACCATAATAACGTCAAATGGGACATGTTTGAATCTACAAACTAGTTCGGGTGTGCTTAACGAAGAAGAAAACCTCGTTTGTACGTTGTAGGCTCAATTGGAGGCCAATTTGTGTTCAATCCGAGAATACACGGATTTGAGTGAGCAAATGGACTCCGTTTGATTTCAATCCTTGCTTGGCACCATAATAACGTCAAATGGGACATGTTTGATAGAACAAAAAGGTTCGGTTGTGCTTAACGAATAAGAAAAACTCGTTTGTACGTTGTAGGCTCAATTGGAGGCCAATTTGGGTGCAATCCGAGAATACAAGGATTTGAGTGACCAAATGGACTCATTTTGATTTCAATCCTCGCGCGGCACCATAATAATGTCAAATGGGACATCTTTGACTCAACAAACAAGTTCGGTTGTGCTTAACGAAGAAGGAAAACTCGTTTGTACGTTGTAGGCTTGTTTGGAGGCCAATTTGGGTGCAATCCGAAAATACAAGGATTTGAGTGACCAAATGGACTCCGCTTGGTTTCTAACTTGCGTGGCACCATAATAACGTCAAATGGGACATGTTTGACACTACAAACAAGTTCGGTTGTGGTTAACGAAGAAGGAAAACTCGTTTGTACGTTGTAGGCTCAATTGGACGACAATTTGGTGCAATCCGAGAATACAAGGATTTGAGTGACCCAATGGACTCCGTTTGATTTCAATCCTCGCGTGGCACCATAATAACATCAAATGGGACATGTTTTACTCAACAAAAAGGTTCGGTTGTGCTTAACGAAGAAGGAAAACTCGTTTGTACGTTGTAAGCTCAATTGGAGGCCAATTTGGGAGCAATCCGAGAATACAAGGATTTGAGTGACCAAATGGACTCCGCTTGGTTTCTAACTCGCGTGACCCCATAATAATGTTAAATGGGACATATTAGACTCAACAAACAAGTTTGGTTGTGCTTAACGAAGAAGGAAAACTCGTTTGTACGTTGTAGGCTCAATTGGAGGCCAATTTGGGTGCAATCCGAGAATACAAAGATTTGAGTGACCAAATGGACTCCGTTTGATTTCAATCCTCGCGTGGCACCATAATAACATCAAATGGGACATGTTTGACAAAAAAAAAAGGTTCGGTTGTGCTTAACGAATAAGGAACACTCGTTTGTACGTTGTAGGCTTAATTGGAGGCCAATTTGGGTGCAATCCGAGAATACAAGGATTTGAGTGACCAAATGGATTTCGCTTGATTTCTAACTTGCGTGGCACCATAATAACGTCAAATGGGACATGTTTGAATCTACAAACTAGTTCGGGTGTGCTTAACGAAGAAAAAAACCTCGTTTGTACGTTGTAGGCTCAATTGGAGGCCAATTTGTGTTCAATCCGAGAATACACGGATTTGAGTGAGCAAATGGACTCCGTTTGATTTCAATCCTTGCTTGGCACCATAATAACGTCAAATGGGACATGTTTGATAGAACAAAAAGGTTCGGTTGTGCTTAACGAATAAGAAAAACTCGTTTGTACGTTGTAGGCTCAATTGGAGGCCAATTTGGGTGCAATCCGAGAATACAAGGATTTGAGTGACCAAATGGACTCCGCTTGGTTTCTAACTCGCGTGGAACCATAATAACGTCAAATGGGACATGTTTGACTCAACAAACAAGTTCGTTTGTGCTTAACGAAGAAGGAAAACTCATGTGTACGTTGTAGGCTTGTTTGGAGGCCAATTTGGGTGCAATCCGAGAATACAAAGATTTGAGTGACCAAATGGACTCCGTTTGATTTCAATTCTCGCGTGGCACCATAATAACGTTAAATGGGACATGTTTGAAACAAGAAAAAGTTTCGGTTGTGTTAACGAATAAGGAAAACCCGTTTGTACGTTGTAGGATCAATTGGAGGCCAATTTGGGTGCAATCCGAGAATACAAGGATTTGAGTGACCAAATGGACTCCGCTTGATTTCAATCCTCATGTGGCAAAATAATAACGTAAAATGGGACATGTTTGACTCGACAAACAAATTCGGTTGTGCTTAACGAAGACGGAAAATTCGTTTGTACGTTGTAGGCTCAATTGGAGGCCAATTTGGCTGCAATCCGAGAATACAATGATTTGAGTGACCAAACGGACTTCGCTTGTTTTCTAACTTGCATGGAACCATAATAACGTCAAATGGGACATTTTTGACTCAACAAACAAGTTCGGTTTTGCTTAACGAAGAAGGAAAACTCGTTTGTACGTTGTAGGATCAATTGGAGGCCAATTTGGGTGCAATCCGTGAATACAAAGATTTGAGTGACCAAATGGACTCCTTTTGATTTCAATCCTCGTGCGGCACCATAATAATGTCAAATGGGACATCTTTGACTCAACAAACAAGTTCGGTTGTGCTTAACGAAGAAGGAGAACTCGTTTGTACGTTGTAGGCTTGTTTGGAGGCCAATTTGGGTGCAATCCGAAAATACAAGGATTTGAGTGACCAAATGGACTCCGCTTGGTTTCTAACTCGCGTGGCACCATATTAACGTAAAATGGTACATGTTTGACACTACAAACAAGTTCGGTTGTGGTTAACGAAGAAGGAAAACTCGTTTGTACGTTGTAGGCTCAATTGGACGACAATTTGGTGCAATCCGAGAATACAAGGATTTGAGTGACCCAATGGAATCCGTTTGATTTCAATCCTCGCGTGGCACCATAATAACATCAAATGGGACATGTTTTACTCAACAAAAAGGTTCGGTTGTGCTTAACGAAGAAGGAAAACTCGTTTGTACGTTGTAGGCTCAATTGGAGGCCAATTTTGGAGCAATCCGAGAATACAAGGATTTGAGTGACCAAATGGACTCCGCTTGGTTTCTAACTCGTGTGACCCCATAATAATGTTAAATGGGACATATTAGACTCAACAAACAAGTTTGGTGGTGCTTAACGAAGAAGGAAAACTCGTTTGTACGTTGTAGGCTCAATTGGAGGCCAATTTGGGTGCAATCCGAGAATACAAAGATTTGAGTGACCAAATGGACTCCGTTTGATTTCAATCCTCGTGTGGCACCATAATAACATCAAATGGGACATGTTTGACAAAAAAAAAAGGTTCGGTTGTGCTTAACGAATAAGGAACACTCGTTTGTACGTTGTAGGCTTAATTGGAGGCCAATTTGGGTGCAATCCGAGAATACAAGGATTTGAGTGACCAAATGGATTTCGCTTGGTTTCTAACTCGTGTGGCACCATAATAACGTCAAATGGGACATGTTTGAATCTACAAACTAGTTCGGGTGTGCTTAACGAAGAAGAAAACCTCGTTTGTACGTTGTAGGCTCAATTGGAGGCCAATTTGTGTTCAATCCGAGAATACACGGATTTGAGTGAGCAAATGGACTCCGTTTGATTTCAATCCTTGCTTGGCACCATAATAACGTCAAATGGGACATGTTTGATAGAACAAAAAGGTTCGGTTGTGCTTAACGAATAAGAAAAACTCGTTTGTACGTTGTAGGCTCAATTGGAGGCCAATTTGGGTGCAATCCGAGAATACAAGGATTTGAGTGACCAAATGGACTCCTTTTGATTTCAATCCTCGCGCGGCACCATAATAATGTCAAATGGGACATCTTTGACTCAACAAACAAGTTCGGTTGTGCTTAACGAAGAAGGAAAACTCGTTTGTACGTTGTAGGCTTGTTTGGAGGCCAATTTGGGTGCAATCCGAAAATACAAGGATTTGAGTGACCAAATGGACTCCGCTTGGTTTCTAACTTGCGTGGCACCATAATAACGTCAAATGGGACATGTTTGACACTACAAACAAGTTCGGTTGTGGTTAACGAAGAAGGAAAACTCGTTTGTACGTTGTAGGCTCAATTGGACGACAATTTGGTGCAATCCGAGAATACAAGGATTTGAGTGACCCAATGGACTCCGTTTGATTTCAATCCTCGCGTGGCACCATAATAACATCAAATGGGACATGTTTTACTCAACAAAAAGGTTCGGTTGTGCTTAACGAAGAAGGAAAACTCGTTTGTACGTTGTAGGCTCAATTGGAGGCCAATTTGGGAGCAATCCGAGAATACAAGGATTTGAGTGACCAAATGGACTCCGCTTGGTTTCTAACTCGCGTGACCCCATAATAATGTTAAATGGGACATATTAGACTCAACAAACAAGTTTGGTTGTGCTTAACGAAGAAGGAAAACTCGTTTGTACGTTGTAGGCTCAATTGGAGGCCAATTTGGGTGCAATCCGAGAATACAAAGATTTGAGTGACCAAATGGACTCCGTTTGATTTCAATCCTCGCGTGGCACCATAATAACATCAAATGGGACATGTTTGACAAAAAAAAAAGGTTCGGTTGTGCTTAACGAATAAGGAACACTCGTTTGTACGTTGTAGGCTTAATTGGAGGCCAATTTGGGTGCAATCCGAGAATACAAGGATTTGAGTGACCAAATGGATTTCGCTTGGTTTCTAACTTGCGTGGCACCATAATAACGTCAAATGGGACATGTTTGAATCTACAAACTAGTTCGGGTGTGCTTAACGAAGAAAAAAACCTCGTTTGTACGTTGTAGGCTCAATTGGAGGCCAATTTGTGTTCAATCCGAGAATACACGGATTTGAGTGAGCAAATGGACTCCGTTTGATTTCAATCCTTGCTTGGCACCATAATAACGTCAAATGGGACATGTTTGATAGAACATAAAGGTTCGGTTGTGCTTAACGAATAAGAAAAACTCGTTTGTACGTTGTAGGCTCAATTGGAGGCCAATTTGGGTGCAATCCGAGAATACAAGGATTTGAGTGACCAAATGGACTCCGCTTGGTTTCTAACTCGCGTGGAACCATAATAACGTCAAATGGGACATGTTTGACTCAACAAACAAGTTCGTTTGTGCTTAACGAAGAAGGAAAACTCATGTGTACGTTGTAGGCTTATTTGGAGGCCAATTTGGGTGCAATCCGAGAATACAAAGATTTGAGTGACCAAATGGACTCCGTTTGATTTCAATTCTCGCGTGGCACCATAATAACGTCAAATGGGACATGTTTGAAACAAGAAAAAGGTTCGGTTGTGTTAACGAATAAGGAAAACCCGTTTGTACGTTGTAGGATCAATTGGAGGCCAATTTGGGTGCAATCCGAGAATACAAGGATTTGAGTGACCAAATGGACTCCGCTTGATTTCAATCCTCATGTGGAAAAATAATAACGTCAAATGGGACATGTTTGACTCGACAAACAAATTCGGTTGTGCTTAACGATGACGGAAAATTCGTTTGTACGTTGTAGGCTCAATTGGAGGCCAATTTGGCTGCAATCCGAGAATACAATGATTTGAGTGACCAAACGGACTTCGCTTGTTTTCTAACTTGCATGGAACCATAATAACGTCAAATGGGACATTTTTGACTCAACAAACAAGTTCGGTTTTGCTTAACGAAGAAGGAAAACTCGTTTGTACGTTGTAGGATCAATTGGAGGCCAATTTGGGTGCAATCCGTGAATACAAAGATTTGAGTGACCAAATGGACTCCTTTTGATTTCAATCCTCACGCGGCACCATAATAATGTCAAATGGGACATCTTTGACTCAACAAACAAGTTCGGTTGTGCTTAACGAAGAAGGAAAACTCGTTTGTACGTTGTAGGCTTGTTTGGAGGCCAATTTGGGTGCAATCCGAGAATACAAGGATTTGAGTGACCAAATGGACTCCGCTTGGTTTCTAACTCGTGTGGCACCATAATAACGTCAAATGGGACATGTTTGACACTACAAACAAGTTCGGTTGTGCTTAACGAAGAAGGAAAACTCGTTTGTACGTTGTAGGCTCAATTGGAGGCCAATTTGGGTGCAATCCGAGAATACAAAGATTTGAGTGACCAAATGGACTCCGTTTGATTTCAATCCTCACGTGGCACCATAATAACATCAAATGGGAAATGTTTGACAAAAAAAAAAGGTTCGGTTGTGCTTAACGAATAAGGAACACTCGTTTGTACGTTGTAGGCTTAATTGGAGGCCAATTTGGGTGCAATCCGAGAATACAAGGATTTGAGTGACCAAATGGATTCCGCTTGGTTTCTAACTCGCGTGGCACCATAATAACGTCAAATGGGACATGTTTGAATCTACAAACTAGTTCGGGTGTGCTTAACGAAGAAGAAAACCTCGTTTGTACGTTGTAGGCTCAATTGGAGGCCAATTTGTGTTCAATCCGAGAATACACGGATTTGAGTGAGCAAATGGACTCCGTTTGATTTCAATCCTTGGTTGGAACCATAATAACGTCAAATGGGACATGTTTGATAGAACAAAAAGGTTCGGTTGTGCTTAACGAATAAGAAAAACTCGTTTGTACGTTGTAGGCTCAATTGGAGGCCAATTTGGGTGCAATCCGAGAATACAAGGATTTGAGTGACCAAATGGACTCCTTTTGATTTCAATCCTCGCGCGGCACCATAATAATGTCAAATGGGACATCTTTGACTCAACAAACAAGTTCGGTTGTGCTTAACGAAGAAGGAAAACTCGTTTGTACGTTGTAGGCTTGTTTGGAGGCCAATTTGGGTGCAATCCGAAAATACAAGGATTTGAGTGACCAAATGGACTCCGCTTGGTTTCTAACTTGCGTGGCACCATAATAACGTCAAATGGGACATGTTTGACACTACAAACAAGTTCGGTTGTGGTTAACGAAGAAGGAAAACTCGTTTGTACGTTGTAGGCTCAATTGGACGACAATTTGGTGCAATCCGAGAATACAAGGATTTGAGTGACCCAATGGACTCCGTTTGATTTCAATCCTTGCGTGGCACCATAATAACATCAAATGGGACATGTTTTACTCAACAAAAAGGTTCGGTTGTGCTTAACGAAGAAGGAAAACTCGTTTGTACGTTGTAGGCTCAATTGGAGGCCAATTTGGGAGCAATCCGAGAATACAAGGATTTGAGTGACCAAATGGACTCCGCTTGGTTTCTAACTCGCGTGACCCCATAATAATGTTAAATGGGACATATTAGACTCAACAAACAAGTTTGGTTGTGCTTAACGAAGAAGGAAAACTCGTTTGTACGTTGTAGGCTCAATTGGAGGCCAATTTGGGTGCAATCCGAGAATACAAAGATTTGAGTGACCAAATGGACTCCGTTTGATTTCAATCCTCGCGTGGCACCATAATAACATCAAATGGGACATGTTTGACAAAAAAAAAAGGTTCGGTTGTGCTTAACGAATAAGGAACACTCGTTTGTACGTTGTAGGCTTAATTGGAGGCCAATTTGGGTGCAATCCGAGAATACAAGGATTTGAGTGACCAAATGGATTTCGCTTGATTTCTAACTTGTGTGGCACCATAATAACGTCAAATGGGACATGTTTGAATCTACAAACTAGTTCGGGTGTGCTTAACGAAGAAAAAAACCTCGTTTGTACGTTGTAGGCTCAATTGGAGGCCAATTTGTGTTCAATCCGAGAATACACGGATTTGAGTGAGCAAATGGACTCCGTTTGATTTCAATCCTTGCTTGGCACCATAATAACGTCAAATGGGACATGTTTGATAGAACAAAAAGGTTCGGTTGTGCTTAACGAATAAGAAAAACTCGTTTGTACGTTGTAGGCTCAATTGGAGGCCAATTTGGGTGCAATCCGAGAATACAAGGATTTGAGTGACCAAATGGACTCCGCTTGGTTTCTAACTCGCGTGGAACCATAATAACGTCAAATGGGACATGTTTGACTCAACAAACAAGTTCGTTTGTGCTTAACGAAGAAGGAAAACTCATGTGTACGTTGTAGGCTTGTTTGGAGGCCAATTTGGGTGCAATCCGAGAATACAAAGATTTGAGTGACCAAATGGACTCCGTTTGATTTCAATTCTCGCGTGGCACCATAATAACGTCAAATGGGACATGTTTGAAACAAGAAAAAGTTTCGGTTGTGTTAACGAATAAGGAAAACCCGTTTGTACGTTGTAGGATCAATTGGAGGCCAATTTGGGTGCAATCCGAGAATACAAGGATTTGAGTGACCAAATGGACTCCGCTTGATTTCAATCCTCATGTGGCAAAATAATAACGTAAAATGGGACATGTTTTACTCGACAAACAAATTCGGTTGTGCTTAACGAAGATGGAAAATTCGTTTGTACGTTGTAGGCTCAATTGGAGGCCAATTTGGCTGCAATCCGAGAATACAATGATTTGAGTGACCAAACGGACTTCGCTTGTTTTCTAACTTGCATGGAACCATAATAACGTCAAATGGGACATTTTTGACTCAACAAACAAGTTCGGTTTTGCTTAACGAAGAAGGAAAACTCGTTTGTACGTTGTAGGATCAATTGGAGGCCAATTTGGGTGCAATCCGTGAATACAAAGATTTGAGTGACCAAATGGACTCCTTTTGATTTCAATCCTCACGCGGCACCATAATAATGTCAAATGGGACATCTTTGACTCAACAAACAAGTTCGGTTGTGCTTAACGAAGAAGGAAAACTCGTTTGTACGTTGTAGGCTTGTTTGGAGGCCAATTTGGGTGCAATCCGAGAATACAAGGATTTGAGTGACCAAATGGACTCCGCTTGGTTTCTAACTCGCGTGGCACCATAATAACGTCAAATGGGACATGTTTGACACTACAAACAAGTTCGTTTGTGCTTAACGAAGAAGGAAAACTCGTTTGTACGTTGTAGGCTCAATTGGAGGCCAATTTGGGTGCAATCCGAGAATACAAAGATTTGAGTGACCAAATGGACTCCGTTTGATTTCAATCCTCGCGTGGCACCATAATAACATCAAATGGGAAATTTTTGACAAAAAAAAAAGGTTCGGTTGTGCTTAACGAATAAGGAACACTCGTTTGTACGTTGTAGGCTTAATTGGAGGCCAATTTGGGTGCAATCCGAGAATACAAGGATTTGAGTGACCAAATGGATTCCGCTTGGTTTCTAACTCGCGTGGCACCATAATAACGTCAAATGGGACATGTTTGAATCTACAAACTAGTTCGGGTGTGCTTAACGAAGAAAAAAACCTCGTTTGTACGTTGTAGGCTCAATTGGAGGCCAATTTGTGTTCAATCCGAGAATACACGGATTTGAGTGAGCAAATGGACTCCGTTTGATTTCAATCCTTGCTTGGCACCATAATAACGTCAAATGGGACATGTTTGATAGAACAAAAAGGTTCGGTTGTGCTTAACGAATAAGAAAAACTCGTTTGTACGTTGTAGGCTCAATTAGAGGCCAATTTGGGTGCAATCCGAGAATACAAGGATTTGAGTGACCAAATGGACTCCGCTTGGTTTCTAACTCGCGTGGAACCATAATAACGTCAAATGGGACATGTTTGAATCAACAAACAAGTTCTTTTGTGCTTAACGAAGAAGGAAAACTCATGTGTACGTTGTAGGCTTGTTTGGAGGCCAATTTGGGTGCAATCCGAGAATACAAAGATTTGAGTGACCAAATGGACTCCGTTTGATTTCAATTCTCGCGTTGCACCATAATAACGTCAAATGGGACATGTTTGAAACAAGAAAAAGGTTCGGTTGTGTTAACGAATAAGGAAAACCCGTTTGTACGTTGTAGGATCAATTGGAGGCCAATTTGGGTGCAATCCGAGAATACAAGGATTTGAGTGACCAAATGGACTCCGCTTGATTTCAATCCTCATGTGGCAAAATAATAACGTCAAATGGGACATGTTTGACTCGACAAACAAATTCGGTTGTGCTTAACGAAGACGGAAAATTCGTTTGTACGTTGTAGGCTCAATTGGAGGCCAATTTGGCTGCAATCCGAGAATACAATGATTTGAGTGACCAAACAAACTTCGCTTGTTTTCTAACTTGCATGGAACCATAATAACGTCAAATGGGACATTTTTGACTCAACAAACAAGTTCGGTTTTGCTTAACGAAGAAGGAAAACTCGTTTGTACGTTGTAGGATCAATTGGAGGCCAATTTGGGTGCAATCCGTGAATACAAAGATTTGAGTGACCAAATGGACTCCTTTTGATTTCAATCCTCACGCGGCACCATAATAATGTCAAATGGGACATCTTTGACTCAACAAACAAGTTCGGTTGTGCTTAACGAAGAAGGAAAACTCGTTTGTACGTGGTAGGCTTGTTTGGAGGCCAATTTGGGTGCAATCCGAGAATACAAGGATTTGAGTGACCAAATGGACTCCGCTTGGTTTCTAACTCGCGTGGCACCATAATAACGTCAAATGGGACATGTTTGACACTACAAACAAGTTCGGTTGTGCTTAACGAAGAAGGAAAACTCGTTTGTACGTTGTAGGCTCAATTGGAGGCCAATTTGGGTGCAATCCGAGAATACAAAGATTTGAGTGACCAAATGGACTCCGTTTGATTTCAATCCTCGTGTGGCACCATAATAACATCAAATGGGACATGTTTGACAAAAAAAAAGGTTCGGTTGTGCTTAACGAATAAGGAACACTCGTTTGTACGTTGTAGGCTTAATTGGAGGCCAATTTGGGTGCAATCCGAGAATACAAGGATTTGAGTGACCAAATGGATTCCGCTTGGTTTCTAACTCACGTGGCACCATAATAACGTCAAATGGTACATGTTTGAATCTACAAACTAGTTCGGGTGTGCTTAACGAAGAAGAAAACCTCGTTTGTACGTTGTAGGCTCAATTGGAGGCCAATTTGTGTTCAATCCGAGAATACACGGATTTGAGTGAGCAAATGGACTCCGTTTGATTTCAATCCTTGCTTGGCACCATAATAACGTCAAATGAGACATGTTTGATAGAACAAAAAGGTTCGGTTGTGCTTAACGAATAAGAAAAACTCGTTTGTACGTTGTAGGCTCAATTGGAGGCCAATTTGGGTGCAATCCGAGAATACAAGGATTTGAGTGACCAAATGGACTCCTTTTGATTTCAATCCTCGCGCGGCACCATAATAATGTCAAATGGGACATCTTTGACTCAACAAACAAGTTCGGTTGTGCTTAACGAAGAAGGAAAACTCGTTTGTACGTTGTAGGCTTGTTTGGAGGCCAATTTGGGTGCAATCCGAAAATACAAGGATTTGAGTGACCAAATGGACTCCGCTTGGTTTCTAACTTGCGTGGCACCATAATAACGTCAAATGGGACATGTTTGACACTACAAACAAGTTCGGTTGTGGTTAACGAAGAAGGAAAACTCGTTTGTACGTTGTAGGCTCAATTGGACGACAATTTGGTGCAATCCGAGAATACAAGGATTTGAGTGACCCAATGGACTCCGTTTGATTTCAATCCTCGCGTGGCACCATAATAACATCAAATGTGACATGTTTTACTCAACAAAAAGGTTCGGTTGTGCTTAACGAAGAAGGAAAACTCGTTTGTACGTTGTAGGCTCAATTGGAGGCCAATTTGGGAGCAATCCGAGAATACAAGGATTTGAGTGACCAAATGGACTCCGCTTGGTTTCTAACTCGCGTGACCCCATAATAATGTTAAATGGGACATGTTAGACTCAACAAACAAGTTTGGTTGTGCTTAACGAAGAAGGAAAACTCGTTTGTACGTTGTAGGCTCAATTGGAGGCCAATTTGGGTGCAATCCGAGAATACAAAGATTTGAGTGACCAAATGGACTCCGTTTGATTTCAATCCTCGCGTGGCACCATAATAACATCAAATGGGACATGTTTGACAAAAAAAAAAGGTTCGGTTGTGCTTAACGAATAAGGAACACTCGTTTGTACGTTGTAGGCTTAATTGGAGGCCAATTTGGGTGCAATCCGAGAATACAAGGATTTGAGTGACCAAATGGATTTCGCTTGGTTTCTAACTTGCGTGGCACCATAATAACGTCAAATGGGACATGTTTGAATCTACAAACTAGTTCGGGTGTGCTTAACGAAGAAAAAAACCTCGTTTGTACGTTGTAGGCTCAATTGGAGGCCAATTTGTGTTCAATCCGAGAATACACGGATTTGAGTGAGCAAATGGACTCCGTTTGATTTCAATCCTTGCTTGGCACCATAATAACGTCAAATGGGACATGTTTGATAGAACAAAAAGGTTCGGTTGTGCTTAACGAATAAGAAAAACTCGTTTGTACGTTGTAGGCTCAATTGGAGGCCAATTTGGGTGCAATCCGAGAATACAAGGATTTGAGTGACCAAATGGACTCCGCTTGGTTTCTAACTCGCGTGGAACCATAATAACGTAAAATGGGACATGTTTGACTCAACAAACAAGTTCGTTTGTGCTTAACGAAGAAGGAAAACTCATGTGTACGTTGTAGGCTTGTTTGGAGGCCAATTTGGGTGCAATCCGAGAATACAAAGATTTGAGTGACCAAATGGACTCCGTTTGATTTCAATTCTCGCGTGGCACCATAATAACGTCAAATGGGACATGTTTGAAACAAGAAAAAGTTTCGGTTGTGTTAACGAATAAGGAAAACCCGTTTGTACGTTGTAGGATCAATTGGAGGCCAATTTGGGTGCAATCCGAGAATACAAGGATTTGAGTGACCAAATGGACTCCGCTTGATTTCAATCCTCATGTGGCAAAATAATAACGTAAAATGGGACATGTTTGACTCGACAAACAAATTCGTTTGTGCTTAACGAAGACGGAAAATTCGTTTGTACGTTGTAGGCTCAATTGGAGGCCAATTTGGCTGCAATCCGAGAATACAATGATTTGAGTGACCAAACGGACTTCGCTTGTTTTCTAACTTGCATGGAACCATAATAACGTCAAATGGGACATTTTTGACTCAACAAACAAGTTCGGTTTTGCTTAACGAAGAAGGAAAACTCGTTTGTACGTTGTAGGATCAATTGGAGGCCAATTTGGGTGCAATCCGTGAATACAAAGATTTGAGTGACCAAATGGACTCCTTTTGATTTCAATCCTCGTGCGGCACCATAATAATGTCAAATGGGACATCTTTGACTCAACAAACAAGTTCGGTTGTGCTTAACGAAGAAGGAGAACTCGTTTGTACGTTGTAGGCTTGTTTGGAGGCCAATTTGGGTGCAATCCGAAAATACAAGGATTTGAGTGACCAAATGGACTCCGCTTGGTTTCTAACTCGCGTGGCACCATATTAACGTAAAATGGTACATGTTTGACACTACAAACAAGTTCGGTTGTGGTTAACGAAGAAGGAAAACTCGTTTGTACGTTGTAGGCTCAATTGGACGACAATTTGGTGCAATCCGAGAATACAAGGATTTGAGTGACCCAATGGAATCCGTTTGATTTCAATCCTCGCGTGGCACCATAATAACATCAAATGGGACATGTTTTACTCAACAAAAAGGTTCGGTTGTGCTTAACGAAGAAGGAAAACTCGTTTGTACGTTGTAGGCTCAATTGGAGGCCAATTTGGGAGCAATCCGAGAATACAAGGATTTGAGTGACCAAATGGACTCCGCTTGGTTTCTAACTCGTGTGACCCCATAATAATGTTAAATGGGACATATTAGACTCAACAAACAAGTTTGGTGGTGCTTAACGAAGAAGGAAAACTCGTTTGTACGTTGTAGGCTCAATTGGAGGCCAATTTGGGTGCAATCCGAGAATACAAAGATTTGAGTGACCAAATGGACTCCGTTTGATTTCAATCCTCGTGTGGCACCATAATAACATCAAATGGGACATGTTTGACAAAAAAAAAAGGTTCGGTTGTGCTTAACGAATAAGGAACACTCGTTTGTACGTTGTAGGCTTAATTGGAGGCCAATTTGGGTGCAATCCGAGAATACAAGGATTTGAGTGACCAAATGGATTTCGCTTGGTTTCTAACTCGTGTGGCACCATAATAACGTCAAATGGGACATGTTTGAATCTACAAACTAGTTCGGGTGTGCTTAACGAAGAAGAAAACCTCGTTTGTACGTTGTAGGCTCAATTGGAGGCCAATTTGTGTTCAATCCGAGAATACACGGATTTGAGTGAGCAAATGGACTCCGTTTGATTTCAATCCTTGCTTGGCACCATAATAACGTCAAATGGGACATGTTTGATAGAACAAAAAGGTTCGGTTGTGCTTAACGAATAAGAAAAACTCGTTTGTACGTTGTAGGCTCAATTGGAGGCCAATTTGGGTGCAATCCGAGAATACAAGGATTTGAGTGACCAAATGGACTCCTTTTGATTTCAATCCTCGCGCGGCACCATAATAATGTCAAATGGGACATCTTTGACTCAACAAACAAGTTCGGTTGTGCTTAACGAAGAAGGAAAACTCGTTTGTACGTTGTAGGCTTGTTTGGAGGCCAATTTGGGTGCAATCCGAAAATACAAGGATTTGAGTGACCAAATGGACTCCGCTTGGTTTCTAACTTGCGTGGCACCATAATAACGTCAAATGGGACATGTTTGACACTACAAACAAGTTCGGTTGTGGTTAACGAAGAAGGAAAACTCGTTTGTACGTTGTAGGCTCAATTGGACGACAATTTGGTGCAATCCGAGAATACAAGGATTTGAGTGACCCAATGGACTCCGTTTGATTTCAATCCTCGCGTGGCACCATAATAACATCAAATGGGACATGTTTTACTCAACAAAAAGGTTCGGTTGTGCTTAACGAAGAAGGAAAACTCGTTTGTACGTTGTAGGCTCAATTGGAGGCCAATTTGGGAGCAATCCGAGAATACAAGGATTTGAGTGACCAAATGGACTCCGCTTGGTTTCTAACTCGCGTGACCCCATAATAATGTTAAATGGGACATATTAGACTCAACAAACAAGTTTGGTTGTGCTTAACGAAGAAGGAAAACTCGTTTGTACGTTGTAGGCTCAATTGGAGGCCAATTTGGGTGCAATCCGAGAATACAAAGATTTGAGTGACCAAATGGACTCCGTTTGATTTCAATCCTCGCGTGGCACCATAATAACATCAAATGGGACATGTTTGACAAAAAAAAAAGGTTCGGTTGTGCTTAACGAATAAGGAACACTCGTTTGTACGTTGTAGGCTTAATTGGAGGCCAATTTGGGTGCAATCCGAGAATACAAGGATTTGAGTGACCAAATGGATTTCGCTTGGTTTCTAACTTGCGTGGCACCATAATAACGTCAAATGGGACATGTTTGAATCTACAAACTAGTTCGGGTGTGCTTAACGAAGAAGAAAACCTCGTTTGTACGTTGTAGGCTCAATTGGAGGCCAATTTGTGTTCAATCCGAGAATACACGGATTTGAGTGAGCAAATGGACTCCGTTTGATTTCAATCCTTGCTTGGCACCATAATAACGTCAAATGAGACATGTTTGATAGAACAAAAAGGTTCGGTTGTGCTTAACGAATAAGAAAAACTCGTTTGTACGTTGTAGGCTCAATTGGAGGCCAATTTGGGTGCAATCCGAGAATACAAGGATTTGAGTGACCAAATGGACTCCTTTTGATTTCAATCCTCGCGCGGCACCATAATAATGTCAAATGGGACATCTTTGACTCAACAAACAAGTTCGGTTGTGCTTAACGAAGAAGGAAAACTCGTTTGTACGTTGTAGGCTTGTTTGGAGGCCAATTTGGGTGCAATCCGAAAATACAAGGATTTGAGTGACCAAATGGACTCCGCTTGGTTTCTAACTTGCGTGGCACCATAATAACGTCAAATGGGACATGTTTGACACTACAAACAAGTTCGGTTGTGGTTAACGAAGAAGGAAAACTCGTTTGTACGTTGTAGGCTCAATTGGACGACAATTTGGTGCAATCCGAGAATACAAGGATTTGAGTGACCCAATGGACTCCGTTTGATTTCAATCCTCGCGTGGCACCATAATAACATCAAATGTGACATGTTTTACTCAACAAAAAGGTTCGGTTGTGCTTAACGAAGAAGGAAAACTCGTTTGTACGTTGTAGGCTCAATTGGAGGCCAATTTGGGAGCAATCCGAGAATACAAGGATTTGAGTGACCAAATGGACTCCGCTTGGTTTCTAACTCGCGTGACCCCATAATAATGTTAAATGGGACATGTTAGACTCAACAAACAAGTTTGGTTGTGCTTAACGAAGAAGGAAAACTCGTTTGTACGTTGTAGGCTCAATTGGAGGCCAATTTGGGTGCAATCCGAGAATACAAAGATTTGAGTGACCAAATGGACTCCGTTTGATTTCAATCCTCGCGTGGCACCATAATAACATCAAATGGGACATGTTTGACAAAAAAAAAAGGTTCGGTTGTGCTTAACGAATAAGGAACACTCGTTTGTACGTTGTAGGCTTAATTGGAGGCCAATTTGGGTGCAATCCGAGAATACAAGGATTTGAGTGACCAAATGGATTTCGCTTGGTTTCTAACTTGCGTGGCACCATAATAACGTCAAATGGGACATGTTTGAATCTACAAACTAGTTCGGGTGTGCTTAACGAAGAAAAAAACCTCGTTTGTACGTTGTAGGCTCAATTGGAGGCCAATTTGTGTTCAATCCGAGAATACACGGATTTGAGTGAGCAAATGGACTCCGTTTGATTTCAATCCTTGCTTGGCACCATAATAACGTCAAATGGGACATGTTTGATAGAACAAAAAGGTTCGGTTGTGCTTAACGAATAAGAAAAACTCGTTTGTACGTTGTAGGCTCAATTGGAGGCCAATTTGGGTGCAATCCGAGAATACAAGGATTTGAGTGACCAAATGGACTCCGCTTGGTTTCTAACTCGCGTGGAACCATAATAACGTCAAATGGGACATGTTTGACTCAACAAACAAGTTCGTTTGTGCTTAACGAAGAAGGAAAACTCATGTGTACGTTGTAGGCTTGTTTGGAGGCCAATTTGGGTGCAATCCGAGAATACAAAGATTTGAGTGACCAAATGGACTCCGTTTGATTTCAATTCTCGCGTGGCACCATAATAACGTCAAATGGGACATGTTTGAAACAAGAAAAAGTTTCGGTTGTGTTAACGAATAAGGAAAACCCGTTTGTACGTTGTAGGATCAATTGGAGGCCAATTTGGGTGCAATCCGAGAATACAAGGATTTGAGTGACCAAATGGACTCCGCTTGATTTCAATCCTCATGTGGCAAAATAATAACGTAAAATGGGACATGTTTGACTCGACAAACAAATTCGTTTGTGCTTAACGAAGACGGAAAATTCGTTTGTACGTTGTAGGCTCAATTGGAGGCCAATTTGGCTGCAATCCGAGAATACAATGATTTGAGTGACCAAACGGACTTCGCTTGTTTTCTAACTTGCATGGAACCATAATAACGTCAAATGGGACATTTTTGACTCAACAAACAAGTTCGGTTTTGCTTAACGAGGAAGGAAAACTCGTTTGTACGTTGTAGGATCAATTGGAGGCCAATTTGGGTGCAATCCGTGAATACAAAGATTTGAGTGACCAAATGGACTCCTTTTGATTTCAATCCTCGTGCGGCACCATAATAATGTCAAATGGGACATCTTTGACTAAACAAACAAGTTCGGTTGTGCTTAACGAAGAAGGAGAACTCGTTTGTACGTTGTAGGCTTGTTTGGAGGCCAATTTGGGTGCAATCCGAAAATACAAGGATTTGAGTGACCAAATGGACTCCGCTTGGTTTCTAACTCGCGTGGCACCATATTAACGTAAAATGGTACATGTTTGACACTACAAACAAGTTCGGTTGTGGTTAACGAAGAAGGAAAACTCGTTTGTACGTTGTAGGCTCAATTGGACGACAATTTGGTGCAATCCGAGAATACAAGGATTTGAGTGACCCAATGGAATCCGTTTGATTTCAATCCTCGCGTGGCACCATAATAACATCAAATGGGACATGTTTTACTCAACAAAAAGGTTCGGTTGTGCTTAACGAAGAAGGAAAACTCGTTTGTACGTTGTAGGCTCAATTGGAGGCCAATTTGGGAGCAATCCGAGAATACAAGGATTTGAGTGACCAAATGGACTCCGCTTGGTTTCTAACTCGTGTGACCCCATAATAATGTTAAATGGGACATATTAGACTCAACAAACAAGTTTGGTGGTGCTTAACGAAGAAGGAAAACTCGTTTGTACGTTGTAGGCTCAATTGGAGGCCAATTTGGGTGCAATCCGAGAATACAAAGATTTGAGTGACCAAATGGACTCCGTTTGATTTCAATCCTCGTGTGGCACCATAATAACATCAAATGGGACATGTTTGACAAAAAAAAAAGGTTCGGTTGTGCTTAACGAATAAGGAACACTCGTTTGTACGTTGTAGGCTTAATTGGAGGCCAATTTGGGTGCAATCCGAGAATACAAGGATTTGAGTGACCAAATGGATTTCGCTTGGTTTCTAACTCGTGTGGCACCATAATAACGTCAAATGGGACATGTTTGAATCTACAAACTAGTTCGGGTGTGCTTAACGAAGAAGAAAACCTCGTTTGTACGTTGTAGGCTCAATTGGAGGCCAATTTGTGTTCAATCCGAGAATACACGGATTTGAGTGAGCAAATGGACTCCGTTTGATTTCAATCCTTGCTTGGCACCATAATAACGTCAAATGGGACATGTTTGATAGAACAAAAAGGTTCGGTTGTGCTTAACGAATAAGAAAAACTCGTTTGTACGTTGTAGGCTCAATTGGAGGCCAATTTGGGTGCAATCCGAGAATACAAGGATTTGAGTGACCAAATGGACTCCTTTTGATTTCAATCCTCGCGCGGCACCATAATAATGTCAAATGGGACATCTTTGACTCAACAAACAAGTTCGGTTGTGCTTAACGAAGAAGGAAAACTCGTTTGTACGTTGTAGGCTTGTTTGGAGGCCAATTTGGGTGCAATCCGAAAATACAAGGATTTGAGTGACCAAATGGACTCCGCTTGGTTTCTAACTTGCGTGGCACCATAATAACGTCAAATGGGACATGTTTGACACTACAAACAAGTTCGGTTGTGGTTAACGAAGAAGGAAAACTCGTTTGTACGTTGTAGGCTCAATTGGACGACAATTTGGTGCAATCCGAGAATACAAGGATTTGAGTGACCCAATGGACTCCGTTTGATTTCAATCCTCGCGTGGCACCATAATAACATCAAATGGGACATGTTTTACTCAACAAAAAGGTTCGGTTGTGCTTAACGAAGAAGGAAAACTCGTTTGTACGTTGTAGGCTCAATTGGAGGCCAATTTGGGAGCAATCCGAGAATACAAGGATTTGAGTGACCAAATGGACTCCGCTTGGTTTCTAACTCGCGTGACCCCATAATAATGTTAAATGGGACATATTAGACTCAACAAACAAGTTTGGTTGTGCTTAACGAAGAAGGAAAACTCGTTTGTACGTTGTAGGCTCAATTGGAGGCCAATTTGGGTGCAATCCGAGAATACAAAGATTTGAGTGACCAAATGGACTCCGTTTGATTTCAATCCTCGCGTGGCACCATAATAACATCAAATGGGACATGTTTGACAAAAAAAAAAGGTTCGGTTGTGCTTAACGAATAAGGAACACTCGTTTGTACGTTGTAGGCTTAATTGGAGGCCAATTTGGGTGCAATCCGAGAATACAAGGATTTGAGTGACCAAATGGATTTCGCTTGGTTTCTAACTTGCGTGGCACCATAATAACGTCAAATGGGACATGTTTGAATCTACAAACTAGTTCGGGTGTGCTTAACGAAGAAAAAAACCTCGTTTGTACGTTGTAGGCTCAATTGGAGGCCAATTTGTGTTCAATCCGAGAATACACGGATTTGAGTGAGCAAATGGACTCCGTTTGATTTCAATCCTTGCTTGGCACCATAATAACGTCAAATGGGACATGTTTGATAGAACATAAAGGTTCGGTTGTGCTTAACGAATAAGAAAAACTCGTTTGTACGTTGTAGGCTCAATTGGAGGCCAATTTGGGTGCAATCCGAGAATACAAGGATTTGAGTGACCAAATGGACTCCGCTTGGTTTCTAACTCGCGTGGAACCATAATAACGTCAAATGGGACATGTTTGACTCAACAAACAAGTTCGTTTGTGCTTAACGAAGAAGGAAAACTCATGTGTACGTTGTAGGCTTATTTGGAGGCCAATTTGGGTGCAATCCGAGAATACAAAGATTTGAGTGACCAAATGGACTCCGTTTGATTTCAATTCTCGCGAGGCACCATAATAACGTCAAATGGGACATGTTTGAAACAAGAAAAAGGTTCGGTTGTGTTAACGAATAAGGAAAACCCGTTTGTACGTTGTAGGATCAATTGGAGGCCAATTTGGGTGCAATCCGAGAATACAAGGATTTGAGTGACCAAATGGACTCCGCTTGATTTCAATCCTCATGTGGAAAAATAATAACGTCAAATGGGACATGTTTGACTCGACAAACAAATTCGGTTGTGCTTAACGATGACGGAAAATTCGTTTGTACGTTGTAGGCTCAATTGGAGGCCAATTTGGCTGCAATCCGAGAATACAATGATTTGAGTGACCAAACGGACTTCGCTTGTTTTCTAACTTGCATGGAACCATAATAACGTCAAATGGGACATTTTTGACTCAACAAACAAGTTCGGTTTTGCTTAACGAAGAAGGAAAACTCGTTTGTACGTTGTAGGATCAATTGGAGGCCAATTTGGGTGCAATCCGTGAATACAAAGATTTGAGTGACCAAATGGACTCCTTTTGATTTCAATCCTCACGCGGCACCATAATAATGTCAAATGGGACATCTTTGACTCAACAAACAAGTTCGGTTGTGCTTAACGAAGAAGGAAAACTCGTTTGTACGTTGTAGGCTTGTTTGGAGGCCAATTTGGGTGCAATCCGAGAATACAAGGATTTGAGTGACCAAATGGACTCCGCTTGGTTTCTAACTCGTGTGGCACCATAATAACGTCAAATGGGACATGTTTGACACTACAAACAAGTTCGGTTGTGCTTAACGAAGAAGGAAAACTCGTTTGTACGTTGTAGGCTCAATTGGAGGCCAATTTGGGTGCAATCCGAGAATACAAAGATTTGAGTGACCAAATGGACTCCGTTTGATTTCAATCCTCGCGTGGCACCATAATAACATCAAATGGGAAATGTTTGACAAAAAAAAAAGGTTCGGTTGTGCTTAACGAATAAGGAACACTCGTTTGTACGTTGTAGGCTTAATTGGAGGCCAATTTGGGTGCAATCCGAGAATACAAGGATTTGAGTGACCAAATGGATTCCGCTTGGTTTCTAACTCGCGTGGCACCATAATAACGTCAAATGGGACATGTTTGAATCTACAAACTAGTTCGGGTGTGCTTAACGAAGAAGAAAACCTCGTTTGTACGTTGTAGGCTCAATTGGAGGCCAATTTGTGTTCAATCCGAGAATACACGGATTTGAGTGAGCAAATGGACTCCGTTTGATTTCAATCCTTGGTTGGAACCATAATAACGTCAAATGGGACATGTTTGATAGAACAAAAAGGTTCGGTTGTGCTTAACGAATAAGAAAAACTCGTTTGTACGTTGTAGGCTCAATTGGAGGCCAATTTGGGTGCAATCCGAGAATACAAGGATTTGAGTGACCAAATGGACTCCTTTTGATTTCAATCCTCGCGCGGCACCATAATAATGTCAAATGGGACATCTTTGACTCAACAAACAAGTTCGGTTGTGCTTAACGAAGAAGGAAAACTCGTTTGTACGTTGTAGGCTTGTTTGGAGGCCAATTTGGGTGCAATCCGAAAATACAAGGATTTGAGTGACCAAATGGACTCCGCTTGGTTTCTAACTTGCGTGGCACCATAATAACGTCAAATGGGACATGTTTGACACTACAAACAAGTTCGGTTGTGGTTAACGAAGAAGGAAAACTCGTTTGTACGTTGTAGGCTCAATTGGACGACAATTTGGTGCAATCCGAGAATACAAGGATTTGAGTGACCCAATGGACTCCGTTTGATTTCAATCCTTGCGTGGCACCATAATAACATCAAATGGGACATGTTTTACTCAACAAAAAGGTTCGGTTGTGCTTAACGAAGAAGGAAAACTCGTTTGTACGTTGTAGGCTCAATTGGAGGCCAATTTGGGAGCAATCCGAGAATACAAGGATTTGAGTGACCAAATGGACTCCGCTTGGTTTCTAACTCGCGTGACCCCATAATAATGTTAAATGGGACATATTAGACTCAACAAACAAGTTTGGTTGTGCTTAACGAAGAAGGAAAACTCGTTTGTACGTTGTAGGCTCAATTGGAGGCCAATTTGGGTGCAATCCGAGAATACAAAGATTTGAGTGACCAAATGGACTCCGTTTGATTTCAATCCTCGCGTGGCACCATAATAACATCAAATGGGAAATGTTTGACAAAAAAAAAAGGTTCGGTTGTGCTTAACGAATAAGGAACACTCGTTTGTACGTTGTAGGCTTAATTGGAGGCCAATTTGGGTGCAATCCGAGAATACAAGGATTTGAGTGACCAAATGGATTCCGCTTGGTTTCTAACTCGCGTGGCACCATAATAACGTCAAATGGGACATGTTTGAATCTACAAACTAGTTCGGGTGTGCTTAACGAAGAAGAAAACCTCGTTTGTACGTTGTAGGCTCAATTGGAGGCCAATTTGTGTTCAATCCGAGAATACACGGATTTGAGTGAGCAAATGGACTCCGTTTGATTTCAATCCTTGGTTGGAACCATAATAACGTCAAATGGGACATGTTTGATAGAACAAAAAGGTTCGGTTGTGCTTAACGAATAAGAAAAACTCGTTTGTACGTTGTAGGCTCAATTGGAGGCCAATTTGGGTGCAATCCGAGAATACAAGGATTTGAGTGACCAAATGGACTCCTTTTGATTTCAATCCTCGCGCGGCACCATAATAATGTCAAATGGGACATCTTTGACTCAACAAACAAGTTCGGTTGTGCTTAACGAAGAAGGAAAACTCGTTTGTACGTTGTAGGCTTGTTTGGAGGCCAATTTGGGTGCAATCCGAAAATACAAGGATTTGAGTGACCAAATGGACTCCGCTTGGTTTCTAACTTGCGTGGCACCATAATAACGTCAAATGGGACATGTTTGACACTACAAACAAGTTCGGTTGTGGTTAACGAAGAAGGAAAACTCGTTTGTACGTTGTAGGCTCAATTGGACGACAATTTGGTGCAATCCGAGAATACAAGGATTTGAGTGACCCAATGGACTCCGTTTGATTTCAATCCTTGCGTGGCACCATAATAACATCAAATGGGACATGTTTTACTCAACAAAAAGGTTCGGTTGTGCTTAACGAAGAAGGAAAACTCGTTTGTACGTTGTAGGCTCAATTGGAGGCCAATTTGGGAGCAATCCGAGAATACAAGGATTTGAGTGACCAAATGGACTCCGCTTGGTTTCTAACTCGCGTGACCCCATAATAATGTTAAATGGGACATATTAGACTCAACAAACAAGTTTGGTTGTGCTTAACGAAGAAGGAAAACTCGTTTGTACGTTGTAGGCTCAATTGGAGGCCAATTTGGGTGCAATCCGAGAATACAAAGATTTGAGTGACCAAATGGACTCCGTTTGATTTCAATCCTCGCGTGGCACCATAATAACATCAAATGGGACATGTTTGACAAAAAAAAAAGGTTCGGTTGTGCTTAACGAATAAGGAACACTCGTTTGTACGTTGTAGGCTTAATTGGAGGCCAATTTGGGTGCAATCCGAGAATACAAGGATTTGAGTGACCAAATGGATTTCGCTTGATTTCTAACTTGTGTGGCACCATAATAACGTCAAATGGGACATGTTTGAATCTACAAACTAGTTCGGGTGTGCTTAACGAAGAAAAAAACCTCGTTTGTACGTTGTAGGCTCAATTGGAGGCCAATTTGTGTTCAATCCGAGAATACACGGATTTGAGTGAGCAAATGGACTCCGTTTGATTTCAATCCTTGCTTGGCACCATAATAACGTCAAATGGGACATGTTTGATAGAACAAAAAGGTTCGGTTGTGCTTAACGAATAAGAAAAACTCGTTTGTACGTTGTAGGCTCAATTGGAGGCCAATTTGGGTGCAATCCGAGAATACAAGGATTTGAGTGACCAAATGGACTCCGCTTGGTTTCTAACTCGCGTGGAACCATAATAACGTCAAATGGGACATGTTTGACTCAACAAACAAGTTCGTTTGTGCTTAACGAAGAAGGAAAACTCATGTGTACGTTGTAGGCTTGTTTGGAGGCCAATTTGGGTGCAATCCGAGAATACAAAGATTTGAGTGACCAAATGGACTCCGTTTGATTTCAATTCTCGCGTGGCACCATAATAACGTCAAATGGGACATGTTTGAAACAAGAAAAAGTTTCGGTTGTGTTAACGAATAAGGAAAACCCGTTTGTACGTTGTAGGATCAATTGGAGGCCAATTTGGGTGCAATCCGAGAATACAAGGATTTGAGTGACCAAATGGACTCCGCTTGATTTCAATCCTCATGTGGCAAAATAATAACGTAAAATGGGACATGTTTGACTCGACAAACAAATTCGGTTGTGCTTAACGAAGATGGAAAATTCGTTTGTACGTTGTAGGCTCAATTGGAGGCCAATTTGGCTGCAATCCGAGAATACAATGATTTGAGTGACCAAACGGACTTCGCTTGTTTTCTAACTTGCATGGAACCATAATAACGTCAAATGGGACATTTTTGACTCAACAAACAAGTTCGGTTTTGCTTAACGAAGAAGGAAAACTCGTTTGTACGTTGTAGGATCAATTGGAGGCCAATTTGGGTGCAATCCGTGAATACAAAGATTTGAGTGACCAAATGGACTCCTTTTGATTTCAATCCTCACGCGGCACCATAATAATGTCAAATGGGACATCTTTGACTCAACAAACAAGTTCGGTTGTGCTTAACGAAGAAGGAAAACTCGTTTGTACGTTGTAGGCTTGTTTGGAGGCCAATTTGGGTGCAATCCGAGAATACAAGGATTTGAGTGACCAAATGGACTCCGCTTGGTTTCTAACTCGCGTGGCACCATAATAACGTCAAATGGGACATGTTTGACACTACAAACAAGTTCGTTTGTGCTTAACGAAGAAGGAAAACTCGTTTGTACGTTGTAGGCTCAATTGGAGGCCAATTTGGGTGCAATCCGAGAATACAAAGATTTGAGTGACCAAATGGACTCCGTTTGATTTCAATCCTCGCGTGGCACCATAATAACATCAAATGGGAAATTTTTGACAAAAAAAAAAGGTTCGGTTGTGCTTAACGAATAAGGAACACTCGTTTGTACGTTGTAGGCTTAATTGGAGGCCAATTTGGGTGCAATCCGAGAATACAAGGATTTGAGTGACCAAATGGATTCCGCTTGGTTTCTAACTCGCGTGGCACCATAATAACGTCAAATGGGACATGTTTGAATCTACAAACTAGTTCGGGTGTGCTTAACGAAGAAAAAAACCTCGTTTGTACGTTGTAGGCTCAATTGGAGGCCAATTTGTGTTCAATCCGAGAATACACGGATTTGAGTGAGCAAATGGACTCCGTTTGATTTCAATCCTTGCTTGGCACCATAATAACGTCAAATGGGACATGTTTGATAGAACAAAAAGGTTCGGTTGTGCTTAACGAATAAGAAAAACTCGTTTGTACGTTGTAGGCTCAATTGGAGGCCAATTTGGGTGCAATCCGAGAATACAAGGATTTGAGTGACCAAATGGACTCCGCTTGGTTTCTAACTCGCGTGGAACCATAATAACGTCAAATGGGACATGTTTGAATCAACAAACAAGTTCTTTTGTGCTTAACGAAGAAGGAAAACTCATGTGTACGTTGTAGGCTTGTTTGGAGGCCAATTTGGGTGCAATCCGAGAATACAAAGATTTGAGTGACCAAATGGACTCCGTTTGATTTCAATTCTCGCGTTGCACCATAATAACGTCAAATGGGACATGTTTGAAACAAGAAAAAGGTTCGGTTGTGTTAACGAATAAGGAAAACCCGTTTGTACGTTGTAGGATCAATTGGAGGCCAATTTGGGTGCAATCCGAGAATACAAGGATTTGAGTGACCAAATGGACTCCGCTTGATTTCAATCCTCATGTGGCAAAATAATAACGTCAAATGGGACATGTTTGACTCGACAAACAAATTCGGTTGTGCTTAACGAAGACGGAAAATTCGTTTGTACGTTGTAGGCTCAATTGGAGGCCAATTTGGCTGCAATCCGAGAATACAATGATTTGAGTGACCAAACAAACTTCGCTTGTTTTCTAACTTGCATGGAACCATAATAACGTCAAATGGGACATTTTTGACTCAACAAACAAGTTCGGTTTTGCTTAACGAAGAAGGAAAACTCGTTTGTACGTTGTAGGATCAATTGGAGGCCAATTTGGGTGCAATCCGTGAATACAAAGATTTGAGTGACCAAATGGACTCCTTTTGATTTCAATCCTCACGCGGCACCATAATAATGTCAAATGGGACATCTTTGACTCAACAAACAAGTTCGTTTGTGCTTAACGAAGAAGGAAAACTCGTTTGTACGTGGTAGGCTTGTTTGGAGGCCAATTTGGGTGCAATCCGAGAATACAAGGATTTGAGTGACCAAATGGACTCCGCTTGGTTTCTAACTCGCGTGGCACCATAATAACGTCAAATGGGACATGTTTGACACTACAAACAAGTTCGGTTGTGCTTAACGAAGAAGGAAAACTCGTTTGTACGTTGTAGGCTCAATTGGAGGCCAATTTGGGTGCAATCCGAGAATACAAAGATTTGAGTGACCAAATGGACTCCGTTTGATTTCAATCCTCGTGTGGCACCATAATAACATCAAATGGGACATGTTTGACAAAAAAAAAAGGTTCGGTTGTGCTTAACGAATAAGGAACACTCGTTTGTACGTTGTAGGCTTAATTGGAGGCCAATTTGGGTGCAATCCGAGAATACAAGGATTTGAGTGACCAAATGGATTCCGCTTGGTTTCTAACTCACGTGGCACCATAATAACGTCAAATGGTACATGTTTGAATCTACAAACTAGTTCGGGTGTGCTTAACGAAGAAGAAAACCTCGTTTGTACGTTGTAGGCTCAATTGGAGGCCAATTTGTGTTCAATCCGAGAATACACGGATTTGAGTGAGCAAATGGACTCCGTTTGATTTCAATCCTTGCTTGGCACCATAATAACGTCAAATGAGACATGTTTGATAGAACAAAAAGGTTCGGTTGTGCTTAACGAATAAGAAAAACTCGTTTGTACGTTGTAGGCTCAATTGGAGGCCAATTTGGGTGCAATCCGAGAATACAAGGATTTGAGTGACCAAATGGACTCCTTTTGATTTCAATCCTCGCGCGGCACCATAATAATGTCAAATGGGACATCTTTGACTCAATAAACAAGTTCGGTTGTGCTTAACGAAGAAGGAAAACTCGTTTGTACGTTGTAGGCTTGTTTGGAGGCCAATTTGGGTGCAATCCGAAAATACAAGGATTTGAGTGACCAAATGGACTCCGCTTGGTTTCTAACTTGCGTGGCACCATAATAACGTCAAATGGGACATGTTTGACACTACAAATAAGTTCGGTTGTGGTTAACGAAGAAGGAAAACTCGTTTGTACGTTGTAGGCTCAATTGGACGACAATTTGGTGCAATCCGAGAATACAAGGATTTGAGTGACCCAATGGACTCCGTTTGATTTCAATCCTCACGTGGCACCATAATAACATCAAATGGGACATGTTTTACTCAACAAAAAGGTTCGGTTGTGCTTAACGAAGAAGGAAAACTCGTTTGTACGTTGTAGGCTCAATTGGAGGCCAATTTGGGAGCAATCCGAGAATACAAGGATTTGAGTGACCAAATGGACTCCGCTTGGTTTCTAACTCGCGTGACCCCATAATAATGTTAAATGGGACATATTAGACTCAACAAACAAGTTTGGTTGTGCTTAACGAAGAAGGAAAACTCGTTTGTACGTTGTAGGCTCAATTGGAGGCCAATTTGGGTGCAATCCGAGAATACAAAGATTTGAGTGACCAAATGGACTCCGTTTGATTTCAATCCTCGCGTGGCACCATAATAACATCAAATGGGACATGTTTGACAAAAAAAAAAGGTTCGGTTGTGCTTAACGAATAAGGAACACTAGTTTGTACGTTGTAGGCTTAATTGGAGGCCAATTTGGGTGCAATCCGAGAATACAAGGATTTGAGTGACCAAATGGATTCCGCTTGGTTTCTAACTTGCGTGGCACCATAATAACGTCAAATGGGACATGTTTGAATCTACAAACTAGTTCGGGTGTGCTTAACGAAGAAAAAAACCTCGTTTGCACGTTGTAGGCTCAATTGGAGGCCAATTTGTGTTCAATCCGAGAATACACGGATTTGAGTGAGCAAATGGACTCCGTTTGATTTCAATCCTTGCTTGGCACCATAATAACATCAAATGGGACATGTTTGATAGAACAAAAAGGTTCGGTTGTGCTTAACGAATAAGAAAAACTCGTTTGTACGTTGTAGGCTCAATTGGAGGCCAATTTGGGTGCAATCCGAGAATACAAGGATTTGAGTGACCAAATGGACTCCGCTTGGTTTCTAACTCGCGTGGAACCATAATAACGTCAAATGGGACATGTTTGACTCAACAAACAAGTTCGTTTGTTCTTAACGAAGAAGGAAAATCATGTGTACGTTGTAGGCTTGTTTGGAGGCCAATTTGGGTGCAATCCGAGAATACAAAGATTTGAGTGACCAAATGGACTCCGTTTGATTTCAATTCTCGCGTGGCACCATAATAACGTCAAATGGGACATGTTTGAAACAAGAAAAAGGTTCGGTTGTGTTAACGAATAAGGAAAACCCGTTTGTACGTTGTAGGATCAATTGGAGGCCAATTTGGGTGCAATCCGAGAATACAAGGATTTGAGTGACCAAATGGACTCCGCTTGATTTCAATCCTCATGTGGCAAAATAATAACGTCAAATGGGACATGTTTGACTCGACAAACAAATTCGGTTGTGCTTAACGAAGACGGAAAATTCGTTTGTACGTTGTAGGCTCAATTGGAGGCCAATTTGGCTGCAATCCGAGAATACAATGATTTGAGTGACCAAACGGACTTCGCTTGTTTTCTAACTTGCATGGAACCATAATAACGTCAAATGGGACATTTTTGACTCAACAAACAAGTTCGGTTTTGCTTAACGAAGAAGGAAAACTCGTTTGTACGTTGTAGGATCAATTGGAGGCCAATTTGGGTGCAATCCGTGAATACAAAGATTTGAGTGACCAAATGGACTCCTTTTGATTTCAATCCTCACGCGGCACCATAATAATGTCAAATGGGACATCTTTGACTCAACAAACAAGTTCGGTTGTGCTTAACGAAGAAGGAAAACTCGTTTGTACGTTGTAGGCTTGTTTGGAGGCCAATTTGGGTGCAATCCGAGAATACAAGGATTTGAGTGACCAAATGGACTCCGCTTGGTTTCTAACTCGCGTGGCACCATAATAACGTCAAATGGGACATGTTTGACACTACAAACAAGTTCGGTTGTGCTTAACGAAGAAGGAAAACTCGTTTGTACGTTGTAGGCTCAATTGGAGGCCAATTTGGGTGCAATCCGAGAATACAAAGATTTGAGTGACCAAATGGACTCCGTTTGATTTCAATCCTCGCGTGGCACCATAATAACATCAAATGGGAAATTTTTGACAAAAAAAAAAGGTTCGGTTGTGCTTAACGAATAAGGAACACTCGTTTGTACGTTGTAGGCTTAATTGGAGGCCAATTTGGGTGCAATCCGAGAATACAAGGATTTGAGTGACCAAATGGATTCCGCTTGGTTTCTAACTCGCGTGGCACCATAATAACGTCAAATGGGACATGTTTGAATCTACAAACTAGTTCGGGTGTGCTTAACGAAGAAGAAAACCTCGTTTGTACGTTGTAGGCTCAATTGGAGGCCAATTTGTGTTCAATCCGAGAATACACGGATTTGAGTGAGCAAATGGACTCCGTTTGATTTCAATCCTTGCTTGGCACCATAATAACGTCAAATGAGACATGTTTGATAGAACAAAAAGGTTCGGTTGTGCTTAACGAATAAGAAAAACTCGTTTGTACGTTGTAGGCTCAATTGGAGGCCAATTTGGGTGCAATCCGAGAATACAAGGATTTGAGTGACCAAATGGACTCCTTTTGATTTCAATCCTCGCGCGGCACCATAATAATGTCAAATGGGACATCTTTGACTCAATAAACAAGTTCGGTTGTGCTTAACGAAGAAGGAAAACTCGTTTGTACGTTGTAGGCTTGTTTGGAGGCCAATTTGGGTGCAATCCGAAAATACAAGGATTTGAGTGACCAAATGGACTCCGCTTGGTTTCTAACTTGCGTGGCACCATAATAACGTCAAATGGGACATGTTTGACACTACAAATAAGTTCGGTTGTGGTTAACGAAGAAGGAAAACTCGTTTGTACGTTGTAGGCTCAATTGGACGACAATTTGGTGCAATCCGAGAATACAAGGATTTGAGTGACCCAATGGACTCCGTTTGATTTCAATCCTCACGTGGCACCATAATAACATCAAATGGGACATGTTTTACTCAACAAAAAGGTTCGGTTGTGCTTAACGAAGAAGGAAAACTCGTTTGTACGTTGTAGGCTCAATTGGAGGCCAATTTGGGAGCAATCCGAGAATACAAGGATTTGAGTGACCAAATGGACTCCGCTTGGTTTCTAACTCGCGTGACCCCATAATAATGTTAAATGGGACATATTAGACTCAACAAACAAGTTTGGTTGTGCTTAACGAAGAAGGAAAACTCGTTTGTACGTTGTAGGCTCAATTGGAGGCCAATTTGGGTGCAATCCGAGAATACAAAGATTTGAGTGACCAAATGGACTCCGTTTGATTTCAATCCTCGCGTGGCACCATAATAACATCAAATGGGACATGTTTGACAAAAAAAAAAGGTTCGGTTGTGCTTAACGAATAAGGAACACTCGTTTGTACGTTGTAGGCTTAATTGGAGGCCAATTTGGGTGCAATCCGAGAATACAAGGATTTGAGTGACCAAATGGATTCCGCTTGGTTTCTAACTTGCGTGGCACCATAATAACGTCAAATGGGACATGTTTGAATCTACAAACTAGTTCGGGTGTGCTTAACGAAGAAAAAAACCTCGTTTGTACGTTGTATTCTCAATTGGAGGCCAATTTGTGTTCAATCCGAGAATACACGGATTTGAGTGAGCAAATGGACTCCGTTTGATTTCAATCCTTGCTTGGCACCATAATAACGTCAAATGGGACATGTTTGATAGAACAAAAAGGTTCGGTTGTGCTTAACGAATAAGAAAAACTCGTTTGTACGTTGTAGGCTCAATTGGAGGCCAATTTGGGTGCAATCCGAGAATACAAGGATTTGAGTGACCAAATGGACTCCGCTTGGTTTCTAACTCGCGTGGAACCATAATAACGTCAAATGGGACATGTTTGACTCAACAAACTAGTTCTTTTGTGCTTAACGAAGGAGAAAAACTCATGTGTACGTTGTAGGCTTGTTTGGAGGCCAATTTGGGTGCAATCCGAGAATACAAAGATTTGAGTGACCAAATGGACTCCGTTTGATTTCAATTCTCGCGTGGCACCATAATAACGTCAAATGGGACATGTTTGAAACAAGAAAAAGGTTCGGTTGTGTTAACGAATAAGGAAAACCCGTTTGTACGTTGTAGGATCAATTGGAGGCCAATTTGGGTGCAATCCGAGAATACAAGGATTTGAGTGACCAAATGGACTCCGCTTGATTTCAATCCTCATGTGGCAAAATAATAACGTCAAATGGGACATGTTTGACTCGACAAACAAATTCGGTTGTGCTTAACGAAGACGGAAAATTCGTTTGTACGTTGTAGGCTCAATTGGAGGCCAATTTGGCTGCAATCCGAGAATACAATGATTTGAGTGACCAAACGGACTTCGCTTGTTTTCTAACTTGCATGGAACCATAATAACATCAAATGGGACATTTTTGACTCAACAAACAAGTTCGGTTTTGCTTAACGAAGAAGGAAAACTCGTTTGTACGTTGTAGGATCAATTGGAGGCCAATTTGGGTGCAATCCGTGAATACAAAGATTTGAGTGACCAAATGGACTCCTTTTGATTTCAATCCTCACGCGGCACCATAATAATGTCAAATGGGACATCTTTGACTCAACAAACAAGTTCGGTTGTGCTTAACGAAGAAGGAAAACTCGTTTGTACGTTGTAGGCTTGTTTGGAGGCGAATTTGGGTGCAATCCGAGAATACAAGGATTTGAGTGACCAAATGGACTCCGCTTGGTTTCTAACTCGCGTGGCACCATAATAACGTCAAATGGGACATTTTTGACACTACAAACAAGTTCGGTTGTGCTTAACGAAGAAGGAAAACTTGTTTGTACGTGGTAGGCTCAATTGGACGCCAATTTGGTGCAATCCGAGAATACAAGGATTTGAGTGACCCAATGGACTCCGTTTGATTTCAATCCTCACGTGGCACCATAATAACATCAAATGGGACATGTTTTACTCAACAAAAAGGTTCGGTTGTGCTTAACGAAGAAGGAAAACTCGTTTGTACGTTGTAGGCTCAATTGGAGGCCAATTTGGGAGCAATCCGAGAATACAAGGATTTGAGTGACCAAATGGACTCCGCTTGGTTTCTAACTCGCGTGACACCATAATAATGTTAAATGGGACATATTAGACTCAACAAACAAGTTTGGTTGTGCTTAACGAAGAAGGAAAACTCGTTTGTACGTTGAATGCTCAATTGAAGGCCAATTTGGGTGCAATCCGAGAATACAAAGATTTGAGTGACCAAATGGATTCCGTTTGATTTCAATCCTCGCGTGGCACCATAATAACATCAAATGGGACATGTTTGAAAAAAAAAAAAGGTTCGTTTGTGCTTAACGAATAAGGAACATTCGTTTGTACGTTGTAGGCTTAATTGGAGGCCAATTTGGGTGCAATCCGAGAATACAAGGATTTGAGTGACCAAATGGATTCCGCTTGGTTTCTAACTCGCTTGGCACCATAATAACGTCAAATGGGACATGTTTGAATCTACAAAAAAGTTCGGGTGTGCTTAACGAAGAAGAAAACCTCGTTTGTACGTTGTAGGCTCAATTGGAGGCCAATTTGTGTTCAATCCGAGAATACACGGATTTGAGTGAGCAAATGGACTCCGTTTGATTTCAATCCTTGCGTGGCACCATAATAACGTCAAATGGGACATGTTTGACACAACAAAAAGGTTCGGTTGTGCTTAACGAATAAGAAAAACTCGTTTGTACGTTGTAGGCTCAATTGGAGGCCAATTTGGGTGCAATCCGAGAATACAAGGATTTGAGTGACCAAATGGACTCCGCTTGGTTTCTATCTCGCGTGGAACCATAATAACGTCAAATGGGACATGTTTGACTCAACAAACAAGTTCGTTTGTGCTTAACGAAGAAGGAAAACTCATGTGTACGTTGTAGGCTTGTTTGGAGGCCAATTTGGGTGCAATCCGAGAATACAAAGATTTGAGTCACCAAATGGACTCCGTTTGATTTCAATTCTCGCGTGCCACCATAATAACGTCAAATGGGACATGTTTGAAACAAGAAAAAGGTTCGGTTGTGTTAACGAATAAGGAAAACTCGTTTGTACGTTGTAGGCTCAATTGGAGGCCAATTTGGGTGCAATCCGAGAATACAAGGATTTGAGTGACCAAATGGACTCCGCTTGATTTCAATCCTCGTGTGGAAAAATAATAACGTCAAATGGGACATGTTTGACTCGACAAACAAATTCGGTTGTGCTTAAAGAAGACGGAAAACTCGTTTGTACGTTGTAGGCTCAATTGGAGGCCAATTTGGCTGCAATCCGAGAATACAATGATTTGAGTGACCAAACGGACTTCGCTTGTTTTCTAACTTGCATGGAACCATAATAATGTCAAATGGGACATTTTTGACTCAACAAACAAGTTCGGTTTTGCTTAACGAAGAAGGAAAACTCGTTTGTACGTTGTAGGATCAATTGGAGGCCAATTTGGGTGCAATCCGTGAATACAAAGATTTGAGTGACCAAATGGACTCCTTTTGATTTCAATCCTCACGCGGCACCATAATAATGTCAAATGGGACATCTTTGACTCAACAAACAAGTTCGGTTGTGCTTAACGAAGAAGGAAAACTCGTTTGTACGTTGTAGGCTTGTTTGGAGGCCAATTTGGGTGCAATCCGAGAATACAAGGATTTGAGTGACCAAATGGACTCCGCTTGGTTTCTAACTCGCGTGGCACCATAATAACGTCAAATGGGACATGTTTGACACTACAAACAAGTTCGGTTGTTGTTAACGAAGAAGGAAAACTCGTTTGTACGTTGTAGGCTCAATTGGACGCCAATTTGGTGCAATCCGAGAATACAAGGATTTGAGTGACCCAATGGACTCCGTTTGATTTCAATCCTCGCGTGGCACCATAATAACATCAAATGCGACATGTTTTACTCAACAAAAAGGTTCGGTTGTGCTTAACGAAGAAGGAAAACTCGTTTGTACGTTGTAGGCTCAATTGGAGGCCAATTTGGGAGCAATCCGAGAATACAAGGATTTGAGTGACCAAATGGACTCCGCTTGGTTTCAAACTCGCGTGACACCATAATAATGTTAAATGGGACATATTAGACACAACAAACAAGTTTGGTTGTGCTTAACGAAGAAGGAAAACTCGTTTGTACGTTGAAGGCTCAATTGAAGGCCAATTTGGGTGCAATCCGAGAATACAAAGATTTGAGTGACCAAATGGACTCCGTTTGATTTCAATCCTCGCGTGGCACCATAATAACATCAAATGGGACATGTTTGAAAAAAAAAAGGTTCGTTTGTGCTTAACGAATAAGGAACATTCGTTTGTACGTTGTAGGCTTAATTGGAGGCCAATTTGGGTGCAATCCGAGAATACAAGGATTTGAGTGACCAAATGGATTCCGCTTGGTTTCTAACTCGCTTGGCACCATAATAACGTCAAATGGGACATGTTTGAATCTACAAACAAGTTCGGGTGTGCTTAACGAAGAAGAAAACCTCGTTTGTACGTTGTAGGCTCAATTGGAGGCCAATTTGTGTTCAATCCGAGAATACACGGATTTGAGTGAGCAAATGGACTCCGTTTGATTTCAATCCTTGCGTGGCACCATAATAACGTAAAATGGGACATGTTTGACACAACAAAAAGGTTCGGTTGTGCTTAACGAATAAGAAAAACTCGTTTGTACGTTGTAGGCTCAATTGGAGGCCAATTTGGGTGCAATCCGAGAATACAAGGATTTGAGTGACCAAATGGACTCCGCTTGGTTTCTATCTCACGTGGAACCATAATAACGTCAAATGGGACATGTTTGACTCAACAAACAAGTTCGTTTGTGCTTAACGAAGAAGGAAAACTCATGTGTACGTTGTAGGCTTGTTTGGAGGCCAATTTGGGTGCAATCCGAGAATACAAAGATTTGAGTGACCAAATGGACTCCGTTTGATTTCAATTCTTGCGTGCCACCATAATAACGTCAAATGGGACATGTTTGAAACAAGAAAAAGGTTCGGTTGTGTTAACGAATAAGGAAAACTCGTTTGTACGTTGTAGGCTCAATTGGAGGCCAATTTGGGTGCAATCCGAGAATACAAGGATTTGAGTGACCAAATGGACTCCGCTTGATTTCAATCCTCGTGTGGCAAAATAATAACGTCAAATGGGACATGTTTGACTCGACAAACAAATTCGGTTGTGCTTAAAGAAGACGGAAAACTCGTTTGTACGTTGTAGGCTCAATTGGAGGCCAATTTGGCTGCAATCCGAGAATACAATGATTTGAGTGACCAAACGGACTTCGCTTGTTTTCTAACTTGCATGGAACCATAATAACGTCAAATGGGACATTTTTGACTCAACAAACAAGTTCGGTTTTGCTTAACGAAAAAGGAAAACTCGTTTGTACGTTGTAGGATCAATTGGAGGCCAATTTGGGTGCAATCCGTGAATACAAAGATTTGAGTGACCAAATGGACTCCTTTTGATTTCAATCCTCACGCGGCACCATAATAATGTCAAATGGGACATCTTTGACTCAACAAACAAGTTCGGTTGTGCTTAACGAAGAAGGAAAACTCGTTTGTACGTTGTTGGCTTGTTTGGAGGCCAATTTGGGTGCAATCCAGGAATACAAGGATTTGAGTGACCAAATGGACTCCGCTTGGTTTCTAACTCGCATGGCACCATAATAACGTCAAATGGGACATGTTTGACACTACAAACAAGTTCGTTTGTTGTTAACGAAGAAGGAAAACTCGTTTGTACGTTGTAGGCTCAATTGGACGCCAATTTGGTGCAATCCGAGAATACAAGGATTTGAGTGACCCAATGGACTCCGTTTGATTTCAATCCTCGCGTGGCACCATAATAACATCAAATGGGACATGTTTTACTCAACAAAAAGGTTCGGTTGTGCTTAACGAAGAAGGAAAACTCGTTTGTACGTTGTAGGCTCAATTGGAGGCCAATTTGGGAGCAATCCGAGAATACAAGGATTTGAGTGACCAAATGGACTCCGCTTGGTTTCTAACTCGCGTGACACCATAATAATGTTAAATGGGACATATTAGACTCAACAAACAAGTTTGGTTGTGCTTAACGAAGAAGGAAAACTCGTTTGTACGTTGTAGGCTCAATTGGAGGCCAATTTGGGTGCAATCCGAGAATACAAAGATTTGAGTGACCAAATGGACTCCGTTTGATTTCAATCCTCGCGTGGCACCATAATAACATCAAATGGGACATGTTTGACAAAAAAAAAAGGTTCGGATGTGCTTAACGAATAAGGAACACTCGTTTGTACGTTGTAGGCTTAATTGGAGGCCAATTTGGGTGCAATCCGAGAATACAAGGATTTGAGTGACCAAATGGATTCCGCTTGGTTTCTAACTCGCGTGGCACCATAATAACGTCAAATGGGACATGTTTGAATCTAAAAACTAGTTCGGGTGTGCTTAACGAAGAAGAAAACCTCGTTTGTACGTTGTAGGCTCAATTGGAGGCCAATTTGTGTTCAATCCGAGAATACACGGATTTGAGTGAGCAAATGGACTCCGTTTGATTTCAATTCTTGCGTGGCACCAGAATAACGTCAAATGGGACATGTTTGACTCAACAAACAAGTTCGGTTGTGCTTAACGAAGAAGGAAAACTCATGTGTACGTTGTAGGCTTGTTTGGAGGCCAATTTGGGTGCAATCCGAGAATACAAAGATTTGAGTGACCAAATGGACTCCGTTTGATTTCAATCCTCGCGTGGCACCATAATAACATCAAATGGGACATGTTTGAAAAAAAAAATGGTTCGTTTGTGCTTAACGAATAAGGAACATTCGTTTGTACGTTGTAGGCTTAATTGGAGGCCAATTTGGGTGCAATCCGAGAATACAAGGATTTGAGTGACCAAATGGATTCCGCTTGGTTTCTAACTCACTTGGCACCATAATAACGTCAAATGGGACATGTTTGAATCTACAAACAAGTTCGGGTGTGCTTAACGAAGAAGAAAACCTCGTTTGTACGTTGTAGGCTCAATTGGAGGCCAATTTGTGTTCAATCCGAGAATACACGGATTTGAGTGAGCAAATGGACTCCGTTTGATTTCAATCCTTGCGTGGCACCATAATAACGTCAAATGGGACATGTTTGACACAACAAAAAGGTTCGGTTGTGCTTAACGAATAAGGAAAACTCGTTTGTACATTGTAGGCTCAATTGGAGGCCAATTTGGGTGCAATCCGAGAATACAAGGATTTGAGTGACCAAATGGACTCCGCTTGGTTTCTAACTCGCGTGACACCATAATAATGTTAAATGGGACATATTAGACTCAACAAACAAGTTTGTTTGTGCTTAACGAAGAAGGAAAACTCGTTTGTACGTTGTAGGCTCAATTGGAGGCCAATTTGGGTGCAATCCGAGAATACAAAGATTTGAGTGACCAAATGGACTCCGTTTGATTTCAATCCTCGCGTGGCACCATAATAACATCAAATGGGACATGTTTGACAAAAAAAAAAGGTTCGGATGTGCTTAACGAATAAGGAACACTCGTTTGTACGTTGTAGGCTTAATTGGAGGCCAATTTGGGTGCAATCCGAGAATACAAGGATTTGAGTGACCAAATGGATTCCGCTTGGTTTCTAACTCGCGTGGCACCATAATAACGTCAAATGGGACATGTTTGAATCTAAAAACTAGTTCGGGTGTGCTTAACGAAGAAGAAAACCTCGTTTGTACGTTGTAGGCTCAATTGGAGGCCAATTTGTGTTCAATCCGAGAATACACGGATTTGAGTGAGCAAATGGACTCCGTTTGATTTCAATTCTTGCGTGGCACCAGAATAACGTCAAATGGGACATGTTTGACTCAACAAACAAGTTCGGTTGTGCTTAACGAAGAAGGAAAACTCATGTGTACGTTGTAGGCTTGTTTGGAGGCCAATTTGGGTGCAATCCGAGAATACAAAGATTTGAGTGACCAAATGGACTCCGTTTGATTTCAATCCTCGCGTGGCACCATAATAACATCAAATGGGACATGTTTGAAAAAAAAAATGGTTCGTTTGTGCTTAACGAATAAGGAACATTCGTTTGTACGTTGTAGGCTTAATTGGAGGCCAATTTGGGTGCAATCCGAGAATACAAGGATTTGAGTGACCAAATGGATTCCGCTTGGTTTCTAACTCACTTGGCACCATAATAACGTCAAATGGGACATGTTTGAATCTACAAACAAGTTCGGGTGTGCTTAACGAAGAAGAAAACCTCGTTTGTACGTTGTAGGCTCAATTGGAGGCCAATTTGTGTTCAATCCGAGAATACACGGATTTGAGTGAGCAAATGGACTCCGTTTGATTTCAATCCTTGCGTGGCACCATAATAACGTCAAATGGGACATGTTTGACACAACAAAAAGGTTCGGTTGTGCTTAACGAATAAGAAAAACTCGTTTGTACGTTGTAGGCTCAATTGGAGGCCAATTTGGGTGCAATCCGAGAATACAAGGATTTGAGTGACCAAATGGACTCCGCTTGGTTTCTAACTTGCGTGGAACCATAATAACGTCAAATGGGACATGTTTGACTCAACAAGCAAGTTCGTTTGTGCTTAACGAAGAAGGAAAACTCATGTGTACGTTGTAGGCTTGTTTGGAGGCCAATTTGGGTGCAATCCGAGAATACAAAGATTTGAGTGACCAAATGGACTCCGTTTGATTTCAATTCTCGCGTGCCACCATAATAACGTCAAATGGGACATGTTTGAAACAAGAAAAAGGTTCGGTTGTGTTAACGAATAAGGAAAACTCGTTTGTACGTTGTAGGCTCAATTGGAGGCCAATTTGGGTGCAATCCGAGAATACAAGGATTTGAGTGACCAAATGGACTCCGCTTGATTTCAATCCTCGTGTGGCAAAATAATAACGTCAAATGGGACATGTTTGACTCGACAAACAAATTCGGTTGTGCTTAAGGAAGACGGAAAACTCGTTTGTACGTTGTAGGCTCAATTGGAGGCCAATTTGGCTGCAATCCGAGAATACAATGATTTGAGTGACCAAACGGACTTCGCTTGTTTTCTAACTTGCATGGAACCATAATAACGTCAAATGGGACATTTTTGACTCAACAAACAAGTTCGGTTGTGCTTAACGAAGAAGGAAAACTCGTTTGTACGTTGTAGGATCAATTGGAGGCCAATTTGGGTGCAATCCGTGAATACAAAGATTTGAGTGACCAAATGGACTCCTTTTGATTTCAATCCTCACGCGGCACCATAATAATGTCAAATGAGACATCTTTGACTCAACAAACAAGTCGGTTGTGCTTAACGAAGAAGGAAAACTCGTTTGTACGTTGTAGGCTTGTTTGGTGGCCAATTTGGGTGCAATCCGAGAATACAAGGATTTGAGTGACCAAATGGACTCCGCTTGGTTTCTAACTCGCGTGGCACCATAATAACGTCAAATGGGACATTTTTGACACTACAAACAAGTTCGGTTGTGCTTAACGAAGAAGGAAAACTCGTTTGTACGTTGTAGGCTCAATTGGACGCCAATTTGGTGCAATCCGAGAATACAAGAATTTGAGTGACCCAATGGACTCCGTTTGATTTCAATCCTCGCGTGGCACCATAATAACATCAAATGGGACATGTTTTACTCAATAAAAACGTTCGGTTGTGCTTAACGAAGAAGGAAAACTCGTTTGTACATTGTAGGCTCAATTGGAGGCCAATTTGGGAGCAATCCGAGAATACAAGGATTTGAGTGACCAAATGGACTCCGCTTGGTTTCTAACTCGCGTGACACCATAATAATGTTAAATGGGACATAATAGACTCAAAAAACAAGTTTGGTTGTGCCTAACGAAGAAGGAAAACTCGTTTGTACGTTGTAGGCTCAATTGGAGGCCAATTTGTGTTCAATCCGAGAATACACGGATTTGAGTGAGCAAATGGACTCCGTTTGATTTCAATCCTTGTGTGGCACCATAATAACGTCAAATGGGACATGTTTGACACAACAAAAAGGTTCGGTTGTGCTTAACGAATAAGAAAAACTCGTTTGTACGTTGTAGGCTCAATTGGAGGCCAATTTGGGTGCAATCCGAGAATACAAGGATTTGAGTGACCAAATGGACTCCGCTTGGTTTCTAACTCACGTGGAACCATAATAACGTCAAATGGGACATGTTTGACTCAACAAACAAGTTCGTTTGTGCTTAACGAAGAAGGAAAACTCATGTGTACGTTGTAGGCTTGTTTGGAGGCCAATTTGGGTGCAATCCGAGAATACAAAGATTTGAGTGACCAAATGGACTCCGTTTGATTTCAATTCTCGCGTGCCACCATAATAACATCAAATGGGACATGTTTGAAACAAGAAAAAGGTTCGGTTGTGTTAACGAATAAGGAAAACTCGTTTGTACGTTGTAGGCACAATTGGAGGCCAATTTGGGTGCAATCCGAGAATACAAGGATTTGAGTGACCAAATGGACTCCGCTTGATTTCAATCCTCGTGTGGCAAAATAATAACGTCAAATGGGACATGTTTGACTCGACAAACAAATTCGGTTGTGCTTAACGAAGATGGAAAACTCGTTTGTACGTTGTAGGCTCAATTGGAGGCCAATTTGGCTGCAATCCGAGAATACAATGATTTGAGTGATCAAACGGACTTCGCTTGTTTTCTAAGTTGCATGGAACCATAATAACGTCAAATGGGACATTTTTGACTCAACAAACAAGTTCGGTTGTGCTTAACAAAGAAGGAAAACTCGTTTGTACGTTGTAGGATCAATTGGAGGCCAATTTGGGTGCAATCCGAGAATACAAGGATTTGAGTGACCAAATGGACTCCGCTTGGTTTCTAACTCGTGTGGCACCATAATAACGTCAAATGGGACATTTTTGACTCAACAAACAAGTTCGGTTGTGCTTAACAAAGAAGGAAAACTCGTTTGTACGTTGTAGGCTCAATTGGAGGCCAATTTGGGAGCAATCCGAGAATACAAGGATTTGAGTGACCAAATGGACTCCGCTTGGTTTCTAACTCGCGTGACACCATAATAATGTTAAATGGGACATATTAGACTCAACAAACAAGTTTGGTTGTGCTTAACGAAGAAGGAAAACTCGTTTGTACGTTGTAGGCTCAATTGAAGGCCAATTTGGGTGCAATCCGAGAATACAAAGATTTGAGTGACCAAATGGACTCCGTTTGATTTCAATCCTCGCGTGGCACCATAATAACATCAAATGGGACTTGTTTGAAAAAAAAAAAAGGTTCGGTTGTGCTTAACGAATAAGGAACATTCGTTTGTACGTTGTAGTCTTAATTGGAGGCCAATTTGGGTGCAATCCGAGAATACAAAGATTTGAGTGACCAAATGGATTCCGCTTGGTTTCTAACTCGCGTGGCACCATAATAACTTTAAATGGGACACGTTTGAATCTACAAACAAGTTCGGGTGTGCTTAACGAAGAAGAAAACCTCGTTTGTACGTTGTAGGCTCAATTGGAGGCCAATTTGTGTTCAATCCGAGAATACACGGATTTGAGTGAGCAAATGGACTCCGTTTGATTTCAATCCTTGCGTGGCACCATAATAACGTCAAATGGGACATGTTTGACACAACAAAAAGGTTCGGTTGTGCTTAACGAATAAGAAAAACTCGTTTGTACGTTGTAGGCTCAATTGGAGGCCAATTTGGGTGCAATCCGAGAATACAAGGATTTGAGTGACCAAATGGACTCCGCTTGGTTTCTAACTTGCGTGGAACCATAATAACGTCAAATGGGACATGTTTGACTCAACAAACAAGTTCGTTTGTGCTTAACGAAGAAGGAAAACTCATGTGTACGTTGTAGGCTTGTTTGGAGGCCAATTTGGGTGCAATCCGAGAATACAAAGATTTGAGTGACCAAATGGACTCCGTTTGATTTCAATTCTCGCGTGCCACCATAATAACGTCAAATGGGACATGTTTGAAACAAGAAAAAGGTTCGGTTGTGTTAACGAATAAGGAAAACTCGTTTGTACGTTGTAGGCTCAATTGGAGGCCAATTTGGGTGCAATCCGAGAATACAAGGATTTGAGTGACCAAATGGACTCCGCTTGATTTCAATCCTCGTGTGGCAAAATAATAACGTCAAATGGGACATGTTTGACTCGACAAACAAATTCGGTTGTGCTTAAGGAAGACGGAAAACTCGTTTGTACGTTGTAGGCTCAATTGGAGGCCAATTTGGCTGCAATCCGAGAATACAATGATTTGAGTGACCAAACGGACTTCGCTTGTTTTCTAACTTGCATGGAACCATAATAACGTCAAATGGGACATTTTTGACTCAACAAACAAGTTCGGTTGTGCTTAACGAAGAAGGAAAACTCGTTTGTACGTTGTAGGATCAATTGGAGGCCAATTTGGGTGCAATCCGTGAATACAAAGATTTGAGTGACCAAATGGACTCCTTTTGATTTCAATCCTCACGCGGCACCATAATAATGTCAAATGAGACATCTTTGACTCAACAAACAAGTTCGGTTGTGCTTAACGAAGAAGGAAAACTCGTTTGTACGTTGTAGGCTTGTTTGGTGGCCAATTTGGGTGCAATCCGAGAATACAAGGATTTGAGTGACCAAATGGACTCCGCTTGGTTTCTAACTCGCGTGGCACCATAATAACGTCAAATGGGACATTTTTGACACTACAAACAAGTTCGGTTGTGCTTAACGAAGAAGGAAAACTCGTTTGTACGTTGTAGGCTCAATTGGACGCCAATTTGGTGCAATCCGAGAATACAAGAATTTGAGTGACCCAATGGACTCCGTTTGATTTCAATCCTCGCGTGGCACCATAATAACATCAAATGGGACATGTTTTACTCAATAAAAACGTTCGGTTTTGCTTAACGAAGAAGGAAAACTCGTTTGTACATTGTAGGCTCAATTGGAGGCCAATTTGGGAGCAATCCGAGAATACAAGGATTTGAGTGACCAAATGGACTCCGCTTGGTTTCTAACTCGCGTGACACCATAATAATGTTAAATGGGACATAATAGACTCAAAAAACAAGTTTGGTTGTGCCTAACGAAGAAGGAAAACTCGTTTGTACGTTGTAGGCTCAATTGGAGGCCAATTTGTGTTCAATCCGAGAATACACGGATTTGAGTGAGCAAATGGACTCCGTTTGATTTCAATCCTTGTGTGGCACCATAATAACGTCAAATGGGACATGTTTGACACAACAAAAAGGTTCGGTTGTGCTTAACGAATAAGAAAAACTCGTTTGTACGTTGTAGGCTCAATTGGAGGCCAATTTGGGTGCAATCCGAGAATACAAGGATTTGAGTGACCAAATGGACTCCGCTTGGTTTCTAACTCACGTGGAACCATAATAACGTCAAATGGGACATGTTTGACTCAACAAACAAGTTCGTTTGTGCTTAACGAAGAAGGAAAACTCATGTGTACGTTGTAGGCTTGTTTGGAGGCCAATTTGGGTGCAATCCGAGAATACAAAGATTTGAGTGACCAAATGGACTCCGTTTGATTTCAATTCTCGCGTGCCACCATAATAACATCAAATGGGACATGTTTGAAACAAGAAAAAGGTTCGGTTGTGTTAACGAATAAGGAAAACTCGTTTGTACGTTGTAGGCACAATTGGAGGCCAATTTGGGTGCAATCCGAGAATACAAGGATTTGAGTGACCAAATGGACTCCGCTTGATTTCAATCCTCGTGTGGCAAAATAATAACGTCAAATGGGACATGTTTGACTCGACAAACAAATTCGGTTGTGCTTAACGAAGATGGAAAACTCGTTTGTACGTTGTAGGCTCAATTGGAGGCCAATTTGGCTGCAATCCGAGAATACAATGATTTGAGTGATCAAACGGACTTCGCTTGTTTTCTAACTTGCATGGAACCATAATAACGTCAAATGGGACATTTTTGACTCAACAAACAAGTTCGGTTGTGCTTAACAAAGAAGGAAAACTCGTTTGTACGTTGTAGGATCAATTGGAGGCCAATTTGGGTGCAATCCGAGAATACAAGGATTTGAGTGACCAAATGGACTCCGCTTGGTTTCTAACTCGTGTGGCACCATAATAACGTCAAATGGGACAAGTTTGACACTACAAACAAGTTCGGTTGTGCTTAACGAAGAAGGAAAACTCGTTTGTACGTTGTAGGCTCAATTGGAGGCCAATTTGGGAGCAATCCGAGAATACAAGGATTTGAGTGACCAAATGGACTCCGCTTGGTTTCTAACTCGCGTGACACCATAATAATGTTAAATGGGACATATTAGACTCAACAAACAAGTTTGGTTGTGCTTAACGAAGAAGGAAAACTCGTTTGTACGTTGTAGGCTCAATTGAAGGCCAATTTGGGTGCAATCCGAGAATACAAAGATTTGAGTGACCAAATGGACTCCGTTTGATTTCAATCCTCGCGTGGCACCATAATAACATCAAATGGGACTTGTTTGAAAAAAAAAAAAGGTTCGGTTGTGCTTAACGAATAAGGAACATTCGTTTGTACGTTGTAGGCTTAATTGGAGGCCAATTTGGGTGCAATCCGAGAATACAAAGATTTGAGTGACCAAATGGATTCCGCTTGGTTTCTAACTCGCGTGGCACCATAATAACGTTAAATGGGACACGTTTGAATCTACAAACAAGTTCGGGTGTGCTTAACGAAGAAGAAAACCTCGTTTGTACGTTGTAGGCTCAATTGGAGGCCAATTTGTGTTCAATCCGAGAATACACGGATTTGAGTGAGCAAATGGACTCCGTTTGATTTCAATCCTTGCGTGGCACCATAATAACGTCAAATGGGACATGTTTGACACAACAAAAAGGTTCGGTTGTGCTTAACGAATAAGAAAAACTCGTTTGTACGTTGTAGGCTCAATTGGAGGCCAATTTGGGTGCAATCCGAGAATACAAGGATTTGAGTGACCAAATGGACTCCGCTTGGTTTCTAACTCGCGTGGAACCATAATAACGTCAAATGGGACATGTTTGACTCAACAAACAAGTTCGTTTGTGCTTAACGAAGAAGGAAAACTCATGTGTACGTTGTAGGCTTGTTTGGAGGCCAATTTGGGTGCAATCCGAGAATACAAAGATTTGAGTGACCAAATGGACTCCGTTTGATTTCAATTCTCGCGTGCCACCATAATAACATCAAATGGGACATGTTTGAAACAAGAAAAAGGTTCGGTTGTGTTAACGAATAAGGAAAACTCGTTTGTACGTTGTAGGCACAATTGGAGGCCAATTTGGGTGCAATCCGAGAATACAAGGATTTGAGTGACCAAATGGACTCCGCTTGATTTCAATCCTCGTGTGGCAAAATAATAACGTAAAATGGGACATGTTTGACTCGACAAACAAATTCGGTTGTGCTTAACGAAGATGGAAAACTCGTTTGTACGTTGTAGGCTCAATTGGAGGCCAATTTGGCTGCAATCCGAGAATACAATGATTTGAGTGATCAAACGGACTTCGCTTGTTTTCTAAGTTGCATGGAACCATAATAACGTCAAATGGGACATTTTTGACTCAACAAACAAGTTCGGTTGTGCTTAACAAAGAAGGAAAACTCGTTTGTACGTTGTAGGATCAATTGGAGGCCAATTTGGGTGCAATCCGAGAATACAAGGATTTGAATGACCAAATGGACTCCGCTTGGTTTCTAACTCGCGTGGCACCATAATAACGTCAAATGGGACATATTTGACTCTACAAACAAGTTCGGTTGTGCTTAACGAAGAAGGAAAACTCGTTTGTACGTTGTAGGCTCAATTGGAGGCCAATTTGGGTGCAATCCGAGAATACAAAGATTTGAGTGACCAAATGGACTCCATTTGATTTCAATCCTCGTGTGGCACCATAATAACATCAAATGGGACATGTTTGACAAAAAAAAAAGGTTCGTTTGTGCTTAACGAATAAGGAACACTCGTTTGTACGTTGTAGGCTTAATTGGAGGCCAATTTGGGTGCAATCCGAGAATACAAGGATTTGAGTGACCAAATGGATTCCGCTCGGTTTCTAACTCGCGTGGCACCATAATAACGTCAAATGGGACATGTTTGAATCTACAAACTAGTTCGGGTGTGCTTAACGAAGAAGAAAACCTCGTTTGTATGTTGTAGGCTCAATTGGAGGCCAATTTGTGTTCAATATGAGAATACACGGATTTGAGTGAGCAAATGGACTCCGTTTGATTTCAATCCTTGCGTGGCACCATAATAACGTCAAATGCGACATGTTCGACACAACAAAAATGTTCGGTTGTGCTTAACGAATAAGGAAAACTCGTTTGTACGTTGTAGGCTCAATTGGAGGCAAATTTGGGTGCAATCCGAGAATACAAGGATTTGAGTGACCAAATGGACTCCGCTTGGTTTCTAACTCTCGTGGAACCATAATAACGTCAAATGGGACATGTTTGAAACAACAAAAAGGTTCGGTTGTGTTAACGAATAAGGAAAACTCGTTTGTACGTTGTAGGCTCAATTGGAGGCCAATTTGGGTGCAATCCGAGAATACAAGGATTTGAGCGACCAAATGGACTCCGCTTGATTTCAATCCACGTGTGGCAAAATAATAACGTCAAATGGGACATGTTTGACTCGACAAACAAATTCGGTTGTGCTTAACGAAGACGGAAAACTCGTTTGTACGTTGTAGGCTCAATTGGAGGCCAATTTGGCTGCAATCCGAGAATACAATGATTTGAGTGACCAAACGGACTTCGCTTGTTTTCTAACTTGCATGGAACCATAATAACGTCAAACGGAACATTTTTGACTCAACAAACAAGTTCGGTTGTGCTTAACGAAGAAGGAAAACTCGTTTGTACGTTGTAGGATCAATTGGAGGCCAATTGGGGTGCAATCCGTGAATACAAAGATTTGAGTGACCAAATGGACTCCTTTTGATTTCAATCCTCGCGCGGCACCATAATAATGTCAAATGGGACATCTTTGACTCAACAAACAAGTTCAGTTGTGCTTAATGAAGAAGGAAAACTCGTTTGTACGTTGTAGGCTTGTTTGGAGGCCAATTTGGGTGCAATCCGAGAATACAAGGATTTGAGTGACCAAATGGACTCCACTTGGTTTCTAACTCGCGTGGCACCATAATAACGTCAAATGGGACATGTTTGACTCTACAAACAAGTTCGGTTGTGCTTAACGAAGAAGGAAAACTCGTTTGTACGTCGTAGGCTCAATTGGAGGCCAATTTGGGTACAATCCGAGAATACAAGGATTTGAGTGACCAAATAGACTCTGCTTGATTTCAATCCTTGCGTGGCACCATAATAATGTCAAATAGGACATGTTTGACTCAACAAAAAGGTTCGGTTGCTCTTAACGAAGAAGGAAAACTCGTTTGTACGTTGTAGGCTCAATTGGAGGCCAATTTGGGTGCAATCCGAAAATACATGGATTTGAGTGACCAAATGGACTCCGCTTGGTTTATAACTCGCATGGAACCATAATAACGTCAAATGGGACATTTTTTACTCAACAAACAAGTTCGGTTGTGCTTAACGAAGAAGGAAAACTCGTTTGTACGTTGTAGGATCAATTGGAGGCCAATTTGGGTGCAATCCGAGAATACAAAGATTTGAGTGACCAAATGGACTCCTTTTTATTTCAATAATCGCGCGGCACCATAATAATGTCAAATGGGACATATTTGAATCAACAAACAAGTTCGTTTGTGCTTAACGAAGAAAGAAAAATCGTTTGTACGTTGTAGGCTTGTTTGGAGTCCAATTTTGGGTGCAATCCGAGAATACAAGGATTTGAGTGACCAAATGGACTCCGCTTGGTTTCTAACTCGCGTGGCACCATAATAACGTCAAATGGGCCATGTTTGACTCGACAAACAAGTTTAGTTGTGCTTAACGAAGAAGGAAAACTTGTTTGTACTTTTAGGCTCAATTGGACGCCAATTTGGTGCAATCCGAGAATACAAGGATTTGAGTGACCAAATGGACTCCGTTTGATTTCAATCATCGCGTGGCACCATAATAACTTCAAATGGGACATGTTTTACTCAACAAATATATTCGGTTGTGCTTAACGAAGAAGGAAAACTCGTTTGTACGTTGTAGGCTCAATCGGAGGCCAATTTGGGAGCAATCCGAGAATACAAGGATTTGAGTGACCAAATGGACTCCGTTTGATTTCAATCCATGTGTGGCACCATAATAACGTCAAATGGGACATGTTTGACTCAACAAAAAGGTTCGGTTGTGCTTAACGAAGAACGAAAACTCGTTTCTACGTTGTACGCTCAATTGGAGGCCAATTTGGCTGCAATCCGAGAATACAAGGATTTAAGGGACCAAATGGACTCCGCTTGGTTTCTAACTCGCATTGAACCATAATAAAGTCAAATGGGACATGTTTGACTCAACAAACAAGTTCGGTTGTGCTTAACGAAGACGGAAAACTCGTTTGTACGTTGTAGGCTCAATTGGAGGCCAATTTGGCTGCAATCCGAGAATACAAGGATTTGAGTGACCAAATGGACTCCGCTTGGTTTCTAACTCGCATGGAACAATAATAACGTCAAATGGGACATTTTTGACTCAACAAACAAGTTCGGTTGTGCTTAACAAAGAAGAAAACTCGTTTGTATGTTGTAGGATCAATTGGAGGCCAATTTGGGTGCAATCCGAGAATACAAAGATTTGAGTGACCAAATGGACTCCTTTTGATTTCAATCCTCGCGCGGCACCATAATAATGTCAAATGGGACATCTTTGACTCAACAAACAAGTTTGGTTGTGCTTAACGAAGAAGGAAAACTCGTTTGTACGTTGTAGGCTCAATTGGAGGCCAATTTGGGTGCAATCTGAGAATACAAGGATTTGAGTGACCAAATAGACTCTGCTTGATTTCAATCCTTGTGTGGCACCATAATAACGTCAAATGGGACATGTTTGACTCAACAAAAAGGTTTGGTTGTGCTTAACGAAGAACGAAAACTCGTTTCTACGTTGTACGCTCAATTGGAGGCCAATTTGGGTGCAATCCGAGAATACAAGGATTTAAGGGACCAAATGGACTCCGCTTGGTTTCTAACTCGCATGGAACAATAATAACGTCAAATGGGACATTTTTGACTCAACAAACAAGTTCGGTTGTGCTTAACAAAGAAGGAAAACTCGTTTGTACGTTGTAGGATCAATTGGAGGCCAATTTGGGTGCAATCCGAGAATACAAGGATTTGAATGACCAAATGGACTCCGCTTGGTTTCTAACTCGCGTGGCACCATAATAACGTCAAATGGGACATATTTGACTCTACAAACAAGTTCATTTGTGCTTAACGAAGAAGGAAAACTCGTTTGTACGTTGTAGGCTCAATTGGAGGCCAATTTGGGTGCAATCCGAGAATACAAGGATTTGAGTGACCAAATAGACTCTGCTTGATTTCAATCCTTGTGTGGCACCATAATAACGTCAAATGGGACATGTTTGACTCAACAAGAAAGTTCGGTTGTGCTTAACGAAGAACGAAAACTCGTTTCTACGTTGTACGCTCAATTGGAGGCCAATTTGGGTGCAATCCGAGAATACAAGGATTTAAAGGACCAAATGGACTCCGCTTGGTTTCTAACTCGCATTGAACCATAATAACGTCAAATGGGACATGTTTGAATCAACAAACAAGTTCGGTTGTGCTTAACGAAGAAAGAAAAATCGTTTGTACGTTGTAGGCTTGTTTGGAGTCCAATTTTGGGTGCAATCCGAGAATACAAGGATTTGAGTGACCAAATGGACTCCGCTTGGTTTCTAACTCGCGTGGCACCATAATAACGTCAAATGGGCCATGTTTGACTCGACAAACAAGTTTAGTTGTGCTTAACGAAGAAGGAAAACTTGTTTGTACTTTTAGGCTCAATTGGACGCCAATTTGGTGCAATCCGAGAATACAAGGATTTGAGTGACCAAATGGACTCCGTTTGATTTCAATCCTCGCGTGGCACCATAATAACTTCAAATGGGACATGTTTTACTCAACAAATATATTCGGTTGTGCTTAACGAAGAAGGAAAACTCGTTTGTACGTTGTAGGCTCAATCGGAGGCCAATTTGGGAGCAATCCGAGAATACAAGGATTTGAGTGACCAAATGGACTCCGTTTGATTTCAATCCATGTGTGGCACCATAATAACGTCAAATGGGACATGTTTGACTCAACAAAAAGGTTCGGTTGTGCTTAACGAAGAACGAAAACTCGTTTCTACGTTGTACGCTCAATTGGAGGCCAATTTGGCTGCAATCCGAGAATACAAGGATTTAAGGGACCAAATGGACTCCGCTTGGTTTCTAACTCGCATTGAACCATAATAAAGTCAAATGGGACATGTTTGACTCAACAAACAAGTTCGGTTGTGCTTAACGAAGACGGAAAACTCGTTTGTACGTTGTAGGCTCAATTGGAAGCCAATTTGGCTGCAATCCGAGAATACAAGGATTTGAGTGACCAAATGGACTCCGCTTGGTTTCTAACTCGCATGGAACAATAATAACGTCAAATGGGACATTTTTGACTCAACAAACAAGTTCGGTTGTGCTTAACAAAGAAGGAAAACTCGTTTGTATGTTGTAGGATCAATTGGAGGCCAATTTGGGTGCAATCCGAGAATACAAAGATTTGAGTGACCAAATGGACTCCTTTTGATTTCAATCCTCGCGCGGCACCATAATAATGTCAAATGGGACATCTTTGACTCAACAAACAAGTTTGGTTGTGCTTAACGAAGAAGGAAAACTCGTTTGTACGTTGTAGGCTCAATTGGAGGCCAATTTGGGTGCAATCCGAGAATACAAGGATTTGAGTGACCAAATAGACTCTGCTTGATTTCAATCCTTGTGTGGCACCATAATAACGTCAAATGGGACATGTTTGACTCAACAAAAAGGTTTGGTTGTGCTTAACGAAGAACGAAAACTCGTTTCTACGTTGTACGCTCAATTGGAGGCCAATTTGGGTGCAATCCGAGAATACAAGGATTTAAGGGACCAAATGGACTCCGCTTGGTTTCTAACTCGCATGGAACAATAATAACGTCAAATGGGACATTTTTGACTCAACAAACAAGTTCGGTTGTGCTTAACAAAGAAGGAAAACTCGTTTGTACGTTGTAGGATCAATTGGAGGCCAATTTGGGTGCAATCCGAGAATACAAGGATTTGAATGACCAAATGGACTCCGCTTGGTTTCTAACTCGCGTGGCACCATAATAACGTCAAATGGGACATATTTGACTCTACAAACAAGTTCGGTTGTGCTTAACGAAGAAAAAAAACTCGTTTGTACGTTGTAGGCTCAATTGGAGGCCAATTTGGGTGCAATCCGAGAATACAAGGATTTGAGTGACCAAATAGACTCTGCTTGATTTCAATCCTTGTGTGGTACCATAATAACGTCAAATGGGACATGTTTGACTCAACAAAAAAGTTCGGTTGTGCTTAACGAAGAACGAAAACTCGTTTCTACGTTGTACGCTCAATTGGAGGCCAATTTGGGTGCAATCCGAGAATACAAGGATTTAAGGGACCAAATGGACTCCGCTTGGTTTCTAACTCGCATTGAACCATAATAACGTCAAATGGGACATGTTTGACTCAACAAACAAGTTCGGTTGTGCTTAACGAAGACGGAAAACTCGTTTGTACGTTGTAGGCTCAATTGGAGGCCAATTTGGCTGCAATCCGAGAATACAAGGATTTGAGTGACCAAATGGACTCCGCTTGGTTTCTAACTCGCATGGCACCATAATAACGTCAAATGGGCCATGTTTGACTTGACAAACAAGTTTAGTTGTGCTTAACGAAGAAGGAAAACTTGTTTGTACTTTTAGGCTCAATTGGACGCCAATTTGGTGCAATCCGAGAATACAAGGATTTGAGTGACCAAATGGACTCCGTTTGATTTCAATCCTCGCGTGGCACCATAATAACTTCAAATGGGACATGTTTTACTCAACAAATATATTCGGTTGTGTTTAACGAAGAAGGAAAACTCGTTTGTACGTTGTAGGCTCAATCGGAGGCCAATTTGGGAGCAATCCGAGAATACAAGGATTTGAGTGACCAAATGGACTCCGTTTGATTTCAATCCATGTGTGGCACCATAATAACGTCAAATGGGACATGTTTGACTCAACAAAAAGGTTCGGTTGTGCTTAACGAAGAACGAAAACTCGTTTCTACGTTGTACGCTCAATTGGAGGCCAATTTGGCTGCAATCCGAGAATACAAGGATTTAAGGGACCAAATGGACTCCGCTTGGTTTCTAACTCGCATTGAACCATAATAAAGTCAAATGGGACATTTTTGACTCAACAAACAAGTTCGGTTGTGCTTAACGAAGACGGAAAACTCGTTTGTACGTTGTAGGCTCAATTGGAGGCCAATTTGGCTGCAATCCGAGAATACAAGGATTTGAGTGACCAAATGGACTCCGCTTGGTTTCTAACTCGCATGGAACAATAATAACGTCAAATGGGACATTTTTGAATGAACAAACAAGTTCGGTTGTGCTTAACAAAGAAGGAAAACTCGTTTGTATGTTGTAGGATCAATTGGAGGCCAATTTGGGTGCAATCCGAGAATACAAAGATTTGAGTGACCAAATGGACTCCTTTTGATTTCAATCCTCGCGCGGCACCATAATAATGTCAAATGGGACATCTTTGACTCAACAAACAAGTTTGGTTGTGCTTAACGAAGAAGGAAAACTCGTTTGTACGTTGTAGGCTCAATTGGAGGCCAATTTGGGTGCAATCCGAGAATACAAGGATTTGAGTGACCAAATAGACTCTGCTTGATTTCAATCCTTGTGTGGCACCATAATAACGTCAAATGGGACATGTTTGACTCAACAAAAAGGTTCGGTTGTGCTTAACGAAGAACGAAAACTCGTTTCTACGTTGTACGCTCAATTGGAGGCCAATTTGGGTGCAATCCGAGAATACAAGGATTTAAGGGACCAAATGGACTCCGCTTGGTTTCTAACTCGCATGGAACAATAATAACGTCAAATGGGACATTTTTGACTCAACAAACAAGTTCGGTTGTGCTTAACAAAGAAGGAAAACTCGTTTGTACGTTGTAGGATCAATTGGAGGCCAATTTGGGTGCAATCCGAGAATACAAGGATTTGAATGACCAAATGGACTCCGCTTGGTTTCTAACTCGCGTGGCACCATAATAAGGTCAAATGGGACATATTTGACTCTACAAACAAGTTCGGTTGTGCTTAACGAAGAAGGAAAACTCGTTTGTACGTTGTAGGCTCAATTGGAGGCCAATTTGGGTGCAATCCGAGAATACAAGGATTTGAGTGACCAAATAGACTCTGCTTGATTTCAATCCTTGTGTGGCACCATAATAACGTCAAATGGGACATGTTTGACTCAACAAAAAAGTTCGGTTGTGCTTAACGAAGAACGAAAACTCGTTTCTACGTTGTACGCTCAATTGGAGGCCAATTTGGGTGCAATCCGAGAATACAAGGATTTAAGGGACCAAATGGACTCCGCTTGGTTTCTAACTCGCATTGAACCATAATAACGTCAAATGGGACATGTTTGACTCAAAAAACAAGTTCGGTTGTGCTTAACGAAGACGAAAAACTCGTTTGTACGTTGTAGGCTCAATTGGAGGACAATTTGGCTGCAATCCGAGAATACAAGGATTTGAGTGACCAAATGGACTCCGCTTGGTTTCTAACTCGCATGGCACCATAATAACGTCAAATGGGCCATGTTTGACTCGACAAACAAGTTTAGTTGTGCTTAACGAAGAAGGAAAACTCGTTTGTATGTTGTAGGATCAATTGGAGGCCTATTTGGGTGCAATCCGAGAATACAAAGATTTGAGTGACCAAATGGACTCCTTTTGATTTCAATCCTCGCGCGGCACCATAATAATGTCAAATGGGACATGTTTGACTCAACAAACAAGTTTGGTTGTGCTTAACGAAGAAGGAAAACTCGTTTGTACGTTGTAGGCTCAATTGGAGGCCAATTTGGGTGCAATCCGAGAATACAAGGATTTGAGTGACCAAATAGACTCTGCTTTATTTCAATCCTTGTGTGGCACCATAATAACGTCAAATGGGACATGTTTGACTCAACAAAAAGGTTCGGTTGTGCTTAACGAAGAACGAAAACTCGTTTCTACGTTGTACGCTCAATTGGAGGCCAATTTGGGTGCAATCCGAGAATACAAGGATTTAAGGGACCAAATGGACTCCGCTTGGTTTCTAACTCGCATGGAACAATAATAACGTCAAATGGGACATTTTTGACTCAACAAACAAGTTCGGTTGTGCTTAACAAAGAAGGAAAACTCGTTTGTACGTTGTAGGATCAATTGGAGGCCAATTTGGGTGCAATCCGAGAATACAAGGATTTGAATGACCAAATGGACTCCGCTTGGTTTCTAACTCGCGTGGCACCATAATAAGGTCAAATGGGACATATTTGACTCTACAAACAAGTTCGGTTGTGCTTAACGAAGAAGGAAAACTCGTTTGTACGTTGTAGGCTCAATTGGAGGCCAATTTGGGTGCAATCCGAGAATACAAGGATTTGAGTGACCAAATAGACTCTGCTTGATTTCAATCCTTGTGTGGCACCATAATAACGTCAAATGGGACATGTTTGACTCAACAAAAAAGTTCGGTTGTGCTTAACGAAGAACGAAAACTCGTTTCTACGTTGTACGCTCAATTGGAGGCCAATTTGGGTGCAATCCGAGAATACAAGGATTTAAGGGACCAAATGGACTCCGCTTGGTTTCTAACTCGCATTGAACCATAATAACGTCAAATGGGACATGTTTGACTCAAAAAACAAGTTCGGTTGTGCTTAACGAAGACGAAAAACTCGTTTGTACGTTGTAGGCTCAATTGGAGGACAATTTGGCTGCAATCCGAGAATACAAGGATTTGAGTGACCAAATGGACTCCGCTTGGTTTCTAACTCGCATGGCACCATAATAACGTCAAATGGGCCATGTTTGACTCGACAAACAAGTTTAGTTGTGCTTAACGAAGAAGGAAAACTCGTTTGTATGTTGTAGGATCAATTGGAGGCCTATTTGGGTGCAATCCGAGAATACAAAGATTTGAGTGACCAAATGGACTCCTTTTGATTTCAATCCTCGCGCGGCACCATAATAATGTCAAATGGGACATGTTTGACTCAACAAACAAGTTTGGTTGTGCTTAACGAAGAAGGAAAACTCGTTTGTACGTTGTAGGCTCAATTGGAGGCCAATTTGGGTGCAATCCGAGAATACAAGGATTTGAGTGACCAAATAGACTCTGCTTTATTTCAATCCTTGTGTGGCACCATAATAACGTCAAATGGGACATGTTTGACTCAACAAAAAGGTTCGGTTGTGCTTAACGAAGAACGAAAACTCGTTTCTACGTTGTACGCTCAATTGGAGGCCAATTTGGGTGCAATCCGAGAATACAAGGATTTAAGGGACCAAATGGACTCCGCTTGGTTTCTAACTCGCATGGAACAATAATAACGTCAAATGGGACATTTTTGACTCAACAAACAAGTTCGGTTGTGCTTAACAAAGAAGGAAAACTCGTTTGTACGTTGTAGGATCAATTGGAGGCCAATTTGGGTGCAATCCGAGAATACAAGGATTTGAATGACCAAATGGACTCCGATTGGTTTCTAACTCGCGTGGCACCATAATAACGTCAAATGGGACATATTTGACTCTACAAACAAGTTCGGTTGTGCTTAACGAAGAAGGAAAACTCGTTTGTACGTTGTAGGCTCAATTGGAGGCCAATTTGGGTGCAATCCGAGAATACAAGGATTTGAGTGACCAAATAGACTCTGCTTGATTTCAATCCTTGTGTGGCAAGATAATAACGTCAAATGGGACATGTTTGACTCAACAAAAAAGTTCGGTTGTGCTTAACGAAGAACGAAAACTCGTTTCTACGTTGTACGCTCAATTGGAGGCCAATTTGGGTGCAATCCGAGAATACAAGGATTTAAGGAACCAAATGGACTCCGCTTGGTTTCTAACTCACATTGAACCATAATAATGTCAAATGGGACATGTTTGACTCAACAAACAAGTTCGGTTGTGCTTAACGAAGACGAAAAACTCGTTTGTACGTTGTAGGCTCAATTGGAGGCCAATTTGGCTGCAATCCGAGAATACAAGGATTTGAGTGACCAAATGGACTCCGCTTGGTTTCTAACTCGCATGGAACAATAATAACGTCAAATGGGACATTTTTGACTCAACAAAAAAGTTCGGTTGTGCTTAACAAAGAAGGAAAACTCGTTTGTACGTTGTAGGATCAATTGGAGGCCAATTTGGGTGCAATCCGAGAATACAAAGATTTGAGTGAGCAAATGGACTCCGTTTGATTTCAATCCATGTGTGGCACCATAATGACGTCAAATGGGACATGTTTGACTCAACAAAAAGGTTCGGTTGTGCTTAACGAAGAAGGAAAACTCGTTTGTACGTTGTAGGCTCAATTGGAGGCCAATTTGGGTGCAATCCGAGAATAAAAGGATTTGAGTGACCAAATGGACTCCGCTTGGTTTCTAACTCGTGTGACACCATAATAATGTTAAATGGGACATATTAGACTCAACAAACAAGTTTGGTTGTGCTTAACGAAGAAGGAAAACTCGTTTGTACGTTGTAGGCTCAATTGGAGGCCAATTTGGGTGCAATCCGAGAATACAAAGATTTGAGTGACCAAATGGACTCCGTTTGATTTCAATCCTCGCGTGGCACCATAATAACATCAAATGGGACATGTTTGACAAAAAACAAAGGTTCGGTTGTGCTTAACGAATAAGGAACCCTCGTTTGTACGTTGTAGGCTTAATTGGAGGCCAATTTGGGTGCAATCCGAGAATACAAGGATTTGAGTGACCAAATGGATTCCGCTTGGTTTCTAACTCGTGTGGCACCATAATAACGTCAAATGTGACATGTTTGAATCTACAAACATGTTCGGGTGTGCTTAACGAAGAAGAAAAACTCGTTTGTACGTTGTAGGCTCAATTGGAGGCCAATTTGTGTTCAATCCGAGAATACACGGATTTGAGTGAGCAAATGGACTCCGTTTGATTTAATTCCTTGCATGGCACCATAATAACTACAAATGGGACATTTTTTATTCAACAAAAAGGTTCGGTTGTTCTTAACAAAGAAGGAAAACTCGTTTGTACGTTGTAGGCTCAATTGGAGGCCAATTTGGGTGCAATCCGAGAATACAAGGATTTGAGTGACCAAATGGACTCTGCTTGATTTCAATCCTTGCGTGGCACCATAATAACGTCGAATGGGACATGTTTGAATCAACAAAAAGGTTCGGTTGTGCTTAACGAAGAAGGAAAACTCGTTTGTACGTTGTAGGCTCAATTGGAGGCCAATTTGGGTGCAATCCGAGAATACAAGGATTTAAGGGACAAAATGGACTCCGCTTGGTTTCTAACTCGCATTGAACCATAATAACGTCAAATGGGACATTTTTGACTCAACATACAAGTTCGGTTGTGCTTAACGAAGAAGGAAAACTCGTTTGTACGTTGTAGGCTAAATTGGAGGCCAATTTGGGTGCAATCCGAGAATACAAGGATTTGAGTGACCAAATGGACTCCGCTTGGTTTCTAACTCACATGGAACCATAATAACGTCAAATGGGAAATGTTTGACTCAACAAAAAAGTTTGTTTGTGCTTAACTAAGAAGCAAAACTCGTTTGTACGTTGTAGGCTCAATTAGAGGCCAATTTGGGTGCAATCCGAGAATACAAAGATTTGAGTGACCAAATGGACTCCGTTTGATATCAATCCTCGCGTGGCACCATAATAACGTCAAATGGGACATGTTTGACTCAACAAAAAGGTTCGGTTGTGCTTAACGAATAAGGAAAACTCGTTTGTACGTTGTAGGCTCAATTGGAGGCCAATTTGGGTGCAATTTGAGAATACAAGGATTTGAGTGACCAAATGGACTCCGCTTGGTTTCTAACTCGCGTGACACCATAATAATTTTAAATGGGACATATTAGACTCAACAAACAAGTTTGGTTCTGCTTAACGAAGAAGGAAAACTCGTTTGTACGTTGTAGGCTCAATTGGAGGCCAATTTGGGTGCAATCCAAGAATACAAAGATTTGAGTGACCAAATGGACTCCGTTTGATTTCAATCCACGCGTGGCACCATAATAACATCAAATGGGACATTTTTTACTCAACAAAAAGGTTCGGTTGTTCTTAACAAAGAAGGAAAACTCGTTTGTACGTTGTAGGCTCAATCGGAGGCCAATTTGGGTGCAATCCGAGAATACAAGGATTTGAGTGACCAAATGGACTCTGCTTGATTTCAATCCTTGCGTGGCACCATAATAACATCGAATGGGACATGTTTGACTCAACAAAAAGGTTCGCTTGTGCTTAACGAAGAAGGAAAACTCGTTTGTACGTTGTAGGCTCAATTGGAGGCCAATTTGGGTGCAATCCGAGAATACAAGGATTTAAGGGACAAAATGGACTCCGCTTGGTTTCTAACTCGCATTGAACCATAATAACGTCAAATGGGACATGTTTGACTCAACATACAAGTTCGGTTGTGCTTAACGAAGAAGGAAAACTCGTTTGTACGTTGTAGGCTCAATTGGAGGCCAATTTGGGTGCAATCCGAGAATACAAAGATTTGAGTGACCAAATGGACTTCGCTTGATTTCTAACTCGCATTGAACCATAATAACGTCAAATCGGACATTTTGGACTCAACAAACAAGTTCGGTTGTGCTTAACGAAGAAGGAAAACTCGTTTGTACGTTGTAGGATCAATTGGAGGCCAATTTGGGTGCAATCCGAGAATACAAAGATTTGAGTGACAAAATGGACTCCTTTTGATTTCAATCCTCACGCGGCACCATAATAATGTCAAATGGGACATCTTTGACTCAACAAACAAGTTCGGTTGTGCTTAACGAAGAAGGAAAACTCGTTTGTACATTGTAGGCTTGTTTGGAGGCCAATTTGGGTGCAATCCGAGAATACAAGGATTTGAGTGACCAAATGGACTCCGCTTGGTTTCTAACTTTCGTGGCACCATAATAATTTCAAATGGGACATCTTTGACTCAAAAAAAAAGTTCGGTTGTGCTTAACGAAGAAGGAAAACTCGTTTGTACGTTGTAGGCTTGTTTGGAGGCCAATTTGGGTGCAATCCGAGAATACAAGGATTTGAGTGACCAAATGGACTCCGCTTGGTTTCTAAATCGCGTGGCACCATAATGACGTCAAATGGGACATGTTTGACTTTAAAAATAAGTTCGGTTGTGCTTAACGAAGAAGGAAAACTCGTTTGTACGTTGTAGGCTCAATTGGACGCCAATTTGGTGCAATCCGAGAATACAAGGATTTGAGTGACCAAATGGACTCCATTTGATTTCAATTCACGTGTGGCACCATAATAATGTCAAATGGGACATGTTTGACTCAACAAAAAGGTTCGGTTGTGCTTAACGAAGAAGGAAAACTCGTTTCTACGTTGTACGCTCAATTGGAGGCCAATTTAGGTGCAATCCGAGAATACAAGGATTTGAGTGACCAAATGGACTCCGCTTGGTTTCTAACTCACATGGAACCATAATAACGTCAAATGGGACATGTTTGACTCAACAAACAAGTTCGTTTGTGCTTAACGAAGAAGGAAAACTCGTTTGTACGTTGTAGGCTCAATTGGAGGCCAATTTCGGTGCAATCCGAGAATACAAAGATTTGAGTGAACAAATGGACTCCGTTTGATATCAATCCTCGCGTGGCACCATAATAACGTCAAATGCGACATGTTTGACTCATCAAAAAGGTTCGGTTGTGCTTAACGAAGAAGGAAAACTCGTTTGTACGTTGTAGGCTCAATTGGAGGTCAATTTGGGTGCAATCCGAGAATACAAGGATTTGAGTGACTAAATGGACTCCGCTTCGTTTCTAACTCGCGTGGCACCATAATAACGTCAAATCGGACATGTTTTACTCTACAAACAAGTTCGGTTGTGCTTAACAATGAAGGAAAACTCGTTTGTACGTTGTAGGCTCAATTGGACGCCAATTTGGTGCAATCCGAGAATACAAGGATTTGAGTGACCAAATGGACTCCGCTTGGTTTCTAACTCGCGTGGCACCATAATAACGTCAAATGGGACTTTTTTGACTCAAAAAACTAGTTTGTTTGTGCTTAACGAAGAAGGAAAACTCGTTTGTACGTTGTAGGCTCAATTGGAGGCCAAGTTGGGAGCAATCCGAGAATACACGGATTTGAGTGACCAAATGGATTCCGTTTGATTTCAATCTTTGCGTGGCACATTAATAACATCAAATGGGACATATTTGACTCAACAAACAAGTTCGGTTGTGCTTAACGAAGAAGGAAAACTCGTTTGTACGTTGTAGGCTCAATTGGAGGCCAATTTGGGTGCAATCCGAGAATACAAAGATTTGAGTGACCAAATGGACTCCGTTTGATTTCAATCCTCGCGTGGCACCATAATAACATCAAATGGGACATGTTTGACAAAAAACAAAGGTTCGGTTGTGCTTAACGAATAAGGAACCCTCGTTTGTACGTTGTAGGCTTAATTGGAGGCCAATTTGGGTGCAATCCGAGAATACAAGGATTTGAGTGACCAAATGGATTCCGCTTGGTTTCTAACTCGTGTGGCACCATAATAACGTCAAATGTGACATGTTTGAATCTACAAACATGTTCGGGTGTGCTTAACGAAGAAGAAAAACTCGTTTGTACGTTGTAGGCTCAATTGGAGGCCAATTTGTGTTCAATCCGAGAATACACGGATTTGAGTGAGCAAATGGACTCCGTTTGATTTAATTCCTTGCATGGCACCATAATAACTACAAATGGGACATTTTTTATTCAACAAAAAGGTTCGGTTGTTCTTAACAAAGAAGGAAAACTCGTTTGTACGTTGTAGGCTCAATTGGAGGCCAATTTGGGTGCAATCCGAGAATACAAGGATTTGAGTGACCAAATGGACTCTGCTTGATTTCAATCCTTGCGTGGCACCATAATAACGTCGAATGGGACATGTTTGAATCAACAAAAAGGTTCGGTTGTGCTTAACGAAGAAGGAAAACTCGTTTGTACGTTGTAGGCTCAATTGGAGGCCAATTTGGGTGCAATCCGAGAATACAAGGATTTAAGGGACAAAATGGACTCCGCTTGGTTTCTAACTCGCATTGAACCATAATAACGTCAAATGGGACATTTTTGACTCAACATACAAGTTCGGTTGTGCTTAACGAAGAAGGAAAACTCGTTTGTACGTTGTAGGCTAAATTGGAGGCCAATTTGGGTGCAATCCGAGAATACAAGGATTTGAGTGACCAAATGGACTCCGCTTGGTTTCTAACTCACATGGAACCATAATAACGTCAAATGGGAAATGTTTGACTCAACAAAAAAGTTTGTTTGTGCTTAACAAAGAAGCAAAACTCGTTTGTACGTTGTAGGCTCAATTAGAGGCCAATTTGGGTGCAATCCGAGAATACAAAGATTTGAGTGACCAAATGGACTCCGTTTGATATCAATCCTCGCGTGGCACCATAATAACGTCAAATGGGACATGTTTGACTCAACAAAAAGGTTCGGTTGTGCTTAACGAATAAGGAAAACTCGTTTGTACGTTGTAGGCTCAATTGGAGGCCAATTTGGGTGCAATTTGAGAATACAAGGATTTGAGTGACCAAATGGACTCCGCTTGGTTTCTAACTCGCGTGACACCATAATAATTTTAAATGGGACATATTAGACTCAACAAACAAGTTTGGTTCTGCTTAACGAAGAAGGAAAACTCGTTTGTACGTTGTAGGCTCAATTGGAGGCCAATTTGGGTGCAATCCAAGAATACAAAGATTTGAGTGACCAAATGGACTCCGTTTGATTTCAATCCACGCGTGGCACCATAATAACATCAAATGGGACATTTTTTACTCAACAAAAAGGTTCGGTTGTTCTTAACAAAGAAGGAAAACTCGTTTGTACGTTGTAGGCTCAATCGGAGGCCAATTTGGGTGCAATCCGAGAATACAAGGATTTGAGTGACCAAATGGACTCTGCTTGATTTCAATCCTTGCGTGGCACCATAATAACATCGAATGGGACATGTTTGACTCAACAAAAAGGTTCGCTTCGAATGGGACATGTTTGACTCAACAAAAAGGTTCGCTTGTGCTTAACGAAGAAGGAAAACTCGTTTGTACGTTGTAGGCTCAATTGGAGGCCAATTTGGGTGCAATCCGAGAATACAAGGATTTAAGGGACAAAATGGACTCCGCTTGGTTTCTAACTCGCATTGAACCATAATAACGTCAAATGGGACATGTTTGACTCAACATACAAGTTCGGTTGTGCTTAACGAAGAAGGAAAACTCGTTTGTACGTTGTAGGCTCAATTGGAGGCCAATTTGGGTGCAATCCGAGAATACAAAGATTTGAGTGACCAAATGGACTTCGCTTGATTTCTAACTCGCATTGAACCATAATAACGTCAAATCGGACATTTTTGACTCAACAAACAAGTTCGGTTGTGCTTAACGAAGAAGGAAAACTCGTTTGTACGTTGTAGGATCAATTGGAGGCCAATTTGGGTGCAATCTGAGAATACAAAGATTTGAGTGACAAAATGGACTCCTTTTGATTTCAATCCTCACGCGGCACCATAATAATGTCAAATGGGACATCTTTGACTCAACAAACAAGTTCGGCTGTGCTTAACGAAGAAGGAAAACTCGTTTGTACATTGTAGGCTTGTTTGGAGGCCAATTTGGGTGCAATCCGAGAATACAAGGATTTGAGTGACCAAATGGACTCCGCTTGGTTTCTAACTTTCGTGGCACCATAATAATTTCAAATGGGACATCTTTGACTAAAAAAAAAAGTTCGGTTGTGCTTAACGAAGAAGGAAAACTCGTTTGTACGTTGTAGGCTTGTTTGGAGGCCAATTTGGGTGCAATCCGAGAATACAAGGATTTGAGTGATCAAATGGACTCCGCTTGGTTTCTAAATCGCGTGGCACCATAATGACGTCAAATGGGACATGTTTGACTTTAAAAATAAGTTCGGTTGTGCTTAACGAAGAAGGAAAACTCGTTTGTACGTTGTAGGATCAATTGGACGCCAATTTGGTGCAATCCGAGAATACAAGGATTTGAGTGACCAAATGGACTCCATTTGATTTCAATTCACGTGTGGCACCATAATAATGTCAAATGGGACATGTTTGACTCAACAAAAAGGTTCGGTTGTGCTTAACGAAGAAGGAAAACTCGTTTCTACGTTGTACGCTCAATTGGAGGCCAATTTAGGTGCAATCCGAGAATACAAGGATTTGAGTGACCAAATGGACTCCGCTTGGTTTCTAACTCACATGGAACCATAATAACGTCAAATGGGACATGTTTGACTCAACAAACAAGTTCGTTTGTGCTTAACGAAGAAGGAAAACTCGTTTGTACGTTGTAGGCTCAATTGGAGGCCAATTTCGGTGCAATCCGAGAATACAAAGATTTGAGTGAACAAATGGACTCCGTTTGATATCAATCCTCGCGTGGCACCATAATAACGTCAAATGCGACATGTTTGACTCAACAAAAAGGTTCGGTTGTGCTTAACGAAGAAGGAAAACTCGTTTGTACGTTGTAGGCTCAATTGGAGGTCAATTTGGGTGCAATCCGAGAATACAAGGATTTGAGTGACTAAATGGACTCCGCTTCGTTTCTAACTCGCGTGGCACCATAATAACATCAAATCGGACATGTTTTACTCTACAAACAAGTTCGGTTGTGCTTAACAATGAAGGAAAACTCGTTTGTACGTTGTAGGCTCAATTGGACGCCAATTTGGTGCAATCCGAGAATACAAGGATTTGAGTGACCAAATGGACTCCGCTTGGTTTCTAACTCGCGTGGCACCATAATAACGTCAAATGGGACTTTTTTGACTCAAAAAACTAGTTTGTTTGTGCTTAACGAAGAAGGAAAACTCGTTTGTACGTTGTAGGCTCAATTGGAGGCCAAGTTGGGAGCAATCCGAGAATACACGGATTTGAGTGACCAAATGGATTCCGTTTGATTTCAATCTTTGCGTGGCACATTAATAACATCAAATGGGACATATTTGACTCAACAAACAAGTTCGGTTGTGCTTAACGAAGAAGGAAAACTCGTTTGTACGTTGTAGGCTCAATTGGAGGACAATTTGGGTGCAATCCTAGTATACAAGGATTTGAGTGAGCAAATGGACTCCGTTTGATTTCAATATTTGTGTGGCACCATATTAACGTCAAATGGGACATGTTCGACTCAAAAAAAAGTTTGGTTCTGGTTAACGAAGAAGGAAAACTCGTTTGTACGTTGTAGGCTCAATTGGAGGCCAATTTGGGTGCAATCCGAGAATACAAGGATTTGAGTGAGCAAATGGACTCCGTTTGATTTCAATCCTCATGTGGCACCATAATAACGTCAAATGGGACATGTTGGACTAAACAAAAAGGTTCGGTTGTGCTTAACAAAGAAGGTAAACTCGTTTGTATGTTGTAGGCTCAATTGGAGAATTTAAAGCCGGTATGAATTGATGATTCAGTCCACACTGTCTCAACCACCTCCCTCTTATTCCTCGGGGGGAGAGGGGTCTAGGGTTAGAGGAACAGCCCCTTGCGCACAGGACGAGCCACAACAGCAGCTAGATGGTGAAACTAACATCGCACTTGGAGGAACACACATCGCACATGGACATGGACAGATTCAGCATGCAGCTAGCTTGGGAACCATGGAGGATACACTACAACCGAAAGATGCAGCCCATTCAGGACAGGATGCAGTCCATTCAGGACAGGGAAACAAACGTCTGAGCTGGGTATCCCTGTTTGCAAATCAGACTACAGGAGGAATCACCAAATTGAAATATGTTCCACCTCCTGTGATAGACGGTAAGAGAATCATTCATATTAATAGATCTGAACATGCAGCTAGACTAAAAGAATGTGAAAGCTATTTTATTGGCAATTTTGTGGGGAAGAGACTAGCTTATGGGTTTGTCAAAGAAAAATTGAAAAAAATTTGGGGTTTAAAAAGTGATTTCGAAATGTCGATCTATGGGGATAGAGCTTTCGTGTTTAAATTCCATAATGAAGATGACAAACTGAAGGTTATGGAAGTAGGACCTGTCTACATTGCAAGTCGAATCTTCATTATCAGGCCATGGGAACCATACTTGGAGGATGATGTTGAAGCAATAAATTCAGTTCCTATATGGGTTAATCTGAGAAGAGTCCCCCTGTTCTTATGGAGCCCGGAGGGCCTACAAACAGTTGCGAGTGCCATTGGAAACCCGATCATGCTTGATAAAGCAACCGAGAACTGAACCAGACTATCTTATGCTCGAGTCTGCATTGAGATGGACGCGAAAAGTTCATTCCCAGAGTGCATTCCTATTACCATTGATGATGGCAGGTCGATCAATGTCAGTGTTGAATACTCATGGAAACCAGCTAGGTGTAGTCATTGTGCAGGCTTTGGACATTCGTCCACGAGCTGTCCAAAACAAAAAAAAACAAAGGGGCAGGGTCCTAAATACTGGCGAGCAACCACACAAGGTAGAAGAGACCCGGAGGATCACACAGTAGATCACAATGCAACTCAGGACAATGCAACTCAGGACAATGCAATTGAGGTTGAGGACAATGCAACTCATGGCAATGGTCTTGAGAACACTGCAATTGAGATCAATGATGCTGAGGACAATGTATTCAGTACTACTGCAGAGGATGCATCTGCGGCAGGATGGCTGATTGCACGAGGAAAGCACTCGTTCAAACCAAATAAGCAAACTATTGCGCAGCCTAATACACAGGATGCGAACATGCAGCAACATGCAACATGCAGCAAGTCAGCAGGGCATAACTCGGTCCAGGACCTCAACAGGACAGCAGTAAAATGCAACAAGTCAGCAGGACAGACCAGCAGACAGAACCAGGAACAAGGTAGCACCAATGAGGCCATGCCCCGCAGTGAGAAACAACGCAGCAAGGACAAGCAGGGCCTGAATCCGGGTGACACCAACCCAGTAGATCAGCAAAAGGAAATTAACATTGCTCAGGTCCCCAATGATACCCAGGTTAATATGGGACAGACTATGACGGAATCTACTCCAACTGAGAATGCAGGACAGCATACTCAGGATCCTACATGTGCAGACAATGCAGGACAGAAACCAAAACTAGACAACAATTCCAGCAAACTTATTCAGTCCAACATACCTGTAAGAGCTGCTCCAAATCAACACAGATCATCAAAGAGGATCAAACAGGGAAAACTCAAACCTTCGACACAAGGGGGTAAAAAAGCTGGAAATAATAGCCCTACCCAGGGTGATGGAACCAACTACACTCTTGCCCAATGATTAAGATTGCCTGCTGGAACATTCGGGGTCTTAACGATCCCTTCAAACAAAGGGAAGTTGTGAAGCTGATAAAGAAACAGAAAGTCAGTATGATAGGATTAATGGAGACTAAGGTTAGCAATGAGAAGAAGTCTCAAATCCAGAGAGCTCTTTTTACAGACTGGATGGTGGTGGACAATAATGATCTGGTTCATGGCGGTAGAATTTGGGTTGCTTGGGACCCAAATGATGTTACTGTCAATATAATAGCTAGAACGGAGCAAGCTATCACAGCAGAAGCCATCTGGCCGAATGGGTACACTTGCTTACTGAGTTTCATTTATGGGAAAAGCAACTACATGGAGAGAAAACGTTTATGGCAGGAGTTGGAACATACCAGCAGCCTCTACAGGTATCCATGGGCTATCATAGGAGACTACAACTCCATTCTGAATTCCCAGGAAAGGGTGGGAGGAGATGAGATCAGACCTTACCATTTCATGGACCTTCTTAATTGTGCGCAAAAACTTCAACTTTTTGATTGCAAATACAAAGGATGTTTTCTAACATGGTCGAACAAACAAGAAGGGGCTAACAGGATCATGTCTAAATTAGACAGAGTCATGGTGAATCAAGATTGGCTTACTAACATCCCGGACTCTGAGGCTGATTTCCTAGCTGCTGGGGTGTCTGACCACTCCCCTATCATCCTTACTATTTATGCTCAGAGAAAGGCAGGCCCTATCCCTTTCAAATTTTACAACTTCTGGGTCTATGAGCCTGGCAACATGGCAGTTATAGAGCAAGCTTGGAGGGATCCGGTCCTAGGTAATCCAATGTTCTGCTTGAGCAAGAAGTTGAAGAGAGTCAAAAACAAACTTATTGAATGGAGAAAGTCCAGGTTTCTGAATGCTTCCAGGAGTGCTAACACAGCGAAACAGAACTTGGATAGAACCCAGCAGGCACTACAACACAACCCTCTTAATCCAGTTTTGATAAATCAGGAAAGGGAAGCTCTTAACACGTATGTCATAGCAGCTAAAGGCGAGGAATCAGAAGCTAAGCAGAAGCCCAAAGCTAAGCATATGCAGGTGGGAGATGAAAATGTGGCCTACTTCCATGACTACGCCAGGGAAAGGAAAAAGAAAAACAGAATCTTATCCCTTTACAATGCCAATCAGGAGAAAATAGAGGACATAGAAGAAATTGGGACAGAGTGTGTGAGATACTTTGAGGATGTCTTTGGAGGTAAGCTGGAACCATATGATGACAGGGTCATAGAAAGCATCAACTTTGAACGAGTCCTCACTGCTCAAGAAAGCAAGGACCTTACCAGAACGGTTACCAGAAATGAAATCACGGAAGCTTTATCCATGATAGACTCCAACAAGTCTCCTGGCCCGGATGGTTTCTCTTCCTTCTTCTATAAGTCAGCCTGGCGCATTCTGGGAGATGATTTCAGTAAAGCAATCAGTAATTTCTTTGCAAGTGGCAAACTTCTGAGACAGGTAAATACAACATGTGTAGTTTTAATCCCAAAAATTACTAATCCTACTACTCTCAGTGATTTCAGGCCTATCTCATGTTGTAATGTTGTCTATAAATGCTTGACGAAAATCATGAAGAATAGGCTAAGCATGGTAGTGCAACGGCTGGTCAGCCCATCTCAATCAGCTTTTATCAAGGGGCGTCTCATTCAGGACAATATTATGTTAGCCCACGAACTAGTTCGGAACTATCACAAAGACCAAGGCCCTCCTAGATGTGCAGCGAAAATTGATCTTCGAAAGGCCTATGACACTATCAGATGGGAGGCTATCATTCATATGTTGAGGAAACTCAAGTTCCCGGAGCAATTTATACAATGGGTGTATGTGTGCATCTCGACCCCAAAGTACTCCATCTCAGTTAATGGCTCGCCTAAAGGATTCATACAAGCCACTAGGGGTATTCGTCAAGGATGCCCAATGTCTCCTTACATTTTTGTCCTGATGATGGAAATTCTCCACCTGCTCCTAAAGGACCAAGCTCTTCAAGGAAACTATCAGCTGCATTACAAATGCAAAGACCCTTTCATAACTCACTTAAGCTTTGCTGATGATATTATAGCTTTCTTCCATGGGGACCAAAGGTCAGCGGCTTCTCTTGCTCAGGCCATGGACAAGTTCCGTAGATGTACAGGGCTGACTATAAATTGCAACAAGAGCAGCCTTTTTTGCAGCGGGAGTCCCTAGAGAGAATCTGACAGAGATCACTTCAATCCTGCAATTTAAAACAGTTGAACTTCCTGTAAGGTACCTTGGCCTTCCTATGATTTCAACTAGACTTTCTCACCTTGACTGCTTCCCTCTGGTGGAAAGAATCAGGAAGAGAGTAACCTCTTGGAAGAACAGGACTCTATCCTATGTTGGTAGACTTACTCTAATAAAGGCTGTTTTAAGTAGTATGCAAGTATATTGGAGCTCGTGCTATGTCCTTCCCAAGGCAACCATCAATGAAATCACTTCCATCATCAGGAACTTCTTATGGTCTGCATCTGATCAATACCTGACAGTTCCTCTTGTTCAATGGAAGACAATTTGTCTCCCCTACAATGAAGGTGGCCTGGGTGTAAGGTGCATCAAAACTGCTAACCTGGCTGCTATGACGAGATATATATGGAGTATTGTGTCGAACAAGGAAACCCTTTGGGTCCAATGGACGAAGAAAAATCTCATCAAGGGAAGGGACTTCTGGTTAATGGGAGTCCCACAGGGAGCCTCATGGTGCTGGAGAAGTATCCTAAATTGCAGGAATCTCACAACCAGTTTGATCTCTTATGCAATTGGGAATGGCAGAGACACATGTTTATGGAAGGACCCATGGCACCCTAAAGGCATTCTTATGGACAGATTCCCTCCTCATCTAACCTACAACTCTCTTATAAATAAGAAGGCCAAAGTGAGTGCGCTCATTAGGAACGGGTCGTGGTTTGCTAGTGATTATATTCAGGACTCAATTGCTGAAATTTATGAGGACCTTAGCTTAGTGGATCTTGACTCTAATGATCAAGATGAAGTAGTATGGAAAGGAGGTACGGGTGGGGAGTACACTAGCAAAAGTGCATATCATGCTATTAGAGAAAAGAAGCCGCTCATACCCTGGACAAAGCTTGTCTGGTTCAAGGGACGCATCCCCAGACACAGTTTTATTGGCTGGCTGGCTCTAACAAACAAACTAAAAACTCAAGACAAGCTGGTACAGTGGGGGACCATCCCTACCTCTTTATGCTGCTTCTGTCAACTGGAACCTGAGAATGAAAACCATCTCTTCTTCAGCTGCTCCTACACAAATCAGGTCTGGTCATCTATGCTTAGATTTATGGGATTCAAACATCATCCCCGCAGATGGACAGATGAACTTCATTGGTGCTTGCAGAAATTCACAGGAACAGACCCGAAATCTATTGCCCAAAAGCTGATGTTAAATGCAACAATATACCATTTATGGTTAGAACGAAATAGGAGAATGTTTGACAACAAAGAGCTCGCAGTTAAGGATCTCAGTCCTAAAATCTGTGTTGATGTTAGACTTCGGTTGATCGTTATGGAGCTGGAAGTAGAAGATACTCCCCAAAACCGTAACTTCTTTGATAGATGGAATATTGACATCAATTACAAACTCAAGGACAGCACATGGCACACTTGGCTTCGGCCTGATCCAGGGTGGGTGACAATTAATTCTGATGGTTCGCTGCAAGGTACGATGGGAGGATATGGAGCGATAATCCGTGATCAGCAAGGCACTGTCCTAGCAGCTGCAGCAGGGTCTCAAACAGGGAATTCTGTGATTCTGCATGAGCTGCAGGGAGTAGAAACAGGGCTGAAATTGGCTATTTCAGGTCAGCACAGGAAGCTGATCATCTGCATCGACTCAGCCACTGCAGTCCAGTACATCAATACAGATAAAGCCCCTCCGTGGGAAGCTAAACATACCACGCGAAGGATTAAAGACATGCTGAATTTGTTTGAAGCTTGCAAAGTGGTTCATGTAGTTCGGGAAACTAATAGAGCAGCAGACAAGCTGGCAGCTCTAATGCCCAACTCTTCCTTCATTGAAGTTACTCCTAGCTCCTTCGCCGAAGACCTAAAGAAGATTATCTTTGAGGACGCCAGTGGTAGAAAATATTTGAGAATGTAATGTTCTTTTCTTAGTGGCATTTGTATTTGTTTCTGTATTGTATCTTTCTTACTTATTTCTGTGGTCTGGGGAGCCCTTTTAAACCCCAAGCTTGCTTTTCAAAAAAAAAAAAAAAAAAAAAAAAAAAGGCTCAATTGGAGGCCAATTTGGGTGCAATCCGAGAATACAAGGATTTGAGTGACCAAATGGACTCCGCTTGGTTTCTAACTCGCATGGCACCATAATAACGTCAAATGGGACATGTTTGACTCAAAAAACTAGTTTTTTTGTGCTTAACGAAGAAGGAAAACTCGTTTGTACGTTGTAGGCTCAATTGGATGCCAAGTTGGGAGCAATCCGAGAATACAAGGATTTGAGTGATCAAATGGATTCCGTTTGATTTCAATCCTTGCGTGGCACCATAATAATGTCAAATGGGACATATTTGACTCAACAAAAAAGTTCGGTTGTGCTTAACGAAGAAGGAAAACTCGTTTGTACGTTGTAGGCTCATTTGGAGGCCAATTTGGGTGCAATCCGAGAATACAAGGATTTGAGTGACCAAATGGACTCCGCTTGGTTTCTAACTCGCGTGGAACCATATTAACGTCAAATGGGACCTGTTTGACACAACAAACAAGTTTGGTTATGGTTAACGAAGAAGGAAAACTCGTTTGTAGGTTGTAGGCTCAATTGGAGGCCAATTTGGGTGCAATCCGAGAATACAAGGATTTGAGTGAGCAAATGGACTCCGTTTGATTTCAATCCTCATGTGGCACCATAATAACGTCAAATGGGACATGTTGGACTCAACAAAAAGGTTCGGTTGTGCTTAACAAAGAAGGTAAACTCGTTTGTATGTTGTAGGCTCAATTGGAGGCCAATTTGGGTGCAATCCGAGAATACAAGGATTTGAGTGACCAAATGGACTCCGTTTGATTTCAATCCTCGCGTGGCACCATAATAACGTCAAATGGGACATGTTTGACTCAACAAAAAGGTTCGGTTGTGCTCAACGAAGAAGGAAAACTCGTTTGTACATTGTAGGCTCAATTGGAGGCCAATTTGGGTGCTATCCGAGAATACAAAGATTTGAGTAAGCAAATGGACTCCGCTTGGTTTCTAACTCGCGTGGCACAATAATAACGTCAAATGGGACATGTTTAACTCAATAAACAAGTTCGTTTGTCCTTAACGAATAAGGAAAACTTGTTTGTACGTCGTAGGCTCAATTGGAGGCCAATTTGGGTGCAGTACGAGAATACAAGGATTTGAGTGACCAAATGGATTCCGTTTGATTTCAATCCTTGCTTGGCACCATAATAACGTCAAATGGGACATATTTGACTCAACAAACAAGTTCGGTTGTGCTTAACAAAGAAGGAAAACTAGTTTGTACGTTGTAGGCTCAATTGGAGGCCAATTTGGGTGCAATCCGAGAACACAAGAATTTGAGTGAGCAAATGGACTCCGTTTGATTTCAATCTTCGTGTGGCACCATAATAACATCAAATGGGACATGTTTGACTCAACAAAAAGGTTCGTTTGTGCTTAACAAAGAAGGAAAACTCGTTTGTATGTTGTAGGCTCAATTGAAGGCAAATTTGGGTGCAATCCGAGAATACAAGGATTTGAGTGACCAAATGGACTTTGTTTGATTTCAATCCTCGCGTGAAACCATAATAACGTCAAATGGGACATGTTTGACTCAACAAAAAGGTTCGGTTGTGCTTAACGAAGAAGGAAAACTCGTTTCTACGTTGTACGCTCAATTGGAGGCCAATTTAGGTGCAATCCGAGAATACACGGATTTGAGTGACCAAATGGACTCCGCTTGGTTTCTAACTCACATGGACCCATAATAACGTCAAATGGGACATGTTTACCTCAACAAACAAGTTCTTTTGTGCTTAACGAAGAAGGAAAACTCGTTTGTACGTTGTAGCTCAATTGGAGGCCAATTTGGGTGCAATCCGAGAATACAAAGATTTGAGTGAACAAATGGACTCCGTTTGATATCAATCCTCGCGTGGCACCATAATAACGTCAAATGGGACATTTTTGACTCAACAAAAAGGTTCGGTTGTGCTTAATGAAGAAGGAAAACTCGTTTGTACGTTGTAGGCTCAATTGGAGGCCAATTTGGGTGCAATCCGAGAATACAAGGATTTGAGTGACCAAATGGACTCCGCTTGGTTTCTAACTCGCATTGAACCCTAATAACGTCAAATGGGACATTATTTACTCAACAAACAAGTTCGGTTGTGCTTAACGAAGAAGAAAAACTCGTTTGTACGTTGTAGGATCAATTGGAGGCCAATTTGGGTGCAATCCGAGAATACAAAGATTTGAGTGACCAAATGGACTCCGTTTGATTTCAATCCTCGCGTGGCACCATAATAACTTCTAATGGGACATGTTTGACTCAACAAACAAGTTCGGTTGTGCTTAATGAAGAAGGAAAACTCGTTTGTACGTTGTAGGCTCAATTGGAGGCCAATTTGGGTGCAATCCGAGAATACAAGGATTTGAGTGACCAAATGGACTCCGCTTGGTTTCTAACTAGCGTGGCACCATAATAACGTCAAATGGGACATTTTTTACTCTACAAACAAGTTCGGTTGTGCTTAACGAAGAAGGAAAACTCATTTGTATGTTGTAGGCTCAATTGGACGCCAATTTGGTGCAATCCGAGAATACAAGGATTTGAGTGACCAAATGGACTCGGCTTGGTTTCTAACTCGCGTGGCACCATAATAACGTCAAATGGGACATGTTTGACTCAACAAACTAGTTTTTTTGTGCTTGACGAAGAAGAAAAACTCGTTTGTACGTTGTAGGCTCAATTGGAGGCCAAGTTGGGAGCAATCCGATAATACACGGATTTGAGTGACCAAATGGATTCTGTTTAATTTCAATCCTTGTGTGGCACATTAGTAATGTCAAATGGGACATATTTGACTCAACAAAAAAGTTCGGTTGTGCTTAACGAAGAAGGAAAACTCGTTTGTACGTTGTAGGCTCAATTGGAGGCCAATTTGGGTGCAATCCGAGAATACAAGGATTTGAGTGACCAAATGGACTCCGCTTGGTTTCTAACTAGCGTGGCACCATAATAACGTCAAATGGGACATTTTTTACTCTACAAACAAGTTCGGTTGTGCTTAACGAAGAAGGAAAACTCGTTTGTATGTTGTAGGCTCAATTGGACGCCAATTTGGTGCAATCCGAGAATACAAGGATTTGAGTGACCAAATGGACTCGGCTTGGTTTCTAACTCGCGTGGCACCATAATAACGTCAAATGGGACATGTTTGACTCAACAAACTAGTTTTTTTATGCTTGACGAAGAAGAAAAACTCGTTTGTATGTTGTAGGCTCAATTGGAGGCCAATTTGGGTGCAATCCGAGAATACAAGGATTTGAGTGACCAAATGGACTCCGTTTGATTTCAATCCTCGCGTGGCACCATAATAACGTCAAATGGGACATGTTTGACTCAACAAAAAGGTTCGGTTGTGCTCAACGAAGAAGGAAAACTCGTTTGTACATTGTAGGCTCAATTGGAGGCCAATTTGGGTGCTATCCGAGAATACAAAGATTTGAGTAAGCAAATGGACTCCGCTTGGTTTCTAACTCGCGTGGCACAATAATAACGTCAAATGGGACATGTTTAACTCAATAAACAAGTTCGTTTGTCCTTAACGAAGAAGGAAAACTTGTTTGTACGGCGTAGGCTCAATTGGAGGCCAATTTGGGTGCAGTACGAGAATACAAGGATTTGAGTGACCAAATGGATTCCGTTTGATTTCAATCCTTGCTTGGCACCATAATAACGTCAAATGGGACATATTTGACTCAACAAACAAGTTCGGTTGTGCTTAACAAAGAAGGAAAACTAGTTTGTACGTTGTAGGCTCAATTGGAGGCCAATTTGGGTGCAATCCGAGAACACAAGAATTTGAGTGAGCAAATGGACTCCGTTTGATTTCAATCTTCATGTGGCACCATAATAACATCAAATGGGACATGTTTGACTCAACAAAAAGGTTCGGTTGTGCTTAACAAAGAAGGAAAACTCGTTTGTATGTTGTAGGCTCAATTGAAGGCAAATTTGGGTGCAATCCGAGAATACACGGATTTGAGTGACCAAATGGACTCCGCTTGGTTTCTAACTCACATGGACCCATAATAACGTCAAATGGGACATGTTTACCTCAACAAACAAGTTCTTTTGTGCTTAACGAAGAAGGAAAACTCGTTTGTACGTTGTAGCTCAATTGGAGGCCAATTTGGGTGCAATCCGAGAATACAAAGATTTGAGTGAACAAATGGACTCCGTTTGATATCAATCCTCGCGTGGCACCATAATAACGTCAAATGGGACATTTTTGACTCAACAAAAAGGTTCGGTTGTGCTTAATGAAGAAGGAAAACTCGTTTGTACGTTGTAGGCTCAATTGGAGGCCAATTTGGGTGCAATCCGAGAATACAAGGATTTGAGTGACCAAATGGACTCCGCTTGGTTTCTAACTCGCATTGAACCCTAATAACGTCAAATGGGACATTATTTACTCAACAAACAAGTTCGGTTGTGCTTAACGAAGAAGAAAAACTCGTTTGTACGTTGTAGGATCAATTGGAGGCCAATTTGGGTGCAATCCGAGAATACAAAGATTTGAGTGACCAAATGGACTCCGTTTGATTTCAATCCTCACGTGGCACCATAATAACTTCTAATGGGACATGTTTGACTCAACAAACAAGTTCGGTTGTGCTTAATGAAGAAGGAAAACTCGTTTGTACGTTGTAGGCTCAATTGGAGGCCAATTTGGGTGCAATCCGAGAATACAAGGATTTGAGTGACCAAATGGACTCCGCTTGGTTTCTAACTAGCGTGGCACCATAATAACGTCAAATGGGACATTTTTTACTCTACAAACAAGTTCGGTTGTGCTTAACGAAGAAGGAAAACTCGTTTGTATGTTGTAGGCTCAATTGGACGCCAATTTGGTGCAATCCGAGAATACAAGGATTTGAGTGACCAAATGGACTCGGCTTGGTTTCTAACTCGCTTGGCACCATAATAACGTCAAATGGGACATGTTTGACTCAACAAACTAGTTTTTTTGTGCTTGACGAAGAAGAAAAACTCGTTTGTACGTTGTAGGCTCAATTGGAGGCCAAGTTGGGAGCAATCCGATAATACACGGATTTGAGTGACCAAATGGATTCTGTTTAATTTCAATCCTTGTGTGGCACATTAGTAATGTCAAATGGGACATATTTGACTCAACAAAAAAGTTCGGTTGTGCTTAACGAAGAAGGAAAACTCGTTTGTACGTTGTAGGCTCAATTGGAGGCCAATTTGGGTGCAATCCGAGAATACAAGGATTTGAGTGACCAAATGGACTCCGCTTGGTTTCTAACTAGCGTGGCACCATAATAACGTCAAATGGGACATTTTTTACTCTACAAACAAGTTCGGTTGTGCTTAACGAAGAAGGAAAACTCGTTTGTATGTTGTAGGCTCAATTGGACGCCAATTTGGTGCAATCCGAGAATACAAGGATTTGAGTGACCAAATGGACTCGGCTTGGTTTCTAACTCGTGTGGCACCATAATAACGTCAAATGGGACATGTTTGACTCAACAAACTAGTTTTTTTATGCTTGACGAAGAAGAAAAACTCGTTTGTATGTTGTAGGCTCAATCGGAGGCCAATTTGGGTGCAATCCGATAATACAAGGATTTGAGTGACCAAATGGACTCCGTTTGATTTCAATCCTTGCGTGGCACCATAATAACGTCAAATGGGACATGTTTGACTCAACAAAAAGGTTCGGTTGTGCTCAACGAAGAAGGAAAACTCGTTTGTACATTGTAGGCTCAATTGGAGGCCAATTTGGGTGCTATCCGAGAATACAAAGATTTGAGTAAGCAAATGGACTCCGCTTGGTTTCTAACTCGCGTGGCACAATAATAACGTCAAATGGGACATGTTTAACTCAATAAACAAGTTCGTTTGTCCTTAACGAAGAAGGAAAACTTGTTTGTACGTCGTAGGCTCAATTGGAGGCCAATTTGGGTGCAGTACGAGAATACAAGGATTTGAGTGACCAAATGGATTCCGTTTGATTTCAATCCTTGCTTGGCACCATAATAACGTCAAATGGGACATATTTGACTCAACAAACAAGTTCGGTTGTGCTTAACAAAGAAGGAAAACTAGTTTGTACGTTGTAGGCTCAATTGGAGGCCAATTTGGGTGCAATCCGAGAACACAAGAATTTGAGTGAGCAAATGGACTCCGTTTGATTTCAATCTTCGTGTGGCACCATAATAACATCAAATGGGACATGTTTGACTCAACAAAAAGGTTCGGTTGTGCTTAACAAAGAAGGAAAACTCGTTTGTATGTTGTAGGCTCAATTGAAGGCAAATTTGGGTGCAATCCGAGAATACAAGGATTTGAGTGACCAAATGGACTTTGTTTGATTTCAATCCTCGCGTGAAACCATAATAACGTCAAATGGGACATGTTTGACTCAACAAAAAGGTTCGGTTGTGCTTAACGAAGAAGGAAAACTCGTTTCTACGTTGTACGCTCAATTGGAGGCCAATTTAGGTGCAATCCGAGAATACACGGATTTGAGTGACCAAATGGACTCCGCTTGGTTTCTAACTCACATGGACCCATAATAACGTCAAATGGGACATGTTTACCTCAACAAACAAGTTCTTTTGTGCTTAACGAAGAAGGAAAACTCGTTTGTACGTTGTAGCTCAATTGGAGGCCAATTTGGGTGCAATCCGAGAATACAAAGATTTGAGTGAACAAATGGACTCCGTTTGATATCAATCCTCGCGTGGCACCATAATAACGTCAAATGGGACATTTTTTACTCAACAAAAAGGTTCGGTTGTGCTTAATGAAGAAGGAAAACTCGTTTGTACGTTGTAGGCTCAATTGGAGGCCAATTTGGGTGCAATCCGAGAATACAAGGATTTGAGTGACCAAATGGACTCCGCTTGGTTTCTAACTAGCGTGGCACCATAATAACGTCAAATGGGACATTTTTTACTCTACAAACAAGTTCGGTTGTGCTTAACGAAGAAGGAAAACTCGTTTGTATGTTGTAGGCTCAATTGGACGCCAATTTGGTGCAATCCGAGAATACAAGGATTTGAGTGACCAAATGGACTCGGCTTGGTTTCTAACTCGCGTGGCACCATAATAACGTCAAATGGGACATGTTTGACTCAACAAACTAGTTTTTTTATGCTTGACGAAGAAGAAAAACTCGTTTGTATGTTGTAGGCTCAATCGGAGGCCAATTTGGGTGCAATCCGAGAATACAAGGATTTGAGTGACCAAATGGACTTTGTTTGATTTCAATCCTCGCGTGAAACCATAATAACGTCAAATGGGACATGTTTGACTCAACAAAAAGGTTCGGTTGTGCTTAACGAAGAAGGAAAACTCGTTTCTACGTTGTACGCTCAATTGGAGGCCAATTTAGGTGCAATCCGAGAATACACGGATTTGAGTGACCAAATGGACTCCGCTTGGTTTCTAACTCACATGGACCCATAATAACGTCAAATGGGACATGTTTACCTCAACAAACAAGTTCTTTTGTGCTTAACGAAGAAGGAAAACTCGTTTGTACGTTGTAGCTCAATTGGAGGCCAATTTGGGTGCAATCCGAGAATACAAAGATTTGAGTGAACAAATGGACTCCGTTTGATATCAATCCTCGCGTGGCACCATAATAACGTCAAATGGGACATTTTTGACTCAACAAAAAGGTTCGGTTGTGCTTAATGAAGAAGGAAAACTCGTTTGTACGTTGTAGGATCAATTGGAGGCCAATTTGGGTGCAATCCGAGAATACAAAGATTTGAGTGACCAAATGGACTCCGTTTGATTTCAATCCTCGCGTGGCACCATAATAACTTCTAATGGGACATGTTTGACTCAACAAACAAGTTCGGTTGTGCTTAATGAAGAAGGAAAACTCGTTTGTACGTTGTAGGCTCAATTGGAGGCCAATTTGGGTGCAATCCGAGAATACAAGGATTTGAGTGACCAAATGGACTCCGCTTGGTTTCTAACTAGCGTGGCACCATAATAACATCAAATGGGACATTTTTTACTCTACAAACAAGTTCGGTTGTGCTTAACGAAGAAGGAAAACTCGTTTGTATGTTGTAGGCTCAATTGGACGCCAATTTGGTGCAATCCGAGAATACAAGGATTTGAGTGACCAAATGGACTCGGCTTGGTTTCTAACTCGCGTGGCACCATAATAACGTCAAATGGGACATGTTTGACTCAACAAACTAGTTTTTTTATGCTTGACGAAGAAGAAAAACTCGTTTGTACGTTGTAGGCTCAATTGGAGGCCAAGTTGGGAGCAATCCGATAATACTCGGATTTGAGTGACCAAATGGATTCTGTTTAATTTCAATCCTTGTGTGGCACATTAGTAATGTCAAATGGGACATATTTGACTCAACAAAAAAGTTCGGTTGTGCTTAACGAAGAAGGAAAACTCGTTTGTACGTTGTAGGCTCAATTGGACGCCAATTTGGTGCAATCCGAGAATACAAGGATTTGAGTGACCAAATGGACTCGGCTTGGTTTCTAACTCGCGTGGCACCATAATAACGTCAAATGGGACATGTTTGACTCAACAAACTAGTTTTTTTGTGCTTGACGAAGAAGAAAAACTCGTTTGTACATTGTAGGCTCAATTGGAGGCCAAGTTGGGAGCAATCCGATAATACACGGATTTGAGTGACCAAATGGATTCTGTTTAATTTCAATCCTTGTGTGGCACATTAATAATGTCAAATGGGACATATTTGACTCAACAAAAAAGTTCGGTTGTGCTTAACGAAGAAGGAAAACTCGTTTGTACGTTGTAGGCTCAATTGGAGGCCAATTTGGGTGCAATCCGAGTATACAAGGATTTGAGTGAGCAAATGGACTCCGTTTGATTTCAATCTTCGTGTGGCACCATAATAACGTCAAATGGGACATGTTTGACTCAACAAAAAGTTTTGGTTGTGCTTAACAAAGAAGGAAAACTCGTTTGTACGTTGTAGGCTCATTTGGAGGCCAATTTGGGTGCAATCCGAGAATACAAGGATTTGAGTGACCAAATGGACTCCGCTTGGCTTCTAACTCGTGTGGAACCATATTAACATCAAATGGGACCTGTTTGACACAACAAACAAGTTTGGTTATGGTTAACGAAGAAGGAAAACTCGTTTGTAGGTTGTAGGCTCAATTGGAGGCCAATTTGGGTGCAATCCGAGAATACAAGGATTTGAGTGACCAAATGGACTCCGTTTGATTTCAATCCTCGCGTGGCACCATAATAACGTCAAATGGGACATGTTTGACTCAACAAAAAGGTTCGGTTGTGCTGAACGAAGAAGGAAAACTCGTTTGTACATTGTAGGCTCAATTGGAGGCCAATTTGGGTGCTATCCGAGAATACAAAGATTTAAGTAAGCAAATGGACTCCGCTTGGTTTCTAACTCGCGTGGCACAATAATAACGTCAAATGGGACATGTTTAACTCAATAAACAAGTTCGTTTGTCCTTAACAAAGAAGGAAAACTAGTTTGTACGTTGTAGGCTCAATTGGAGGCCAATTTGGGTGCAATCCGAGAACACAAGAATTTGAGTGAGCAAATGGACTCCGTTTGATTTCAATCTTCATGTGGCACCATAATAACATCAAATGGGACATGTTTGACTCAACAAAAAGGTTCGGTTGTGCTTAACAAAGAAGGAAAACTCGTTTGTATGTTGTAGGCTCAATTGAAGGCAAATTTGGGTGCAATCCGAGAATACAAGGATTTGAGTGACCAAATGGACTTTGTTTGATTTCAATCCTCGCGTGAAACCATAATAACGTCAAATGGGACATGTTTGACTCAACAAAAAGGTTCGGTTGTGCTTAACGAAGAAGGAAAACTCGTTTCTACGTTGTACGCTCAATTGGAGGCCAATTTAGGTGCAATCCGAGAATACACGGATTTGAGTGACCAAATGGACTCCGCTTGGTTTCTAACTCACATGGACCCATAATAACGTCAAATGGGACATGTTTACCTCAACAAACAAGTTCTTTTGTGCTTAACGAAGAAGGAAAACTCGTTTGTACGTTGTAGCTCAATTGGAGGCCAATTTGGGTGCAATCCGAGAATACAAAGATTTGAGTGAACAAATGGACTCCGTTTGATATCAATCCTCGCGTGGCACCATAATAACGTCAAATGGGACATTTTTGACTCAACAAAAAGGTTCGGTTGTGCTTAATGAAGAAGGAAAACTCGTTTGTACGTTGTAGGCTCAATTGGAGGCCAATTTGGGTGCAATCCGAGAATACAAGGATTTGAGTGACCAAATGGACTCCGCTTGGTTTCTAACTCGCATTGAACCCTAATAACGTCAAATGGGACATTATTTACTCAACAAACAAGTTCGGTTGTGCTTAACGAAGAAGAAAAACTCGTTTGTACGTTGTAGGATCAATTGGAGGCCAATTTGGGTGCAATCCGAGAATACAAAGATTTGAGTGACCAAATGGACTCCGTTTGATTTCAATCCTCGCGTGGCACCATAATAACTTCTAATGGGACATGTTTGACTCAACAAACAAGTTCGGTTGTGCTTAATGAAGAAGGAAAACTCGTTTGTACGTTGTAGGCTCAATTGGAGGCCAATTTGGGTGCAATCCGAGAATACAAGGATTTGAGTGACCAAATGGACTCCGCTTGGTTTCTAACTAGCGTGGCACCATAATAACGTCAAATGGGACATTTTTTACTCTACAAACAAGTTCGGTTGTGCTTAACGAAGAAGGAAAACTCGTTTGTATGTTGTAGGCTCAATTGGACGCCAATTTGGTGCAATCCGAGAATACAAGGATTTGAGTGACCAAATGGACTCGGCTTGGTTTCTAACTCGCGTGGCACCATAATAACGTCAAATGGGACATGTTTGACTCAACAAACTAGTTTTTTTGTGCTTGACGAAGAAGAAAAACTCGTTTGTACGTTGTAGGCTCAATTGGAGGCCAAGTTGGGAGCAATCCGATAATACACGGATTTGAGTGACCAAATGGATTCTGTTTAATTTCAATCCTTGTGTGGCACATTAGTAATGTCAAATGGGACATATTTGACTCAACAAAAAAGTTCGGTTGTGCTTAACGAAGAAGGAAAACTCGTTTGTACGTTGTAGGCTCAATTGGAGGCCAATTTGGGTGCAATCCGAGAATACAAGGATTTGAGTGACCAAATGGACTCCGCTTGGTTTCTAACTAGCGTGGCACCATAATAACGTCAAATGGGACATTTTTTACTCTACAAACAAGTTCGGTTGTGCTTAACGAAGAAGGAAAACTCGTTTGTATGTTGTAGGCTCAATTGGACGCCAATTTGGTGCAATCCGAGAATACAAGGATTTGAGTGACCAAATGGACTCGGCTTGGTTTCTAACTCGCGTGGCACCATAATAACGTCAAATGGGACATGTTTGACTCAACAAACTAGTTTTTTTATGCTTGACGAAGAAGAAAAACTCGTTTGTATGTTGTAGGCTCAATTGGAGGCCAATTTGGGTGCAATCCGATAATACAAGGATTTGAGTGACCAAATGGACTCCGTTTGATTTCAATCCTCGCGTGGCACCATAATAACGTCAAATGGGACATGTTTGACTCAACAAAAAGGTTCGGTTGTGCTCAACGAAGAAGGAAAACTCGTTTGTACATTGTAGGCTCAATTGGAGGCCAATTTGGGTGCTATCCGAGAATACAAAGATTTGAGTAAGCAAATGGACTCCGCTTGGTTTCTAACTCGCGTGGCACAATAATAACGTCAAATGGGACATGTTTAACTCAATAAACAAGTTCGTTTGTCCTTAACGAAGAAGGAAAACTTGTTTGTACGTCGTAGGCTCAATTGGAGGCCAATTTGGGTGCAGTACGAGAATACAAGGATTTGAGTGACCAAATGGATTCCGTTTGATTTCAATCCTTGCTTGGCACCATAATAACGTCAAATGGGACATATTTGACTCAACAAACAAGTTCGGTTGTGCTTAACAAAGAAGGAAAACTAGTTTGTACGTTGTAGGCTCAATTGGAGGCCAATTTGGGTGCAATCCGAGAACACAAGAATTTGAGTGAGCAAATGGACTCCGTTTGATTTCAATCTTCGTGTGGCACCATAATAACATCAAATGGGACATGTTTGACTCAACAAAAAGGTTCGGTTGTGCTTAACAAAGAAGGAAAACTCGTTTGTATGTTGTAGGCTCAATTGAAGGCAAATTTGGGTGCAATCCGAGAATACAAGGATTTGAGTGACCAAATGGACTTTGTTTGATTTCAATCCTCGCGTGAAACCATAATAACGTCAAATGGGACATGTTTGACTCAACAAAAAGTTTCGGTTGTGCTTAACGAAGAAGGAAAACTCGTTTCTACGTTGTACGCTCAATTGGAGGCCAATTTAGGTGCAATCCGAGAATACACGGATTTGAGTGACCAAATGGACTCCGCTTGGTTTCTAACTCACATGGACCCATAATAATGTCAAATGGGACATGTTTACCTCAACAAACAAGTTCTTTTGTGCTTAACGAAGAAGGAAAACTCGTTTGTACGTTGTAGCTCAATTGGAGGCCAATTTGGGTGCAATCCGAGAATACAAAGATTTGAGTGAACAAATGGACTCCGTTTGATATCAATCCTCGCGTGGCACCATAATAACGTCAAATGGGACATTTTTTACTCAACAAAAAGGTTCGGTTGTGCTTAATGAAGAAGGAAAACTCGTTTGTACGTTGTAGGCTCAATTGGAGGCCAATTTGGGTGCAATCCGAGAATACAAGGATTTGAGTGACCAAATGGACTCCGCTTGGTTTCTAACTCGCATTGAACCCTAATAACGTCAAATGGGACATTATTTACTCAACAAACAAGTTCGGTTGTGCTTAACGAAGAAGAAAAACTCGTTTGTACGTTGTAGGATCAATTGGAGGCCAATTTGGGTGCAATCCGAGAATACAAAGATTTGAGTGACCAAATGGACTCCGTTTGATTTCAATCCTCGCGTGGCACCATAATAACTTCTAATGGGACATGTTTGACTCAACAAACAAGTTCGGTTGTGCTTAATGAAGAAGGAAAACTCGTTTGTACGTTGTAGGCTCAATTGGAGGCCAATTTGGGTGCAATCCGAGAATACAAGGATTTGAGTGACCAAATGGACTCCGCTTGGTTTCTAACTAGCGTGGCACCATAATAACGTCAAATGGGACATTTTTTACTCTACAAACAAGTTCGGTTGTGCTTAACGAAGAAGGAAAACTCGTTTGTATGTTGTAGGCTCAATTGGACGCCAATTTGGTGCAATCCGAGAATACAAGGATTTGAGTGACCAAATGGACTCGGCTTGGTTTCTAACTCGCGTGGCACCATAATAACGTCAAATGGGACATGTTTGACTCAACAAAATAGTTTTTTTGTGCTTGACGAAGAAGAAAAACTCGTTTGTACGTTGTAGGCTCAATTGGAGGCCAAGTTGGGAGCAATCCGATAATACACGGATTTGAGTGACCAAATGGATTCTGTTTAATTTCAATCCTTGTGTGGCACATTAGTAATGTCAAATGGGACATATTTGACTCAACAAAAAAGTTCGGTTGTGCTTAACGAAGAAGGAAAACTCGTTTGTACGTTGTAGGCTCAATTGGAGGCCAATTTGGGTGCAATCCGAGAATACAAGGATTTGAGTGACCAAATGGACTCCGCTTGGTTTCTAACTAGCGTGGCACCATAATAACGTCAAATGGGACATTTTTTACTCTACAAACAAGTTCGGTTGTGCTTAACGAAGAAGGAAAACTCGTTTGTATGTTGTAGGCTCAATTGGACGCCAATTTGGTGCAATCCGAGAATACAAGGATTTGAGTGACCAAATGGACTCGGCTTGGTTTCTAACTCGCGTGGCACCATAATAACGTCAAATGGGACATGTTTGACTCAACAAACTAGTTTTTTTGTGCTTGACGAAGAAGAAAAACTCGTTTGTACGTTGTAGGCTCAATTGGAGGCCAAGTTGGGAGCAATCCGATAATACACGGATTTGAGTGACCAAATGGATTCTGTTTAATTTCAATCCTTGTGTGGCACATTAGTAATGTCAAATGGGACATATTTGACTCAACAAAAAAGTTCGGTTGTGCTTAACGAAGAAGGAAAACTCGTTTGTACGTTGTAGGCTCAATTGGAGGCCAATTTGGGTGCAATCCGAGAATACAAGGATTTGAGTGACCAAATGGACTCCGCTTGGTTTCTAACTAGCGTGGCACCATAATAACGTCAAATGGGACATTTTTTACTCTACAAACAAGTTCGGTTGTGCTTAACGAAGAAGGAAAACTCGTTTGTATGTTGTAGGCTCAATTGGACGCCAATTTGGTGCAATCCGAGAATACAAGGATTTGAGTGACCAAATGGACTCGGCTTGGTTTCTAACTCGCGTGGCACCATAATAACGTCAAATGGGACATGTTTGACTCAACAAACTAGTTTTTTTATGCTTGACGAAGAAGAAAAACTCGTTTGTATGTTGTAGGCTCAATTGGAGGCCAATTTGGGTGCAATCCGATAATACAAGGATTTGAGTGACCAAATGGACTCCGTTTGATTTCAATCCTCGCGTGGCACCATAATAACGTCAAATGGGACATGTTTGACTCAACAAAAAGGTTCGGTTGTGCTCAACGAAGAAGGAAAACTCGTTTGTACATTGTAGGCTCAATTGGAGGCCAATTTGGGTGCTATCCGAGAATACAAAGATTTGAGTAAGCAAATGGACTCCGCTTGGTTTCTAACTCGCGTGGCACAATAATAACGTCAAATGGGACATGTTTAACTCAATAAACAAGTTCGTTTGTCCTTAACGAAGAAGGAAAACTTGTTTGTACGTCGTAGGCTCAATTGGAGGCCAATTTGGGTGCAGTACGAGAATACAAGGATTTGAGTGACCAAATGGATTCCGTTTGATTTCAATCCTTGCTTGGCACCATAATAACGTCAAATGGGACATATTTGACTCAACAAACAAGTTCGGTTGTGCTTAACAAAGAAGGAAAACTAGTTTGTACGTTGTAGGCTCAATTGGAGGCCAATTTGGGTGCAATCCGAGAACACAAGAATTTGAGTGAGCAAATGGACTCCGTTTGATTTCAATCTTCGTGTGGCACCATAATAACATCAAATGGGACATGTTTGACTCAACAAAAAGGTTCGGTTGTGCTTAACAAAGAAGGAAAACTCGTTTGTATGTTGTAGGCTCAATTGAAGGCAAATTTGGGTGCAATCCGAGAATACAAGGATTTGAGTGACCAAATGGACTTTGTTTGATTTCAATCCTCGCGTGAAACCATAATAACGTCAAATGGGACATGTTTGACTCAACAAAAAGGTTCGGTTGTGCTTAACGAAGAAGGAAAACTCGTTTCTACGTTGTACGCTCAATTGGAGGCCAATTTAGGTGCAATCCGAGAATACACGGATTTGAGTGACCAAATGGACTCCGCTTGGTTTCTAACTCACATGGACCCATAATAATGTCAAATGGGACATGTTTACCTCAACAAACAAGTTCTTTTGTGCTTAACGAAGAAGGAAAACTCGTTTGTACGTTGTAGCTCAATTGGAGGCCAATTTGGGTGCAATCCGAGAATACAAAGATTTGAGTGAACAAATGGACTCCGTTTGATATCAATCCTCGCGTGGCACCATAATAACGTCAAATGGGACATTTTTTACTCAACAAAAAGGTTCGGTTGTGCTTAATGAAGAAGGAAAACTCGTTTGTACGTTGTAGGCTCAATTGGAGGCCAATTTGGGTGCAATCCGAGAATACAAGGATTTGAGTGACCAAATGGACTCCGCTTGGTTTCTAACTCGCATTGAACCCTAATAACGTCAAATGGGACATTATTTACTCAACAAACAAGTTCGGTTGTGCTTAACGAAGAAGAAAAACTCGTTTGTACGTTGTAGGATCAATTGGAGGCCAATTTGGGTGCAATCCGAGAATACAAAGATTTGAGTGACCAAATGGACTCCGTTTGATTTCAATCCTCGCGTGGCACCATAATAACTTCTAATGGGACATGTTTGACTCAACAAACAAGTTCGGTTGTGCTTAATGAAGAAGGAAAACTCGTTTGTACGTTGTAGGCTCAATTGGAGGCCAATTTGGGTGCAATCCGAGAATACAAGGATTTGAGTGACCAAATGGACTCCGCTTGGTTTCTAACTAGCGTGGCACCATAATAACGTCAAATGGGACATTTTTTACTCTACAAACAAGTTCGGTTGTGCTTAACGAAGAAGGAAAACTCGTTTGTATGTTGTAGGCTCAATTGGACGCCAATTTGGTGCAATCCGAGAATACAAGGATTTGAGTGACCAAATGGACTCGGCTTGGTTTCTAACTCGCGTGGCACCATAATAACGTCAAATGGGACATGTTTGACTCAACAAACTAGTTTTTTTGTGCTTGACGAAGAAGAAAAACTCGTTTGTACGTTGTAGGCTCAATTGGAGGCCAAGTTGGGAGCAATCCGATAATACACGGATTTGAGTGACCAAATGGATTCTGTTTAATTTAAATCATTGTGTGGCACATTAGTAATGTCAAATGGGACATATTTTACTCAACAAAAAAGTTCGGTTGTGCTTAACGAAGAAGGAAAACTCGTTTGTACGTTGTAGGCTCAATTGGAGGCCAATTTGGGTGCAATCCGAGAATACAAGGATTTGAGTGACCAAATGGACTCCGCTTGGTTTCTAACTAGCGTGGCACCATAATAACGTCAAATGGGACATTTTTTACTCTACAAACAAGTTCGGTTGTGCTTAACGAAGAAGGAAAACTCGTTTGTATGTTGTAGGCTCAATTGGACGCCAATTTGGTGCAATCCGAGAATACAAGGATTTGAGTGACCAAATGGACTCGGCTTGGTTTCTAACTCGCGTGGCACCATAATAACGTCAAATGGGACATGTTTGACTCAACAAACTAGTTTTTTTATGCTTGACGAAGAAGAAAAACTCGTTTGTACGTTGTAGGCTCAATTGGAGGCCAAGTTGGGAGCAATCCGATAATACTCGGATTTGAGTGACCAAATGGATTCTGTTTAATTTCAATCCTTGTGTGGCACATTAGTAATGTCAAATGGGACATATTTGACTCAACAAAAAAGTTCGGTTGTGCTTAACGAAGAAGGAAAACTCGTTTGTACGTTGTAGGCTCAATTGGACGCCAATTTGGTGCAATCCGAGAATACAAGGATTTGAGTGACCAAATGGACTCGGCTTGGTTTCTAACTCGCGTGGCACCATAATAACGTCAAATGGGACATGTTTGACTCAACAAACTAGTTTTTTTGTGCTTGACGAAGAAGAAAAACTCGTTTGTACATTGTAGGCTCAATTGGAGGCCAAGTTGGGAGCAATCCGATAATACACGGATTTGAGTGACCAAATGGATTCTGTTTAATTTCAATCCTTGTGTGGCACATTAATAATGTCAAATGGGACATATTTGACTCAACAAAAAAGTTCGGTTGTGCTTAACGAAGAAGGAAAACTCGTTTGTACGTTGTAGGCTCAATTGGAGGCCAATTTGGGTGCAATCCGAGTATACAAGGATTTGAGTGAGCAAATGGACTCCGTTTGATTTCAATCTTCGTGTGGCACCATAATAACGTCAAATGGGACATGTTTGACTCAACAAAAAGTTTTGGTTGTGCTTAACAAAGAAGGAAAACTCGTTTGTACGTTGTAGGCTCATTTGGAGGCCAATTTGGGTGCAATCCGAGAATACAAGGATTTGAGTGACCAAATGGACTCCGCTTGGCTTCTAACTCGTGTGGAACCATATTAACATCAAATGGGACCTGTTTGACACAACAAACAAGTTTGGTTATGGTTAACGAAGAAGGAAAACTCGTTTGTAGGTTGTAGGCTCAATTGGAGGCCAATTTGGGTGCAATCCGAGAATACAAGGATTTGAGTGACCAAATGGACTCCGTTTGATTTCAATCCTCGCGTGGCACCATAATAACGTCAAATGGGACATGTTTGACTCAACAAAAAGGTTCGGTTGTGCTCAACGAAGAAGGAAAACTCGTTTGTACATTGTAGGCTCAATTGGAGGCCAATTTGGGTGCTATCCGAGAATACAAAGATTTGAGTAAGCAAATGGACTCCGCTTGGTTTCTAACTCGCGTGGCACAATAATAACGTCAAATGGGACATGTTTAACTCAATAAACAAGTTCGTTTGTCCTTAACGAAGAAGGAAAACTTGTTTGTACGTCGTAGGCTCAATTGGAGGCCAATTTGGGTGTAGTACGAGAATACAAGGATTTGAGTGACCAAATGGATTCCGTTTGATTTCAATCCTTGCTTGGCACCATAATAACGTCAAATGGGACATATTTTACTCAACAAACAAGTTCGGTTGTGCTTAACGAAGAAGGAAAACTAGTTTGTACGTTGTAGGCTCAATTGGAGGCCAATTTGGGTGCAATCCGAGAATACAAAGATTTGAGTGAACAAATGGACTCCGTTTGATATCAATCCTCGCGTGGCACCATAATAACATCAAATGGGACATGTTTGACTCAACAAAAAGGTTCGGTTGTGCTTAACGAAGAAGGAAAACTCGTTTGTACGTTGTAGGCTCAATTGGAGGTCAATTTGGGTGCAATCCGAGAATACAAGGATTTGAGTGACCAAATGGACTCCGCTTCGTTTCTAACTCGCGTGGCACCCTAATAACGTCAAATGGGACATGTTTTACTCGACAAACAAGTTCGTTTGTGCTTAACGAAGAAGGAAAACTCGTTTGTACGTTGTAGGCTCAATTGGACGCCAATTTGGTGCAATCCGAGAATACAAGGATTTGATTGACCAAATGGACTCCGCTTGGTTTCTAACTCGCGTGGCACCATAATAACGTCAAATGGGACTTGTTTGACTCAACAAACTAGTTTGTTTGTGCTTAACGAAGAAGGAAAACTCGTTTGTACGTTGTAGGCTCAATTGGAGGCCAAGTTGGGAGCAATCCGAGAATACACGGATTTGAGTGACCAAATGGATTCCGTTTGATTTCAATCTTTGCGTGGCATATTAATAACATCAAATGGGACATATTTGACTCAACAAACAAGTTCGGTTGTGCTTAACGAAGAAGGAAAACTCGTTTGTACGTTGTAGGCTCAATTGGAGGACAATTTGTGTGCAATCCGAGTCTACAAGGATTTGAGTGAGCAAATGGACTCCGTTTGATTTCAATCTTTGTGTGGCACCATAATAATGTCAAATGGGACATGTTTGACTCAACAAAAAGTTTCAGTTGTGCTTAACAAAGAAGGAAAACTCGTTTGTATGTTGTGGGCTCAATTGGAGGCCAATTTGGGTGCAATCCGAGAATACAAGGATTTGAGTGACTAAATGGATTCCGTTTGATTTTAATCCTTACGTGGCACCATAATAACGTCAAATGGGACATATTTGACTTAACAAACAAGTTCGTTTATGCTTAACGAAGAAGGAAAACTCGTTTGTACGTTGTAGGCTCATTTGGAGGCCAATTTGGGTGCAATCCGAGAATACAAGGATTTGAGTGACCAAATGGACTCCGCTTGGTTTCTAACTCGCGTGGAACCATATTAACGTCAAATGGGACATGTTCGACTCAAAAAACAAGTTTGGTTATGGTTAACAAAGAAGGAAAACTCGTTTGTACGTTGTAGGCTCAATTGGAGGCCAATTTGGGTGCAATCCGAGAATACAAGGATTTGAGTGAGCAAATGGACTCCGTTTGATTTCAATCCTCATGTGGCACCATAATAACGTCAAATGGGACATGTTGGACTCAACAAAAAGGTTCGGTTGTGCTTAACAAAGAAGGTAAACTCGTTTGTATGTTGTAGGCTCAATTGGAAGCCAATTTGGGTGCAATCCGAGAATACAAGGATTTGAGTGACCAAATGGACTCCGCTTGGTTTCTAACTCGCATGGCACCATAATAACGTCAAATGGGAAATGTTTGACTCAAAAAACTAGTTTTTTTGTGCTTAACGAAGAAGGAAAACTCGTTTGTACGTTGTAGGCTCAATTGGAGGCCAAGTTGGGAGCAATCCGAGAATACAAGGATTTGAGTGACCAAATGGATTCCGTTTGATTTCAATCCTTGCGTGGCACCATAATAATCTCAAATGGGACATATTTGACTCAACAAACATGTTCGGTTTAACGAAGAAGGAAAACTCGTTTGTACGTTGTAGGCTCATTTGGAGGCCAATTTGGGTGCAATCCGAGAATACGAGGATTTGAGTGACCAAATGGACTCCGCTTGGTTTCTAACTCACGTGGAACCATATTAACGTCAAATGGGACCTGTTTGAAACAACAAACAAGTTTGGTTATGGTTAACGAAGAAGGAAAACTCGTTTGTAGGTTGTAGGCTCAATTGGAGGCCAATTTGGGTGCAATCCGAGAATACAAGGATTTGAGTGAGCAAATGGACTCCGTTTGATTTCAATCCTCATGTGGCACCATAATAACGTCAAATGGGACATGTTGGAATCAACAAAAAGGTTCGGTTGTGCTTAAGAAAGAAGGTAAACTCGTTTGTATGTTGTAGGCTCAATTGGAGGCCAATTTGGGTGCAATCCGAGAATACAAGGATTTGAGTGACCAAATGGTCTCCGTTTGATTTCAATCCTCGCGTGGCACCATAATAACGTCAAATGGGACATGTTGGACTCAACGAAAAGGTTCGGTTGTGCTTAACAAAGAAGGTAAACTCGTTTGTATGTTGTAGGCTCAATTGGAGGCCAATTTGGGTGCTATCCGAGAATACAAAGATTTGAGTAAGCAAATGAACTCCGCTTGGTTTCTAACTCGCGTGGCACAATAATAACGTCAAATGGGACATGTTTAACTCAATAAACAAGTTCAGTTGTCCTTAACGAAGAAGGAAAACTTGTTTGTACGTCGTAGGCTCAATTGGAGGCCAATTTGGGTGCAGTACGAGAATACAAGGATTTGAGTGACCAAATGGATTCCGTTTGATTTCAATCTTTGCTTGGCACCATAATAACGTCAAATGGGACATATTTGACTCAACAAACAAGTTCAGTTGTGCTTAACAAAGAAGGAAAACTCGTTTGTATGTTGTAGGCTCAATTGAAGGCAAATTTGGGTGCAATCCGAGAATACAAGGATTTGAGTGACCAAATGGACTTTGTTTGATTTCAATCCTCGCGTGAAACCATAATAACGTCAAATGGGACATGTTTGACTCAACAAAATGGTTCGGTTGTGCTTAACGAAGAAGGAAAACTCGTTTCTACGTTGTACGCTCAATTGGAGGCCAATTTAGGTGCAATCCGAGAATACAAGGATTTGAGTGACCAAATGGACTCCGCTTGGTTTCTAACTCACATGGAACCATAATAACGTCAAATGGGACATGTTTGACTCAACAAACAAGTTCGTTTGTGCTTAACGAAGAAGGAAAATTCGTTTGTACGTTGTAGCTCAATTGGAGGCCAATTTGGGTGCAATCCGAGAATACAAAGATTTGAGTGAACAAATGGACTCCGTTTGATATCAATCCTCGCGTGGCACCATAATAACGTCAAATGGGACATGTTTGACTCAACAAAAAGGTTCGGTTGTGCTTAACGAAGAAGGAAAACTCGTTTGTACGTTGTATGCTCAATTGGAGGCCAATTTGGGTGCAATCCGAGAATACAAGGATTTGAGTGACCAAATGGACTCCGCTTGGTTTCTAACTCGCATTGAACCCTAATAACGTCAAATGGGACATTTTTTACTCAACAAACAAGTTCGGTTGTGCTTAACGAAGAAGAAAAACTCGTTTGTACGTTGTAGGATCAATTGGAGGCCAATTTGGGTGCAATCCGAGAATACAAAGATTTGAGTGACCAAATGGACTCCGTTTGATTTCAATCCTCGCATGGCACCTTAATAACTTCAAATGGGACATGTTTGACTCAACAAACAAGTTCGGTTGTGCTTAATGAAGAAGGAAAACTCGTTTGTACGTTGTAGGCTCAATTGGAGGCCAATTTGGGTGCAATCCGAGAATACAAGGATTTGAGTGACCAAATGGACTCCGCTTGGTTTCTAACTAGCGTGGCACCATAATAACGTCAAATGGGACATGTTTTACTCTACAAACAAGTTCGGTTGTGCTTAACGAAGAAGGAAAACTCGTTTGTACGTTGTAAGCTCAATTGGACGCCAATTTGGTGCAATCCGAGAATACAAGGATTTGAGTGACCAAATGGACTCCGCTTGGTTTCTAACTCGCGTGGCACCATAATAACGTCAAATGGGACATGTTTGACTCAACAAACTAGATTGTTTGTGCTTAACGAAGAAGAAAAACTCGTTTGTACGTTGTAGGCTCAATTGGAGGCCAAGTTGGGAGCAATCCGAGAATACACGGATTTGAGTGACCAAATGGATTCTGTTTGATTTCAATCCTGGTGTGGCTCATTAGTAACGTCAAATGGGACATATTTGACTCAACAAACAAGTTCGGTTGTGCTTAACGAAGAAGGAAAACTCGTTTGTACGTTGTAGGCTCAATTGGAGGCCAATTTGGGTGCAATCCGAGTATACAAGGATTTGAGTGAGCAAATGGACTCCGTTTGATTTCAATCTTCGTGTGGCACCATAATAACGTCAAATGGGACATGTTTGACTCAACAAAAAGTTTTGGTTGTGCTTAACAAAGAAGGAAAACTCGTTTGTACGTTGTAGGCTCATTTGGAGGCCAATTTGGGTGCAATCCGAGAATACAAGGATTTGAGTGACCAAATGGACTCCGCTTGGTTTGTAACTCGCGTGGAACCATAATAACGTCAAATGGGACCTGTTTGACACAACAAACAAGTTTGGTTATGGTTAACGAAGAAGGAAAACTCGTTTGTAGGTTGTAGGCTCAATTGGAAGCCAATTTGGGTGCAATCCGAGAATACAAGGATTTGAGTGAGCAAATGGACTCCGTTTGATTTCAATCCTCATGTGGCACCATAATAACGTCAAATGGGATATGTTGGACTCAACAAAAAGGTTCGGTTGTGCTTAACAAAGAAGGTAAACTCGTTTGTATGTTGTAGGCTCAATTGGAGGCCAATTTGGGTGCAATCCGAGAATACAAGGATTTGAGTGACCAAATGGACTCCGTTTGATTTCAATCCTCGCGTGGCACCATAATAACGTCAAATGGGACATGTTTGACTCAACAAAAAGGTTCGGTTGTGCTCAACGAAGAAGGAAAACTTGTTTGTACATTGTAGGCTCAATTGGAGGCCAATTTGGGTGCAATCCGAGAATACAAGAATTTGAGTGAGCAAATGGACTCCGTTTGATTTCAATCTTCATGTGGCACCATAATAACATCAAATGGGACATGTTTAACTCAACAAAAAGGTTCGGTTGTGCTTAACAAAGAAGGAAAACTCGTTTGTATGTTGTAGGCTCAATTGAAGGCAAATTTGGGTGCAATCCGAGAATACAAGGATTTGAGTGACCAAATGGACTTTGTTTGATTTCAATCCTATCGTGAAACCATAATAACGTCAAATGGGACATGTTTGACTCAACAAAAAGGTTTGGTTGTGCTAAACGAAGACGGAAAACTCGTTTCTACGTTGTACGCTCAATTGGAGGCCAATTTAGGTGCAATCCGAGAATACAAGGATTTGAGTGACCAAATGGACTCCGCTTGGTTTCTAACTCACATGAAACCATAATAACGTCAAATGGGACATGTTTGACTCAACAAACAAGTTCGTTTGTGCTTAACGAAGAAGGAAAACTCGTTTGTACGTTGTAGGCTCAATTGGAGGACAATTTGTGTGCAATCCGAGTCTACAAGGATTTGAGTGAGCAAATGGACTCCGTTTGATTTCAATCTTTGTGTGGCACCATAATAATGTCAAATGGGACATGTTTGACTCAACAAAAAGTTTCAGTTGTGCTTAACAAAGAAGGAAAACTCGTTTGTATGTTGTGGGCTCAATTGGAGGCCAATTTGGGTGCAATCCGAGAATACAAGGATTTGAGTGACTAAATGGATTCCGTTTGATTTTAATCCTTACGTGGCACCATAATAACGTCAAATGGGACATATTTGACTTAACAAACAAGTTCGTTTATGCTTAACGAAGAAGGAAAACTCGTTTGTACGTTGTAGGCTCATTTGGAGGCCAATTTGGGTGCAATCCGAGAATACAAGGATTTGAGTGACCAAATGGACTCCGCTTGGTTTCTAACTCGCGTGGAACCATATTAACGTCAAATGGGACATGTTCGACTCAAAAAACAAGTTTGGTTATGGTTAACAAAGAAGGAAAACTCGTTTGTACGTTGTAGGCTCAATTGGAGGCCAATTTGGGTGCAATCCGAGAATACAAGGATTTGAGTGAGCAAATGGACTCCGTTTGATTTCAATCCTCATGTGGCACCATAATAACGTCAAATGGGACATGTTGGACTCAACAAAAAGGTTCGGTTGTGCTTAACAAAGAAGGTAAACTCGTTTGTATGTTGTAGGCTCAATTGGAAGCCAATTTGGGTGCAATCCGAGAATACAAGGATTTGAGTGACCAAATGGACTCCGCTTGGTTTCTAACTCGCATGGCACCATAATAACGTCAAATGGGAAATGTTTGACTCAAAAAACTAGTTTTTTTGTGCTTAACGAAGAAGGAAAACTCGTTTGTACGTTGTAGGCTCAATTGGAGGCCAAGTTGGGAGCAATCCGAGAATACAAGGATTTGAGTGACCAAATGGATTCCGTTTGATTTCAATCCTTGCGTGGCACCATAATAATCTCAAATGGGACATATTTGACTCAACAAACATGTTCGGTTTAACGAAGAAGGAAAACTCGTTTGTACGTTGTAGGCTCAATTGGAGGCCAATTTGGGTGCAATCCGAGAATACGAGGATTTGAGTGACCAAATGGACTCCGCTTGGTTTCTAACTCACGTGGAACCATATTAACGTCAAATGGGACCTGTTTGAAACAACAAACAAGTTTGGTTATGGTTAACGAAGAAGGAAAACTCGTTTGTAGGTTGTAGGCTCAATTGGAGGCCAATTTGGGTGCAATCCGAGAATACAAGGATTTGAGTGAGCAAATGGACTCCGTTTGATTTCAATCCTCATGTGGCACCATAATAATGTCAAATGGGACATGTTGGAATCAACAAAAAGGTTCGGTTGTGCTTAAGAAAGAAGGTAAACTCGTTTGTATGTTGTAGGCTCAATTGGAGGCCAATTTGGGTGCAATCCGAGAATACAAGGATTTGAGTGACCAAATGGTCTCCGTTTGATTTCAATCCTCGCGTGGCACCATAATAACGTCAAATGGGACATGTTGGACTCAACGAAAAGGTTCGGTTGTGCTTAACAAAGAAGGTAAACTCGTTTGTATGTTGTAGGCTCAATTGGAGGCCAATTTGGGTGCTATCCGAGAATACAAAGATTTGAGTAAGCAAATGAACTCCGCTTGGTTTCTAACTCGCGTGGCACAATAATAACGTCAAATGGGACATGTTTAACTCAATAAACAAGTTCAGTTGTCCTTAACGAAGAAGGAAAACTTGTTTGTACGTCGTAGGCTCAATTGGAGGCCAATTTGGGTGCAGTACGAGAATACAAGGATTTGAGTGACCAAATGGATTCCGTTTGATTTCAATCTTTGCTTGGCACCATAATAACGTCAAATGGGACATATTTGACTCAACAAACAAGTTCAGTTGTGCTTAACAAAGAAGGAAAACTCGTTTGTATGTTGTAGGCTCAATTGAAGGCAAATTTGGGTGCAATCCGAGAATACAAGGATTTGAGTGACCAAATGGACTTTGTTTGATTTCAATCCTCGCGTGAAACCATAATAACGTCAAATGGGACATGTTTGACTCAACAAAATGGTTCGGTTCTGCTTAACGAAGAAGGAAAACTCGTTTCTACGTTGTACGCTCAATTGGAGGCCAATTTAGGTGCAATCCGAGAATACAAGGATTTGAGTGACCAAATGGACTCCGCTTGGTTTCTAACTCACATGGAACCATAATAACGTCAAATGGGACATGTTTGACTCAACAAACAAGTTCGTTTGTGCTTAACGAAGAAGGAAAATTCGTTTGTACGTTGTAGCTCAATTGGAGGCCAATTTGGGTGCAATCCGAGAATACAAAGATTTGAGTGAACAAATGGACTCCGTTTGATATCAATCCTCGCGTGGCAACATAATAACGTCAAATGGGACATGTTTGACTCAACAAAAAGGTTCGGTTGTGCTTAACGAAGAAGGAAAACTCGTTTGTACGTTGTATGCTCAATTGGAGGCCAATTTGGGTGCAATCCGAGAATACAAGGATTTGAGTGACCAAATGGACTCCGCTTGGTTTCTAACTCGCATTGAACCCTAATAACGTCAAATGGGACATTTTTTACTCAACAAACAAGTTCGGTTGTGCTTAACGAAGAAGAAAAACTCGTTTGTACGTTGTAGGATCAATTGGAGGCCAATTTGGGTGCAATCCGAGAATACAAAGATTTGAGTGACCAAATGGACTCCGTTTGATTTCAATCCTCGCGTGGCACCTTAATAACTTCAAATGGGACATGTTTGACTCAACAAACAAGTTCGGTTGTGCTTAATGAAGAAGGAAAACTCGTTTGTACGTTGTAGGCTCAATTGGAGGCCAATTTGGGTGCAATCCGAGAATACAAGGATTTGAGTGACCAAATGGACTCCGCTTGGTTTCTAACTAGCGTGGCACCATAATAACGTCAAATGGGACATGTTTTACTCTACAAACAAGTTCGGTTGTGCTTAACGAAGAAGGAAAACTCGTTTGTACGTTGTAAGCTCAATTGGACGCCAATTTGGTGCAATCCGAGAATACAAGGATTTGAGTGACCAAATGGACTCCGCTTGGTTTCTAACTCGCGTGGCACCATAATAACGTCAAATGGGACATGTTTGACTCAACAAACTAGATTGTTTGTGCTTAACGAAGAAGAAAAACTCGTTTGTACGTTGTAGGCTCAATTGGAGGCCAAGTTGGGAGCAATCCGAGAATACACGGATTTGAGTGACCAAATGGATTCTGTTTGATTTCAATCCTGGTGTGGCTCATTAGTAACGTCAAATGGGACATATTTGACTCAACAAACAAGTTCGGTTGTGCTTAACGAAGAAGGAAAACTCGTTTGTACGTTGTAGGCTCAATTGGAGGCCAATTTGGGTGCAATCCGAGAATACAAAGATTTGAGTGAACAAATGGACTCCGTTTGATATCAATCCTCGCGTGGCACCATAATAACGTCAAATGGGACATGTTTGACTCAACAAAAAGGTTCGGTTGTGCTTAACGAAGAAGGAAAACTCGTTTGTACGTTGTAGGCTCAATTGGAGGCCAATTTGGGTGCAATCCGAGAATACAAGGATTTGAGTGACCAAATGGACTCCGCTTGGTTTCTAACTCGCATTGAACCCTAATAACGTCAAATGGGACATTTTTTACTCAACAAACAAGTTCGGTTGTGCTTAACGAAGAAGAAAAACTCGTTTGTACGTTGTAGGATCAATTGGAGGCCAATTTGGGTGCAATCCGAGAATACAAAGATTTGAGTGACCAAATGGACTCCGTTTGATTTCAATCCTCGCGTGGCACCTTAATAACTTCAAATGGGACATGTTTGACTCAACAAACAAGTTCGGTTGTGCTTAATGAAGAAGGAAAACTCGTTTGTACGTTGTAGGCTCAATTGGAGGCCAATTTGGGTGCAATCCGAGAATACAAGGATTTGAGTGACCAAATGGACTCCGCTTGGTTTCTAACTAGCGTGGCACCATAATAACGTCAAATGGGACATGTTTTACTCTACAAACAAGTTCGGTTGTGGTTAACGAAGAAGGAAAACTCGTTTGTACGTTGTAAGCTCAATTGGACGCCAATTTGGTGCAATCCGAGAATACAAGGATTTGAGTGACCAAATGGACTCCGCTTGGTTTCTAACTCGCGTGGCACCATAATAACGTCAAATGGGACATGTTTGACTCAACAAACTAGATTGTTTGTGCTTAACGAAGAAGAAAAACTCGTTTGTACGTTGTAGGCTCAATTGGAGGCCAAGTTGGGAGCAATCCGAGAATACACGGATTTGAGTGACCAAATGGATTCTGTTTGATTTCAATCCTGGTGTGGCTCATTAGTAACGTCAAATGGGACATATTTGACTCAACAAACAAGTTCGGTTGTGCTTAACGAAGAAGGAAAACTCGTTTGTACGTTGTAGGCTCAATTGGAGGCCAATTTGGGTGCAATCCGAGTATACAAGGATTTGAGTGAGCAAATGGACTCCGTTTGATTTCAATCTTCGTGTGGCACCATAATAACGTCAAATGGGACATGTTTGACTCAACAAAAAGTTTTGGTTGTGCTTAACAAAGAAGGAAAACTCGTTTGTACGTTGTAGGCTCATTTGGAGGCCAATTTGGGTGCAATCCGAGAATACAAGGATTTGAGTGACCAAATGGACTCCGCTTGGTTTGTAACTCGCGTGGAACCATAATAACGTCAAATGGGACCTGTTTGACACAACAAACAAGTTTGGTTATGGTTAACGAAGAAGGAAAACTCGTTTGTAGGTTGTAGGCTCAATTGGAAGCCAATTTGGGTGCAATCCGAGAATACAAGGATTTGAGTGAGCAAATGGACTCCGTTTGATTTCAATCCTCATGTGGCACCATAATAACGTCAAATGGGATATGTTGGACTCAACAAAAAGGTTCGGTTGTGCTTAACAAAGAAGGTAAACTCGTTTGTATGTTGTAGGCTCAATTGGAGGCCAATTTGGGTGCAATCCGAGAATACAAGGATTTGAGTGACCAAATGGACTCCGTTTGATTTCAATCCTCGCGTGGCACCATAATAACGTCAAATGGGACATGTTTGACTCAACAAAAAGGTTCGGTTGTGCTCAACGAAGAAGGAAAACTTGTTTGTACATTGTAGGCTCAATTGGAGGCCAATTTGGGTGCAATCCGAGAATACAAGAATTTGAGTGAGCAAATGGACTCCGTTTGATTTCAATCTTCATGTGGCACCATAATAACATCAAATGGGACATGTTTAACTCAACAAAAAGGTTCGGTTGTGCTTAACAAAGAAGGAAAACTCGTTTGTATGTTGTAGGCTCAATTGAAGGCAAATTTGGGTGCAATCCGAGAATACAAGGATTTGAGTGACCAAATGGACTTTGTTTGATTTCAATCCTATCGTGAAACCATAATAACGTCAAATGGGACATGTTTGACTCAACAAAAAGGTTTGGTTGTGCTAAACGAAGACGGAAAACTCGTTTCTACGTTGTACGCTCAATTGGAGGCCAATTTAGGTGCAATCCGAGAATACAAGGATTTGAGTGACCAAATGGACTCCGCTTGGTTTCTAACTCACATGAAACCATAATAACGTCAAATGGGACATGTTTGACTCAACAAACAAGTTCGTTTGTGCTTAACGAAGAAGGAAAACTCGTTTGTACGTTGTAGGCTCAATTGGAGGACAATTTGTGTGCAATCCGAGTCTACAAGGATTTGAGTGAGCAAATGGACTCCGTTTGATTTCAATCTTTGTGTGGCACCATAATAATGTCAAATGGGACATGTTTGACTCAACAAAAAGTTTCAGTTGTGCTTAACAAAGAAGGAAAACTCGTTTGTATGTTGTGGGCTCAATTGGAGGCCAATTTGGGTGCAATCCGAGAATACAAGGATTTGAGTGACTAAATGGATTCCGTTTGATTTTAATCCTTACGTGGCACCATAATAACGTCAAATGGGACATATTTGACTTAACAAACAAGTTCGTTTATGCTTAACGAAGAAGGAAAACTCGTTTGTACGTTGTAGGCTCATTTGGAGGCCAATTTGGGTGCAATCCGAGAATACAAGGATTTGAGTGACCAAATGGACTCCGCTTGGTTTCTAACTCGCGTGGAACCATATTAACGTCAAATGGGACATGTTCGACTCAAAAAACAAGTTTGGTTATGGTTAACAAAGAAGGAAAACTCGTTTGTACGTTGTAGGCTCAATTGGAGGCCAATTTGGGTGCAATCCGAGAATACAAGGATTTGAGTGAGCAAATGGACTCCGTTTGATTTCAATCCTCATGTGGCACCATAATAACGTCAAATGGGACATGTTGGACTCAACAAAAAGGTTCGGTTGTGCTTAACAAAGAAGGTAAACTCGTTTGTATGTTGTAGGCTCAATTGGAAGCCAATTTGGGTGCAATCCGAGAATACAAGGATTTGAGTGACCAAATGGACTCCGCTTGGTTTCTAACTCGCATGGCACCATAATAACGTCAAATGGGAAATGTTTGACTCAAAAAACTAGTTTTTTTGTGCTTAACGAAGAAGGAAAACTCGTTTGTACGTTGTAGGCTCAATTGGAGGCCAAGTTGGGAGCAATCCGAGAATACAAGGATTTGAGTGACCAAATGGATTCCGTTTGATTTCAATCCTTGCGTGGCACCATAATAATCTCAAATGGGACATATTTGACTCAACAAACATGTTCGGTTTAACGAAGAAGGAAAACTCGTTTGTACGTTGTAGGCTCAATTGGAGGCCAATTTGGGTGCAATCCGAGAATACGAGGATTTGAGTGACCAAATGGACTCCGCTTGGTTTCTAACTCACGTGGAACCATATTAACGTCAAATGGGACCTGTTTGAAACAACAAACAAGTTTGGTTATGGTTAACGAAGAAGGAAAACTCGTTTGTAGGTTGTAGGCTCAATTGGAGGCCAATTTGGGTGCAATCCGAGAATACAAGGATTTGAGTGAGCAAATGGACTCCGTTTGATTTCAATCCTCATGTGGCACCATAATAACGTCAAATGGGACATGTTGGAATCAACAAAAAGGTTCGGTTGTGCTTAAGAAAGAAGGTAAACTCGTTTGTATGTTGTAGGCTCAATTGGAGGCCAATTTGGGTGCAATCCGAGAATACAAGGATTTGAGTGACCAAATGGTCTCCGTTTGATTTCAATCCTCGCGTGGCACCATAATAACGTCAAATGGGACATGTTGGACTCAACGAAAAGGTTCGGTTGTGCTTAACAAAGAAGGTAAACTCGTTTGTATGTTGTAGGCTCAATTGGAGGCCAATTTGGGTGCTATCCGAGAATACAAAGATTTGAGTAAGCAAATGAACTCCGCTTGGTTTCTAACTCGCGTGGCACAATAATAACGTCAAATGGGACATGTTTAACTCAATAAACAAGTTCAGTTGTCCTTAACGAAGAAGGAAAACTTGTTTGTACGTCGTAGGCTCAATTGGAGGCCAATTTGGGTGCAGTACGAGAATACAAGGATTTGAGTGACCAAATGGATTCCGTTTGATTTCAATCTTTGCTTGGCACCATAATAACGTCAAATGGGACATATTTGACTCAACAAACAAGTTCAGTTGTGCTTAACAAAGAAGGAAAACTCGTTTGTATGTTGTAGGCTCAATTGAAGGCAAATTTGGGTGCAATCCGAGAATACAAGGATTTGAGTGACCAAATGGACTTTGTTTGATTTCAATCCTCGCGTGAAACCATAATAACGTCAAATGGGACATGTTTGACTCAACAAAATGGTTCGGTTCTGCTTAACGAAGAAGGAAAACTCGTTTCTACGTTGTACGCTCAATTGGAGGCCAATTTAGGTGCAATCCGAGAATACAAGGATTTGAGTGACCAAATGGACTCCGCTTGGTTTCTAACTCACATGGAACCATAATAACGTCAAATGGGACATGTTTGACTCAACAAACAAGTTCGTTTGTGCTTAACGAAGAAGGAAAATTCGTTTGTACGTTGTAGCTCAATTGGAGGCCAATTTGGGTGCAATCCGAGAATACAAAGATTTGAGTGAACAAATGGACTCCGTTTGATATCAATCCTCGCGTGGCACCATAATAACGTCAAATGGGACATGTTTGACTCAACAAAAAGGTTCGGTTGTGCTTAACGAAGAAGGAAAACTCGTTTGTACGTTGTATGCTCAATTGGAGGCCAATTTGGGTGCAATCCGAGAATACAAGGATTTGAGTGACCAAATGGACTCCGCTTGGTTTCTAACTCGCATTGAACCCTAATAACGTCAAATGGGACATTTTTTACTCAACAAACAAGTTCGGTTGTGCTTAACGAAGAAGAAAAACTCGTTTGTACGTTGTAGGATCAATTGGAGGCCAATTTGGGTGCAATCCGAGAATACAAAGATTTGAGTGACCAAATGGACTCCGTTTGATTTCAATCCTCGCGTGGCACCTTAATAATTTCAAATGGGACATGTTTGACTCAACAAACAAGTTCGGTTGTGCTTAATGAAGAAGGAAAACTCGTTTGTACGTTGTAGGCTCAATTGGAGGCCAATTTGGGTGCAATCCGAGAATACAAGGATTTGAGTGACCAAATGGACTCCGCTTGGTTTCTAACTAGCGTGGCACCATAATAACGTCAAATGGGACATGTTTTACTCTACAAACAAGTTCGGTTGTGCTTAACGAAGAAGGAAAACTCGTTTGTACGTTGTAAGCTCAATTGGACGCCAATTTGGTGCAATCCGAGAATACAAGGATTTGAGTGACCAAATGGACTCCGCTTGGTTTCTAACTCGCGTGGCACCATAATAACGTCAAATGGGACATGTTTGACTCAACAAACTAGATTGTTTGTGCTTAACGAAGAAGAAAAACTCGTTTGTACGTTGTAGGCTCAATTGGAGGCCAAGTTGGGAGCAATCCGAGAATACACGGATTTGAGTGACCAAATGGATTCTGTTTGATTTCAATCCTGGTGTGGCTCATTAGTAACGTCAAATGGGACATATTAGACTCAACAAACAAGTTCGGTTGTGCTTAACGAAGAAGGAAAACTCGTTTGTACGTTGTAGGCTCAATTGGAGGCCAATTTGGGTGCAATCCGAGAATACAAAGATTTGAGTGAACAAATGGACTCCGTTTGATATCAATCCTCGCGTGGCACCATAATAACGTCAAATGGGACATGTTTGACTCAACAAAAAGGTTCGGTTGTGCTTAACGAAGAAGGAAAACTCGTTTGTACGTTGTAGGCTCAATTGGAGGCCAATTTGGGTGCAATCCGAGAATACAAGGATTTGAGTGACCAAATGGACTCCGCTTGGTTTCTAACTCGCATTGAACCCTAATAACGTCAAATGGGACATTTTTTACTCAACAAACAAGTTCGGTTGTGCTTAACGAAGAAGAAAAACTCGTTTGTACGTTGTAGGATCAATTGGAGGCCAATTTGGGTGCAATCCGAGAATACAAAGATTTGAGTGACCAAATGGACTCCGTTTGATTTCAATCCTCGCGTGGCACCTTAATAACTTCAAATGGGACATGTTTGACTCAACAAACAAGTTCGGTTGTGCTTAATGAAGAAGGAAAACTCGTTTGTACGTTGTAGGCTCAATTGGAGGCCAATTTGGGTGCAATCCGAGAATACAAGGATTTGAGTGACCAAATGGACTCCGCTTGGTTTCTAACTAGCGTGGCACCATAATAACGTCAAATGGGACATGTTTTACTCTACAAACAAGTTCGGTTGTGGTTAACGAAGAAGGAAAACTCGTTTGTACGTTGTAAGCTCAATTGGACGCCAATTTGGTGCAATCCGAGAATACAAGGATTTGAGTGACCAAATGGACTCCGCTTGGTTTCTAACTCGCGTGGCACCATAATAACGTCAAATGGGACATGTTTGACTCAACAAACTAGATTTTTTGTGCTTAACGAAGAAGAAAAACTCGTTTGTACGTTGTAGGCTCAATTGGAGGCCAAGTTGGGAGCAATCCGAGAATACACGGATTTGAGTGACCAAATGGATTCTGTTTGATTTCAATCCTGGTGTGGCTCATTAGTAACGTCAAATGGGACATATTTGACTCAACAAACAAGTTCGGTTGTGCTTAACGAAGAAGGAAAACTCGTTTGTACGTTGTAGGCTCAATTGGAGGCCAATTTGGGTGCAATCCGAGTATACAAGGATTTGAGTGAGCAAATGGACTCCGTTTGATTTCAATCTTCGTGTGGCACCATAATAACGTCAAATGGGACATGTTTGACTCAACAAAAAGTTTTGGTTGTGCTTAACAAAGAAGGAAAACTCGTTTGTACGTTGTAGGCTCATTTGGAGGCCAATTTGGGTGCAATCCGAGAATACAAGGATTTGAGTGACCAAATGGACTCCGCTTGGTTTGTAACTCACGTGGAACCATAATAACGTCAAATGGGACCTGTTTGACACAACAAACAAGTTTGGTTATGGTTAACGAAGAAGGAAAACTCGTTTGTAGGTTGTAGGCTCAATTGGAAGCCAATTTGGGTGCAATCCGAGAATACAAGGATTTGAGTGAGCAAATGGACTCCGTTTGATTTCAATCCTCATGTGGCACCATAATAACGTCAAATGGGATATGTTGGACTCAACAAAAAGGTTCGGTTGTGCTTAACAAAGAAGGTAAACTCGTTTGTATGTTGTAGGCTCAATTGGAGGCCAATTTGGGTGCAATCCGAGAATACAAGGATTTGAGTGACCAAATGGACTCCGTTTGATTTCAATCCTCGCGTGGCACCATAATAACGTCAAATGGGACATGTTTGACTCAACAAAAAGGTTCGTTTGTGCTCAACGAAGAAGGAAAACTTGTTTGTACATTGTAGGCTCAATTGGAGGCCAATTTGGGTGCAATCCGAGAATACAAGAATTTGAGTGAGCAAATGGACTCCGTTTGATTTCAATCTTCATGTGGCACCATAATAACATCAAATGGGACATGTTTAACTCAACAAAAAGGTTCGGTTGTGCTTAACAAAGAAGGAAAACTCGTTTGTATGTTGTAGGCTCAATTGAAGGCAAATTTGGGTGCAATCCGAGAATACAAGGATTTGAGTGACCAAATGGACTTTGTTTGATTTCAATCCTATCGTGAAACCATAATAACGTCAAATGGGACATGTTTGACTCAACAAAAAGGTTTGGTTGTGCTAAACGAAGACGGAAAACTCGTTTCTACGTTGTACGCTCAATTGGAGGCCAATTTAGGTGCAATCCGAGAATACAAGGATTTGAGTGACCAAATGGACTCCGCTTGGTTTCTAACTCACATGAAACCATAATAACGTCAAATGGGACATGTTTGACTCAACAAACAAGTTCGTTTGTGCTTAACGAAGAAGGAAAACTCGTTTGTACGTTGTAGCTCAATTGGAGGCCAATTTGGGTGCAATCCGAGAATACAAAGATTTGAGTGAACAAATGGACTCCGTTTGATACCAATCCTCGCGTGGCACCATAATAACGTCAAATGGGATATTTTTGACTCAACAAAAAGGTTCGTTTGTGGTTAACGAAGAAGGAAAACTCGTTTGTAGGTTGTAGGCTCAATTGGAGGCCAATTTGGGTGCAATCCGAGAATACAAGGATTTGAGTGCGCAAATGGACTCCGTTTGATTTCAATCCTCATGTGGCACCATAATAACGTCAAATGGGACATGTTGGACTCAACAAAAAGGTTCGGTTGTGCTTAACAAAGAAGGTAAACTCGTTTGTATGTTGTAGGCTCAATTGGAGGCCAATTTGGGTGCAGTACGAGAATACAAGGATTTGAGTGACCAAATGGATTCCGTTTGATTTCAATCCTTGCTTGGCACCATAATAACGTCAAATGGGACATATTTGACTCAACAAACAAGTTCGGTTGTGCTTAACGAAGAAGGAAAACTAGTTTGTACGTTGTAGGCTCAATTGGAGGCCAATTTGGGTGCAATCCGAGAATACAAGGATTTGAGTGACCAAATGGACTCCGCTTGGTTTCTAACTCGCATGGCACCATAATAACGTCAAATGGGAAATGTTTGACTCAAAAAACTAGTTTTTTTGTGCTTAACGAAGAAGGAAAACTCGTTTGTACGTTGTAGGCTCAATTGGAGGCCAAGTTGGGAGCAATCCGAGAATACAAGGATTTGAGTGACCAAATGGATTCCGTTTGATTTCAATCCTTGCGTGGCACCATAATAATCTCAAATGGGACATATTTGACTCAACAAACATGTTCGGTTGTGCTTAACGAAGAAGGAAAACTCGTTTGTACGTTGTAGGCTCATTTGGAGGCCAATTTGGGTGCAATCCGAGAATACGAGGATTTGAGTGACCAAATGGACTCCGCTTGGTTTCTAACTCACGTGGAACCATATTAACGTCAAATGGGACCTGTTTGAAACAACAAACAAGTTTTTTTATGGTTAACGAAGAAGGAAAACTCGTTTGTAGGTTGTAGGCTCAATTGGAGGCCAATTTGGGTGCAATCCGAGAATACAAGGATTTGAGTGAGCAAATGGACTCCGTTTGATTTCAATCCTCATGTGGCACCATAATAACGTCAAATGGGACATGTTGGACTCAACAAAAAGGTTCGGTTGTGCTAAAGAAAGAAGGTAAACTCGTTTGTATGTTGTAGGCTCAATTGGAGGCCAATTTGGGTGCAATCCGAGAATACAAGGATTTGAGTGACCAAATGGACTCCGTTTGATTTCAATCCTCGCGTGGCACCATAATAACGTCAAATGGGACATGTTGGACTAAACGAAAAGGTTCGGTTGTGCTTAACAAAGAAGGTAAACTCGTTTGTATGTTGTAGGCTCAATTGGAGGCCAATTTGGGTGCTATCCGAGAATACAAAGATTTGAGTAAGCAAATGAACTCCGCTTGGTTTCTAACTCGCGTGGCACAATAATAACGTCAAATGGGACATGTTTAACTCAATAAACAAGTTCAGTTGTCCTTAACGAAGAAGAAAAACTTGTTTGTACGTCGTAGGCTCAATTGGAGGCCAATTTGGGTGCAGTACGAGAATACAAGGATTTGAGTGACCAAATGGATTCCGTTTGATTTCAATCTTTGCTTGGCACCATAATAACGTCAAATGGGACATATTTGACTCAACAAACAAGTTCGGTTGTGCTTAACAAAGAAGCAAAACTCGTTTGTATGTTGTAGGCTCAATTGAAGGCAAATTTGGGTGCAATCCGAGAATACAAGGATTTGAGTGACCAAATGGACTTTGTTTGATTTCAATCCTCGCGTGAAACCATAATAACGTCAAATGGCACATGTTTGACTCAACAAAATGGTTCGGTTGTGCTTAACGAAGAAGGAAAACTCGTTTCTACGTTGTACGCTCAATTGGAGGCCAATTTAGGTGCAATCCGAGAATACAAGGATTTGAGTGACCAAATGGACTCCGCTTGGTTTCTAACTCACATGAAACCATAATAACGTCAAATGGGACATGTTTGACTCAACAAACAAGTTCGTTTGTGCTTAACGAAGAAGGAAAACTCGTTTGTACGTTGTAGCTCAATTGGAGGCCAATTTGGGTGCAATCCGAGAATACAAAGATTTGAGTGAACAAATGGACTCCGTTTGATACCAATCCTCGCGTGGCACCATAATAACGTCAAATGGGACATTTTTGACTCAACAAAAAGGTTCGTTTGTGGTTAACGAAGAAGGAAAACTCGTTTGTAGGTTGTAGGCTCAATTGGAGGCCAATTTGGGTGCAATCCGAGAATACAAGGATTTGAGTGCGCAAATGGACTCCGTTTGATTTCAATCCTCATGTGGCACCATAATAACGTCAAATGGGACATGTTGGACTCAACAAAAAGGTTCGGAGGCCAATTTGGGTGCAATCCGAGAATACAAGGATTTGAGTGACCAAATGGTCTCCGTTTGATTTCAATCCTCGCGTGGCACCATAATAACGTCAAATGGGACATGTTGGACTCAACGAAAAGGTTCGGTTGTGCTTAACAAAGAAGGTAAACTCGTTTGTATGTTGTAGGCTCAATTGGAGGCCAATTTGGGTGCTATCCGAGAATACAAAGATTTGAGTAAGCAAATGAACTCCGCTTGGTTTCTAACTCGCGTGGCACAATAATAACGTCAAATGGGACATGTTTAACTCAATAAACAAGTTCAGTTGTCCTTAACGAAGAAGGAAAACTTGTTTGTACGTCGTAGGCTCAATTGGAGGCCAATTTGGGTGCAGTACGAGAATACAAGGATTTGAGTGACCAAATGGATTCCGTTTGATTTCAATCTTTGCTTGGCACCATAATAACGTCAAATGGGACATATTTGACTCAACAAACAAGTTCAGTTGTGCTTAACAAAGAAGGAAAACTCGTTTGTATGTTGTAGGCTCAATTGAAGGCAAATTTGGGTGCAATCCGAGAATACAAGGATTTGAGTGACCAAATGGACTTTGTTTGATTTCAATCCTCGCGTGAAACCATAATAACGTCAAATGGGACATGTTTGACTCAACAAAATGGTTCGGTTGTGCTTAACGAAGAAGGAAAACTCGTTTCTACGTTGTACGCTCAATTGGAGGCCAATTTAGGTGCAATCCGAGAATACAAGGATTTGAGTGACCAAATGGACTCCGCTTGGTTTCTAACTCACATGGAACCATAATAACGTCAAATGGGACATGTTTGACTCAACAAACAAGTTCGTTTGTGCTTAACGAAGAAGGAAAATTCGTTTGTACGTTGTAGCTCAATTGGAGGCCAATTTGGGTGCAATCCGAGAATACAAAGATTTGAGTGAACAAATGGACTCCGTTTGATATCAATCCTCGCGTGGCACCATAATAACGTCAAATGGGACATGTTTGACTCAACAAAAAGGTTCGGTTGTGCTTAACGAAGAAGGAAAACTCGTTTGTACGTTGTATGCTCAATTGGAGGCCAATTTGGGTGCAATCCGAGAATACAAGGATTTGAGTGACCAAATGGACTCCGCTTGGTTTCTAACTCGCATTGAACCCTAATAACGTCAAATGGGACATTTTTTACTCAACAAACAAGTTCGGTTGTGCTTAACGAAGAAGAAAAACTCGTTTGTACGTTGTAGGATCAATTGGAGGCCAATTTGGGTGCAATCCGAGAATACAAAGATTTGAGTGACCAAATGGACTCCGTTTGATTTCAATCCTCGCGTGGCACCTTAATAACTTCAAATGGGACATGTTTGACTCAACAAACAAGTTCGGTTGTGCTTAATGAAGAAGGAAAACTCGTTTGTACGTTGTAGGCTCAATTGGAGGCCAATTTGGGTGCAATCCGAGAATACAAGGATTTGAGTGACCAAATGGACTCCGCTTGGTTTCTAACTAGCGTGGCACCATAATAACGTCAAATGGGACATGTTTTACTCTACAAACAAGTTCGGTTGTGCTTAACGAAGAAGGAAAACTCGTTTGTACGTTGTAAGCTCAATTGGACGCCAATTTGGTGCAATCCGAGAATACAAGGATTTGAGTGACCAAATGGACTCCGCTTGGTTTCTAACTCGCGTGGCACCATAATAACGTCAAATGGGACATGTTTGACTCAACAAACTAGATTTTTTGTGCTTAACGAAGAAGAAAAACTCGTTTGTACGTTGTAGGCTCAATTGGAGGCCAAGTTGGGAGCAATCCGAGAATACACGGATTTGAGTGACCAAATGGATTCTGTTTGATTTCAATCCTGGTGTGGCTCATTAGTAACGTCAAATGGGACATATTTGACTCAACAAACAAGTTCGGTTGTGCTTAACGAAGAAGGAAAACTCGTTTGTACGTTGTAGGCTCAATTGGAGGCCAATTTGGGTGCAATCCGAGAATACAAAGATTTGAGTGAACAAATGGACTCCGTTTGATATCAATCCTCGCGTGGCACCATAATAACGTCAAATGGGACATGTTTGACTCAACAAAAAGGTTCGGTTGTGCTTAACGAAGAAGGAAAACTCTTTGTACGTTGTAGGCTCAATTGGAGGCCAATTTGGGTGCAATCCGAGAATACAAGGATTTGAGTGACCAAATGGACTCCGCTTGGTTTCTAACTCGCATTGAACCCTAATAACGTCAAATGGGACATTTTTTACTCAACAAACAAGTTCGGTTGTGCTTAACGAAGAAGAAAAACTCGTTTGTACGTTGTAGGATCAATTGGAGGCCAATTTGGGTGCAATCCGAGAATACAAAGATTTGAGTGACCAAATGGACTCCGTTTGATTTCAATCCTCGCGTGGCACCTTAATAACTTCAAATGGGACATGTTTGACTCAACAAACAAGTTCGGTTGTGCTTAATGAAGAAGGAAAACTCGTTTGTACGTTGTAGGCTCAATTGGAGGCCAATTTGGGTGCAATCCGAGAATACAAGGATTTGAGTGACCAAATGGACTCCGCTTGGTTTCTAACTAGCGTGGCACCATAATAACGTCAAATGGGACATGTTTTACTCTACAAACAAGTTCGGTTGTGGTTAACGAAGAAGGAAAACTCGTTTGTACGTTGTAAGCTCAATTGGACGCCAATTTGGTGCAATCCGAGAATACAAGGATTTGAGTGACCAAATGGACTCCGCTTGGTTTCTAACTCGCGTGGCACCATAATAACGTCAAATGGGACATGTTTGACTCAACAAACTAGATTGTTTGTGCTTAACGAAGAAGAAAAACTCGTTTGTACGTTGTAGGCTCAATTGGAGGCCAAGTTGGGAGCAATCCGAGAATACACGGATTTGAGTGACCAAATGGATTCTGTTTGATTTCAATCCTGGTGTGGCTCATTAGTAACGTCAAATGGGACATATTTGACTCAACAAACAAGTTCGGTTGTGCTTAACGAAGAAGGAAAACTCGTTTGTACGTTGTAGGCTCAATTGGAGGCCAATTTGGGTGCAATCCGAGTATACAAGGATTTGAGTGAGCAAATGGACTCCGTTTGATTTCAATCTTCGTGTGGCACCATAATAACGTCAAATGGGACATGTTTGACTCAACAAAAAGTTTTTGTTGTGCTTAACAAAGAAGGAAAACTCGTTTGTACGTTGTAGGCTCATTTGGAGGCCAATTTGGGTGCAATCCGAGAATACAAGGATTTGAGTGACCAAATGGACTCCGCTTGGTTTGTAACTCACGTGGAACCATAATAACGTCAAATGGGACCTGTTTGACACAACAAACAAGTTTGGTTATGGTTAACGAAGAAGGAAAACTCGTTTGTAGGTTGTAGGCTCAATTGGAAGCCAATTTGGGTGCAATCCGAGAATACAAGGATTTGAGTGAGCAAATGGACTCCGTTTGATTTCAATCCTCATGTGGCACCATAATAACGTCAAATGGGATATGTTGGACTCAACAAAAAGGTTCGGTTGTGCTTAACAAAGAAGGTAAACTCGTTTGTATGTTGTAGGCTCAATTGGAGGCCAATTTGGGTGCAATCCGAGAATACAAGGATTTGAGTGACCAAATGGACTCCGTTTGATTTCAATCCTCGCGTGGCACCATAATAACGTCAAATGGGACATGTTTGACTCAACAAAAAGGTTCGTTTGTGCTCAACGAAGAAGGAAAACTTGTTTGTACATTGTAGGCTCAATTGGAGGCCAATTTGGGTGCAATCCGAGAATACAAGAATTTGAGTGAGCAAATGGACTCCGTTTGATTTCAATCTTCATGTGGCACCATAATAACATCAAATGGGACATGTTTAACTCAACAAAAAGGTTCGGTTGTGCTTAACAAAGAAGGAAAACTCGTATGTATGTTGTAGGCTCAATTGAAGGCAAATTTGGGTGCAATCCGAGAATACAAGGATTTGAGTGACCAAATGGACTTTGTTTGATTTCAATCCTATCGTGAAACCATAATAACGTCAAATGGGACATGTTTGACTCAACAAAAAGGTTTGGTTGTGCTAAACGAAGACGAAAAACTCGTTTCTACGTTGTACGCTCAATTGGAGGCCAATTTAGGTGCAATCCGAGAATACAAGGATTTGAGTGACCAAATGGACTCCGCTTGGTTTCTAACTCACATGAAACCATAATAACGTCAAATGGGACATGTTTGACTCAACAAACAAGTTCGTTTGTGCTTAACGAAGAAGGAAAACTCGTTTGTACGTTGTAGCTCAATTGGAGGCCAATTTGGGTGCAATCCGAGAATACAAAGATTTGAGTGAACAAATGGACTCCGTTTGATACCAATCCTCGCGTGGCACCATAATAACGTCAAATGGGACATTTTTGACTCAACAAAAAGGTTCGTTTGTGGTTAACGAAGAAGGAAAACTCGTTTGTAGGTTGTAGGCTCAATTGGAGGCCAATTTGGGTGCAATCCGAGAATACAAGGATTTGAGTGCGCAAATGGACTCCGTTTGATTTCAATCCTCATGTGGCACCATAATAACGTCAAATGGGACATGTTGGACTCAACAAAAAGGTTCGGTTGTGCTTAACAAAGAAGGTAAACTCGTTTGTATGTTGTAGGCTCAATTGGAGGCCAATTTGGGTGCAGTACGAGAATACAAGGATTTGAGTGACCAAATGGATTCCGTTTGATTTCAATCCTTGCTTGGCACCATAATAACGTCAAATGGGACATATTTGACTCAACAAACAAGTTCGGTTGTGCTTAACGAAGAAGGAAAACTAGTTTGTACGTTGTAGGCTCAATTGGAGGCCAATTTGGGTGCAATCCGATAATACAAGGATTTGAGTGACCAAATGGACTCCGCTTGGTTTCTAACTCGCATGGCACCATAATAACGTCAAATGGGAAATGATTGACTCAAAAAACTAGTTTTTTTGTGCTTAACGAAGAAGGAAAACTCGTTTGTACGTTGTAGGCTCAATTGGAGGCCAAGTTGGGAGCAATCCGAGAATACAAGGATTTGAGTGACCAAATGGATTCCGTTTGATTTCAATCCTTGCGTGGCACCATAATAATCTCAAATGGGACATATTTGACTCAACAAACATGTTCGGTTGTGCTTAACGAAGAAGGAAAACTCGTTTGTACGTTGTAGGCTCATTTGGAGGCCAATTTGGGTGCAATCCGAGAATACGAGGATTTGAGTGACCAAATGGACTCCGCTTGGTTTCTAACTCACGTGGAACCATATTAACGTCAAATGGGACCTGTTTGAAACAACAAACAAGTTTTTTTATGGTTAACGAAGAAGGAAAACTCGTTTGTAGGTTGTAGGCTCAATTGGAGGCCAATTTGGGTGCAATCCGAGAATACAAGGATTTGAGTGAGCAAATGGACTCCGTTTGATTTCAATCCTCATGTGGCACCATAATAACGTCAAATGGGACATGTTGGACTCAACAAAAAGGTTCGGTTGTGCTAAAGAAAGAAGGTAAACTCGTTTGTATGTTGTAGGCTCAATTGGAGGCCAATTTGGGTGCAATCCGAGAATACAAGGATTTGAGTGACCAAATGGACTCCGTTTGATTTCAATCCTCGCGTGGCACCATAATAACGTCAAATGGGACATGTTGGACTAAACGAAAAGGTTCGGTTGTGCTTAACAAAGAAGGTAAACTCGTTTGTATGTTGTAGGCTCAATTGGAGGCCAATTTGGGTGCTATCCGAGAATACAAAGATTTGAGTAAGCAAATGAACTCCGCTTGGTTTCTAACTCGCGTGGCACAATAATAACGTCAAATGGGACATGTTTAACTCAATAAACAAGTTCAGTTGTCCTTAACGAAGAAGAAAAACTTGTTTGTACGTCGTAGGCTCAATTGGAGGCCAATTTGGGTGCAGTACGAGAATACAAGGATTTGAGTGACCAAATGGATTCCGTTTGATTTCAATCTTTGCTTGGCACCATAATAACGTCAAATGGGACATATTTGACTCAACAAACAAGTTCGGTTGTGCTTAACAAAGAAGCAAAACTCGTTTGTATGTTGTAGGCTCAATTGAAGGCAAATTTGGGTGCAATCCGAGAATACAAGGATTTGAGTGACCAAATGGACTTTGTTTGATTTCAATCCTCGCGTGAAACCATAATAACGTCAAATGGCACATGTTTGACTCAACAAAATGGTTCGGTTGTGCTTAACGAAGAAGGAAAACTCGTTTCTACGTTGTACGCTCAATTGGAGGCCAATTTAGGTGCAATCCGAGAATACAAGGATTTGAGTGACCAAATGGACTCCGCTTGGTTTCTAACTCACATGAAACCATAATAACGTCAAATGGGACATGTTTGACTCAACAAACAAGTTCGTTTGTGCTTAACGAAGAAGGAAAACTCGTTTGTACGTTGTAGCTCAATTGGAGGCCAATTTGGGTGCAATCCGAGAATACAAAGATTTGAGTGAACAAATGGACTCCGTTTGATACCAATCCTCGCGTGGCACCATAATAACGTCAAATGGGACATTTTTGACTCAACAAAAAGGTTCGTTTGTGGTTAACGAAGAAGGAAAACTCGTTTGTAGGTTGTAGGCTCAATTGGAGGCCAATTTGGGTGCAATCCGAGAATACAAGGATTTGAGTGCGCAAATGGACTCCGTTTGATTTCAATCCTCATGTGGCACCATAATAACGTCAAATGGGACATGTTGGACTCAACAAAAAGGTTCGGTTGTGCTTAACAAAGAAGGTAAACTCGTTTGTATGTTGTAGGCTCAATTGGAGGCCAATTTGGGTGCAGTACGAGAATACAAGGATTTGAGTGACCAAATGGATTCCGTTTGATTTCAATCCTTGCTTGGCACCATAATAACGTCAAATGGGACATATTTGACTCAACAAACAAGTTCGGTTGTGCTTAACGAAGAAGGAAAACTAGTTTGTACGTTGTAGGCTCAATTGGAGGCCAATTTGGGTGCAATCCGAGAATACAAGGATTTGAGTGACCAAATGGACTCCGCTTGGTTTCTAACTCGCATGGCACCATAATAACGTCAAATGGGAAATGTTTGACTCAAAAAACTAGTTTTTTTGTGCTTAACGAAGAAGGAAAACTCGTTTGTACGTTGTAGGCTCAATTGGAGGCCAAGTTGGGAGCAATCCGAGAATACAAGGATTTGAGTGACCAAATGGATTCCGTTTGATTTCAATCCTTGCGTGGCACCATAATAATCTCAAATGGGACATATTTGACTCAACAAACATGTTCGGTTGTGCTTAACGAAGAAGGAAAACTCGTTTGTACGTTGTAGGCTCATTTGGAGGCCAATTTGGGTGCAATCCGAGAATACGAGGATTTGAGTGACCAAATGGACTCCGCTTGGTTTCTAACTCACGTGGAACCATATTAACGTCAAATGGGACCTGTTTGAAACAACAAACAAGTTTTTTTATGGTTAACGAAGAAGGAAAACTCGTTTGTAGGTTGTAGGCTCAATTGGAGGCCAATTTGGGTGCAATCCGAGAATACAAGGATTTGAGTGAGCAAATGGACTCCGTTTGATTTCAATCCTCATGTGGCACCATAATAACGTCAAATGGGACATGTTGGACTCAACAAAAAGGTTCGGTTGTGCTAAAGAAAGAAGGTAAACTCGTTTGTATGTTGTAGGCTCAATTGGAGGCCAATTTGGGTGCAATCCGAGAATACAAGGATTTGAGTGACCAAATGGACTCCGTTTGATTTCAATCCTCGCGTGGCACCATAATAACGTCAAATGGGACATGTTGGACTAAACGAAAAGGTTCGGTTGTGCTTAACAAAGAAGGTAAACTCGTTTGTATGTTGTAGGCTCAATTGGAGGCCAATTTGGGTGCTATCCGAGAATACAAAGATTTGAGTAAGCAAATGAACTCCGCTTGGTTTCTAACTCGCGTGGCACAATAATAACGTCAAATGGGACATGTTTAACTCAATAAACAAGTTCAGTTGTCCTTAACGAAGAAGAAAAACTTGTTTGTACGTCGTAGGCTCAATTGGAGGCCAATTTGGGTGCAGTACGAGAATACAAGGATTTGAGTGACCAAATGGATTCCGTTTGATTTCAATCTTTGCTTGGCACCATAATAACGTCAAATGGGACATATTTGACTCAACAAACAAGTTCGGTTGTGCTTAACAAAGAAGCAAAACTCGTTTGTATGTTGTAGGCTCAATTGAAGGCAAATTTGGGTGCAATCCGAGAATACAAGGATTTGAGTGACCAAATGGACTTTGTTTGATTTCAATCCTCGCGTGAAACCATAATAACGTCAAATGGCACATGTTTGACTCAACAAAATGGTTCGGTTGTGCTTAACGAAGAAGGAAAACTCGTTTCTACGTTGTACGCTCAATTGGAGGCCAATTTAGGTGCAATCCGAGAATACAAGGATTTGAGTGACCAAATGGACTCCGCTTGGTTTCTAACTCACATGAAACCATAATAACGTCAAATGGGACATGTTTGACTCAACAAACAAGTTCGTTTGTGCTTAACGAAGAAGGAAAACTCGTTTGTACGTTGTAGCTCAATTGGAGGCCAATTTGGGTGCAATCCGAGAATACAAAGATTTGAGTGAACAAATGGACTCCGTTTGATACCAATCCTCGCGTGGCACCATAATAACGTCAAATGGGACATTTTTGACTCAACAAAAAGGTTCGTTTGTGGTTAACGAAGAAGGAAAACTCGTTTGTAGGTTGTAGGCTCAATTGGAGGCCAATTTGGGTGCAATCCGAGAATACAAGGATTTGAGTGCGCAAATGGACTCCGTTTGATTTCAATCCTCATGTGGCACCATAATAACGTCAAATGGGACATGTTGGACTCAACAAAAAGGTTCGGTTGTGCTTAACAAAGAAGGTAAACTCGTTTGTATGTTGTAGGCTCAATTGGAGGCCAATTTGGGTGCAGTACGAGAATACAAGGATTTGAGTGACCAAATGGATTCCGTTTGATTTCAATCCTTGCTTGGCACCATAATAACGTCAAATGGGACATATTTGACTCAACAAACAAGTTCGGTTGTGCTTAACGAAGAAGGAAAACTAGTTTGTACGTTGTAGGCTCAATTGGAGGCCAATTTGGGTGCAATCCGAGAATACAAGGATTTGAGTGACCAAATGGACTCCGCTTGGTTTCTAACTCGCATGGCACCATAATAACGTCAAATGGGAAATGTTTGACTCAAAAAACTAGTTTTTTTGTGCTTAACGAAGAAGGAAAACTCGTTTGTACGTTGTAGGCTCAATTGGAGGCCAAGTTGGGAGCAATCCGAGAATACAAGGATTTGAGTGACCAAATGGATTCCGTTTGATTTCAATCCTTGCGTGGCACCATAATAATCTCAAATGGGACATATTTGACTCAACAAACATGTTCGGTTGTGCTTAACGAAGAAGGAAAACTCGTTTGTACGTTGTAGGCTCATTTGGAGGCCAATTTGGGTGCAATCCGAGAATACGAGGATTTGAGTGACCAAATGGACTCCGCTTGGTTTCTAACTCACGTGGAACCATATTAACGTCAAATGGGACCTGTTTGAAACAACAAACAAGTTTTTTTATGGTTAACGAAGAAGGAAAACTCGTTTGTAGGTTGTAGGCTCAATTGGAGGCCAATTTGGGTGCAATCCGAGAATACAAGGATTTGAGTGAGCAAATGGACTCCGTTTGATTTCAATCCTCATGTGGCACCATAATAACGTCAAATGGGACATGTTGGACTCAACAAAAAGGTTCGGTTGTGCTAAAGAAAGAAGGTAAACTCGTTTGTATGTTGTAGGCTCAATTGGAGGCCAATTTGGGTGCAATCCGAGAATACAAGGATTTGAGTGACCAAATGGACTCCGTTTGATTTCAATCCTCGCGTGGCACCATAATAACGTCAAATGGGACATGTTGGACTAAACGAAAAGGTGCGGTTGTGCTTAACAAAGAAGGTAAACTCGTTTGTATGTTGTAGGCTCAATTGGAGGCCAATTTGGGTGCTATCCGAGAATACAAAGATTTGAGTAAGCAAATGAACTCCGCTTGGTTTCTAACTCGCGTGGCACAATAATAACGTCAAATGGGACATGTTTAACTCAATAAACAAGTTCAGTTGTCCTTAACGAAGAAGAAAAACTTGTTTGTACGTCGTAGGCTCAATTGGAGGCCAATTTGGGTGCAGTACGAGAATACAAGGATTTGAGTGACCAAATGGATTCCGTTTGATTTCAATCTTTGCTTGGCACCATAATAACGTCAAATGGGACATATTTGACTCAACAAACAAGTTCGGTTGTGCTTAACAAAGAAGCAAAACTCGTTTGTATGTTGTAGGCTCAATTGAAGGCAAATTTGGGTGCAATCCGAGAATACAAGGATTTGAGTGACCAAATGGACTTTGTTTGATTTCAATCCTCGCGTGAAACCATAATAACGTCTAATGGCACATGTTTGACTCAACAAAATGGTTCGGTTGTGCTTAACGAAGAAGGAAAACTCGTTTCTACGTTGTACGCTCAATTGGAGGCCAATTTAGGTGCAATCCGAGAATACAAGGATTTGAGTGACCAAATGGACTCCGCTTGGTTTCTAACTCACATGGAACCATAATAACGTCAAATGGGACATGTTTGACTCAACAAACAAGTTCGTTTGTGCTTAACGAAGAAGGAAAATTCGTTTGTACGTTGTAGCTCAATTGGAGGCCAATTTGGGTGCAATCCGAGAATACAAAGATTTGAGTGAACAAATGGACTCCGTTTGATATCAATCCTCGCGTGGCACCATAATAACGTCAAATGGGACATGTTTGACTCAACAAAAAGGTTCGGTTGTGCTTAACGAAGAAGGAAAACTCGTTTGTACGTTGTAGGCTCAATTGGAGGCCAATTTGGGTGCAATCCGAGAATACAAGGATTTGAGTGACCAAATGGACTCCCCTTGGTTTCTAACTCGCATTGAACCCTAATAACGTCAAATGGGACATTTTTTACTCAACAAACAAGGTCGGTTGTGCTTAACGAAGAAGAAAAACTCGTTTGTACGTTGTAGGATCAATTGGAGGCCAATTTGGGTGCAATCCGAGAATACAAAGATTTGAGTGACCAAATGGACTCCGTTTGATTTCAATCCTCGCGTGGCACCTTAATAACTTCAAATGGGACATGTTTGACTCAACAAACAAGTTCGGTTGTGCTTAATGAAGAAGGAAAACTCGTTTGTACGTTGTAGGCTCAATTGGAGGCCAATTTGGGTGCAATCCGAGAATACAAGGATTTGAGTGACCAAATGGACTCCGCTTGGTTTCTAACTAGCGTGGCACCATAATAACGTCAAATGGGACATGTTTTACTCTACAAACAAGTTCGGTTGTGCTTAACGAAGAAGGAAAACTCGTTTGTACGTTGTAAGCTCAATTGGACGCCAATTTGGTGCAATCCGAGAATACAAGGATTTGAGTGACCAAATGGACTCCGCTTGGTTTCTAACTCGCGTGGCACCATAATAACGTCAAATGGGACATGTTTGACTCAACAAACTAGATTGTTTGTGCTTAACGAAGAAGAAAAACTCGTTTGTACGTTGTAGGCTCAATTGGAGGCCAAGTTGGGAGCAATCCGAGAATACACGGATTTGAGTGACCAAATGGATTCTGTTTGATTTCAATCCTGGTGTGGCTCATTAGTAACGTCAAATGGGACATATTTGACTCAACAAACAAGTTCGTTTGTGCTTAACGAAGAAGGAAAACTCGTTTGTACGTTGTAGGCTCAATTGGAGGCCAATTTGGGTGCAATCCGAGTATACAAGGATTTGAGTGAGCAAATGGACTCCGTTTGATTTCAATCTTCGTGTGGCACCATAATAACGTCAAATGGGACATGTTTGACTCAACAAAAAGTTTCGGTTGTGCTTAACAAAGAAGGAAAACTCGTTTGTACGTTGTAGGCTCATTTGGAGGCCAATTTGGGTGCAATCCGAGAATACAAGGATTTGAGTGACCAAATGGACTCCGCTTGGTTTGTAACTCGCGTGGAACTATAATAACGTCAAATGGGACCTGTTTGACACAACAAACAAGTTTGGTTATGGTTAACGAAGAAGGAAAACTCGTTTGTAGGTTGTAGGCTCAATTGGAAGCCAATTTGGGTGCGATCCGAGAATACAAGGATTTGAGTGAGCAAATGGACTCCGTTTGATTTCAATCCTCATGTGGCACCATAATAACGTCAAATGGGATATGTTGGACTCAACAAAAAGGTTCGGTTGTGCTTAACAAAGAAGGTAAACTCGTTTGTATGTTGTAGGCTCAATTGGAGGCCAATTTGGGTGCAATCCGAGAATACAAGGATTTGAGTGACCAAATGGACTCCGTTTGATTTCAATCCTCACGTGGCACCATAATAACGTCAAATGGGACATGTTTGACTCAACAAAAAGGTTCGGTTGTGCTTAACGAAGAAGGAAAACTTGTTTGTACATTGTAGGCTCAATTGGAGGCCAATTTGGGTGCTATCCGAGAATACAAAGATTTGAGTAAGCAAATGGACTCCGCTTGGTTTCTAACTCGCGTGGCACAATAATAATTTCAAATGGGACATGTTTAACTCAATAAACAAGTTCGGTTGTCCTTAACGAAGAAGGAAAACTTGTTTGTACGTCGTAGGCTCAATTGGAGGCCAATTTGGGTGCAGTACGAGAATACAAGGATTTGAGTGACCAAATGGATTCCGTTTGATTTCAATCCTTGCTTGGCACCATAATAACGTCAAATAGGGCATATTTGACTCAACAAACAAGTTCGGTTGTGCTTAACGAAGAAGGAAAACTAGTTTGTACGTTGTAGGCTCAATTGGAAGCCAATTTGGGTGCAATCCGAGAATACAAGAATTTGAGTGAGCAAATGGACTCCGTTTGATTTCAATCTTCATGTGGCACCATAATAACATCAAATGGGACATGTTTAACTCAACAAAAAGGTTCGGTTGTGCTTAACAAAGAAGGAAAACTCGTTTGTATGTTGTAGGCTCAATTGAAGGCAAATTTGGGTGCAATCCGAGAATACAAGGATTTGAGTGACCAAATGGACTTTGTTTGATTTCAATCCTCGCGTGAAACCATAATAACGTCTAATGGCACATGTTTGACTCAACAAAATGGTTCGGTTGTGCTTAACGAAGAAGGAAAACTCGTTTCTACGTTGTACGCTCAATTGGAGGCCAATTTAGGTGCAATCCGAGAATACAAGGATTTGAGTGACCAAATGGACTCCGCTTGGTTTCTAACTCACATGGAACCATAATAACGTCAAATGGGAGATGTTTGACTCAACAAACAAGTTCGTTTGTGCTTAACGAAGAAGGAAAATTCGTTTGTACGTTGTAGCTCAATTGGAGGCCAATTTGGGTGCAATCCGAGAATACAAAGATTTGAGTGAACAAATGGACTCCGTTTGATATCAATCCTCGCGTGGCACCATAATAACGTCAAATGGGACATGTTTGACTCAACAAAAAGGTTCGGTTGTGCTTAACGAAGAAGGAAAACTCGTTTGTACGTTGTAGGCTCAATTGGAGGCCAATTTGGGTGCAATCCGAGAATACAAGGATTTGAGTGACCAAATGGACTCCCCTTGGTTTCTAACTCGCATTGAACCCTAATAACGTCAAATGGGACATTTGTTACTCAACAAACAAGGTCGGTTGTGCTTAACGAAGAAGAAAAACTCGTTTGTACGTTGTAGGATCAATTGGAGGCCAATTTGGGTGCAATCCGAGAATACAAAGATTTGAGTGACCAAATGGACTCCGTTTGATTTCAATCCTCGCGTGGCACCTTAATAACTTCAAATGGGACATGTTTGACTCAACAAACAAGTTCGGTTGTGCTTAATGAAGAAGGAAAACTCGTTTGTACGTTGTAGGCTCAATTGGAGGCCAATTTGGGTGCAATCCGAGAATACAAGGATTTGAGTGACCAAATGGACTCCGCTTGGTTTCTAACTAGCGTGGCACCATAATAACGTCAAATGGGACATGTTTTACTCTACAAACAAGTTCGGTTGTGCTTAACGAAGAAGGAAAACTCGTTTGTACGTTGTAAGCTCAATTGGACGCCAATTTGGTGCAATCCGAGAATACAAGGATTTGAGTGACCAAATGGACTCCGCTTGGTTTCTAACTCGCGTGGCACCATAATAACGTCAAATGGGACATGTTTGACTCAACAAACTAGATTGTTTGTGCTTAACGAAGAAGAAAAACTCGTTTGTACGTTGTAGGCTCAATTGGAGGCCAAGTTGGGAGCAATCCGAGAATACACGGATTTGAGTGACCAAATGGATTCTGTTTGATTTCAATCCTGGTGTGGCTCATTAGTAACGTCAAATGGGACATATTTGACTCAACAAACAAGTTCGTTTGTGCTTAACGAAGAAGGAAAACTCGTTTGTACGTTGTAGGCTCAATTGGAGGCCAATTTGGGTGCAATCCGAGTATACAAGGATTTGAGTGAGCAAATGGACTCCGTTTGATTTCAATCTTCGTGTGGCACCATAATAACGTCAAATGGGACATGTTTGACTCAACAAAAAGTTTCGGTTGTGCTTAACAAAGAAGGAAAACTCGTTTGTACGTTGTAGGCTCATTTGGAGGCCAATTTGGGTGCAATCCGAGAATACAAGGATTTGAGTGACCAAATGGACTCCGCTTGGTTTGTAACTCGCGTGGAACTATAATAACGTCAAATGGGACCTGTTTGACACAACAAACAAGTTTGGTTATGGTTAACGAAGAAGGAAAACTCGTTTGTAGGTTGTAGGCTCAATTGGAAGCCAATTTGGGTGCGATCCGAGAATACAAGGATTTGAGTGAGCAAATGGACTCCGTTTGATTTCAATCCTCATGTGGCACCATAATAACGTCAAATGGGATATGTTGGACTCAACAAAAAGGTTCGGTTGTGCTTAACAAAGAAGGTAAACTCGTTTGTATGTTGTAGGCTCAATTGGAGGCCAATTTGGGTGCAATCCGAGAATACAAGGATTTGAGTGACCAAATGGACTCCGTTTGATTTCAATCCTCACGTGGCACCATAATAACGTCAAATGGGACATGTTTGACTCAACAAAAAGGTTCGGTTGTGCTTAACGAAGAAGGAAAACTTGTTTGTACATTGTAGGCTCAATTGGAGGCCAATTTGGGTGCTATCCGAGAATACAAAGATTTGAGTAAGCAAATGGACTCCGCTTGGTTTCTAACTCGCGTGGCACAATAATAATTTCAAATGGGACATGTTTAACTCAATAAACAAGTTCGGTTGTCCTTAACGAAGAAGGAAAACTTGTTTGTACGTCGTAGGCTCAATTGGAGGCCAATTTGGGTGCAGTACGAGAATACAAGGATTTGAGTGACCAAATGGATTCCGTTTGATTTCAATCCTTGCTTGGCACCATAATAACGTCAAATAGGGCATATTTGACTCAACAAACAAGTTCGGTTGTGCTTAACGAAGAAGGAAAACTAGTTTGTACGTTGTAGGCTCAATTGGAAGCCAATTTGGGTGCAATCCGAGAATACAAGAATTTGAGTGAGCAAATGGACTCCGTTTGATTTCAATCTTCATGTGGCACCATAATAACATCAAATGGGACATGTTTAACTCAACAAAAAGGTTCGGTTGTGCTTAACAAAGAAGGAAAACTCGTTTGTATGTTGTAGGCTCAATTGAAGGCAAATTTGGGTGCAATCCGAGAATACAAGGATTTGAGTGACCAAATGGACTTTGTTTGATTACAATCCTCTCGTGAAACCATAATAACGTCAAATGGGACATGTTTGACTCAACAAAAAGGTTCGGTTGTGCTAAACGAAGAAGGAAAACTCGTTTCTCCGTTGTACGCTCAATTGGAGGCCAATTTAGGTGCAATCCGAGAATACAAGGATTTGAGTGACCAAATGGACTCCGCTTGGTTTCTAACTCACATGGAACCATAATAACGTCAAATGGGACATGTTTGACTCAACAAACAAGTTCGTTTGTGCTTAACGAAGAAGGAAAACTCGTTTGTACGTTGTAGCTCAATTGGAGGCCAATTTGGGTGCAATCCGAGAATACAAAGATTTGAGTGAACAAATGGACTCCGTTTGATATCAATCCTCGCGTGGCACCATAATAACGTCAAATGGGACATGTTTGACTCAACAAAAAGGTTCGTTTGTGCTTAACGAAGAAGGAAAACTCGTTTGTACGTTGTAGGCTCAATTGGAGGCCAATTTGGGTGCAATCCGAGAATACAAGGATTTGAGTGACCAAATGGACTCCGCTTGGTTTCTAACTCGCATTGAACCCTAATAACGTCAAATGGGACATTTTTTACTCAACAAACAAGTTCAGTTGTGCTTAACGAAGAAGAAAAACTCGTTTGTACGTTGTAGGATCAGTTGGAGGCCAATTTGGGTGCAATCCGAGAATACAAAGATTTGAGTGACCAAATGGACTCCGTTTGATTTCAATCCTCGCGTGGAACCATAATAACGTCAAATGGGACATGTTTTACTCTACAAACAAGTTCGATTGTGCTTAACGAAGAAGGAAAACTCGTTTGTACGTTGTAGGCTCAATTGGACGCCAATTTGGTGCAATCCGAGAATACAAGGATTTGAGTGACCAAATGGACTCCGCTTTGTTTCTAACTCGCGTGGCACAATAATAACGTCAAATGGGACATGTTTGACTCAACAAACTAGTTTTTTTGTGCTTAACGAAGAAGAAAAACTCGTTTGTACGTTGTAGGCTCAATTGGAGGCCAAGTTGGGAGCAATCCGAGAATACACGGATTTGAGTGACCAAATGGATTCCGTTTGATTTCAATCCTTGTGTGGCACATTAGTAACATCAAATGGGACATATTTGACTCAACAAAGAAGTACGGTTGTGCTTAACGAAGAAAGAAAACTCGTTTGTACGTTGTAGGCTCAATTGGAGGCCAATTTGGGTGCAATCCGAGTATGCAAGGATTTGAGTGAGCAAATGGACTCCGTTTGATTTCAATCTTCGTGTAGCACCATAATAACATCAAATGGGACATTTTTGACTCAATAAAAAGTTTCGGTTGTGCTTAACAAAGAAGGAAAACTCGTTTGTACGTTGTAGGCTCATTTGGAGGCCAATTTGGGTGCAATCCGAGAATACATGGATTTGAGTGACCAAATGGACTCCGCTTGGTTTCTAACTCGCGTGGAACCATATTAACGTCAAATGGAACCTGTTTGACACAACAAACAAGTTTGGTTATGGTTAACGAAGAAGGAAAACTCGTTTGTAGGTTGTAGGCTCAATTGGAGGCCAATTTGGGTGCAATCCGAGAATACAAGGATTTGAGTGAGCAAATGGACTCCGTTTGATTTCAATCCTCATGTGGCACCATAATAACGTCAAATGGGACATGTTGGACTCAACAAAATGGTTCGGTTGTGCTTAACAAAGAAGGTAAACTCGTTTGTATGTTGTAGGCTCAATTGGAGGCCAATTTGGGTGCAGTACGAGAATACAAGGATTTGAGTGACCAAATGGATTCCGTTTGATTTCAATCCTTGCTTGGCACCATAATAACGTCAAATGGGACATATTTGACTCAACAAACAAGTTCGGTTGTGCTTAACGAAGAAGGAAAACTAGTTTGTACGTTGTAGGCTCAATTGGAGGCCAATTTGGGTGCAATCCGAGAATACAAAGATTTGTGTGAACAAATGGATTCCGTTTGATATCAATCCTCACGTGGCACCATAATAACGTTAAATGGGACATGTTTGACTCAACAAAAAGGTTCGGTTGTGCTTAACGAAGAAGGAAAACTCGTTTGTACGTTGTAGGCTCAATTGGAGGTCAATTTGGGTGCAATCCGAGAATACAAGGATTTGAGTGACCAAATGGACTCCGCTTCGTTTCTAACTCACGTGGCACCATAATAACGTCAAATGGGACATGTTTTACTCTACAAACAAGTTCGGTTGTGCTTAACGAAGAAGGAAAACTCGTTTGTACGTTGTAGGCTCAATTGGACGCCAATTTGGTGCAATCCGAGAATACAAGGATTTGAGTGACCAAATGGACTCCGCTTGGTTTCTAACTCGCGTGGCACCATAATAACGTCAAATGTGACTTTTTTGAATCAACAAACTAGTTTTTTTGTGCTTAACGAAGAAGGAAAACTCGTTTGTACGTTGTAGGCTCAATTGGAGGCCAAGTTGGGAGCAATCCGAGAATACACGGATTTGAGTGACCAAATGGATTCCGTTTGATTTCAATCTTTGTGTGGCACATTAATAACATCAAATGGGACATATGTGACTCAACAAACAAGTTCGGTTGTGCTTAACGAAGAAGGAAAACTAGTTTGTACGTTGTAGGCTCAATTGGAGGACAATTTGGGTGCAATCCGAGTATACAAGGATTTGAGTGAGCAAATGGAATCCGTTTGATTTCAATCTTTGTGTGGCACCATAATAACGTCAAATGGGACATGTTTGACTCAACAAAAAGTTTCATTTGTGCTTAACAAAGAAGGAAAACTCGTTTGTATGTTGTGGGCTCAATTGGAGGCCAATTTGGGTGCAATCCGAGAATACAAGGATTTGAGTGACTAAATGGATTCCGTTTGATTTTAATCCTTGCGTGGCACCATAATAACGTCAAATGGGAGATATTTGACTCAACAAACAAGTTCGGTTATGATTAACGAAGAAGGAAAACTCGTTTGTACGTTGTAGGCTCAATTGGAGGCCAATTTGGGTGCAATCCGAGAATACAAGGATTTGAGTGACCAAATGGACTCCGCTTGGTTTCTAAATCACGTGGAACCATAATAACGTCAAATGGGACATGTTTGATGCAGCAAACAAGTTCGTTTGTGCTTAACAAACAGGGAAATCTCGTTTGTACGTTGTAGGCTCAATTGGAGGCCAATTTGGGTGCAATCCGAGAATACAAGGATTTGAGTGACCAAATGGATTCCGCTTGGTTTCTAACTCGCGTGGCACCATAATAACGTCAAATGGGACATGTTTGACTCAACAAAATAGTTTGTTTGTGCTTAACGAAGAAGAAAAACTCGTTTGTACGTTGTAGGCTCAATTGGAGGCCAAGTTGGGAGCAATCCGAGAATACAAGGATTTAAGTGAACAAATGGATTCCGTTTGATTTCAATCCTTGCGTGGCACCATAATAACGTCAAATGGTACATATTTGACTCAACAAAGAAGTTTGGTTGTGCTTAACGAAGAAGGAAAACTCGTTTGTACGTAGTAGGCTCATTTGGAGGCCAATTTGGGTGCAATCCGAGAATACAAGGATTTGAGTGACCAAATGGACTCCGCTTGGTTTCTAACTCGCGTGGAACCATATTAACGTCAAATGGGACATGTTCGACCAAAAAAACAAGTTTGGTTATGGTTAACGAAGAAGGAAAACTCGTTTGTACGTTGTAGGCTCAATTGGAGGGCAATTTGGGTGCAATCCGAGAATACAAGGATTTGAGAGAGCAAATGGACTCCGTTTGATTTCAATACTCATGTGGCACCATAATAACGTCAAATGGGACATGTTGGACTCAACAAAAAGGTTCGGTTGTGCTTAACAAAGAAGGTAAACTCGTTTGTATGTTGTAGGCTCAATTGGAGGCCAATTTGGGTGCAATCCGAGAATACAAGGATTTGAGTGACCAAATGGACTCCGCTTGGTTTCTAACTCGCATGGCACCATAATAACGTCAAATGGGACATGTTTGACTCAAAAAACTAGTTTTTTTTTGCTTAACGAAGAAGGAAAACTCGTTTGAACGTTGTAGGCTCAATTGGAGGCCAAGTTGGGAGCAATCCGAGAATACAAGGATTTGAGTGACCAAATGGATTCCGTTTGATTTCAATCCTTGCGCGGCACCATAATAATGTCAAATGGGACATATTTGACTCAACAAACAAGTTCGGTTGTGCTTAACGAAGAAGGAAAACTCGTTTGTACGTTGTAGGCTCATTTGGAGGCCAATTTGGGTGCAATCCGAGAATACAAGGATTTGAGTGACCAAATGGACTCCGCTTGGTTTCTAACTCGCGTGGAACCATATTAACGTCTAATGGGACCTGTTTGACACAACAATAAAGTTTGGTTATGGTTAACGAAGAAGGTAAACTCGTTTGTAGGTTGTAGGCTCAATTGGAGGCCAATTTGGGTGCAATCCGAGAATACAAGGATTTGAGTGAGCAAATGGACTCCGTTTGATTTCAATCCTCATGTGGCACCATAATAACGTCAAATGGGACATGTTGGACTCAAAAAAAAGGTTCGGTTGTGCTTAACAAAGAAGGTAAACTCGTTTGTATGTTGTAGGCTCAATTGGAGGCCAATTTGGGTGCAATCCGAGAATACAAGGATTTGAGTGACCAAATGGACTCCGTTTGATTTCAATCCTCGCGTGACACCATAATAACGTCAAATGGGACATGTTTGACTCAACAAAAAGGTTCGGTTGTGCTCAACGAAGAAGGAAAACTCGTTTGTACGTTGTAGGCTCAATTGGAGGACAATTTGGGTGCTATCCGAGAATACAAAGATTTGAGTAAGCAAATGAACTCCGCTTGGTTTCTAACTCGCGTGGCACAATAATAACGTCAAATGGGACATATTTGACTCAACAAACAAGTTCGGTTGTGCTTAACGAAGAAGGAAATCTAGTTTGTACGTTGTAGGCTCAATTGGAGGCCAATTTGGGTGCAATCCGAGAATACAAGGATTTGAGTGACCAAATGGACATTGTTTGATTTCAATCCTCGCGTGGCACCATAATAACATCAAATGGGACATGTTTGACTCAACAAAAAGGTTCGGTTATGCTTAACAAAGAAGGAAAATTCGTTTGTATGTTGTAGGCTCAATTGAAGGCAAATTTGGGTGCAATCCGAGAATACAAGGATTTGAGTGACCAAATGGACTTTGTTTGATTTCAATCCTTGCGTGAAACCATAATAACGTCAAATGGGACATGTTTGACTCAACAAAAAGGTTCGGTTCTGCTTAACGAAGAAGGAAAACTCGTTTCTACGTTGTACGCTCTATTGAAGGCCAATTTAGGTGCAATCCGAGAATACAAGGATTTGAGTGACCAAATGGACTCCGCTTGGTTTCTAACTCACATGGAACCATAATAACGTCAAATGGGACATGTTTGACTCAACAAACAAGTTCGTTTGTGCTTAACGAAGAAGAAAAACTCGTTTGTACGTTGTAGCTCAATTGGAGGCCAATTTGGGTGCAATCCGAGAATACAAAGATTTGAGTGAACAAATGGACTCCGTTTGATATCAATCCTCACGTGGCACCATAATAACGTCAAATGGGACATGTTTGACTCAACAAAAAGGTTCGTTTGTGCTTAACGAAGAAGGAAAACTCGTTTGTACGTTGTAGGCTCAATTGGAGGCCAATTTGGGTGCAATCCGAGAATACAAGGATTTGAGTGACCAAATGGACTCCGCTTGGTTTCTAACTCGCATTGAACCCCAATAACGTCAAATGGGACATTTTTTACTCAACAAACAAGTTCGGTTGTGCTTAACGAAGAAGAAAAACTCGTTTGTACGTTGTAGGATCAATTGGAGGCCAATTTGGGTGCAGTCCGAGAATACAAAGATTTGAGTGACCAAATGGACTCCGTTTGATTTCAATCCTCGCGTGGCACCATAATAACTTCAAATGGGACATGTTTGACTCTACAAATAAGTTCGGTTGTGCTTAATGAAGAAGGAAAACTCGTTTGTACGTTGTAGGCTCAATTGGAGGCCAATTTGGGTGCAATCCGAGAATACAAGGATTTGAGTGACCAAATGGACTCCGCTTGGTTTCTAACTCGCGTGGCACAATAATAACGTCAAATGGGACATGTTTGACTCAACAAACTAGTTTTTTTGTGCTTAACGAAGAAGAAAAACTCGTTTGTACGTTGTAGGCTCAATTGGAGGCCAAGTTGGGAGCAATCCGAGAATACACGGATTTGAGTGACCAAATGGATTCCGCTTGATTTCAATCCTTGTGTGGCACATTAGTAACGTCAAATGGGACATATTTGACTCAACAAACAAGTTCGGTTGTGCTTAACGAAGAAGGAAAACTCGTTTGTACGTTGTAGGCTCAATTGGAGGCCAATTTGGGTGCAATCCGAGTATACAAGGATTTGAGTGAGCAAATGGACTCCGTTTGATTTCAATCTTCGTGTAGCACCATAATAACATCAAATGGGACATGTTTGACTCAACAAAAAGTTTCGGTTGTGCTTAACAAAGAAGAAAAACTCGTTTGTACGTTGTAGGCTCATTTGGAGGCCAATTTGGGTGCAATCCGAGAATACAAGGATTTGAGTGACCAAATGGACTCCGCTTGGTTTCTAACTCGCGTGGAACCATATTAACGTCAAATGGGACCTGTTTGACACAACAAACAAGTTTGGTTATGGTTAACGAAGAAGGAAAACTCGTTTGTAGGTTGTAGGCTCAATTGGAGGCCAATTTGGGTGCAATCCGAGAATACAAGGATTTGAGTGAGCAAATGAACTCCGTTTGATTACAATCCTCATGTGGCACCATAATAACGTCAAATGGGACATGTTGGACTCAACAAAAAGGTTCAGTTGTGCTTAACAAAGAAGGTAAACTCGTTTGTATGTTGTAGGCTCAATTGGAGGCCAATTTGGGTGCAGTACGAGAATACAAGGATTTGAGTGACCAAATGGATTCCGTTTGATTTCAATCCTTGCTTGGCACCATAATAACGTCAAATGGGACATATTTGACTCAACAAACAAGTTCGGTTGTGCTTAACGAAGAAGGAAAACTAGTTTCTACGTTGTAGGCTCAATTGGAGGCCAATTTGGGTGCAATCCGAGAATACAAGGATTTGAGTGACCAAATGGACTCCGCTTGGTTTCTAACTCGCATGGCACCATAATAACGTCAAATGGGAAATGTTTGACTCAAAAAACTAGTTTTTTTGTGCTTAACGAAGAAGGAAAACTCGTTTGTACGTTGTAGGCTCAATTGGAGGCCAAGTTGGGGGCAATCCGAGAATACAAGGATTTGAGTGACCAAATGGATTCCGTTTGATTTCAATCCTTGCGTGGCACCATAATAATCTCAAATGGGACATATTTGACTCAACAAACATGTTCGGTTGTGCTTAACGAAGAAGGAAAACTCGTTTGTACGTTGTAGGCTCCTTTGGAGGCCAATTTGGGTGCAATCCGAGAATACGAGGATTTGAGTGACCAAATGGACTCCGCTTGGTTTCTAACTCACGTGGAACCATATTAACGTCAAATGGGACCTGTTTGAAACAAAAAACAAGTTTGGTTATGGTTAACGAAGAAGGAAAACTCGTTTGTAGGTTGTAGGCTCAATTGGAGGCCAATTTGGGTGCAATCCGAGAATACAAGGATTTGAGTGAGCAAATGGACTCCGTTTGATTTCAATCCTCATGTGGCACCATAATAACGTCAAATGGGACATGTTGGACTCAACAAAAAGGTTCGGTTGTGCTTAAGAAAGAAGGTAAACTCGTTTGTATGTTGTAGGCTCAATTGGAGGCCAATTTGGGTGCAATCCGAGAATACAAGGATTTGAGTGACCAAATGGACTCCGTTTGATTTCAATCCTCGTGTGGCACCATAATAATGTCAAATGGGACATGTTGGACTCAACGAAAAGGTTCGGTTGTGCTTAACAAAGAAGGTAAACTCATTTGTATGTTGTAGGCTCAATTGGAGGCCAATTTGGGTGCTATCCGAGAATACAAAGATTTGAGTAAGCAAATGAACTCCGCTTGGGTTCTAACTCGCGTGGCACAATAATAACGTCAAATGGGACATGTTTAACTCAATAAACAAGTTCAGTTGTCCTTAACGAAGAAGGAAAACTTGCTTGTACGTCGTAGGCTCAATTGGAGGCCAATTTGGGTGCAATACGAGAATACAAGGATTTGAGTGACCAAATGGATTCCGTTTGATTTCAATCTTTGCTTGGCACCATAATAACGTCAAATGGGACATATTTGACTCAACAAACAAGTTCGGTTGTGCTTAACAAAGAAGGAAAACTCGTTTGTATGTTGTAGGCTCAATTGAAGGCAAATTTGGGTGCAATCCGAAAATACAAGGATTTGAGTGACCAAATGGACTTTGTTTGATTTCAATCCTCGCGTGAAACCATAATAACGTCAAATGGGACATGTTTGACTCAACAAAATGGTTCGGTTGCGCTTAACGAAGAAGGAAAACTCGTTTCTACGTTGTACGCTCAATTGGAGGCCAATTTTGGTGCAATCCGAGAATACAAGGATTTGAGTGACCAAATGGACTCCGCTTGGTTTCTAACTCACATGGAACCATAATAACGTCAAATGGGACATGTTTGACTCAACAAACAAGTTCGTTTGTGCTTAACGAAGAAGGAAAATTCGTTTGTACGTTGTAGCTCAATTGGAGGCCAATTTGGGTGCAATCCGAGAATACAAAGACTTGAGTGAACAAATGGACTCCGTTTGATATCAATCCTCGCGTGGCACCATAATAACGTCAAATGGGACATGTTTGACTCAACAAAAAGGTTCGGTTGTGCTTAACGAAGAAGGAAAACTCGTTTGTACGTTGTAGGCTCAATTGGAGGCCAATTTGGGTGCAATCCGAGAATACAAGGATTTGAGTGACCAAATTGACTCCGCTTGATTTCTAACTCGCATTGAACCCTAATAACGTCAAATGGGACATTTTTTACTCAACAAACAAGTTCGGTTGTGCTTAACGAAGAAGAAAAACTCGTTTGTACGTTGTAGGATCAATTGGAGGCCAATTTGGGTGCAATCCGAGAATACAAAGATTTGAGTGACCAAATGGACTCCGTTTGATTTCAATCCTCGCGTGGCACCTTAATAACTTCAAATGGGACATGTTTGACTCAACAAACAAGTTCGGTTGTGCTTAATGAAGAAGGAAAACTCGTTTGTACGTTGTAGGCTCAATTGGAGGCCAATTTGGGTGCAATCCGAGAATACAAGGATTTGAGTGACCAAATGGACTCCGCTTGGTTTCTAACTAGCGTGGCACCATAATAACGTCAAATGGGACATGTTTTACTCTACAAACAAGTTCGGTTGTGCTTAACGAAGAAGGAAAACTCGTTTGTACGTTGTAAGCTCAATTGGACGCCAATTTGGTGCAATCCGAGAATACAAGGATTTGAGTGACCAAATGGACTCCGCTTGGTTTCTAACTCGCGTGGCACCATAATAACGTCAAATGGGACATGTTTGACTCAACAAACTAGATTGTTTGTGCTTAACGAAGAAGAAAAACTCGTTTGTACGTTGTAGGCTCAATTGGAGGCCAAGTTGGGAGCAATCCGAGAATACACGGATTTGAGTGACCAAATGGATTCTGTTTGATTTCAATCCTGGTGTGGCTCATTAACGTCAAATGGGACATATTTGACTCAACAAACAAGTTCGGTTGTGCTTAACGAAGAAGGAAAACTCGTTTGTACGTTGTAGGCTCAATTGGAGGCCAATTTGGGTGCAATCCGAGTATACAAGGATTTGAGTGAGCAAATGGACTCCGTTTGATTTCAATCTTCATGTGGCACCATAATAACGTCAAATGGGACATGTTTGACTCAACAAAAAGTTTCGGTTGTGCTTAACAAAGAAGGAAAACTCGTTTGTACGTTGTAGGCTCATTTGGAGGCCAATTTGGGTGCAATCCGAGAATACAAGGATTTGAGTGACCAAATGGACTCCGTTTGATTTCAATCCTCGCGTGGCACCATAATAACGTCAAATGGGACATGTTTGACTCAACAAAAAGGTTCGGTTGTACTCAACGAAGAAGGAAAACTTGTTTGTACATTGTAGGCTCAATTGGAGGCCAATTTGGGTGCTATCCGAGAATACAAAGATTTGAGTAAGCAAATGGACTCCGCTTGGTTTCTAACTCGCGTGGCTAAATAATAATGTCAAATGCGAATTTTTTAACTCAATAAACAAGTTCGGTTGTCCTTAACGAAGAAGGAAAACTTGTTTGTACGTCGTAGGCTCAATTGGAGGGCAATTTGGGTGCAGTACGAGAATACAAGGATTTGAGTGACCAAATGGATTCCGTTTGATTTCAATCCTTGCTTGGCACCATAATAACGTCAAATAGGGCATATTTGACTCAACAAACAAGTTCGGTTGTGCTTAACGAAGAAGGAAAACTAGTTTGTACGTTGTAGGCTCAATTGGAGGCCAATTTGGGTGCAATCCGAGAATACAAGAATTTGAGTGAGCAAATGGACTCCGTTTGATTTCAATCTGCATGTGGCACCATAATAACATCAAATGGGACATGTTTAACTCAAAAAACTAGTTTTTTTGTGCTTAACGAAGAAGGAAAACACGTTTGGACGTTGTAGGCCCAATTGGAGGCCAAGTTGGGAGCAATCCGAGAATACAAGGATTTGAGTGACCAAATGGATTCCGTTTGATTTCAATCCTTGTGTGGCACATTAGTAACGTCAAATGGGACATATTTGACTCAACAAAGTAGTTCGGTTGTGCTTAACGAAGAAGGAAAACTCGTTTGTACGTTGTAGGCTCAATTGGACGCCAATTTGGTGCAATCCGAGAATACAAGGATTTGATTGACCAAATGGACTCCGCTTGGTTTCTAACTCGCGTGGCACAATAATAACGTCAAATGGGACATGTTTGACTCAACAAACTAGTTTTTTTGTGCTTAACGAAGAAGAAAAACTCGTTTGTACGTTGTAGGCTCAATTGGAGGCCAAGTTGGGAGCAATCCGAGATTACACGGATTTGAGTGACCAAATGGATTCCGTTTGATTTCAATCCTTGTGTGGCACATTAGTAACGTCAAATGGGACATATTTGACTCAACAAAGAAGTTCGGTTGTGCTTAACGAAGAAGGAAAACTCGTTTGTACGTTGTAGGCTCAATTGGAGGCCAATTTGGGTGCAATCCGAGTATACAAGGATTTGAGTGAGCAAATGGACTCCGTTTGATTTCAATCTTCGTGTAGCACCATAATAACATCAAATGGGACATGTTTGACTCAACAAAAAGTTTCGGTTGTACTTAACAAAGAAGGAAAACTCGTTTGTACGTTGTAGGCTCATTTGGAGGCCAATTTGGGTGCAATCCGAGAATACATGGATTTGAGTGACCAAATGGACTCCGCTTGGTTTCTAGCTCGTGTGGAACCATATTAACGTCAAATGGGACCTGTTTGACACAACAAACAAGTTTGGTTATGGTTAACGAAGAAGGAAAACACGTTTGTAGGTTGTAGGCTCAATTGGAGGCCAATTTGGGTGCAATCCGAGAATACAAGGATTTGAGTGAGCAAATGGACTCCGTTTGATTTCAATCCTCATGTGGCACCATAATAACGTCAAATGGGACATGTTGGACTCAACAAAAAGGTTCGGTTGTGCTTAACAAAGAAGGTAAACTCGTTTGTATGTTGTAGGCTCAATTGGAGGCCAATTTGGGTGCAGTACGAGAATACAAGGATTATAGTGACCAAATGGATTCCGTTTGATTTCAACCCTTGCTTGGCACCATAATAACGTCAAATGGGACATATTTGACTCAACAAACAAGTTCGGTTGTGCTTAACGAAGAAGGAAAACTAGTTTGTACGTTGTAGGCTCAATTGGAGGCCAATTTGGGTGCAATCCGAGAATACAAAGATTTGTGTGAACAAATGGACTCCGTTTGATATCAATCCTCGCGTGGCACCATAATAACGTTAAATGGGACATGTTTGACCCAACAAAAAGGTTCGGTTGTGCTTAACGAAGAAGGAAAACTCGTTTGTACGTTGTAGGCTCAATTGGAGGTCAATTTGGGTGCAATCCGAGAATACAAGGATTTGAGTGACCAAATGGACTCCGCTTCGTTTCTAACTCACGTGGCACAATAATAACGTCAAATGGGACATGTTTTACTCTACAAACAAGTTCGGTTGTGCTTAACGAAGAAGAAAAACTCGTTTGTACGTTGTAGGCTCAATTGGACGCCAATTTGGTGCAATCCGAGAATACAAGGATTTGAGTGACCAAATGGACTCCGCTTGGTTTCTAACTCACGTGGCACCATAATAACGTCAAATTTGACTTTTTTGACTCAACAAACTAGTTTGTTTGTGCTTAACGAAGAAGGAAAACTCGTTTGTACGTTGTAGGCTCAATTGGAGGCCAAGTTGGGAGCAATCCGAGAATACACGGATTTGAGTGACCAAATGGATTCCGTTTGATTTCAATCTTTGCGTGGCACATTAATAACATCAAATGGGACATATGTGACTCAACAAACAAGTTCGGTTGTGCTTAACGAAGAAGGAAAACTAGTTTGTACGTTGTAGGCTCAATTGGAGGACAATTTGGATGCAATCCGAGTATACAAGGATTTGAGTGAGCAAATGGAATCCGTTTGATTTCAATCTTTGTGTGGCACCATAATAACGTCAAATGGGACATGTTTGACTCAACAAAAAGTTTCAGTTGTGCTTAACAAAGAAGGAAAACTCGTTTGTATGTTGTGGGCTCAATTGGAGTCCAATTTGGGTGCAATCCGAGAATACAAGGATTTGAGTGACTAAATGGATTCCGTTTGATTTTAATCCTTGCGTGGCACCGTAATAACGTCAAATGGGAGATATTTGACTCAACAAACAAGTTCGGTTATGCTTAACGAAGAAGGAAAACTCGTTTGTACGTTGTAGGCTCAATTGGAGGCCAATTTGGGTGCAATCCGAGAATACAAGGATTTGAGTGACCAAATGGACTCCGCTTGGTTTCTAAATCACGTGGAACCATAATAACGTCAAATGGGACATGTTTGATGCAACAAACAAGTTCGTTTGTGCTTAACAAAGAGGGAAATCTCGTTTGTACGTTGTAGGCTCAATTGGAGGCCAATTTGGGTGCAATCCGAGAATACAAGGATTTGAGTGACCAAATGGATTCCGCTTGGTTTCTAACTCGCGTGGCACCATAATAACGTCAAATGGGACATGTTTGACTCAAAAAAATAGTTTGTTTGTGCTTAACGAAGAAGAAAAACTCGTTTGTACGTTGTAGGCTCAATTGGAGGCCAAGTTGGAAGCAATCCGAGAATACAAGGATTTAAGTGAACAAATGGATTCCGTTTGATTTCAATCCTTGCTTGGCACCATAATAACGTCAAATGGTACATATTTGACTCAACAAACAAGTTTGTTTGTGCTTAACGAAGAAGGAAAACTCGTTTGTACGTTGTAGGCTCATTTGGAGGCCAATTTGGGTGCAATCCGAGAATACAAGGATTTGAGTGACCAAATGGACTCCGCTTGGTTTCTAACTCGCGTGGAACCATATTAACGTCAAATGGGACATGTTCGACTCAAAAAACAATTTTGGTTATGGTTAACGAAGAAGGAAAACTCGTTTGTACGTTGTAGGCTCAATTGGAGGGCAATTTGGGTGCAATCCGAGAATACAAGGATTTGAGTGAGCAAATGGACTCCGTTTGATTTCAATCCTCATGTGGCACCATAATAACGTCAAATGGGACATGTTGGACTCAACAAAAAGGTTCGGTTGTGCTTAACAAAGAAGGTAAACTCGTTTGTATGTTGTAGGCTCAATTGGAGGCCAATTTGGGTGCAATCCGAGAATACAAGGATTTGAGTGACCAAATGGACTCCGCTTGGTTTCTAACTCGCATGGCACCATAATAACGTCAAATGGGACATGTTTGACTCAAAAAACTAGTTTTTTTTTGCTTAACGAAGAAGGAAAACTCGTTTGAACGTTGTAGGCTCAATTGGAGGCCAAGTTCGGAGCAATCCGAGAATACAAGGATTTGAGTGACCAAATGGATTCCGTTTGATTTCAATCCTTGCGCGGCACCATAATAATGTCAAATGGGACATATTTGACTCAACAAACAAGTTCGGTTGTGCTTAACGAAGAAGGAAAACTCGTTTGTACGTTGTAGGCTCATTTGGAGGCCAATTTGGGTGCAATCCGAGAATACAAGGATTTGAGTGACCAAATGGACTCCGCTTGGTTTCTAACTCGTGTGGAACCATATTAACGTCTAATGGGACCTGTTTGACACAACAATAAAGTTTGGTTATGGTTAACGAAGAAGGTAAACTCGTTTGTAGGTTGTAGGCTCAATTGGAGGCCAATTTGGGTGCAATCCGAGAATACAAGGATTTGAGTGAGCAAATGGACTCCGTTTGATTTCAATCCTCATGTGGCACCATAATAACGTCAAATGGGACATGTTGGACTCAAAAAAAAGGTTCGGTTGTGCTTAACAAAGAAGGTAAACTCGTTTGTATGTTGTAGGCTCAATTGGAGGCCAATTTGGGTGCAATCCGAGAATACAAGGATTTGAGTGACCAAATGGACTCCGTTTGATTTCAATCCTCGCGTGGCACCATAATAACGTCAAATGGGACATGTTTGACTCAACAAAAAGGTTCGGTTGTGCTCAACGAAGAAGGAAAACTCGTTTGTACGTTGTAGGCTCAATTGGAGGACAATTTGGGTGCTATCCGAGAATACAAAGATTTGAGTAAGCAAATGAACTCCGCTTGGTTTCTAACTCGCGTGGCACAATAATAACGTCAAATGGGACATATTTGACTCAACAAACAAGTTCGGTTGTGCTTAACGAAGAAGGAAAACTAGTTTGTACGTTGTAGGCTCAATTGGAGGCCAATTTGGGTGCAATCCGAGAATACAAGGATTTGAGTGACCAAATGGACATTGTTTGATTTCAATCCTCGCGTGGCACCATAATAACATCAAATGGGACATGTTTGACTCAACAAAAAGGTTCGGTTGTGCTTAACAAAGAAGGAAAATTCGTTTGTATGTTGTAGGCTCAATTGAAGGCAAATTTGGGTGCAATCCGAGAATACAAGGATTTGAGTGACCAAATGGACTTTGTTTGATTTCAATCCTTGCGTGAAACCATAATAACGTCAAATGGGACATGTTTGACTCAACAAAAAGGTTCGGTTCTGCTTAACGAAGAAGGAAAACTCGTTTCTACGTTGTACGCTCTATTGAAGGCCAATTTTGGTGCAATCCGAGAATACAAGGATTTGAGTGACCAAATGGACTCCGCTTGGTTTCTAACTCGCGTGGCACAATAATAACGTCAAATGGGACATATTTGACTTAACAAACAAGTTCGGTTTTGTTTAACGAAGAAGGAAAACTCGTTTGTACGTTGTAGCTCAATTGGAGGCCAATTTGGGTGCAATCCGAGAATACAAAGATTTGAGTGAACAAATGGACTCCGTTTGATATCAATCCTCGCGTGGCACCATAATAACGTCAAATGGGACATGTTTGACTCAACAAAAAGGTTCGTTTGTGCTCAACGAAGAAGGAAAACTCGTTTGTACGTTGTAGGCTCAATTGGAGGCCAATTTGGGTGCAATCCGAGAATACAAGGATTTGAGTGACCAAATGGACTCCGCTAGGTTTCTAACTCGCATTGAACCCTAATAACGTCAAATGGGACATTTTTTACTCAACAAACAAGTTCGGTTGTGCTTAACGAAGAAGAAAACCTCGTTTGTACGTTGTAGGATCAATTGGAGGCCAATTTGGGTGCAATCCGAGAATACAAAGATTTGAGTGACCAAATGGACTCCGTTTGATTTCAATCCTCGCGTGGCACCATAATAACTTCAAATGGGACATGTTTGACTCTACAAATAAGTTCGGTTGTGCTTAATGAAGAAGGAAAACTCGTTTGTACGTTGTAGGCTCAATTGGAGGCCAATTTGGGTGCAATCCGAGAATACAAGGATTTGAGTGACCAAATGGACTCCGCCTGGTTTCTAAATAGCGTGGCACCATAATAAGGTCAAATGGGACATGTTTTACTCTACAAAAAAGTTCGGTTGTGCTTAACGAAGAAGGAAAATTCGTTTGTACGTTGTAGGCTCAATTGGACGCCAATTTGGTGCAATCCGAGAATACAAGGATTTGAGTGACCAAATGGACTCCGCTTGGTTTCTAACTCGCGTGGCACCATAATAACGTCAAATGGGACATGTTTGACTCAACAAACAAGTTCGGTTGTGCTTAACGAAGAAGGAAAACTCGTTTGTACGTTGTAGGCTCAATTGGAGGCCAATTTGGGTGCAATCCGAGTATACAAGGATTTGAGTGACCAAATGGACTCCGTTTGATTTCAATTTCGTGTGGCACCATAATAAAGTCAAATGGGACATGTTTGACTCAACAAAAAGTTTCGGTTGTGCTTAACAAAGAAGGAAAACTCGTTTGTATGTTGTGGGCTCAATCGGAGGCCAATTTGGGTGCAATCCGAGAATACAAGGATTTGAGTGACTATATGGATTCCGTTTGATTTTAATCCTTGCGTGGCACCATAATAACGTCAAATGTGACATATTTGACTCAACAAACAAGTTCGGTTGTGCTTAACGAAGAAGGAAAACTGGTTTGTACGTTGTAGGCTCAATTGGAGGCCAATTTGGGTGCAATCCGAGAATACAAGGATTTGAGTGACCAAATGGACTCCGTTTGGTTTCTAACTCACGTGGAACCATAGTAACGTCAAATGGGACATGTTTGATGCAACAAACAAGTTCGTTTGTGCTTAATAAAGAAGGAAAACTCGTTTGTACGTTGTAGGCTCAATTGGAGGCCAATTTGGGTGCAATCCGAGAATACAAGGATTTGAGTGACCAAATGGACTCCGTTTGATTTCAATCCTCGCGTGGCACCATAATAACGTCAAATGGGACATGTTTGACTCAACAAAAAGGTTCGGTTGTGCTCAACGAAGAAGGAAAACTCGTTTGTACGTTGTAGGCTCAATTGGAGGACAATTTGGGTGCTATCCGAGAATACAAAGATTTGAGTAAGCAAATGAACTCCGCTTGGTTTCTAACTCGCGTGGCACAATAATAACGTCAAATGGGACATATTTGACTCAACAAACAAGTTCGGTTGTGCTTAACGAAGAAGGAAAACTAGTTTGTACGTTGTAGGCTCAATTGGAGGCCAATTTGGGTGCAATCCGAGAATACAAGGATTTGAGTGACCAAATGGACATTGTTTGATTTCAATCCTCGCGTGGCACCATAATAACATCAAATGGGACATGTTTGACTCAACAAAAAGGTTCGGTTGTGCTTAACAAAGAAGGAAAATTCGTTTGTATGTTGTAGGCTCAATTGAAGGCAAATTTGGGTGCAATCCGAGAATACAAGGATTTGAGTGACCAAATGGACTTTGTTTGATTTCAATCCTTGCGTGAAACCATAATAACGTCAAATGGGACATGTTTGACTCAACAAAAAGGTTCGGTTCTGCTTAACGAAGAAGGAAAACTCGTTTCTACGTTGTACGCTCTATTGAAGGCCAATTTTGGTGCAATCCGAGAATACAAGGATTTGAGTGACCAAATGGACTCCGCTTGGTTTCTAACTCGCGTGGCACAATAATAACGTCAAATGGGACATATTTGACTTAACAAACAAGTTCGGTTTTGTTTAACGAAGAAGGAAAACTCGTTTGTACGTTGTAGCTCAATTGGAGGCCAATTTGGGTGCAATCCGAGAATACAAAGATTTGAGTGAACAAATGGACTCCGTTTGATATCAATCCTCGCGTGGCACCATAATAACGTCAAATGGGACATGTTTGACTCAACAAAAAGGTTCGTTTGTGCTCAACGAAGAAGGAAAACTCGTTTGTACGTTGTAGGCTCAATTGGAGGCCAATTTGGGTGCAATCCGAGAATACAAGGATTTGAGTGACCAAATGGACTCCGCTAGGTTTCTAACTCGCATTGAACCCTAATAACGTCAAATGGGACATTTTTTACTCAACAAACAAGTTCGGTTGTGCTTAACGAAGAAGAAAACCTCGTTTGTACGTTGTAGGATCAATTGGAGGCCAATTTGGGTGCAATCCGAGAATACAAAGATTTGAGTAACCAAATGGACTCCGTTTGATTTCAATCCTCGCGTGGCACCATAATAACTTCAAATGGGACATGTTTGACTCTACAAATAAGTTCGGTTGTGCTTAATGAAGAAGGAAAACTCGTTTGTACGTTGTAGGCTCAATTGGAGGCCAATTTGGGTGCAATCCGAGAATACAAGGATTTGAGTGACCAAATGGACTCCGCTTGGTTTCTAACTCGCGTGGCACCATAATAACGTCAAATGGGACATGTTTGACTCAACAAACTAGTTTTTTTTTGCTTAACGAAGAAGAAAAACTCGTTTGTACGTTGTAGGCTCAATTGGAGGCCAAGTTGGGAGCAATCCGAGAATACACGGATTTGAGTGACCAAATGGATTCCGTTTGATTTCAATCCTTGTGTGGCACATTAGTAACGTGAAATGGGACATATTTGAATCAACAAACAAGTTCGGTTGTGCTTAACGAAGAAGGAAAACTCGTTTGTACGTTGTAGGCTCAATTGGAGGCCAATTTGGGTGCAATCCGAGTATACAAGGATTTGAGTGACCAAATGGACTCCGTTTGATTTCAATTTCGTGTGGCACCATAATAAAGTCAAATGGGACATGTTTGACTCAACAAAAAGTTTCGGTTGTGCTTAACAAAGAAGGAAAACTCGTTTGTATGTTGTGGGCTCAATCGGAGGCCAATTTGGGTGCAATCCGAGAATACAAGGATTTGAGTGACTATATGGATTCCGTTTGATTTTAATCCTTGCGTGGCACCATAATAACGTCAAATGTGACATATTTGACTCAACAAACAAGTTCGGTTGTGCTTAACGAAGAAGGAAAACTGGTTTGTACGTTGTAGGCTCAATTGGAGGCCAATTTGGGTGCAATCCGAGAATACAAGGATTTGAGTGACCAAATGGACTCCGTTTGGTTTCTAACTCACGTGGAACCATAGTAACGTCAAATGGGACATGTTTGATGCAACAAACAAGTTCGTTTGTGCTTAACAAAGAAGGAAAACTCGTTTGTACGTTGTAGGCTCAATTGGAGGCCAATTTGGGTGCAATCCGAGAATACAAGGATTTGAGTGACCAAATGGACTCCGCTTGGTTTCTAACTCGCGTGGCAATATAATAATGTCAAATGGGACATGTTTGACTCAACGAAATAGTTTGTTTGTGCTTAATGAAGAAAGAAAACTCATTTGTACGTTGTAGGCTCAATTGGAGGCCAAGTTGGGAGCAATCCGAGAATACAAGGATTTGAGTGACCAAATGGATTCCGTTTGATTTCAATCCTTGCGTGGCACCATAATAATGTCAAATGGGACATATTTGACTCCACAAAAAAGTTCGGTTGTGCTTAACGAAGAAGGAAAACTCGTTTGTACGTTGTAGGCTCAATTCGAGGCCAATTTGGGTGCAATCCGAGAATACAAGGATTTGAGTGACCAAATGGACTCCGCTTGGTTTCTAACTCGTGTGGAACCATATTAACGTCAAATGGGACCTATTTGACACAACAAACAAGTTTGGTTATGGTTAACGAAGAAGGAAAACTCGTTTGTAGGTTGTAGGCTCAATTGGAGGCCAATTTGGGTGCAATCCGAGAATACAAGGATTTGAGTGAGCAAATGGACTCCGTTTGATTTCAATCTTCGTGTGGCACCATAATAACATCAAATGGGACATGTTTGACTCAACAAAAAGGTTCGGTTGTGCTTAACAAAGAAGGAAAACTCGCTTGTAGGTTGTAGGCTCAATTGGAGGCCAATTTGGGTGCAATCCGAGAATACAAGGATTTTAGTGACCAAATGGACTTTGTTTGATTTCAATCCTCGCGTGAAACCATAATAACGTCAAATGGGACATGTTTGACTCAAAAAACTAGTTTGTTTGTGCTTAACGAAGAAGGAAAACTCGTTTGTACGTTGTAGGATCAATTGGAGGCCAAGTTGGGAGCAATCCGAGAATACAAGGATTTGAGAGACCAAATGGATTCCGTTTGATTTCAATCCTTGCGTGGCACCATAATAACGTCAAATGGGACATATTTGACTCAACAAACAAGTTCGGTTGTGCTTAACGAAGAAGGAAAACTAGTTTGTACGTTGTAGGCTCAATTGGAGGCCAATTTGGGTGCAATCCGAGAATACAAGGATTTGAGTGACCAAATGGACTCCGTTTGATTTCAATCCTCATGTGGCACCATAATAACGTCAAATGTGACATGTTTGACTCAATAAAAATGTTCGGTTGTGCTCAACGGAGAAGGAAAACTCGTTTGTACACTGTTGGCTCAATTGGAAGCCAATTTGGGTGCAATCCGAGAATACATGGATTTGAGTGACCAAATGGAATCCGTTTGATTTCAATCCTCGCGTGGCACCCTAATAACGTCAAATGGGACATGTTTGACTCGACAAAAAGGTTCGGTTGTGCTCAACGAAGAAGCAAAACTCGTTTGTATGTTGTAGGCTCAATTGGAGGCCAATTTGGGTGCATTCCGAGAATACAAGGATTTGAGTGAGCAAATGGACTCCGTTTGATTTCAATCTTCGTGTGGCACCATAATAACATCAAATGGGACATGTTTGACTCAACAAAAAGGTTCGGTTGTGCTTAACAAAGAAGGAAAACTCGTTTGTAGGTTGTAGGCTCAATTGGAGGCCAATTTGGGTGCAATCCGAGAATACAAGGATTTGAGTGACCAAATGGACTTTGTTTGATTTCAATCCTCGCGTGAAACCATAATAACGTCAAATGGGACATGTTTGACTCAAAAAACTAGTTTGTTTGTGCTTAACGAAGAAGGAAAACTCGTTTGTACGTTGTAGGATCAATTGGAGGCCAAGTTGGGAGCAATCCGAGAATACAAGGATTTGAGTGACCAAATGGATTCCGTTTGATTTCAATCCTTGCGTGGCACCATAATAACGTCAAATGGGACATATTTGACTCAACAAACAAGTTCGGTTGTGCTTAACGAAGAAGGAAAACTAGTTTGTACGTTGTAGGCTCAATTGGAGGCCAATTTGGGTGCAATCCGAGAATACAAGGATTTGAGTGACCAAATGGACTCCGTTTGATTTCAATCCTCATGTGGCACCATAATAACGTCAAATGTGACATGTTTGACTCAACAAAAATGTTCGGTTGTGCTCAACGAAGAAGGAAAACTCGTTTGTACACTGTTGGCTCAATTGGAAGCCAATTTGGGTGCAATCCGAGAATACATGGATTTGAGTGACCAAATGGAATCCGTTTGATTTCAATCCTCGCGTGGCACCCTAATAACGTCAAATGGGACATGTTTGACTCGACAAAAAGGTTCGGTTGTGCTCAATGAAGAAGCAAAACTCGTTTGTACATTGTAGGCTCAATTGGAGGCCAATTTGGGTGCAATCCGAGAATACAAAGATTTGAGGAAGCAAATGGACTCCGCTTGGTTTCTAACTCGCGTGGCACCATAATAACATCAAATGGGACATGTTTAACACAATAAACAAGTTCGGTTGTCCTTAACGAAGAAGGAAAACTTGTTTGTACGTTGTAGGCTCAATTGGAGGCCAATTTGGGTGCAATACGAGAATACAAGGATTTGAGTGACCAAATAGATTCCGTTTGATTTCAATCCTTGATTGGCAATATAATAACGTCAAATGGGACATATTTGACTCAATAAACAAGTTCGGTTGTGCTTAACGAAGAAGCAAAACTTGTTTGTACGTTGTAGGCTCAATTGGAGGCCAATTTGGGTGCAATCCGAGTATACAAGGATTTGAGTGACCAAATGGACTCCGTTTGGTTTCTAACTCGCGTGGCACCATAATAACGTCAAATGGGACATGTTTGACTCAAAAATCTAGTTTTTTTGTGCTTAACGAAGAAGGAAAACTCGTTTGTACGTTGTAGGCTCAATTGGAGGCCAAGTTGGGAGCAATCCGAGAATACATGGATTTGAGTGACCAAATGGATTCCGTTTGATTTCAATCCTTGCGTGGCACCATAATAACGTCAAATGGGACATATTTGACTCAACAAACAAGTTCGGTTGTGCTTAACGAAGAAGGAAAACACGTTTATACGTTGTAAGCTCATTTGCAGGCCAATTTGGGTGCAATCCGAGAATACAAGGATTTGAGTGACCAAATGGACTTCGCTTGGTTTCTAACTCGTGTGGAACCATATTAACGTCAAATGGGACATGTTTGACTGAACATACAAGTTTGGTTATTATTAACGAAGAAGGAAAACTCGTTTGTACGTTGTAGGCTCAATTGGAGGCCAATTTGGGTGCAATCCGAGAATACAAGGATTTGAGTGAGCAAATGGACTCCGTTTGATTTCAATCCTCATGTGGCACCATAATAACGTCAAATGGGACATGTTGGACTGAACAAAAAGGTTCGGTTGTGCTTAACAAAGAAGGTAAACTCGTTTGTATGTTGTAGGCTCAATTGGAGGCCAATTTGGGTGCAATCCGAGAATACAAGGATTTGAGTGACCAAATGGACTCCGTTTGATTTCAATCCTCGCGTGGCACCATAATAACGTCAAATGGGACATGTTTGACTCAACAAAAAGGTTCGTTTGTGCTCAAGGAAGAAGGAAAACTCGTTTGTACATTGTAGGCTCAATTGGAGGCCAATTTGGGTGCAATCCGAGAATACAAAGATTTGAGTAAGCAAATGGACTCCGCTTGGTTTCTAACTCGCGTGGCACCATAATAACGTCAAATGGGACATGTTTAACTCAATAACCAAGTTCGGTTGTCCTTAACGAAGAAGGAAAACTTGTTTGTACGTTGTAGGCTCAATTGGAGGCCAATTTGGGTGCAATCCGAGAATACAAGGATTTGAGTGACCAAATGGATTCCGTTTGATTTCAATCCTTGCGTGGCACCATAATAAAGTCAAATGGGACATATTTGACTCAACAAACAAGTTCATTTGTGCTTAACGAAGAAGGAAAACTCGTTTGTACGTTGTAGGCTCAATTGGAGGCCAATTTGGGTGCAATCCGAGTATACAAGGATTTGAGTGAGCAAATGGACTCCGTTTGATTTCAATCTTTGTGTGGCACCATAATAACATCAAATGGGACATGTTTGACTCAACAAAAAGGTTCGGTTGTGCTTAACAAAGAAGGAAAACTCGTTTGTAGGTTGTAGGCTCAATTGGAGGCCAATTTGGGTGCAATCCGAGAATACAAGGATTTGAGTGACCAAATGGACTTTGTTTGATTTCAATCCTCGCGTGAAACCATAATAACGTCAAATGGGACATGTTTGACTCAAAAAACTAGTTTGTTTGTGCTTAACGAAGAAGGAAAACTCGTTTGTACGTTGTAGGATCAATTGGAGGCCAAGTTGGGAGCAATCCGAGAATACAAGGATTTGAGTGACCAAATGGATTCCGTTTGATTTCAATCCTTGCGTGGCACCATAATAATGTCAAATGGGACATATTTGACTCAACAAACAAGTTCGGTTGTGCTTAACGAAGAAGGAAAACTCGTTTGTACGTTGTAGGCTCATTTGGAGGCCAATTTGGGTGCAATCCGAGAATACAAGGATTTGAGTGACCAAATGGACTCCGCTTGGTTTCTAATTCGCGTGGCACCATAATAACGTCAAATGGGACATTTTTAACTCAATAACCAAGTTCGGTTGTCCTTAACGAAGAAGGAAAACTTGTTTGTACGTTGTAGGCTCAATTGGAGGCCAATTTGGGTGCCATCCGAGAATACAAGGATTTGAGTGAGCAAATGGATTCCGTTTGATTTCAATCCATATATGGCACCATAATAACGTCAAACGGGACATATTTGACCCAACAAACAAGTTCGGTTGTGCTTAACGAAGAAGGAAAACTCGTTTGTACGTTGTAGGCTCAATTGGAGGCCAATTTGGGTGCAATCCGAGTATACAAGGATTTGAGTGAGCAAATGGACTCCGTTTGATTTCAATATTCGTGTGGCACCATAATAACATCAAATGGGACATGTTTGACTCAACAAAAAGGTTCGGTTGTGCTTAACAAAGAAGGAAAACTCGTTTGTAGGTTGTAGGCTCAATTGGAGGCCAATTTGGGTGCAATCCGAGAATACAAGGATTTGAGTGACCAAATGGACTCCGTTTGATTTCAATCCTCATGTGGCACCATAATAACGTCAAATGGGACATGTTGGACTGAACAAAAAGGTTCGGTTGTGCTTAACAAAGAAGGTAAACTCGTTTGTAAGTTGTAGGCTCAATTGGAGGCCAATTTGGGTGCAATCCGAAAATACAAGGATTTGAGTGACCAAATGGACTCCATTTGATTTCAATCCTCGCGTGGCACCATAATAACGTCAAATGGGACATGTTTGACTCAAAAAACTAGTTTGTTTGTGCTTAACGAAGAAGGAAAACTAGTTTGTACGTTGTAGGATCAATTGGAGGCCAAGTTGGGAGCAATCCGAGAATACAAGGATTTGAGTGACCAAATGGATTCCGTTTGATTTCAATCCTTGCGTGGCACCATAATAATGTCAAATGGGACATATTTGACTCAACAAACAAGTTCGGTTGTGCTTAACGAAGAAGGAAAACTCGTTTGTACGTTGTAGGCTCATTTGGAGGCCAATTTGGGTGCAATCCGAGAATACAAGGATTTGAGTGACCAAATGGACTCCGCTTGGTTTCTAACTCGTGTGGCACCATAATAACGTCAAATGGGACATGTTTAACTCAATAACCAAGTTCGGTTGTCCTTAACGAAGAAGGAAAACTTGTTTGTACGTTGTAGGCTCAATTGGAGGCCAATTTGGGTGCAATCCGAGAATACAAGGATTTGAGTGACCAAATGGATTCCATTTGATTTCAATCCTTGCGTGGCACCATAATAAAGTCAAATGGGACATATTTGACTCAACAAACAAGTTCAGTTGTGCTTAACGAAGAAGGAAAACTCGTTTGTACGTTGTAGGCTCAATTGGAGGCCAATTTGGGTGCAATCCGAGAATACAAGGATTTGAGTGACCAAATGGACTTTGTTTGATTTCAATCCTCACGTGAAACCATAATAACGTCAAATGGGACATGTTTGACTCAAAAAACTAGTTTGTTTGTGCTTAACGAAGAAGGAAAACTCGTTTGTACGTTGTAGGATCAATTGGAGGCCAATTTGGGAGCAATCCGAGAATACAAGGATTTGAGTGACCAAATGGATTCCGTTTGATTTCAATCCTTGCGTGGCACCATAATAATGTCAAATGGGACATATTTGACTCAACAAACAAGTTCGGTTGTGCTTAACGAAGAAGGAAAACTCGTTTGTACGTTGTAGGCTCATTTGGAGGCCAATTTGGGTGCAATCCGAGAATACAAGGATTAGAGTGACCAAATGGACTCCGCTTGGTTTCTAACTCGTGTGGCACCATAATAACGTCAAATGGGACATGTTTAACTCAATAACCAAGTTCGGTTGTCCTTAACGAAGAAGGAAAACTTGTTTGTACGTTGTAGGCTCAATTGGAGGCCAATTTGGGTGCAATCCGAGAGTACAAGGATTTGAGTGACCAAATGGATTCCATTTGATTTCAATCCTTGCGTGGCACCATAATAAAGTCAAATGGGACATATTTGACTCAACAAACAAGTTCAGTTGTGCTTAACGAAGAAGGAAAACTCGTTTGTACGTTGTAGGCTCAATTGGAGGCCAATTTGGGTGCAATCCGAGTATACAAGGATTTGAGTGAGCAAATGGACTCCGTTGGATTTCAATCTTCGTGTGGCACCATAATAACATCAAATGGGACATTTTTGACTCAACAAAAAGGTTCGGTTGTGCTTAACAAAGAAGGAAAACTCGTTTGTAGGTTGTAGGCTCAATTGGAGGCCAATTTGGGTGCAATCCGAGAATACAAGGATTTGAGTGACCAAATGGACTTTGTTTGATTTCAATCCTCGCGTGAAACCATAATAACGTCAAATGGGACATGTTTGACTCAAAAAACTAGTTTGTTTGTGCTTAACGAAGAAGGAAAACTCGTTTGTACGTTGTAGGATCAATTGGAGGCCAAGTTGGGAGCAATCCGAGAATACAAGGATTTGAGTGACCAAATGGATTCCGTTTGATTTCAATCCTTGCGTGGCACCATAATAATATCAAATGGGACATATTTGACTCAACAAACAAGTTCGGTTGTGCTTAACGAAGAAGGAAAACTCGTTTGTACGTTGTAGGCTCATTTGGAGGCCAATTTGGGTGCAATCCGAGAATACAAGGATTTGAGTGACCAAATGGACTCCGCTTGGTTTCTAATTCGTGTGGCACCATAATAACGTCAAATGGGACATTTTTAACTCAATAACCAAGTTCGGTTGTCCTTAACGAAGAAGGAAAACTTGTTTGTACGTTGTAGGCTCAATTGGAGGCCAATTTGGGTGCCATCCGAGAATACAAGGATTTGAGTGAGCAAATGGATTCCGTTTGATTTCAATCCATATATGGCACCATAATAACGTCAAACGGGACATATTTGACTCAACAAACAAGTTCGGTTGTGCTTAACGAAGAAGGAAAACTCGTTTGTACGTTGTAGGCTCAATTGGAGGCCAATTTGGGTGCAATCCGAGTATACAAGGATTTGAGTGAGCAAATGGACTCCGTTTGATTTCAATATTCGTGTGGCACCATAATAACATCAAATGGGACATGTTTGACTCAACAAAAAGGTTCGGTTGTGCTTAACAAAGAAGGAAAACTCGTTTGTAGGTTGTAGGCTCAATTGGAGGCCAATTTGGGTGCAATCCGAGAATACAAGGATTTGAGTGACCAAATGGACTCCGTTTGATTTCAATCCTCATGTGGCACCATAATAACGTCAAATGGGACATGTTGGACTGAACAAAAAGGTTCGGTTGTGCTTAACAAAGAAGGTAAACTCGTTTGTAAGTTGTAGGCTCAATTGGAGGCCAATTTGGGTGCAATCCGAAAATACAAGGATTTGAGTGACCAAATGGACTCCATTTGATTTCAATCCTCGCGTGGCACCATAATAACGTCAAATGGGACATGTTTGACTCAAAAAACTAGTTTGTTTGTGCTTAACGAAGAAGGAAAACTAGTTTGTACGTTGTAGGATCAATTGGAGGCCAAGTTGGGAGCAATCCGAGAATACAAGGATTTGAGTGACCAAATGGATTCCGTTTGATTTCAATCCTTGCGTGGCACCATAATAATGTCAAATGGGACATATTTGACTCAACAAACAAGTTCGGTTGTGCTTAACGAAGAAGGAAAACTCGTTTGTACGTTGTAGGCTCATTTGGAGGCCAATTTGGGTGCAATCCGAGAATACAAGGATTTGAGTGACCAAATGGACTCCGCTTGGTTTCTAACTCGTGTGGCACCATAATAACGTCAAATGGGACATGTTTAACTCAATAACCAAGTTCGGTTGTCCTTAACGAAGAAGGAAAACTTGTTTGTACGTTGTAGGCTCAATTGGAGGCCAATTTGGGTGCAATCCGAGAATACAAGGATTTGAGTGACCAAATGGATTCCATTTGATTTCAATCCTTGCGTGGCACCATAATAAAGTCAAATGGGACATATTTGACTCAACAAACAAGTTCAGTTGTGCTTAACGAAGAAGGAAAACTCGTTTGTACGTTGTAGGCTCAATTGGAGGCCAATTTGGGTGCAATCCGAGAATACAAGGATTTGAGTGACCAAATGGACTTTGTTTGATTTCAATCCTCACGTGAAACCATAATAACGTCAAATGGGACATGTTTGACTCAAAAAACTAGTTTGTTTGTGCTTAACGAAGAAGGAAAACTCGTTTGTACGTTGTAGGATCAATTGGAGACCAAGTTGGGAGCAATCCGAGAATACAAGGATTTGAGTGACCAAATGGATTCCGTTTGATTTCAATCCTTGCTTGTCACCATAATAATGTCAAATGGGACATATTTGAACCAACAAACAAGTTCGGTGTTGCTTAACGAAGAAGGAAAACTCGTTTGTACGTTGTAGGCTCAATTGGAGGCCAATTTGGGTGCAATCCGAGTATACAAGGATTTGAGTGACCAAATGGACTCCGTTTGGTTTCTAACTCGCGTGGCACCATAATAACGTCAAATGGGACATGTTTGACTCAAAAATCTAGTTTTTTTGTGCTTAACGTAGAAGGAAAACTCGTTTGTACGTTGTAGGCTCAATTGGAGGCCAAGTTGGGAGCAATCCGAGAATACATGGATTTGAGTGACCAAATGGATTCTGTTTGATTTCAATCCTTGCGTGGCACCATAATAACGTCAAATGGGACATATTTGACTCAACAAACAAGTTCGGTTGTGCTTAACGAAGAAGGAAAACACGTTTATACGTTGTAAGCTCATTTGCAGGCCAATTTGGGTGCAATCCGAGAATACAAGGATTTGAGTGACCAAATAGACTTCGCTTGGTTTCTAACTCGTGTGGAACCATATTAACGTCAAATGGGACATGTTTGACTGAACATACAAGTTTGGTTATTATTAACGAAGAAGGAAAACTCGTTTGTACGTTGTAGGCTCAATTGGAGGCCAATTTGGGTGCAATCTGAGAATACAAGGATTTGAGTGAGCAAATGGACTCCGTTTGATTTCAATCCTCATGTGGCACCATAATAACGTCAAATGGGACATGTTGGACTGAACAAAAAGGTTCGGTTGTGCTTAACAAAGAAGGTAAACTCGTTTGTATGTTGTAGGCTCAATTGGAGGCCAATTTGGGTGCAATCCGAGAATACAAGGATTTGAGTGACCAAATGGACTCCGTTTGATTTCAATCCTCGCGTGGCACCATAATAACGTCAAATGGGACATATTTGACTCAACAAAAAGGTTCGGTTGTGCTCAAGGAAGAAGGAAAACTCGTTTGTACATTGTAGGCTCAATTGGAGGCCAATTTGGGTGCAATCCGAGAATACAAAGATTTGAGTAAGCAAATGGACTCCGCTTGGTTTCTAACTCGCGTGGCACCATAATAACGTCAAATGGGACATGTTTAACTCAATAACCAAGTTCGGTTGTCCTTAACGAAGAAGGAAAACTTGTTTGTACGTTGTAGGCTCAATTGGAGGCCAATTTGGGTGCAATCCGAGAATACAAGGATTTGAGTGACCAAATGGATTCCATTTGATTTCAATCCTTGCGTGGCACCATAATAAAGTCAAATGGGACATATTTGACTCAACAAACAAGTTCAGTTGTGCTTAACGAAGAAGGAAAACTCGTTTGTACGTTGTAGGCTCAATTGGAGGCCAATTTGGGTGCATTCCGAGTATACAAGGATTTGAGTGAGCAAATGGACTCCGTTGGATTTCAATCTTCGTGTGGCACCATAATAACATCAAATGGGACATGTTTGACTCAACAAAAAGGTTCGGTTGTGCTTAACAAAGAAGGAAAACTCGTTTGTAGGTTGTAGGCTCAATTGGAGGCCAATTTGGGTGCAATCCGAGAATACAAGGATTTGAGTGACCAAATGGACTTTGTTTGATTTCAATCCTCACGTGAAACCATAATAACGTCAAATGGGACATGTTTGACTCAAAAAACTAGTTTGTTTGTGCTTAACGAAGAAGGAAAACTCGTTTGTACGTTGTAGGATCAATTGGAGACCAAGTTGGGAGCAATCCGAGAATACAAGGATTTGAGTGACCAAATGGATTCCGTTTGATTTCAATCCTTGCTTGTCACCATAATAATGTCAAATGGGACATATTTGAACCAACAAACAAGTTCGGTGTTGCTTAACGAAGAAGGAAAACTCGTTTGTACGTTGTAGGCTCAATTGGAGGCCAATTTGGGTGCAATCCGAGTATACAAGGATTTGAGTGACCAAATGGACTCCGTTTGGTTTCTAACTCGCGTGGCACCATAATAACGTCAAATGGGACATGTTTGACTCAAAAATCTAGTTTTTTTGTGCTTAACGTAGAAGGAAAACTCGTTTGTACGTTGTAGGCTCAATTGGAGGCCAAGTTGGGAGCAATCCGAGAATACATGGATTTGAGTGACCAAATGGATTCCGTTTGATTTCAATCCTTGCGTGGCACCATAATAACGTCAAATGGGACATATTTGACTCAACAAACAAGTTCGGTTGTGCTTAACGAAGAAGGAAAACACGTTTATACGTTGTAAGCTCATTTGCAGGCCAATTTGGGTGCAATCCGAGAATACAAGGATTTGAGTGACCAAATGGACTTCGCTTGGTTTCTAACTCGTGTGGAACCATATTAACGTCAAATGGGACATGTTTGACTGAACATACAAGTTTGGTTATTATTAACGAAGAAGGAAAACTCGTTTGTACGTTGTAGGCTCAATTGGAGGCCAATTTGGGTGCAATCTGAGAATACAAGGATTTGAGTGAGCAAATGGACTCCGTTTGATTTCAATCCTCATGTGGCACCATAATAACGTCAAATGGGACATGTTGGACTGAACAAAAAGGTTCGGTTGTGCTTAACAAAGAAGGTAAACTCGTTTGTATGTTGTAGGCTCAATTGGAGGCCAATTTGGGTGCAATCCGAGAATACAAGGATTTGAGTGACCAAATGGACTCCGTTTGATTTCAATCCTCGCGTGGCACCATAATAACGTCAAATGGGACATGTTTGACTCAACAAAAAGGTTCGGTTGTGCTCAAGGAAGAAGGAAAACTCGTTTGTACATTGTAGGCTCAATTGGAGGCCAATTTGGGTGCAATCCGAGAATACAAAGATTTGAGTAAGCAAATGGACTCCGCTTGGTTTCTAACTCGCGTGGCACCATAATAACGTCAAATGGGACATGTTTAACTCAATAACCAAGTTCGGTTGTCCTTAACGAAGAAGGAAAACTTGTTTGTACGTTGTAGGCTCAATTGGAGGCCAATTTGGGTGCAATCCGAGAATACAAGGATTTGAGTGACCAAATGGATTCCGTTTGATTTCAATCCTTGCGTGGCACCATAATAAAGTCAAATGGGACATATTTGACTCAACAAACAAGTTCAGTTGTGCTTAACGAAGAAGGAAAACTCGTTTGTACGTTGTAGGCTCAATTGGAGGCCAATTTGGGTGCAATCCGAGTATACAATGATTTGAGTGAGCAAATGGACTCCGTTTGATTTCAATCTTCATGTGGCACCATAATAACATCAAATGGGACATGTTTGACTCAACAAAAAGGTTCGGTTGTGCTTAACAAAGAAGGAAAACTCGTTTGTAGGTTGTAGGCTCAATTGGAGGCCAATTTGGGTGCAATCCGAGAATACAAGGATTTGAGTGACCAAATGGACTTTGTTTGATTTCAATCCTCGCGTGAAACCATAATAACGTCAAATGGGACATGTTTGACTCAAAAAACTAGTTTGTTTGTGCTTAACGAAGAAGGAAAACTCGTTTGTACGTTGTAGGATCAATTGGAGGTCAAGTTGGGAGCAATCCGAGAATACAAGGATTTGAGTGACCAAATGGATTCCGTTTGATTTCAATCCTTGCGTGGCACCATAATAATGTCAAATGGGACATATTTGACTCAACAAACAAGTTCGGTTGTGCTTAACGAAGAAGGAAAACTCGTTTGTACGTTGTAGGCTCATTTGGAGGCCAATTTGGGTGCAATCCGAGAATACAAGGATTTGAGTGACCAAATGGACTCCGCTTGGTTTCTAATTCGCGTGGCACCATAATAACGTCAAATGGGACATTTTTAACTCAATAACCAAGTTCGGTTGTCCTTAACGAAGAAGGAAAACTTGTTTGTACGTTGTAGGCTCAATTGGAGGCCAATTTGGGTGCCATCCGAGAATACAAGGATTTGAGTGACCAAATGGATTCCGTTTGATTTCAATCCATACATGGCACCATAATAACGTCAAATGGGACATATTTGACTCAACAAACAAGTTCGGTTGTGCTTAACGAAGAAGGAAAACTCGTTTGTACGTTGTAGGCTCAATTGGAAGCCAATTTGGGTGCAATCCGAGTATACAAGGATTTGAGTGAGCAAATGGACTCCGTTTGATTTCAATCTTCGTGTGGCACCATAATAACATCAAATGGGACATGTTTGACTCAACAAAAAGGTTCGGTTGTGCTTAACAAAGAAGGAAAACTCGTTTGTAGGTTGTAGGCTCAATTGGAGGCCAATTTGGGTGCAATCCGAGAATACAAGGATTTGAGTGACCAAATGGACTCCGTTTGATTTCAATCCTCATGTGGCACCATAATAACATCAAATGGGACATGTTGGACTGAACAAAAAGGTTCGGTTGTGCTTAACAAAGAAGGTAAACTCGTTTGTAAGTTGTAGGCTCAATTGGAGGCCAATTTGGGTGCAATCCGAAAATACAAGGATTTGAGTGACCCAATGGACTCCGTTTGATTTCAATCCTCGTGTGGCACCATAATAACGTCAAATAGGACATGTTTGACTCAAAAAACTAGTTTTTTTGTGCTTAACGAAGAAGGAAAACTCGTTTGTACGTTGTAGGATCAATTGGAGGCCAAGTTGGGAGCAATCCGAGAATACAAGGATTTGAGTGACCAAATGGATTCCGTTTGATTTCAATCCTTGCGTGGCACCATAATAATGTCAAATGGGACATATTTGACTCAACAAACAAGTTCGGTTGTGCTTAACGAAGAAGGAAAACTCGTTTGTACGTTGTAGGCTCATTTGGAGGCCAATTTGGGTGCAATCCGAGAATACAAGGATTTGAGTGACCAAATGGACTCCGCTTGGTTTCTAACTCGCGTGGCACCATAATAACGTCAAATGGGACATGTTTAACTCAATGACCAAGTTCGGTTGTCCTTAACGAAGAAGGAAAACTTGTTTGTACGTTGTAGGCTCTATTGGAGGCCAATTTGGGTGCAATCCGAGAATACAAGGATTTGAGTGACCAAATGGATTCCATTTGATTTCAATCCTTGCGTGGCTCCATAATAAAGTCAAATGGGACATATTTGACTCAACAAACAAGTTCAGTTGTGCTTAACGAAGAAGGAAAACTCGTTTGTACGTTGTAGGCTCAATTGGAGGCCAATTTGGGTGCAATCCGAGTATACAAGGATTTGAGTGAGCAAATGGACTCCGTTGGATTTCAATCTTCGTGTGGCACCATAATAAAATCAAATGGGACAGGTTTGACTCAACAAAAAGGTTCGGTTGTGCTTAACAAAGAAGGAAAACTCGTTTGTAGGTTGTAGGCTCAATTGGAGGCCAATTTGGGTGCAATCCGAGAATAGAAGGATTTGAGTGACCAAATGGACTTTGTTTGATTTCAATCCTCACGTGAAACCATAATAACGTCAAATGGGACATGTTTGACTCAAAAAACTAGTTTGTTTGTGCTTAACGAAGAAGGAAAACTCGTTTGTACGTTGTAGGATCAATTGGAGACCAAGTTGGGAGCAATCCGAGAATACAAGGATTTGAGTGACCAAATGGATTCCGTTTGATTTCAATCCTTGCTTGTCACCATAATAATGTCAAATGGGACATATTTGAACCAACAAACAAGTTCGGTGTTGCTTAACGAAGAAGGAAAACTCGTTTGTACGTTGTAGGCTCAATTGGAGGCCAATTTGGGTGCAATCCGAGAATACAAGGATTTGAGTGACCAAATGGACTCCGCTTGGTTTCAATCTTCGAGTGGCACCATGATAATGTCAAATGGGACATGTTTGACTTAACAAAAAGGTTCGGTTGTTCTAAATAAGGAAGGAAAACTCGTTTGTATGTTGTAGGCTCAATTGGAGGTAAATTTGGGTGCAATCCGAGAATACAAGGATTTGAGTGACCAAATGGACTCCGTTTGTTTTCAATCCTCACGTGCCACCATGATAATGTCAAATGGGACATGTTTGACTCAACAAACAAGTTCGGTTGTGCTTAACAAAGAAGGAAAACTCGTTTGTACGTTGTAGGCTCAATTGGAGGCCAATTTGGGTGCAATTCGAGAATACAAGGATTTGAGTGACCAAATGGACTCCGCTTGGTTTCTAACTCGCGTGGAACCATATTAACGTCAAATGGGACATGTTTGACTCAACAAACAAGTTCGGTTATTGTTAACGAAAAAGGAAAACTCGTTTGTACGTTGTAGGCTCAATTGGAGGCCAATTTGGGTGCAATCCGAGAATACAAGGATTTGAGTGAGCAAATGGACTCCGTTTGATTTCAATCCTCATGTGGCACCATAATAACGTCAAATGGGACATGTTGGACTCAACAAAAAGGTTCGGTTGTGCTTAACAAAGAAGGTAAACTCGTATGTATGTTGTAGGCTCAATTGGAGGCCAATTTGGGTGCAATCCGAGAATACAAGGATTTGAGTGACCAAATGGACTCCGCTTGGTTTCTAACTCGCGTGGCACAATAATAACGTCAAATGGGACATGTTTGACTCAAAAAACTAGTTTTTTTGTGCTTAACGAAGAAGGAAAACTCGTTTGTACGTTGTAGGCTCAATTGGAGGCCAAGTTGGGAGCAATCCGAGAATACATGGATTTGAGTGACCAAATGGATTCCGTTTAATTTCAATCCTTGCCTGGCACCATAATAACGTCAAATGGGACATATTTGACTCAACAAACAAGTTCGGTTGTGCTTAACGAAGAAGGAAAACACGTTTGTACGTTGTAAGCTCATTTGCAGGCCAATTTGGGTGCAATCCGAGAATACAAGGATTTGAGTGACCAAATGGACTTCGCTTGGTTTCTAACTCGTGTGGAACCATATTAACGTCAAATGGGACATGTTTGACTGAACATACAAGTTTGGTTATTATTAACGAAGAAGGAAAACTCGTTTGTACGTTGTAGGCTCAATTGGAGGCCAATTTGGGTGCAATCCGAGAATACAAGGATTTGAGTGAGCAAATGGACTCCGTTTGATTTCAATCCTCATGTGGCACCATAATAACGTCAAATGGGACATGTTGGACTGAACAAAAAGGTTCGGTTGTGCTTAACAAAGAAGGTAAACTCGTTTGTATGTTGTAGGCTCAATTGGAGGCCAATTTGGGTGCAATCCGAGAATACAAGGATTTGAGTGACCAAATGGACTCCGTTTGATTTCAATCCTCGCGTGGCACCATAATAACGTCAAATGGGACATGTTTGACTCAACAAAAAGGTTCGGTTGTGCTCAAGGAAGAAGGAAAACTCGTTTGTACATTGTAGGCTCAATTGGAGGCCAATTTGGGTGCAATCCGAGAATACAAAGATTTGAGTAAGCAAATGGACTCTGCTTGGTTTCTAACTCGCGTGGCACCATAATAACGTCAAATGGGACATGTTTAACTCAATAACAAAGTTCGGTTGTCCTTAACGAAGAAGGAAAACTTGTTTGTACGTTGTAGGCTCAATTGGAGGCCAATTTGGGTGCAATCCGAGAATACAAGGATTTGAGTGACCAAATGGATTCCGTTTGATTTCAATCCTTGCGTGGAACCATAATAAAGTCAAATGGGATATATTTGACTCAACAAACAAGTTCAGTTGTGCTTAACGAAGAAGGAAAACTCGTTTGTACGTTGTAGGCTCAATTGGAGGCCAATTTGGGTGCAATCCGAGTATACAAGGATTTGAGTGAGCAAATGGACTCCGTTTGATTTCAATCTTCGTGTGGCACCATAATAACATCAAATGGGACATGTTTGACTCAACAAAAAGGTTCGGTTGTGCTTAAAAAAGAAGGAAAACTCGTTTGTAGGTTGTAGGCTCAATTGGAGGCCAATTTGGGTGCAATCCGAGAATAAAAGGATTTGAGTGACCAAATGGACTTTGTTTGATTTCAATCCTCGCGTGAAACCATAATAACGTCAAATGGGACATGTTTGACTCAAAAAACTAGTTTGTTTGTGCTTAACGAAGAAGGAAAACTCGTTTGTACGTTGTAGGATCAATTGGAGGCCAAGTTGGGAGCAATCCGAGAATACAAGGATTTGAGTGACCAAATGGATTCCGTTTGATTTCAATCCTTGCGTGGCACCATAATAATGTCAAATGGGACATATTTGACTCAACAAACAAGTTCAGTTGTGCTTAACGAAGAAGGAAAACTCGTTTGTACGTTGTAGGCTCAATTGGAGGCCAATTTGGGTGCAATCCGAGTATACAAGGATTTGAGTGAGCAAATGGACTCCGTTTGATTTCAATCTTCATGTGGCACCATAATAACATCAAATGGGACATGTTTGACCCATCAAAAAGGTTCGGTTGTGCTTAACAAAGAAGGAAACCTCGTTTGTATGTTGTATGCTCAATTGGAGGCCAATTTGGGTGCAATCCGAGAATACAAGGATTTGAGTGACCAAATAGACTTTGTTTGATTTCAATCCTCGCGTGAATCCATAATAACATCAAATGGGACATGTTTGACTCAACAAACAAGTTCGGTTGTGCTTAACAAAGAAGGAAAACTCGTTTGTACGTTGGAGGCTCATTTGGAGGCCAATTTGGGTGCAATCCGAGAATACAAGGATTTGAGTGACCAAATGGACTCCGCTTGGTTTCTAACTCGTGTGGAACCATATTAACATCAAATGGGACCTGTTTGACACAACAAACAAGTTTGGTTATGGTTAACGAAGAAGGAAAACTCGTTTGTAGGTTGTAGGCTCAATTGGAGGCCAATTTGGGTGCAATCCGAGAATACAAGGATTTGAGTGAGCAAATGGACTCCGTTTGTTTTCAATCCTCATGTGGCACCATAATAACGTCAAATGGGACATGTTGGACTCAACAAAAAGGTTCGGTTGTGCTTAACAAAGAAGGAAAACTCGTTTGTACATTGTAAGCTCAATTGGAGGCCAATTTGGGTGCTATCCGAGAATACAAAGATTTGAGTAAGCAAATGGACTCCGCTTGGTTTCTAACTCGCGTGGCACAATAATAACTTCAAATGGGACATGTTTAACTCAATAAACAAGTTCGGTTGTCCTTAACGAAGAAGGAAAACTTGTTTGTACGTCGTAGGCTCAATTGGAGCCCAATTTGGGTGCAGTACGAGAATACAAGGATTTGAGTGACCAAATGGATTCCGTTTGATTTCAATCCTTGCTTGGCACCATAATAATGTCAAATGGGACATATTTGACTCAACAAACAAGTTCGGTTGTGCGTAACAAAGAAGGAAAACTCGTTTGTACGTTATAGGCTCAATTGAAGGCAAATTTGGGTGCAATCCGAGAATACAAGGATTTGAGTGACCAAATGGACTTTGTTTGATTTCAATCCTCGCGTGAAACAATAATAACGTCAAATGGGACATGTTTGACTCAACAAAAAGGTTCGGTTGTGCTTAACGAAGAAGGAAAACTCGTTTCTACGTTGTACGCTCAATTGGAGGCCAATTTAGGTGCAATCCGAGAATACAAGGATTTGAGTGACCAAATGGTCTCCGCTTGGTTTCTAACTCACATGGAACCATAATAACTTCAAATGGGACATGTTTGACATAACAAACAAGTTTGTTTGTGCTTAACGAAGAAGGAAAACTCGTTTGTACGTTGTAGCTCAATTGGAGGCCAATTTGGGTGCAATCCGAGAATACAAAGATTTGAGTGAACAAATGGACTCCGTTTGATATGAATCCCCGTGTGGCACCATAATAACGTCAAATGGGACATGTTTGACTCAACAAAAAGGTTCGGTTGTGCTTAACGAAGAAGGAAAACTCGTTTGTACGTTGTAGGCTCAATTGGAGGCCAATTTGGGTGCAATCCGAGAATACAAGGATTTGAGTGACCAAATGGACTCCACTTGGTTTCTAACTCGCATTGAACCCTAATAACGTCAAATGGGACATGTTTGACTCAACAAAAAGGTTCGGTTGTGCTTAACGAAGAAGGAAAACTCGTTTGTACGTTGTAGGATCAATTGGAGGCCAATTTGGGTGCAATCCGAGAATACAAAGATTTTTGTGACCAAATGGACTCCGTTTGATTTCAATCCTCACGTGGCACCATAATAACTTCAAATGGGACATGTTTGACTCAACAAACAAGTTCGGTTGTGCTTAATGAAGAAGGAAAACTCGTTTGTACGTTGTAGGCTCAATTGGAGGCCAATTTGGGTGCAATCCGAGAATACAAGGATTTGAGTGACCAAATGGACTCCGCTTGGTTTCTAACTCGCGTGGAACCATAATAACGTCAAATGGGACATGTATGACTCAACAAACTAGTTTTCTTGTGCTTGACGAAGAAGAAAAACTCGTTTGTACGTTGTAGGCTCAATTGGAGGCCAAGTTGGGAGCAATCCGAGAATACACGGATTTGAGTGACCAAATGGATTCCGTTTGATTTCAATCCTTGTGTGGCACATTAGTAACATCGAATGGGACATATTTGACTCAACAAACAAGTTCGGTTGTGCTTAACGAAGAAGGAAAACTCGTTTGTACGTTGTAGGCTCAATTGGAGGCCAATTTGGGTGCAATCCGAGTATACAAGGATTTGAGTGAGCAAATGGACTCCGTTTGATTTCAATCTTCGTGTGGCACCATAATAACGTCAAATGGGACATGTTTGACTCAACAAAAAGTTTCGGTTGTGCTTAACAAAGAAGGAAAACTCGTTTGTATGTTGTGGGCTCAATTGAGGCCAATTTGGGTGCAATCCGAGAATACAAGGATTTTGAGTGACTATATGGATTTCTTTTGATTTTAATCCTTCCGTGGCACCATAATAACGTCAAATGTGACATATTTGACTCAACAAACAAGTTCGGTTGTGCTTAACGAAGAAGGAAAACTCGTTTGTACGTTGTAGGCTCAATTGGAGGCCAATTTGGGTGCAATCCGAGAATACAAAGATTTGAGTGACCAAATGGACTCCGCTTGGTTTCTAACTCGCATGGAACCATAATAACGTCAAATGGGACATGTTTGACTCAAAAAACTAGTTTTTTTGTGCTTAACGAAGAAGGAAAACACGTTTGGACGTTGTAGGCTCAATTGGAGGCCAAGTTGGGAGCAATCCGAGAATACAAGGATTTGAGTGACCAAATGGATTCCGTTTGATTTCAATCCTTGCGTGGCACCATAATAATGTCAAATGGGACATATTTGACTCAACAAACAAGTTCGGTTGTGCTTAACGAAGAAGGAAAACTCGTTTGTACGTTGTAGGCACATTTGGAGGCCAATTTGGGTGCAATCCGAGAATACAAGGATTTGAGTGACCAAATGGACTCCGCTTGGTTTCTAACTCGCGTGGAACCATATTAACATCAAATGGGACCTGTTTGACACAACAAACAAGTTCGGTTGTCCTTAACGAAGAAGGAAAACTCGTTTGTACATTGTTGGCTCAATTGGAAGCCAATTTGGGTGCAATCCGAGAATACATGGATTTGAGTGACCAAATGGAATCCGTTTGATTTCAATCCTCGCGTGGCACCCTAATAAGGTCAAATGGGACATGTTTGACTCGACAAAAAGGTTCGGTTGTGCTCAACGAAGAAGCAAAACTCGTTTGTACATTGTACGCTCAATTGGAGGCCAATTTGGGTGCAATCCGAGAATACAAAGATTTGAGGAAGCAAATGGACTCCGCTTGGTTTCTAACTCGCGTGGCACCATAATAACGTCAAATGGGACATGTTTAACTCAATAAACAAGTTCGGTTGTCCTTAACGAAGAAGGAAAACTTGTTTGTACGTTGTAGGCTCAATTGGAGGCCAATTTGGGTGCAATACGAGAATACAAGGATTTGAGTGACCAAATGGATTCCGTTTCATTTCAATCCTTGCTTGGCACCATAATAACGTCAAATGGGACATATTTGAATCAACAAACAAGTTCGTTTGTGCTTAACGAAGAAGCAAAACTCGTTTGTACGTTGTAGGCTCAATTGGAGGCAAATTTGGGTGCAATCCGAGTATACAAGGATTTGAGTGACCAAATGGACTCCGTTTGATTTCAATCCTCATGTGGCACCATAATAACGTCAAATGGGACATGTTGGACTCAACAAAAAGTTTCGGTTGTGCTTAACAAAGAAGGTAAACTCGTTTGTATGTTGTAGGCTCAATTGGAGGCCAATTTGGGTGCAATCCGAGAATACAAGGATTTGAGTGACCAAATGGACTCCGCTTGGTTTCTAACTCGCGTGGCACCATAATAACGTCAAATGGGACATGTTTGACTCAAAAAACTAGTTTTTTTGTGCTTAACGAAGAAGGAAAACTCGTTTGTACGTTGTAGGCTCAATTGGAGGCCAAGTTGGGAGCAATCCAAGAATACATGGATTTGAGTGACCAAATGGATTCCGTTTGATTTCAATCCTTGCGTGGCACCATAATAACGTCAAATGGGACATATTTGACTCAACAAACAAGTTCGGTTGTGCTTAACGAAGAAGGAAAACAAGTTTATACGTTGTAAGCTCATTTGCAGGCCAATTTGGGTGCAATCCGAGAATACAAGGATTTGAGTGACCAAATGGACTTCGCTTGGTTTCTAACTCGTGTGGAACCATATTAACGTCAAATGGGACATGTTTGACTGAACATACAAGTTTGGTTATTATTAACGAAGAAGGAAAACTCGTTTGTACGTTGTAGGCTCAATGGGAGGCCAATTTGGGTGCAATCCGAGAATACAAGGATTTGAGTGAGCAAATGGACTCCGTTTGATTTCAATCCTCATGTGGCACCATAATAACATCAAATGGGACATGTTGGACTGAACAAAAAGGTTCGGTTGTGCTTAACAAAGAAGGTAAACTCGTTTGTATGTTGTAGGCTCAATTGGAGGCCAATTTGGGTGCAATCCGAGAATACAAAGATTTGAGTGACCAAATGGACTCCGCTTGGTTTCTAACTCGCGTGGCACCATAATAACATCAAATGGGACATGTTTCACTCAATAAACAAGTTCGGTTGTCCTTAACGAAGAAGGAAAACTCGTTTGTACGTTGTAGGCTCAATTGGAGGCCAATTTGGGTGCAATCCGAGTATACAAGGATTTGAGTGAGCAAATGGACTCCGTTTGATTTCAATCTTCGTGTGGCACCATAATAACGTCAAATGGGACATGTTTGACTCAACAAAAAGTTTCGGTTGTGCTTAACAAAGAAGGAAAACTCGTTTGTATGTTGTGGGCTCAATTGGAGGCCAATTTGGGTGCAATCCGAGAATACAAGGATTTTGAGTGACTATATGGATTTCGTTTGATTTTAATCCTTCCGTGGCACCATAATAACGTCAAATGGGACATGTTTGACTCAACAAACAAGTTCGGTTGTGCTTAACGAAGAAGGAAAACTCGTTTGTACGTTGTAGGCTCAATTGGAGGCCAATTTGGGTGCAATCCGAGAATACAAAGATTTGAGTGACCAAATGGACTCCGCTTGGTTTCTAACTCGTATGGAACCATAATAACGTCAAATGGGACATGTTTGACTCAAAAAACTAGTTTTTTTGTGCTTAACGAAGAAGGAAAACACGTTTGGACGTTGTAGGCTCAATTGGAGGCCAAGTTGGGAGAAATCCGAGAATACAAGGATTTGAGTGACCAAATGGATTCCGTTTGATTTCAATCCTTGCGTGGCACCATAATAACGTCAAATGGGACATGTTTAACTCAATAACCAAGTTCGGTTGTCCTTAACGAAGAAGGAAAACTCGTTTGTACGTTGTAGGCTCAATTGGAGGCCAATTTGGGTGCAATCCGAGTATACAAGGATTTGAGTGAGCAAATGGACTCCGTTTGATTTCAATCTTCGTGTGGCACCATAATAACGTCAAATGGGACATGTTTGACTCAACAAAAAGTTTCGGTTGTGCTTAACAAAGAAGGAAAACTCGTTTGTATGTTGTGGGCTCAATTGGAGGCCAATTTGGGTGCAATCCGAGAATACAAGGATTTTGAGTGACTATATGGATTTCGTTTGATTTTAATCCTTCCGTGGCACCATAATAACGTCAAATGTGACATATTTGACTCAACAAACAAGTTCGGTTGTGCTTAACGAAGAAGGAAAACTCGTTTGTACGTTGTAGGCTCAATTGGAGGCCAATTTGGGTGCAATCCGAGAATACAAAGATTTGAGTGACCAAATGGACTCCGCTTGGTTTCTAACTCGTATGGAACCATAATAACGTCAAATGGGACATGTTTGACTCAAAAAACTAGTTTTTTTGTGCTTAACGAAGAAGGAAAACACGTTTGGACGTTGTAGGCTCAATTGGAGGCCAATTTGGGTGCAATCCGAGAATACAAGGATTTGAGTGACCAAATGGATTCCGTTTGATTTCAATCCTTGCGTGGCACCATAATAACGTCAAATGGGACATATTTGACTCAACAAACAAGTTCGGTTGTGCTTAACGAAGAAGGAAAACTCGTTTGTACGTTGTAGGCTCAATTGGAGGCCAATTTGGGTGCAATTCGAGAATACAAGGATTTGAGTGACCAAATGGACTCCGCTTGGTTTCTAACTAACGTGGAACCATATTAACGTCAAATGGGACATGTTTGACTCAAAAAACAAGTTCGGTTATGGTTAACGAAGAAGGAAACTCGTTTGTACGTTGTAGGCTCAATTGGAGGCCAATCTGGGTGCAATCCGAGTATACAAGGATTTGAGTGAGCAAATGGACTCCGTTTGATTTCAATATTCGTGTGGCACCATAATAATGTAAAATGGGACATGTTTGACTCAACAAAAAGGTTCGGTTGTGCTTAATAAAGAAGGAAAACTCGTTTTTATGTTGTAGGCTCAATTGGAGGCCAATTTGGGTGCAATACGAGAATACAAGGATTTGAGTGACCAAATGGACTTTGTTTGATTTCAATCCTCGCGTGAAACCATAATAACTTCAAATGGGACATGTTTGACTCAACAAACAAGTTCGGTTGTGCTTAACAAAGAAGGAAAACTCGTTTGTACGTTGTAGGCTCAATTGGAGGCCAAGTTTGGAGCAATCCGAGAATACAAGGATTTGAGTGACCAAATCGATTACGTTTGATTTCAATCCTTGCGTGGCACCATAATAATGTCAAATGGGACATATTTGACTCAACAAACAAGTTCGGTTGTGCTTAACGAAGAAGGAAAACTCGTTTGTACGTTGTAGGCTCATTTCGAGGCCAATTTGGGTGCAAACCGAGAATACAAGGATTTGAGTGACCAAATGGACTCCGCTTGGTTTCTAACTCGCGTGGAACCATATTAACGTCAAATGGGACATGTTTGACTCAACAAACAAGTTTGGTTATGGTTAACGAAGAAGGAAAACTCGTTTGTACGTTGTAGGCTCAATTGGAGGCCAATTTGGGTGCAATCCGAGAATACAAGGATTTGAGTGACCAAATAGACTTTGTTTGATTTCAATCCTCGCGTGAAACCATAATAACGTCAAATGGGACATGTTTGACTCAACAAACAAGTTCGGTTGTGCTTAACAATGAAGGAAAACTCGTTTGTACGTTGTAGGCTCAATTAGAGGCCAATTTGGGTGCAATTCGAGAATACAAGGATTTGAGTGACCAAATGGACTCCGCTTGGTTTCTAACTAACGTGGAACCATATTAAATTCAAATGGGACATGTTTGACTCAACAAAAAAGTTCGGTTATGGTTAACGAAGAAGGAAAACTCGTTTGTACGTTGTAGGCTCATTTGGAGGCCAATTTGGGTACAATACAAGAATACAAGGATTTGAGTGACCAAATGGACTTTGTTTAATTTCAATCCTCGCGTGAAACCATAATAACGTCAAATGGGACATGTTTGACTCAACAAGCAAGTTCGGTCGTGCTTAACAAAGAAGGAAAACTCGTTTGTACGTTGTAGGCTCAATTGGAGGCCAAGTTTGGAGCAATCCGAGAATACAAGGATTTGAGTGACCAAATGGATTCCGTTAGATTTCAATCCTTGCGTGGCACCATAATAATGTCAAATGGGACATATTTGACTCAACAAACAAGTTCGGTTGTGCTTAACGAAGAAGGAAAACTCGTTTATACGTTGCAGGCTCAATTGGAGTACAATTTGGGTGCAATCCGAGAATACAAGGATTTGAGTGAGCGAATGGACTCCATTTGATTTCAATCCTCATGTGGCACCATAATAACGTCAAATGGGACATGTTGGACTCAACAAAAAGGTTCGGTTGTGCTTAACAAAGAAGGTAAACTCGTTTGTATGTTGTAGGCTCAATTGGAGGCCAATTTGGGTGCAATCCGAAAATACAAGGATTTGAGTGACCAAATGGACTCCGTTTGAGTTCAATCCTCGTGTGGCACCATAATAACGTCAAATGGGACATGTTTGACTCAACAAAAAGGTTCGGTTTTGCTCAACGAAGAAGGAAAACTCGTTTGTACATTGTAGGCTCAGTTGGAGGCCAATTTGGGTGCAATCCGAGAATACAAAGATTTGAGTAAGCAAATTGACTCCGCTTGGTTTCTAACTCACGTGGCACCATAATAACGTCAAATGGGACATGTTTAACTCAATAACCAAGTTCGGTTGTCCTTAACGAAGAAGGAAAACTTGTTTATACGTTGTCGGCTCAATTGGAGGCCAATTTGGGTGCAATCCGAGAATACAAGGATTTGAGTGACCAAATGGATTCCGTTTGATTTCAATCCTTGCGTGGCACCATAATAACGTCAAATGGGACATATTTGACTCAACAAACAAGTTCGGTTGTGCTTAACGAAGAAGGAAAACTCGTTTGTACGTTGTAGGCTCAATTGGAGGCCAATTTGGGTGCAATCCGAGTATACAAGGATTTGAGTGAGCAAATGGACTCCGTTTGATTTCAATGTTTGTGTGGCACCATAATAACATCAAATGGGAAATTTTTGACTCAACAAAAAGGTTCGGTTGTGCTTAACAAAGAAGGAAAACTCGTTCGAATGTTGTAGGCTCAATTGGAGGCCAATTTGGGTGCAATCCGAGAATACAAGGATTTGAGTGACCAAATAGACTTTGTTTGATTTCAATCCTCGCGTGAAACCATAATAACGTCAAATGGGACATGTTTGACTGAACAAACAAGTTCGGTTGTGCTTAACAAAGAAGGAAAACTCGTTTGTACGTTGTAGACTCAATTAGAGGCCAATTTGGGTGCAATTCGAGAATACAAGGATTTGAGTGACCAAATGGACTCCGCTTGGTTTCTAACTAACGTGGAACCATATTAACATCAAATGGGACATGTTTGACTCAACAAACAAGTTCGGTTATGGTTAACGAAGAAGGAAAACTCGTTTGTACGTTGTAGGCTCAATTGGAGGCCAATTTGGGTGCAATCCGAGTATACAAGGATTTGAGTGAGCAAATGGACTCCGTTTGATTTCAATGTTTGTGTGGCACCATAATAACATCAAATGGGAAATTTTTGACTCAACAAAAAGGTTCGGTTGTGCTTAACAAAGAAGGAAAACTCGTTCGAATGTTGTAGGCTCAATTGGAGGCCAATTTGGGTGCAATCCGAAAATACAAGGATTTGAGTGACCAAATGGACTCCGTTTGATTTCAATCCTCGTGTGGCACCATAATAACGTCAAATGGGACATGTTTGACTCAACAAAAAGGTTCGGTTGTGCTCAACGAAGAAGGAAAACTTGTTTGTACATTGTAGGCTCAGTTGGAGGCCAATTTGGGTGCAATCCGAGAATACAAAGATTTGAGTAAGCAAATGGACTCCGCTTGGTTCCTAACTCGCGTGGCACCATAATAACGTCAAATGGGACATGTTTAACTCAATAACCAAGTTCGGTTGTCCTTAACGAAGAAGGAAAACTTGTTTATACGTTGTAAGCTCAATTGGAGGCCAATTTGGGTGCAATCCGAGATTACAAGGATTTGAGTGAGCAAATGGACTCCATTTGATTTCAATCCTCATGTGGCACCATAATAACGTCAAATGGGACATGTTGGACTCAACAAAAAGGTTCGGTTGTGCTTAACAAAGAAGGTAAACTCGTTTGTATGTTGTAGGCTCAATTGGAGGCCAATTTGGGTGCAATCCGAAAATACAAGGATTTGAGTGACCAAATGGACTCCGTTTGATTTCAATTATCGTGTGGCACCATAATAATGTCAAATGGGACATGTTTGACCCAACAAAAAGGTTCGGTTGTGCTCAACGAAGATGGAAAACGTGTTTGTACATTGTAGGCTCAGTTGGAGGCCAATTTGGGTGCAATCCGAGAATACAAGGATTTGAGTAAGCAAATGGACTCCGCTTGGTTTCTAACTCGCGTGGAACCATATTAACGTCAAATGGGACATGTTTAACTCAATAACCAAGTTTGGTTATGGTTAACGAAGAAGGAAAACTCGTATGTACGTTGTAGGCTCAATTGGAGGCCAATTTGGGTGCAATCCGAGATTACAAGGATTTGAGTGAGCAAATGGACTCCATTTGATTTCAATCCTCATGCGGCACCATAATAAAGTCAAATGGGACATGTTGGACTCAAAAAAAAGGTTCGGTTGTGCTGAACAAAGAAGGTAAACTCGTTTGTATGTTGTAGGCTCAATTGGAGGCCAATTTGGGTGCAATCCGAAAATACAAGGATTTGAGTGACCAAATGGACTCCGTTTGATTTCAATTATCGTGTGGCACCATAATAACGTCAAATGGGACATGTTAGACTCAACAAAAAGGTTCGGTTGTGCTCAACGAAGAAAGAAAACTTGTTTGTACATTGTAGGCTCAGTTGGAGGCCAATTTGGGTGCAATCCGAGAATACAAAGATTTGAGTAAGCAAATGGACTCCGCTTGGTTTCTAACTCGCGTGGCACCATAATAACGTCAAATGGGACATGTTTAACTCAATAACCAAGTTCGGTTGTCCTTAACGAAGAAGGAAAACTTGTTTATACGTTGTAAGCTCAATTGGAGGCCAATTTGGGTGCAATCCGAGAATACAAGGATTTGAGTGACCAAATGGATTCCGTTTGATTTCAATCCTTGCGTGGCACCATAATAACGTCAAATGGGACATATTTGACTCAACAAACAAGTTCGGTTGTGCTTAACGAAGAAGGAAAACTCGTTTGTACGTTGTAGGCTCAATTGGAGGCCAATTTGGGTGCAATCCGAGTATACAAGGATTTGAGTGAGCAAATGGACTCCGTTTGATTTCAATCTTCATGTGGCGCCATAATAACATCAAATGGGACATTTTTGACTCAACAAAAAGGTTCGGTTGTGCTTCACAAAGAAGGAAAACTCGTTTGTATGTTGTAGGCTCAATTGGAGGCCAATTTGGGTGCAATCCGAGAATATAAGGATTTGAGTGACCAAATAGACTTTGTTTGATTTCAATCCTCCCGTGAAACCATAATAACGTCAAATGGGACATGTTTGACTCAACAAACAAGTTCGGTTGTGCTTAACAAAGAAGGAAAACCCGTTTGTACGTTGTAGGCTCAATTGGAGGCCAATTTGGGTGCAATTCGAGAATACAAGAATTTGAGTGACCAAATGGACTCCGCTTGGTTTCTAAATAACGTGGAACCATATTAACATCAAATGGGACATGTTTGACTCAACAAACAAGTTCGGTTATGGTTAACGAAGAAGGAAAACTTGTTTGTACGTTGTAGGCTCAATTGGAGGCCAATCTGGGTGCAATCCGAGTATACAAGGATTTGAGTGAGCAAATGGACTCCGTTTGATTTCAATCTTCATGTGGCACCATAATAACGTAAAATGGGACATGTTTGACTCAACAAAAAGGTTCGGTTGTGCTTAATTAAGAAGGAAAACTCGTTTTTATGTTGTAGGCTCAATTGGAGGCCAATTTGGGTGCAATACGAGAATACAAGGATTTGAGTGACCAAATGGACTTTGTTTGATTTCAATCTTCACGTGAAACCATAATAACGTCAAATGGGACATGTTTGACTCAACAAACAAGTTCGGTTGTGCTTAACAAAGAAGGAAAACTCGTTTGTACGTTGTAGGCTCAATTGGAGGCCAAGTTTGGAGCAATCCGAGAATACAAGGATTTGAGTGACCAAATGGATTCCGTTTGATTTCAATCCTTGCGTGGCACCATAATAATGTCAAATGGGACATATTTGACTCAACAAACAAGTTCGGTTGTGCTTAACGAAGAAGGAAAACTCGTTTATACGTTGCAGGCTCATTTGGAGGCCAATTTGGGTGCAATCCGAGAATACAAGGATTTGAGTGACCAAATGGACTCCGCTTGGTTTCTAACTCACGTGGAACCATATTAACGTCAAATGGGACATGTTTGACTCAACAAAAAAGTTTGGTTATGGTTAACGAAGAAGGAAAACTCGTTTGTACGTTGTAGGCTCAATTGGAGTACAATTTGGGTGCAATCCGAGAATACAAGGATTTGAGTGAGCGAATGGACTCCATTTGATTTCAATCCTCATGTGGAACCATAATAACGTCAAATGGGACATGTTTGACTCAACAAAAAGGTTCGGTTGTGCTCAACGAAGAAGGAAAACTCGTTTGTACATTGTAGGCTCAGTTGGAGGCCAATTTGGGTGCAATCCGAGAATACAAAGATTTGAGTAAGCAAATGGACTCCGCTTGGTTTCTAACTCACGTGGCAATATAATAACGTCAAATGGGACATTTTTAATGCAATAACCAAGTTCGGTTGTCCTTAACGAAGAAGGAAAACTTGTTTATACGTTGTAGGCTCAATTGGAGGCCAATTTGGGGGCAATCCGTGAATACATGGATTTGAGTGACCAAATAGATTCCATTTGATTTTAATCCTTGCGTGGCACCATAATAACGTCAAATGGGACATATTTGACTCAACAAACAAGTTCGGTTGTGCTTAACGAAGAAGGAAAACTCGTTTGTACGTTGTAGGCTCAATTGGAGGCCAATTTGGGTGCAATTCGAGAATACAAGGATTTGAGTGACCAAATGGACTCCGCTTGGTTTCTAAATAACGTTGAACCATATTAACATCAAATGGGACATGTTTGACTCAACAAACAAGTTCGGTTATGGTTAACGAAGAAGGAAAACTCGTTTGTACGTTGTAGGCTCTATTGGAGGCCAATCTGGGTGCAATCCGAGTATACAAGGATTTGAGTGAGCAAATGGACTCCGTTTGATTTCAATCTTCATGTGGCACCATAATAACGTAAAATGGGACATGTTTGACTCAACAAAAAGGTTCGGTTGTGCTTAATTAAGAAGGAAAACTCGTTTTTATGTTGTAGGCTCAATTGGAGGCCAATTTGGGTGCAATACGAGAATACAAGGATTTGAGTGACCAAATGGACTTTGTTTGATTTCAATGCTCACGCGAAACCATAATAACGTCAAATGGGACATGTTTGACTCAACAAACAAGTTCGGTTGTGCTTAACAAAGAAGGAAAACTCGTTTGTACGTTGTAGGCTCAATTGGAGGCCAAGTTTGGAGCAATCCGAGAATACAAGGATTTGGGTGACCAAATGGATTCCGTTTGATTTCAATCCTTGCGTGGCACCATAATAATGTCAAATGGTACATATTTGACTCAACAAACAAGTTCGGTTGTGCTTAACGAAGAAGGAAAACTCGTTTGTACGTTGCAGACTCATTTGGAGGCCAATTTGGGTGCAATCCGAGAATACAAGGATTTGAGTGACCAAATGGACTCGCTTGGTTTCTAACTCGCGTGGAACCATATTAACGTCAAATGGGACATGTTTGACTCAACAAACAAGTTTGGTTATGGTTAACGAAGAAGGAAAACTCGTTTGTACGTTGTAGGCTCAATTGGAGTACAATTTGGGTGCAATCCGAGAATACAAGGATTTGAGTGAGCAAATGGACTCCATTTGATTTCAATCCTCATGTGACACCATAATAACGTCAAATGGGACATGTTGGACTCAACAAAAAGGTTCGGTTGTGCTTAACGAAGAAGGAAAACTCGTTTGTACGTTGTAGGCTCAATTGGAGGCCAATTTGGGTGCAATCCGAGTATACAAGGATTTGAGTGACCAAATAGACTTTGTTTTATTTCAATCCTTGCGTGAAACCATAATAACGTCAAATGGGACATTTTGGGCTCAACAAAAAGGTTCGGTTGTGCTTAACAAAGAAGGAAAACACGTTTGTATGTTGTAGGCTCAATTGGAGGCCAATTTGGGTGCAATCCGAGAATACAAGGATTTGAGTGACCAAATAGACTTTGTTTGATTTCAATCCTTGTGTGAAACCATAATAACGTCAAATGGGACATTTTGGGCTCAACAAAAAGGTTCGGTTGTGCTTAACAAAGAAGGTAAACTCGTTTGTAAGTTGTAGGCTCAATTGGAGGCCAATTTGGGTGCAATCCGAAAATACAAGGATTTGAGTGACCAAATGGACTCAGTTTGATTTCAATCCTCGCGTGGCACCATAATAACGTCAAATGGGACATGTTTGACTCAACAAAAAGGTTCGGTTGTGCTCAACGAAGAAGGAAAACTCGTTTGTACATTGTAGGCTCAGTTGGAGGCCAATTTGGGTGCAATCCGAGAATACAAAGATTTGAGTAAGCAAATGGACTCCGCTTGGTTTCTAACTCGCGTGGCAACATAAAAACGTCAAATGGGACATTTTTAATGCAATAACCAAGTTCGGTTGTCCTTAACGAAGAAGGAAAACTTGTTTATACGTTGTAGGCTAAATTGGAGGCCAATTTGGGGGCAATCCGAGAATACATGGATTTGAGTGACCAAATAGATTCCGTTTGATTTCAATCCTTGCGTGGCACCATAATAACGTCAAATGGGACATATTTGACTCAACAAACAAGTTCGGTTGTGCTTAACGAAGAAGGAAAACTCGTTTGTACGTTGTAGGCTCAATTGGAGGTAAATTTGGGTGCAATCCGAGTATACAAGGATTTGAGTGAGCAAATGGACTCCGTTTGATTTCAGTCTTCATGTGGCACCATAATAACGTCAAATGGGACATGTTTGACTCAACAAAAAGGTTCGGTTGTGCTTAACAAAGAAGGAAAACTCGTTTGTATGTTGTAGGCTCAATTGGAGGCCAATTTGGGTGCAATCCGAGAATACAAGGATTTGAGTGACCAAATAGACTTTGTTTGATTTCAATCCTCGCGTGAAACCATAATAACGTCAAATGGGACATGTTTGACTCAACAAACAAGTTCGGTTGTGCTTAACAAAGAAGGAAAACTCGTTTGTACGTTGTAGGCTCAATTGTAGGCCAATTTGGGTGCCATTCAAGAATACAAGGATTTGAGTGACCAAATGGACTCCGCTTGGTTTCTAACTCGCGTGGCACCATAATAACGTCAAATGGGACATGTTTGACTCAAAATACTAGTTTGTTTGTGCTTAACGAAGAAGGAAAACTCGTTTGTACGTTGTAGGCTCAATTGGAGGCCAAGTTGGGAGCAATCCGTGAATACAACGATTTGAGTGACCAAATGGATTCCGTTTGATTTCAATCCTTGCGTGGCACCATAATAAGGTCAAATGGGACACATTTGACTCAACAAACAAGTTCGGTTGTGCTTAACGAAGAAGGAAAACACATTTGTACGTTGTAGGCTCAATTGGAGGCCAATTTGGGTGCAATGCGAGAATACAAGGATTTGAGTGAGCAAATGGACTCCGTTTGATTTCAATCCTCAAGTGGCACCATAATAATGTCAAATGGGACATGTTGGACTGAACAAAAAGGTTCGGTTGCGCTTAACAAAGAAGGTAAACTCGTTTGTATGTTGTAGGCTCAATTGGAGGCCAATTTGGGTGCAATCCGAGAATACAAGGATTTGAGTGACCAAATGGACTCCGTTTGATTTCAATCCTCGCGTGGCACCATAATAACGTCAAATGGGACATGTTTGACTCAACCAAAAGTTTCGGTTGTGCTCAACGAAGAAGGAAAACTCGTTTGTACATTGTAGGCTCAATTGGAGGCCAATTTGGGTGCAATCCGAGAATACAAAGATTTGAGTAAGCAAATGAACTCCGCTTGGTTTCTAACTAGCGTGGCACCATAATAACGTCAAATGGGACATGTTTAACTCAATAAACAAGTTCGGTTGTCCTTAACGAAGAAGGAAAACTTGTTTGTAGGTTGTGGGCTCAATTGGGGGCCAATTTGGGTGCCATCCGAGAATACAAGGATTTGAGTGACCAAATGGATTCCGTTTGATTTCTATCCTTGCGTGGCACCATAATAACGTCAAATGGGACATATTTGACTCAACAAACAAGTTCGGTTGTGCTTAACGAAGAAGAAAAACTCGTTTGTACGTTGTAGGCTCAATTGGAGGCCAATTTGGGTGCAATCCGAGTATACAAGGATTTGAGTTTCCAAACGGACTCCGCTTGATTTCAATCCTCGTGTGCCACCATAATAACGTCAAATGGGACATGTTTGACTCTACAAACAAGTTCGGTTGTGCTTAACGAAGAAGGAAAACTCGTTTGTACGTTGTAGGCTCAATTGGAGGCCAAGTTGGGTGCAATTCGAGAATACAAGGATTTGAGTGACCAAATGGACTCCGTTTGATTTCAATCTTCGTGTGGCACCATAATATCATCAAATGGGACATGTTTGACTCAACAAAAAGGTTCGGTTGTGCTTAACAAAGAAGGAAAACTCGTTTGTATGTTGTAGGCTCAATTGGAGGCCAATTTGGGTGCAATCCGAGAATACAAGGATTTGAGTGACCAAATGGACTTTGTTTGATGTCAATCCTCGCGTGAAACCATAATAACGTCAAATGGGACATGTTTGACTCAACAAACAAGTTCAGTTGTGCTTAACAAAGAAGGAAAACTCGTTTGTACGTTGTAGCCTCAATTGGAGGCCAATTTGGGTGCAATTCGAGAATACAAGGATTTGAGTGACCAAATGGACTCCGCTTGGTTTCTAACTCACGTGAAACCATATTAACGTCAAATGGGACATGTTTGAATCAACAAACAAGTTCAGTTATGGTTAACGAATAAGAAAAACTCGTTTGTACGTTGTAGGCTCAATTGGAGGCCAATCTGGGTGCAATCCGAGTATACAAGGATTTGAGTGAGCAAATGGACTCCGTTTGATTTCAATCTTCGTGTGGCACTATAATAACGTCAAATGGGACATGTTTGACTCAACAAAAAGGTTCGGTTGTGCTTAACAAAGAAGGAAAACTCGTTTGTATGTTGTAGGCTCAATTGGAGGCCAATTTGGGTGCAATCCGAGAATACAAGGATTTGAGTGACCAAATGGACTCCGTTTGATTTTAATCCTCGCGTGCCACCATGATAATGTCAAATGGGACATGGTTGACTCAACAAACAAGTTCGGTTGTGCTTAACAAAGATGGAAAACTCGTTTGTACGTTGTAGGCTCAATTGGAGGCCAATTTGGGTGCAATCCGAGAATACAAGGATTTGAGTGACCAAATGGACTCCGTTTGATTTCAATCCTCGCGTGGCACCATAATAACGTCAAATGGGACATGTTTGACTCAACCAAAAGGTTTGGTTGTGCTCAACGAAGAAGGAAAACTCGTTTGTACATTGTAGGCTCAATTGGAGGCCAATTTGGGTGCAATCCGAGAATACAAAGATTTGAGTAAGCAAATGGACTCCGCTTGGTTTCTAACTCGCGTGGCACCATAATAACGTCAAATGGGACATTTTTAACTCAATAAACAAGTTCGGTTGTCCTTAACGAAGAAGGAAAACTTGTTTGTACGTTGTAGGCTCAATTGGAGGCCAATTTGGGTGCCATCCGAGAATACAAGGATTTGAGTGACCAAATGGATTCCGTTTGATTTCAATCCTTGCGTGGCACCATAATAACGTCAAATGGGACATATTTGACTCAACAAACAAGTTCGGTTGTGCTTAACGAAGAAGGAAAACTCGTTTGTACGTTGTAGGCTCAATTGGAGGGCAATTTGGGTGCAATCCGAGTATACAAGGATTTGAGTGAGCAAATGGACTCCGTTTGATTTCAATCTTCATGTGGCACCATAATAACATCAAATGGGACATGTTTGACTCAACAAAAAGGTTCGGTTGTGCTTAACAAAGAAGGAAAACTCGTTTGTATGTTGTAGGCTCAATTGGAGGCCAATTTGGGTGCAATCCGAGAATACAAGGATTTGAATGACCAAATGGACTTTGTTTGATTTCAATCCTCGCGTGAAACCATAATAACGTAAAATGGGACATGTTTGACTCAACAAACAAGTTCAGTTGTGCTTAACAAAGAAGGAAAACTCGTTTGTACGTTGTAGCCTCAATTGGAGGCCAATTTGGGTGCAATTCGAGAATACAAGGATTTGAGTGACCAAATGGACTCCGCTTGGTTTCTAACTCACGTGAAACCATATTAATGTCAAATGGGACATGTTTGACTCAACAAACAAGTTCGGTTATGGTTAACGAATAAGGAAAACTCGTTTGTACGTTGTAGGCTCAATTGGAGGCCAATCTGGGTGCAATCCAAGTATACAAGGATTTGAGTGAGCAAATGGACTCCGTTCGATTTTAATCTTCGTGTGGCACCATAATAACGTCAAATGGGACATGTTTGACTCAACAAAAAGGTTCGGTTGTGCTTAACAAAGAAGGAAAACTCGTTTGTATGTTGTAGGCTCAATTGGAGGCCAATTTGGGTGCAATCCGAGAATACAAGGATTTGAGTGACCAAATGGACTCCGTTTGATATTAATCCTCGCGTGCCACCCTGATAATGTCAAATGGGACATGTTTGACTCAATAAACAAGTTCGGTTGTGCTTAACAAAGATGGAAAACTCGTTTGTACGTTGTAGGCTCAATTGGAGGCCAATTTGGGTGCAATCCGAGAATACAAGGATTTGAGTGACAAAATGGACTCCGTTTGATTTCAATCCTCGCGTGGCACCATAATAACGTCAAATGGGACATGTTTGACTCAACCAAAAGGTTCGGTTGTGCTCAACGAAGAAGGAAAACTCGTTTGTTCATTGTAGGCTCAATTGGAGGCCAATTTGGGTGCAATCCGAGAATACAAAGATTTGAGTAAGCAAATGGACTCCGCTTGGTTTCTAACTCGCGTGGCACCATAATAACGTCAAATGGGACATGTTTAACTCAATAAACAAGTTCGGTTGCCCTTGACGAAGAAGGAAAACTGGTTTGTACGTAGTAGGCTCAATTGGAGGCCAATTTGGGTGCCATCCGAGAATACAAGGATTTGAGTGACCAAATGGATTCCGTTTTATTTCAATCCTTGCGTGGCACCATAATAACGTCAAATGGGACATATTTGACTCAACAAACAAGTTCGGTTGTGCTTAACGAAGAAGGAAAACTCGTTTGTACGTTGTAGGCTCAATTGGAGGCCAATTTGGGTGCAATCCGAGTATACAAGGATTTGAGTGAGCAAATGGACTCCGTTTGATTCCAATCTTCGTGTGGCACCATAATAACATCAAATGGGACATGTTTGACTCAACAAAAAGGTTCGGTTGTGCTTAACAAAGAAGGAAAACTCGTTTGTATGTTGTAGGCTCAATTGGAGGCCAATTTGGGTGCAATCCGAGAATACAAGGATTTGATTGACCAAATGGACTTTGTTTGATTTCAATCCTCGCGTGAAACCATAATAACGTCAAATGGGACATGTTTGACTCAACAAACAAGTTCAGTTGTGCTTAACAAAGAAGGAAAACTCGTTTGTACGTTGTAGGCTCAATTGGAGGCCAATTTGGGTGCAATTCGAGAATACAAGGATTTGAGTGACCAAATGGACTCCGCTTGGTTTCTAACTCACGTGGAACCATATTAACGTTAAATGGGACATGTTTGAATCAACAAACAAGTTCGGTTATGGTTAACGAATAAGGAAAACTCGTTTGTACGTTGTAGGCTCAATTGGAGGCCAATCTGGGTGCAATCCGAGTATACAAGGATTTGAGTGAGCAAATGGACTCCGTTTGATTTCAATCTTCGTGAGGCACCATAATAACGTCAAATGGGACATATTTGACTCAACAAACAAGTTCGGTTGTGCTTAACGAAGAAGGAAAACTCGTTTGTACGTTGTAGGCTCAATTGGAGGCCAATTTGGGTGCAATCCGAGTATACAAGGATTTGAGTGAGTAAATGGACTCCGTTTGATTTCAATCTTCGTGTGGCACCATAATAACATCAAATGGGACATGTTTGACTCAACAAAAAGGTTCGGTTGTGCTTAACAAAGAAGGAAAACTCGTTTGTATGTTGTAGGCTCAATTGGAGGCCAATTTGGGTGCAATCCGAGAATACAAGGATTTGAGTGACCAAATGGACTCCGTTTGATTTTAATCCTCGCATGCCACCATGATAATGTCAAATGGGACATGTTTGACTCAACAAACAAGTTCGGTTGTGCTTAACAAAAATGGAAAACTCGTTTGTACGTTGTAGGCTCAATTGGAGGCCAATTTGGGTGCAATCCGATAATACAAGGATTTTGAGTGACCAAATGGACTCCGCTTAGTTTCTAACTCGCGTGGCACCATAATAATGTCAAATGGGACATGTTTGACTCAACAAACAAGTTCCTTTGTGCTTAACGAAGAAGAAAAACTCGTTTGTACGTTGTAGGCCAAGTTTGGTGCAATCCGAGAATACAAGGATTTGAGTAACCAAATGGATTCCGTTTAATTTTAATCCTTGCGTGGCAACATAATAATGTCAAATGCAACATATTTGACTCAACAAACAAGTTCGGTTGTGCTTAATGAAGAAGGAAAACTCGTTTGTACGTTGTAGGCTCAATTGGAGGCCAATTTGGGTGCAATCTGAGAGTACAAGGATTTGAGTGACCAAATGGACTCCGCTTGGTTTCTAACTCACGTGGAACCATATTAACGTCAAATGGGACATGTTTGATGCAACAAACAAGTTCGTTTGTGCTTAACAAAGAAGGAAAACTCGTTTGTACGTTGTAGGCTCAATTGGAGGCCAATTTGGGTGCCATCCGAGAATACAAGGATTTGAGTGACCAAATGGATTCCGTTTTATTTCAATCCTTGCGTGGCACCATAATAACGTCAAATGGGACATATTTGACTCAACAAACAAGTTCGGTTGTGCTTAACGAAGAAGGAAAACTCGTTTGTACGTTGTAGGCTCAATTGGAGGCCAATTTGGGTGCAATCCGAGTATACAAGGATTTGAGTGAGCAAATGGACTCCGTTTGATTTCAATCGTCATGTGGCCCCATAATAACATCAAATGGGACATGTTTGACTCAACAAAAAGGTTCGGTTGTGCTTAACAAAGAAGGAAAACTCGTTTGTACGTTGTAGGCTCAATTGGAGGCCAATTTGGGTGCAATTCGAGAATACAAGGATTTGAATGACCAAATGGACTCCGCTTGGTTTCTAACTCACGTGGAACCATATTAACGTCAAATGGGACATGTTTGAATCAACAAAAAAGTTCGGTTATGGTTAACGAATAAGGAAAACTCGTTTGTACGTTGTAGGCTCAATTGGAGGCCAATCTGGGTGCAATCCGAGAATACAAGGATTTGAGTGACCAAATGGACTCCGTTTGATTTTAATCCTCGCATGCCACCATGATAATGTCAAATGGGACATGTTTGACTCAACAAACAAGTTCGGTTGTGCTTAACAAAAATGGAAAACTCGTTTGTACGTTGTAGGCTCAATTGGAGGCCAATTTGGGTGCAATCCGATAATACAAGGATTTTGAGTGACCAAATGGACTCCGCTTAGTTTCTAACTCGCGTGGCACCATAATAATGTCAAATGGGACATGTTTGACTCAACAAACAAGTTCCTTTGTGCTTAACGAAGAAGAAAAACTCGTTTGTACGTTGTAGGCCAAGTTTGGTGCAATCCGAGAATACAAGGATTTGAGTAACCAAATGGATTCCGTTTAATTTTAATCCTTGCGTGGCAACATAATAATGTCAAATGCAACATATTTGACTCAACAAACAAGTTCGGTTGTGCTTAATGAAGAAGGAAAACTCGTTTGTACGTTGTAGGCTCAATTGGAGGCCAATTTGGGTGCAATCTGAGAGTACAAGGATTTGAGTGACCAAATGGACTCCGCTTGGTTTCTAACTCACGTGGAACCATATTAACGTCAAATGGGACATGTTTGATGCAACAAACAAGTTCGTTTGTGCTTAACAAAGAAGGAAAACTCGTTTGTACGTTGTAGGCTCAATTGGAGGCCAATTTGGGTGCCATCCGAGAATACAAGGATTTGAGTGACCAAATGGATTCCGTTTTATTTCAATCCTTGCGTGGCACCATAATAACGTCAAATGGGACATATTTGACTCAACAAACAAGTTCGGTTGTGCTTAACGAAGAAGGAAAACTCGTTTGTACGTTGTAGGCTCAATTGGAGGCCAATTTGGGTGCAATCCGAGTATACAAGGATTTGAGTGAGCAAATGGACTCCGTTTGATTTCAATCGTCATGTGGCCCCATAATAACATCAAATGGGACATGTTTGACTCAACAAAAAGGTTCGGTTGTGCTTAACAAAGAAGGAAAACTCGTTTGTACGTTGTAGGCTCAATTGGAGGCCAATTTGGGTGCAATTCGAGAATACAAGGATTTGAATGACCAAATGGACTCCGCTTGGTTTCTAACTCACGTGGAACCATATTAACGTCAAATGGGACATGTTTGAATCAACAAAAAAGTTCGGTTATGGTTAACGAATAAGGAAAACTCGTTTGTACGTTGTAGGCTCAATTGGAGGCCAATCTGGGTGCAATCCGAGTATACAAGGATTTGAGTGAGCAAATGGACTCCGTTTGATTTCAATCTTCGTGTGGCACCATAATAACGTCAAATGGGACATGTTTGACTCAACAAAAAGGTTCGGTTGTGCTTAACAAAGAAGGAAAACTCGTTTGTATGTTGTAGGCTCAATTGGAGGCCAATTTGGGTGCAATCCGAGAATACAAGGATTTGAGTGACCAAATGGACTCCGTTTGATTTTAATCCTCGCGTGCCACCATGATAATGTCAAATGGGACATGTTTGACTCAACAAACAAGTTCGGTTGTGCTTAACAAAGATGGAAAACTCGTTTGTACGTTGTAGGCTCAATTGGAGGCCAATTTGGGTGCAATCCGATAATACAAGGATTTGAGTGACCAAATGGACTCCGCTTGGTTTCTAACTCGTGTGGCACCATAATAATGTCAAATGGGACATGTTTGACTCACGAAACAAGTTCTTTTGTGCTTAACGAAGAAGAAAAACTCGTTTGTACGTTGTAGTCCAAGTTTGGTGCAATCCGAGAATACAAGGATTTGAGTGACCAAATGGATTCCGTTTAATTTTAATCCTTGCGTGGCAACATAATAACGTCAAATGGGACATATTTGACTCAACAAACAAGTTCGGTTGTGCTTAACGAAGAAGGAAAACTCGTTTGTACGTTGTAGGCTCAATTGGAGGCCAATTTGGGTGCAATCTGAGAATACAAGGATTTGAGTGACCAAATGGACTCCGCTTGGTTTCTAACTCATGTGGAACCAAATTAACATCAAATGGGACATTTTTGATGCAACAAACAAGTTCGTTTGTGCTTAACAAAGAAGGAAAACTCGTTTGTACGTTGTAGGCTCAATTGGAGGCCAATTTGGGTGCAATCCGAGAATACAAGGATTTTAGTGAGCAAATGGATTCCGTTTGATTTCAATCCTTGCGTGGTACCATAATAACATAAAATGGGACATATTTGACTCAACAAACAAGTTTGGTTGTGCTTAACGAAGAAGGAAAACTCGTTTGTAAGTTGTAGGCCCAATTGGAGGCCAATGTGGGTGCAATCCGAGTATACAAGGATTTGAGTGAGCAAATGGACTCCGTTTGATTTCAATCTTCGCGTGGAACCATAATAACATCAAATGGGACATGTTTGACTCAACAAAATGGTTCGGTTGTGCTTAACAAAGAAGGAAAACTCGTTTGTATGTTGTAGGCTCAATTAGAGGCCAATTTGGGTGCAATCCGAGAATATAAGGATTTGAGTGACCAAATGGACTACGTTTGATTTCAATCCTCGCGTGCCACCATGATAATGTCAAATGGGACATGTTTGACTCAACAATCAAGTTCGGTTCTGCTTAACAAAGAAGGAAAACTCGTTTGTACGTTGTAGGCTCAATTGGAGGCCAATTTGGGTGCAATCCGATAATACAAGGATTTGAGTGACCAAATGGACTCCGCTTGGTTTCTAACTCACGTGGCACCATAATAATGTCAAATGGGACATGTTTGACTCAACAAACAAGTTCTTTTGTGCTTAACGAAGAAGAAAAACTCGTTTGTACGTTGTAGGCTCAATTGGAGGCCAAGTTTGGTGCAATCCGAGAATACAAGGATTTGAGTGACCAAATGGATTCCGTTTGATTTTAATCCTTGCGTGGCAGCATAATAACGTCAAATGGGACATATTTGACTCAACAAACAAGTTCGGTTGTGCTTAACGAAGAAGGAAAACTCGTTTGTACGTTGTAGGCTCAATTGGAGGCCAATTTGGGTGCAATCCGAGAATACAAGGATTTGAGTGACCAAATGGAGTCCACTTGGTTTCTCAATCGTGTGGCACCATAATAATGTCAAATGGGACATGTTTGACTCACGAAACAAGTTCTTTTGTGCTTAACGAAGAAGAAAAACTCGTTTGTACGTTGTAGTCCAAGTTTGGTGCAATCCGAGAATACAAGGATTTGAGTGACCAAATGGATTCCGTTTAATTTTAATTATTGCGTGGCAACATAATAACGTCAAATGGGACATATTTGACTCAACAAACAAGTTCGGTTGGGGTTAACGAAGAAGGAAAACTCGTTTGTACGTTGTAGGCTCAATTGGAGGCCAATTTGGGTTCAATCTGAGAATACAAGGATTTGAGTGACCAAATGGACTCCGCTTGGTTTCTAACTCATGTGGAACCATATTAACATCAAATGGGACATGTTTGATGCAACAAACAAGTTCGTTTGTGCTTAACAAAGAAGGAAAACTCGTTTGTACATTGTAGGCTCAATTGGAGGCCAATTTGGGTGCAATCTGAGAATACAAGGATTTGAGTGACCAAATGGACTCCGCTTGGTTTCTAACTCATGTGGAACCATATTAACATCAAATGGGACATATTTGACTCAACAAACAAGTTCGGTTGAGCTTAACGAAGAAGGAAAACTCGTTTGTACGTTGTAGGCTCAATTGGAGGCCAATTTGGGTGCAATCCGAGAATACAAGTATTTTAGTGAGCAAATGGATTCCGTTTGATTTCAATCCTTGCGTGGTACCATAATAACATAAAATGGGACATATTTGACTCAACAAACAAGTTTGGTTATGCTTAACGAAGAAGGAAAACTCGTTTGTAAGTTGTAGGCCCAATTGGAGGCCAATGTGGGTGCAATCCGAGTATACAAGGATTTGAGTGAGCAAATGGACTCCGTTTGATTTCAATATTCGCGTGGAACCATAATAACATCAAATGGGACATGTTTGACTCAACAAAATGGTTCGGTTGTGCTTAACAAAGAAGGAAAACTCGTTTGTATGTTGTAGGCTCAATTAGAGGCCAATTTGGGTGCAATCCGAGAATATAAGGATTTGAGTGACCAAATGGACTGCGTTTGATTTCAATCCTTGCGTGCCACCATGATAATGTCAAATGGGACATGTTTGCCTCAACAATCAAGTTCGGTTCTGCTTAACAAAGAAGGAAAACTCGTTTGTACGTTGTAGGCTCAATTGGAGGCCAATTTGGGTGCAATCCGATAATACAAGGATTTGAGTGACCAAATGGACTCCGCTTGGTTTCTAACTCGCGTGGCACCATAATAATGTCAAATGGGACATGTTTGACTCAACAAACAAGTTCTTTTGTGCTTAACGAAGAAGAAAAACTCGTTTATACGTTGTAGGCTCAATTGGAGGCCAAGTTTGGTGCAATCCGAGAATACAAGGATTTGAGTGGCCAAATGGATTCCGTTTGATTTTAATCCTTGCGTGGCAGCATAATAACGTCAAATGGGACATATTTGACTCAACAAACAAGTTCGGTTGTGCTTAACGAAGAAGGAAAACTCGTTTGTACGTTGTAGGCTCAATTGGAGGCCAATTTGGGTGCAATCCGAGAATACAAGGATTTGAGTGACCAAATGGACTCCGCTTGGTTTCTAACTCACGTGGAACCATATTAACGTCAAATGGGACATGTTTGATGCAACAAAAAAGTTCGTTTGTGCTTAACAAAGAAGGAAAACTCCTTTGTACGTTGTAGGCTCAATTGGAGGCCAATTTGGGTGCAATCCGAGAATACAAGGATTTTAGTGACCAAATGGATTCCGTTTGATTTCAATCCTTGCGTGGCACCATAATAACATAAAATGGGACATATTTGACTCAACAAAAAAGTTCGGTTGAGCTTAACGAAGAAGGAAAACTCGTTTGTAAGTTGTAGGCTCAATTGGAGGCCAATTTGGGTGCAATCCGAGTATACAAGGATTTTAGTGAGCAAATGGACTCCGTTTGATTTCAATCTTCGTGAGGCACCATAATAACGTCAAATGGGACATATTTGACTCAACAAACAAGTTCGTTTGTGCTTAACGAAGAAGGAAAACTCGTTTGTACGTTGTAGGCTCAATTGGAGGCCAATTTGGGTGCAATCCGAGTATACAAGGATTTGAGTGAGCAAATGGACTCCGTTTGATTTCAATCTTCGTGTGGCACCATAATAACATCAAATGGGACATGTTTGACTCAACAAAAAGGTTCGGTTGTGCTTAACAAAGAAGGAAAACTCGTTTGTATGTTGTAGGGTCAATTGGAGGCCAATTTGGGTGCAATCCGAGAATACAAATTTTTGAGTGACCAAATGCACTTTGTTTGATTTCAATCCTCGCGTGCCACCATAATAACGTCAAATGGGACATGTTTGACTCAACAAACAAGTTCGGTTGTGCTTAACAAAGAAGGAAAACTCGTTTGTACGTTGTAGGCTCAATTGGAGGCCAATTTGGGTGCAATCCGAGAATACAAGGATTTGAGTGACCAAATGGACTCCGCTTGGTTTCTAACTCACGTGGAACCATATTAACGTCAAATGGGACATGTTTGACTCAAAAAACAAGTTCGGTTATGGTTAACGAAGAAGGAAAACCCGTTTGTACGTTGTAGGCTCAATTGGAGGCCAATTTGGGTTCAATCCGAGTATACAAGGATTTGAGTGAGCAAATGGACTCCGTTTGATTTCAATCTTCGTGTGGCACCATAATAACGTCAAATGGGACATTTTTGACTCAACAAAAAGGTTCGACTGTGCTTAACAAAGAAGGAAAACTCGTTTGTATGTTGTAGGCTCAATTGGAAGCCAATTTGGGTGCAATCCGAGAATACAAGGATTTGAGTGACCAAATGGACTCCGTTTGATTTTAATCCTCGCATGCCACCATGATAATGTCAAATGGGACATGTTTGACTCAACAAACAAGTTCGGTTGTGCTTAACAAAAATGGAAAACTCGTTTGTACGTTGTAGGCTCAATTGGAGGCCAATTTGGGTGCAATCCGATAATACAAGGATTTGAGTGACCAAATGGACTCCGCTTAGTTTCTAACTCACGTGGCACCATAATAATGTCAAATGGGACATGTTTGACTCAACAAACAAGTTCGTTTGTGCTTAACGAAGAAGAAAAACTCGTTTGTACGTTGTAGGCCAAGTTTGGTGCAATCTGAGAATACAAGGATTTGAGTAACCAAATGGATTCCGTTTAATTTTAATCCTTGCGTGGCAACATAATAACGTCAAATGCGACATATTTGACTCAACAAACAAGTTCGGTTGTGCTTAACGAAGAAGGAAAACTCGTTTGTACGTTGTAGGCTCAATTGGAGGCCAATTTGGGTGCAATCCGATAATACAAGGATTTGAGTGACCAAATGGACTCCGCTTGGTTTCTAACTCACGTGGCACCATAATAATGTCAAATGGGACATGTTTGACTCAACAAACAAGTTCTTTTGTGCTTAACGAAGAAGAAAAACTCGTTTGTACGTTGTAGGCTCAATTGGAGGCCAAGTTTGGTGCAATCCGAGAATACAAGGATTTGAGTGACCAAATGGATTCCGTTTGATTTTAATCCTTGCGTGGCAGCATAATAACGTCAAATGGGACATATTTGACTCAACAAACAAGTTCGGTTGTGCTTAACGAAGAAGGAAAACTCGTTTGTACGTTGTAGGCTCAATTGGAGGCCAATTTGGGTGCAATCCGAGAATACAAGGATTTGAGTGACCAAATGGACTCCACTTGGTTTCTCAATCGTGTGGCACCATAATAATGTCAAATGGGACATGTTTGACTCACGAAACAAGTTCTTTTGTGCTTAACGAAGAAGAAAAACTCGTTTGTACGTTGTAGTCCAAGTTTGGTGCAATCCGAGAATACAAGGATTTGAGTGACCAAATGGATTCCGTTTAATTTTAATTATTGCGTGGCAACATAATAACGTCAAATGGGACATATTTGACTCAACAAACAAGTTCGGTTGGGGTTAACGAAGAAGGAAAACTCGTTTGTACGTTGTAGGCTCAATTGGAGGCCAATTTGGGTGCAATCTGAGAATACAAGGATTTGAGTGACCAAATGGACTCCGCTTGGTTTCTAACTCATGTGGAACCATATTAACATCAAATGGGACATGTTTGATGCAACAAACAAGTTCGTTTGTGCTTAACAAAGAAGGAAAACTCGTTTGTACATTGTAGGCTCAATTGGAGGCCAATTTGGGTGCAATCTGAGAATACAAGGATTTGAGTGACCAAATGGACTCCGCTTGGTTTCTAACTCATGTGGAACCATATTAACATCAAATGGGACATATTTGACTCAACAAACAAGTTCGGTTGTGCTTAACGAAGAAGGAAAACTCGTTTGTACGTTGTAGGCTCAATTGGAGGCCAATTTGGGTGCAATCCGAGAATACAAGTATTTTAGTGAGCAAATGGATTCCGTTTGATTTCAATCCTTGCGTGGTACCATAATAACATAAAATGGGACATATTTGACTCAACAAACAAGTTTGGTTATGCTTAACGAAGAAGGAAAACTCGTTTGTAAGTTGTAGGCCCAATTGGAGGCCAATGTGGGTGCAATCCGAGTATACAAGGATTTGAGTGAGCAAATGGACTCCGTTTGATTTCAATATTCGCGTGGAACCATAATAACATCAAATGGGACATGTTTGACTCAACAAAATGGTTCGGTTGTGCTTAACAAAGAAGGAAAACTCGTTTGTATGTTGTAGGCTCAATTAGAGGCCAATTTGGGTGCAATCCGAGAATATAAGGATTTGAGTGACCAAATGGACTGCGTTTGATTTCAATCCTTGCGTGCCACCATGATAATGTCAAATGGGACATGTTTGCCTCAACAATCAAGTTCGGTTCTGCTTAACAAAGAAGGAAAACTCGTTTGTACGTTGTAGGCTCAATTGGAGGCCAATTTGGGTGCAATCCGATAATACAAGGATTTGAGTGACCAAATGGACTCCGCTTGGTTTCTAACTCGCGTGGCACCATAATAATGTCAAATGGGACATGTTTGACTCAACAAACAAGTTCTTTTGTGCTTAACGAAGAAGAAAAACTCGTTTATACGTTGTAGGCTCAATTGGAGGCCAAGTTTGGTGCAATCCGAGAATACAAGGATTTGAGTGGCCAAATGGATTCCGTTTGATTTTAATCCTTGCGTGGCAGCATAATAACGTCAAATGGGACATATTTGACTCAACAAACAAGTTCGGTTGTGCTTAACGAAGAAGGAAAACTCGTTTGTACGTTGTAGGCTCAATTGGAGGCCAATTTGGGTGCAATCCGAGAATACAAGGATTTGAGTGACCAAATGGACTCCGCTTGGTTTCTAACTCACGTGGAACCATATTAACGTCAAATGGGACATGTTTGATGCAACAAAAAAGTTCGTTTGTGCTTAACAAAGAAGGAAAACTCCTTTGTACGTTGTAGGCTCAATTGGAGGCCAATTTGGGTGCAATCCGAGAATACAAGGATTTTAGTGACCAAATGGATTCCGTTTGATTTCAATCCTTGCGTGGCACCATAATAACATAAAATGGGACATATTTGACTCAACAAAAAAGTTCGGTTGAGCTTAACGAAGAAGGAAAACTCGTTTGTAAGTTGTAGGCTCAATTGGAGGCCAATTTGGGTGCAATCCGAGTATACAAGGATTTTAGTGAGCAAATGGACTCCGTTTGATTTCAATCTTCGTGAGGCACCATAATAACGTCAAATGGGACATATTTGACTCAACAAACAAGTTCGTTTGTGCTTAACGAAGAAGGAAAACTCGTTTGTACGTTGTAGGCTCAATTGGAGGCCAATTTGGGTGCAATCCGAGTATACAAGGATTTGAGTGAGCAAATGGACTCCGTTTGATTTCAATCTTCGTGTGGCACCATAATAACATCAAATGGGACATGTTTGACTCAACAAAAAGGTTCGGTTGTGCTTAACAAAGAAGGAAAACTCGTTTGTATGTTGTAGGGTCAATTGGAGGCCAATTTGGGTGCAATCCGAGAATACAAATTTTTGAGTGACCAAATGCACTTTGTTTGATTTCAATCCTCGCGTGCCACCATAATAACGTCAAATGGGACATGTTTGACTCAACAAACAAGTTCGGTTGTGCTTAACAAAGAAGGAAAACTCGTTTGTACGTTGTAGGCTCAATTGGAGGCCAATTTGGGTGCAATCCGAGAATACAAGGATTTGAGTGACCAAATGGACTCCGCTTGGTTTCTAACTCACGTGGAACCATATTAACGTCAAATGGGACATGTTTGACTCAAAAAACAAGTTCGGTTATGGTTAACGAAGAAGGAAAACCCGTTTGTACGTTGTAGGCTCAATTGGAGGCCAATTTGGGTTCAATCCGAGTATACAAGGATTTGAGTGAGCAAATGGACTCCGTTTGATTTCAATCTTCGTGTGGAACCATAATAACGTCAAATGGGACATTTTTGACTCAACAAAAAGGTTCGACTGTGCTTAACAAAGAAGGAAAACTCGTTTGTATGTTGTAGGCTCAATTGGAAGCCAATTTGGGTGCAATCCGAGAATACAAGGATTTGAGTGACCAAATGGACTCCGTTTGATTTTAATCCTCGCATGCCACCATGATAATGTCAAATGGGACATGTTTGACTCAACAAACAAGTTCGGTTGTGCTTAACAAAAATGGAAAACTCGTTTGTACGTTGTAGGCTCAATTGGAGGCCAATTTGGGTGCAATCCGATAATACAAGGATTTGAGTGACCAAATGGACTCCGCTTAGTTTCTAACTCACGTGGCACCATAATAATGTCAAATGGGACATGTTTGACTCAACAAACAAGTTCGTTTGTGCTTAACGAAGAAGAAAAACTCGTTTGTACGTTGTAGGCCAAGTTTGGTGCAATCTGAGAATACAAGGATTTGAGTAACCAAATGGATTCCGTTTAATTTTAATCCTTGCGTGGCAACATAATAACGTCAAATGCGACATATTTGACTCAACAAACAAGTTCGGTTGTGCTTAACGAAGAAGGAAAACTCGTTTGTACGTTGTAGGCTCAATTGGAGGCCAATTTGGGTGCAATCTGAGAGTACAAGGATTTGAGTGACCAAATGGACTCCGCTTGGTTTCTAACTCACGTGGAACCATATTAACGTCAAATGGGACATGTTTGATGCAACAAACAAGTTCGTTTGTGCTTAACAAAGAAGGAAAACTCGTTTGTACGTTGTAGGCTCAATTGGAGGCCAATTTGGGTGCCATCCGAGAATACAAGGATTTGAGTGACCAAATGGATTCCGTTTTATTTCAATCCTTGCGTAGCACCATAATAATGTCAAATGGGACATATTTGACTCAACAAACAAGTTCGGTTGTGCTTAACGAAGAAGGAAAACTCGTTTGTACGTTGTAGGCTCAATTGGAGGCCAATTTGGGTGCAATCCGAGTATACAAGGATTTGAGTGAGCAAATGGACTCCGTTTGATTTCAATCGTCATGTGGCACCATAATAACATCAAATGGGACATGTTTGACTCAACAAAAAGGTTCGGTTGTGCTTAACAAAGAAGGAAAACTCGTTTGTACGTTGTAGGCTCAATTGGAGGCCAATTTGGGTGCAATTCGAGAATACAAGGATTTGAATGACCAAATGGACTCCGCTTGGTTTCTAACTCACGTGGAACCATATTAACGTCAAATGGGACATGTTTGAATCAACAAAAAAGTTCGGTTATGGTTAACGAATAAGGAAAACTCGTTTGTACGTTGTAGGCTCAATTGGAGGCCAATCTGGGTGCAATCCGAGTATACAAGGATTTGAGTGAGCAAATGGACTCCGTTTGATTTCAATCTTCGTGTGGCACCATAATAACGTCAAATGGGACATGTTTGACTCAACAAAAAGGTTCGGTTGTGCTTAACAAAGAAGGAAAACTCGTTTGTATGTTGTAGGCTCAATTGGAGGCCAATTTGGGTGCAATCCGAGAATACAAGGATTTGAGTGACCAAATGGACTCCGTTTGATTTTAATCCTCGCGTGCCACCATGATAATGTCAAATGGGACATGTTTGACTCAACAAACAAGTTCGGTTGTGCTTAACAAAGATGGAAAACTCGTTTGTACGTTGTAGGCTCAATTGGAGGCCAATTTGGGTGCAATCCGATAATACAAGGATTTGAGTGACCAAATGGACTCCGCTTGGTTTCTAACTCGTGTGGCACCATAATAATGTCAAATGGGACATGTTTGACTCACGAAACAAGTTCTTTTGTGCTTAACGAAGAAGAAAAACTCGTTTGTACGTTGTAGTCCAAGTTTGGTGCAATCCGAGAATACAAGGATTTGAGTGACCAAATGGATTCCGTTTAATTTTAATCCTTGCGTGGCAACATAATAACGTCAAATGGGACATATTTGACTCAACAAACAAGTTCGGTTGTGCTTAACGAAGAAGGAAAACTCGTTTGTACGTTGTAGGCTCAATTGGAGGCCAATTTGGGTGCAATCTGAGAATACAAGGATTTGAGTGACCAAATGGACTCCGCTTGGTTTCTAACTCATGTGGAACCATATTAACATCAAATGGGACATTTTTGATGCAACAAACAAGTTCGTTTGTGCTTAACAAAGAAGGAAAACTCGTTTGTACGTTGTAGGCTCAATTGGAGGCCAATTTGGGTGCAATCCGAGAATACAAGGATTTTAGTGAGCAAATGGATTCTGTTTGATTTCAATCCTTGCGTGGTACCATAATAACATAAAATGGGACATATTTGACTCAACAAACAAGTTTGGTTGTGCTTAGCGAAGAAGGAAAACTCGTTTGTAAGTTGTAGGCCCAATTGGAGGCCAATGTGGGTGCAATCCGAGTATACAAGGATTTGAGTGAGCAAATGGACTCCGTTTGATTTCAATCTTCGCGTGGAACCATAATAACATCAAATGGGACATGTTTGACTCAACAAAATGGTTCGGTTGTGCTTAACAAAGAAGGAAAACTCGTTTGTATGTTGTAGGCTCAATTAGAGGCCAATTTGGGTGCAATCCGAGAATATAAGGATTTGAGTGACCAAATGGACTACGTTTGATTTCAATCCTCGCATGCCACCATGATAATGTCAAATGGGACATGTTTGACTCAACAATCAAGTTCGGTTCTGCTTAACAAAGAAGGAAAACTCGTTTGTACGTTGTAGGCTCAATTGGAGGCCAATTTGGGTGCAATCCGATAATACAAGGATTTGAGTGACCAAATGGACTCCGCTTGGTTTCTAACTCGCGTGGCACCATAATAATGTCAAATGGGACATGTTTGACTCAACAAACAAGTTCTTTTGTGCTTAACGAAGAAGAAAAACTCGTTTGTACGTTGTAGGCTCAATTGGAGGCCAAGTTTGGTGCAATCCGAGAATACAAGGATTTGAGTGACCAAATGGATTCCGTTTGATTTTAATCCTTGCGTGGCAGCATAATAACGTCAAATGGGACATATTTGACTCAACAAACAAGTTCGGTTGTGCTTAACGAAGAAGGAAAACTCGTTTGTACGTTGTAGGCTCAATTGGAGGCCAATTTGGGTGCAATCCGAGAATACAAGGATTTGAGTGACCAAATGGACTCCGCTTGGTCCCTAACTCACGTGGAACCATATTAACGTCAAATGGGACATGTTTGATGCAACAAAAAAGTTCGTTTGTGCTTAACAAAGAAGGAAAACTCCTTTGTACGTTGTAGGCTCAATTGGAGGCCAATTTGGGTGCAATCCGAGAATACAAGGATTTTAGTGACCAAATGGATTCCGTTTGATTTCAATCCTTGCGTGGCACCATAATAACATCAAATGGGACATATTTGACTCAACAAACAAGTTCGGTTGTGCTTAACGAAGAAGGAAAACTCGTTTGTAAGTTGTAGGCTCAATTGGAGGCCAATTTGGGTGCAATCCGAGTATACAAGGATTTTAGTGAGCAAATGGACTCCGTTTGATTTCAATCTTCGTGAGGCACCATAATAACGTCAAATGGGACATATTTGACTCAACAAACAAGTTCGGTTGTGCTTAACGAAGAAGGAAAACTCGTTTGTACGTTGTAGGCTCAATTGGAGGCCAATTTGGGTGCAATCCGAGTATACAAGGATTTGAGTGAGCAAATGGACTCCGTTTGATTTCAATCTTCGTGTGGCACCATAATAACGTCAAATGGGACATTTTTGACTCAACAAAAAGGTTCGGTTGTGCTTAACAAAGAAGGAAAACTCGTTTGTATGTTGTAGGCTCAATTGGAGGCCAATTTGGGTGCAATCCGAGAATACAAGGATTTGAGTGACCAAATGGACTCCGTTTGATTTTAATCCTCGCATGCCACCATGATAATGTCAAATGGGACATGTTTGACTCAACAAACAAGTTCGGTTGTGCTTAACAAAAATGGAAAACTCGTTTGTACGTTGTAGGCTCAATTGGAGGCCAATTTGGGTGCAATCCGATAATACAAGGATTTGAGTGACCAAATGGACTCCGCTTAGTTTCTAACTCACGTGGCACCATAATAATGTCAAATGGGACATGTTTGACTCAACAAACAAGTTCGTTTGTGCTTAACGAAGAAGAAAAACTCGTTTGTACGTTGTAGGCCAAGTTTGGTGCAATCCGAGAATACAAGGATTTGAGTAACCAAATGGATTCCGTTTAATTTTAATCCTTGCGTGGCAACATAATAACGTCAAATGCGACATATTTGACTCAACAAACAAGTTCGGTTGTGCTTAACGAAGAAGGAAAACTCGTTTGTACGTTGTAGGCTCAATTGGAGGCCAATTTGGGTGCAATCTGAGAGTACAAGAATTTGAGTGACCAAATGGACTCCGCTTGGTTTCTAACTCACGTGGAACCATATTAACGTCAAATGGGACATGTTTGATGCAACAAACAAGTTCGTTTGTGCTTAACAAAGAAGGAAAACTCCTTTGTACGTTGTAGGCTCAATTGGAGGCCAATTTGGGTGCCATCCGAGAATACAAGGATTTGAGTGACCAAATGGATTCCGTTTTATTTCAATCCTTGCGTGGCACCATAATAACGTCAAATGGGACATATTTGACTCAACAAACAAGTTCGGTTGTGCTTAACGAAGAAGGAAAACTCGTTTGTACGTTGTAGGCTCAATTGGAGGCCAATTTGGGTGCAATCCGAGTATACAAGGATTTGAGTGAGCAAATGGACTCCGTTTGATTTCAATCGTCATGTGGCACCATAATAAAATCAAATGGGACATGTTTGACTCAACAAAAAGGTTCGGTTGTGCTTAACAAAGAAGGAAAACTCGTTTGTATGTTGTAGGCTCAATTAGAGGCCAATTTGGGTGCAATCCGAGAATACAAGGATTTGAGTGACCAAATGGACTCCGTTTGATTTTAATCCTCGCGTGCCACCATGATAACGTCAAATGGGACATGTTTGACTCAACAAAAAGGTTCGGTTGTGCTTAACAAAGAAGGAAAACTCGTTTGTATGTTGTAGGCTCAATTGGAGGCCAATTTGGGTGCAATCCGAGAATACAAGGATTTGAGTGACCAAATGGACTCCGTTTGATTTTAATCCTCGCGTGCCACCATGATAATGTCAAATGGGACATGTTTGACTCAACAAACAAGTTCGGTTGTGCTTAACAAAGATGGAAAACTCGTTTGTACGTTGTAGGCTCAATTGGAGGCCAATTTGGGTGCAATCCGATAATACAAGGATTTGAGTGACCAAATGGACTCCGCTTGGTTTCTAACTCGTGTGGCACCATAATAATGTCAAATGGGACATGTTTGACTCACGAAACAAGTTCTTTTGTGCTTAACGAAGAAGAAAAACTCGTTTGTACGTTGTAGTCCAAGTTTGGTGCAATCCGAGAATACAAGGATTTGAGTGACCAAATGGATTCCGTTTAATTTTAATCCTTGCGTGGCAACATAATAACGTCAAATGGGACATATTTGACTCAACAAACAAGTTCGGTTGTGCTTAACGAAGAAGGAAAACTCGTTTGTACGTTGTAGGCTCAATTGGAGGCCAATTTGGGTGCAATCTGAGAATACAAGGATTTGAGTGACCAAATGGACTCCGCTTGGTTTCTAACTCATGTGGAACCATATTAACATCAAATGGGACATTTTTGATGCAACAAACAAGTTTGTTTGTGCTTAACAAAGAAGGAAAACTCGTTTGTACGTTGTAGGCTCAATTGGAGGCCAATTTGGGTGCAATCCGAGAATACAAGGATTTTAGTGAGCAAATGGATTCCGTTTGATTTCAATCCTTGCGTGGTACCATAATAACATAAAATGGGACATATTTGACTCAACAAACAAGTTTGGTTGTGCTTAACGAAGAAGGAAAACTCGTTTGTAAGTTGTAGGCCCAATTGGAGGCCAATGTGGGTGCAATCCGAGTATACAAGGATTTGAGTGAGCAAATGGAGTCCGTTTGATTTCAATCTTCGCGTGGAACCATAATAACATCAAATGGGACATGTTTGACTCAACAAAATGGTTCGGTTGTGCTTAACAAAGAAGGAAAACTCGTTTGTATGTTGTAGGCTCAATTAGAGGCCAATTTGGGTGCAATCCGAGAATATAAGGATTTGAGTGACCAAATGGACTGCGTTTGATTTCAATCCTCGCGTGCCACCATGATAATGTCAAATGGGACATGTTTGACTCAACAATCAAGTTCGGTTCTGCTTAACAAAGAAGGAAAACTCGTTTGTACGTTGTAGGCTCAATTGGAGGCCAATTTGGGTGCAATCCGATAATACAAGGATTTGAGTGACCAAATGGACTCCGCTTGGTTTCTAACTCGCGTGGCACCATAATAATGTCAAATGGGACATGTTTGACTCAACAAACAAGTTCTTTTGTGCTTAACGAAGAAGAAAAACTCGTTTGTACGTTGTAGGCTCAATTGGAGGCCAAGTTTGGTGCAATCCGAGAATACAAGGATTTGAGTGACCAAATGGATTCCGTTTGATTTTAATCCTTGCGTGGCAGCATAATAACGTCAAATGGGACATATTTGACTCAACAAACAAGTTCGGTTGTGCTTAACGAAGAAGGAAAACTCGTTTGTACGTTGTAGGCTCAATTGGAGGCCAATTTGGGTGCAATCCGAGAATACAAGGATTTGAGTAACCAAATGGACTCCGCTTGGTCTCTAACTCACGTGGAACCATATTAACGTCAAATGGGACATGTTTGATGCAACAAAAAAGTTCGTTTGTGCTTAACAAAGAAGGAAAACTCCTTTGTACGTTGTAGGCTCAATTGGAGGCCAATTTGGGTGCAATCCGAGAATACAAGGATTTTAGTGACCAAATGGATTCCGTTTGATTTCAATCCTTGCGTGGCACCATAATAACATCAAATGGGACATATTTGACTCAACAAACAAGTTCGGTTGTGCTTAACGAAGAAGGAAAACTCGTTTGTAAGTTGTAGGCTCAATTGGAGGCCAATTTGGGTGCAATCCGAGTATACAAGGATTTTAGTGAGCAAATGGACTCCGTTTGATTTCAATCTTCGTGAGGTACCATAATAACGTCAAATGGGACATATTTGACTCAACAAACAAGTTCGGTTGTGCTTAACGAAGAAGGAAAACTCGTTTGTACGTTGTAGGCTCAATTGGAGGCCAATTTGGGTGCAATCCGGGTATACAAGGATTTGAGTGAGCAAATGGACTCCGTTTGATTTCAATCTTCGTGTGGCACCATAATAACATCAAATGGGACATGTTTGACTCAACAAAAAGGTTCGGTTGTGCTTAACAAAGAAGGAAAACTCGTTTGTATGTTGTAGGCTCAATTGGAGGCCAATTTGGGTGCAATCCGAGAATACAAGGATTTGAGTGACCAAATGGACTCCGCTTGGTTTCTAACTCACGTGGAACCATATTAACGTCAAATGGGACATGTTTGACTCAAAAAACAAGTTCGGTTATGGTTAACGAAGAAGGAAAACCCGTTTGTACGTTGTAGGCTCATTTGGAGGCCAATTTGGGTGCAATCCGAGTATACAAGGATTTGAGTGAGCAAATGGACTCCGTTTGATTTCAATCTTCGTGTGGCAGCATAATAACGTCAAATGGGACATGTTTGACTAAACAAAAAGGTTCGGTTGGGCTTAACAAAGAAGGAAAACTCGTTTTTATGTTGTAGGCTCAATTGGAGGCCAATTTGGGTGCAATCCGAGAATACAAGGATTTGAGTGACCAAATAGACTCCGTTTGATTTCAATCCTCGCGTGCCACCATGATAACGTCAAATGGGACATGTTTGACTCAAAAAACAAGTTCGGTTGTGCTTAACAAAGAAGGAAAACTCGTTTGTACGTTGTAGGCTCAATTGGAGGCCAATTTGGGTGCAATCCGATAATACAAGGATTTGAGTGACCAAATGGACTCCGCTTGGTTTCTAACTCGCGTGGCACCATAATAACGTCAAATGGGACATGTTTGACTCAACAAACAAGTTCGTTTGTGCTTAACGAAGAAGGAAAACTCGTTTGTACATTGTAGGCTCAATTGGAGGCCAATTTGGGTGCAATCCGAGTATACAAGGATTTGAGTGAGCAAATGGACTCCGTTTGATTTCAATCTTTGTGTGGCACCATAATAACATCAAATGGGACATGTTTGACTCAACAAAAAGGTTTGGTTCTGCTCAACGAAGAAGGAAAACTCGTTTGTATGTTGTAGGCTCAATTGGAGGCCAATTTGGGTGCAATCTGAGAATACAAGGATTTGAGTGACCAAATGGACTCCGCTTGGTTTCTAACTCATGTGGAACCATATTAACATCAAATGGGACATGTTTGATGCAACAAACAAGTTCGTTTATGCTTAACAAAGAAGGAAAACTCGTTTGTACGTTGTAGGCTCAATTGGAGGCCAATTTGGGTGCAATCCGAGAATACAAGGATTTTAGTGAGCAAATGGATTCCGTTTGATTTCAATCCTTGCGTGGTACCATAATAACATAAAATGGGACATATTTGACTCAACAAACAAGTTTGGTTATGCTTAACGAAGAAGGAAAACTCGTTTGTAAGTTGTAGGCCCAATTGGAGGCCAATGTGGGTGCAATCCGAGTATACAAGGATTTGAGTGAGCAAATGGACTCCGTTTGATTTCAATCTTCGCGTGGAACCATAATAACATCAAATGGGACATGTTTGACTCAACAAAATGGTTCGGTTGTGCTTAACAAAGAAGGAAAACTCGTTTGTATGTTGTAGGCTCAATTGGAGGCCAATTTGGGTGCAATCCGAGAATATAAGGATTTGAGTGACCAAATGGACTGTGTTTGATTTCAATCCTCGCGTGCCACCATGATAATGTCAAATGGGACATGTTTGACTCAACAATCAAGTTCGGTTCTGCTTAACAAAGAAGGAAAACTCGTTTGTACGTTGTAGGCTCAATTGGAGGCCAATTTGGGTGCAATCCGATAATACAAGGATTTGAGTGACCAAATGGACTCCGCTTGGTTTCTAACTCGCGTGGCACCATAATAATGTCAAATGGGACATGTTTGACTCAACAAACAAGTTCTTTTGTGCTTAACGAAGAAGAAAAACTCGTTTGTACGTTGTAGGCTCAATTGGAGGCCAAGTTTGGTGCAATCCGAGAATACAAGGATTTGAGTGGCCAAATGGATTCCGTTTGATTTTAATCCTTGTGTGGCAGCATAATAACGTCAAATGGGACATATTTGACTCAACAAACAAGTTCGGTTGTGCTTAACGAAGAAGGAAAACTCGTTTGTACGTTGTAGGCTCAATTGGAGGCCAATTTGGGTGCAATCCGAGAATACAAGGATTTGAGTGACCAAATGGACTCCGCTTGGTTTCTAACTCACGTGGAACCATATTAACGTCAAATGGGACATGTTTGATGCAACAAAAAAGTTCGTTTGTGCTTAACAAAGAAGGAAAACTCCTTTGTACGTTGTAGGCTCAATTGGAGGCCAATTTGGGTGCAATCCGAGAATACAAGGATTTTAGTAACCAAATGGATTCCGTTTGATTTCAATCCTTGCGTGGCACCATAATAACATAAAATGGGACATATTTGACTCAACAAACAAGTTCGGTTGTGCTTAACGAAGAAGGAAAACTCGTTTGTAAGTTGTAGGCTCAATTGGAGGCCAATTTGGGTGCAATCCGAGTATACAAGGATTTTAGTGAGCAAATGGACTCCGTTTGATTTCAATCTTCGCGTGGAACCATAATAACATCAAATGGGACATGTTTGACTCAACAAAATGGTTCGGTTGTGCTTAACAAAGAAGGAAAACTCGTTTGTATGTTGTAGGCTCAATTGGAGGCCAATTTGGGTGCAATCCGAGAATATAAGGATTTGAGTGACCACATGGACTGCGTTTGATTTCAATCCTCGCGTGCCACCATGATAATGTCAAATGGGACATGTTTGACTCAACAATCAAGTTCGGTTCTGCTTAACAAAGAAGGAAAACTCGTTTGTACGTTGTAGGCTCAATTGGAGGCCAATTTGGGTGCAATCCGATAATACAAGGATTTGAGTGACCAAATGGACTCCGCTTGGTTTCTAACTCGCGTGGCACCATAATAATGTCAAATGGGACATGTTTGACTCAACAAACAAGTTCTTTTGTGCTTAACGAAGAAGGAAAACTCCTTTGTACGTTGTAGGCTCAATTGGAGGCCAATTTGGGTGCAATCCGAGAATACAAGGATTTTAGTGACCAAATGGATTCCGTTTGATTTCAATCCTTGCGTGGCACCATAATAACATCAAATGGGACATATTTGACTCAACAAACAAGTTCGGTTGTGCTTAACGAAGAAGGAAAACTCGTTTGTAAGTTGTAGGCTCAATTGGAGGCCAATTTGGGTGCAATCCGAGTATACAAGGATTTTAGTGAGCAAATGGACTCCGTTTGATTTCAATCTTCGTGAGGCACCATAATAACGTCAAATGGGACATATTTGACTCAACAAACAAGTTCGGTTGTGCTTAACGAAGAAGGAAAACTCGTTTGTACGTTGTAGGCTCAATTGGAGGCCAATTTGGGTGCAATCCGAGTATACAAGGATTTGAGTGAGCAAATGGACTCCGTTTGATTTCAATCTTCGTGTGGCACCATAATAACGTCAAATGGGACATTTTTGACTCAACAAAAAGGTTCGGTTGTGCTTAACAAAGAAGGAAAACTCGTTTGTATGTTGTAGGCTCAATTGGAGGCCAATTTGGGTGCAATCCGAGAATACAAGGATTTGAGTGACCAAATGGACTCCGTTTGATTTTAATCCTCGCATGCCACCATGATAATGTCAAATGGGACATGTTTGACTCAACAAACAAGTTCGGTTGTGCTTAACAAAAATGGAAAACTCGTTTGTACGTTGTAGGCTCAATTGGAGGCCAATTTGGGTGCAATCCGATAATACAAGGATTTGAGTGACCAAATGGACTCCGCTTAGTTTCTAACTCACGTGGCACCATAATAATGTCAAATGGGACATGTTTGACTCAACAAACAAGTTCGTTTGTGCTTAACGAAGAAGAAAAACTCGTTTGTACGTTGTAGGCCAAGTTTGGTGCAATCCGAGAATACAAGGATTTGAGTAACCAAATGGATTCCGTTTAATTTTAATCCTTGCGTGGCAACATAATAACGTCAAATGCGACATATTTGACTCAACAAACAAGTTCGGTTGTGCTTAACGAAGAAGGAAAACTCGTTTGTACGTTGTAGGCTCAATTGGAGGCCAATTTGGGTGCAATCTGAGAGTACAAGAATTTGAGTGACCAAATGGACTCCGCTTGGTTTCTAACTCACGTGGAACCATATTAACGTCAAATGGGACATGTTTGATGCAACAAACAAGTTCGTTTGTGCTTAACAAAGAAGGAAAACTCCTTTGTACGTTGTAGGCTCAATTGGAGGCCAATTTGGGTGCCATCCGAGAATACAAGGATTTGAGTGACCAAATGGATTCCGTTTTATTTCAATCCTTGCGTGGCACCATAATAACGTCAAATGGGACATATTTGACTCAACAAACAAGTTCGGTTGTGCTTAACGAAGAAGGAAAACTCGTTTGTACGTTGTAGGCTCAATTGGAGGCCAATTTGGGTGCAATCCGAGTATACAAGGATTTGAGTGAGCAAATGGACTCCGTTTGATTTCAATCGTCATGTGGCACCATAATAAAATCAAATGGGACATGTTTGACTCAACAAAAAGGTTCGGTTGTGCTTAACAAAGAAGGAAAACTCGTTTGTATGTTGTAGGCTCAATTAGAGGCCAATTTGGGTGCAATCCGAGAATACAAGGATTTGAGTGACCAAATGGACTCCGTTTGATTTTAATCCTCGCGTGCCACCATGATAACGTCAAATGGGACATGTTTGACTCAACAAAAAGGTTCGGTTGTGCTTAACAAAGAAGGAAAACTCGTTTGTATGTTGTAGGCTCAATTGGAGGCCAATTTGGGTGCAATCCGAGAATACAAGGATTTGAGTGACCAAATGGACTCCGTTTGATTTTAATCCTCGCGTGCCACCATGATAATGTCAAATGGGACATGTTTGACTCAACAAACAAGTTCGGTTGTGCTTAACAAAGATGGAAAACTCGTTTGTACGTTGTAGGCTCAATTGGAGGCCAATTTGGGTGCAATCCGATAATACAAGGATTTGAGTGACCAAATGGACTCCGCTTGGTTTCTAACTCGTGTGGCACCATAATAATGTCAAATGGGACATGTTTGACTCACGAAACAAGTTCTTTTGTGCTTAACGAAGAAGAAAAACTCGTGTGTACGTTGTAGTCCAAGTTTGGTGCAATCCGAGAATACAAGGATTTGAGTGACCAAATGGATTCCGTTTAATTTTAATCCTTGCGTGGCAACATAATAACGTCAAATGGGACATATTTGACTCAACAAACAAGTTCGGTTGTGCTTAACGAAGAAGGAAAACTCGTTTGTACGTTGTAGGCTCAATTGGAGGCCAATTTGGGTGCAATCTGAGAATACAAGGATTTGAGTGACCAAATGGACTCCGCTTGGTTTCTAACTCATGTGGAACCATATTAACATCAAATGGGACATTTTTGATGCAACAAACAAGTTTGTTTGTGCTTAACAAAGAAGGAAAACTCGTTTGTACGTTGTAGGCTCAATTGGAGGCCAATTTGGGTGCAATCCGAGAATACAAGGATTTTAGTGAGCAAATGGATTCCGTTTGATTTCAATCCTTGCGTGGTACCATAATAACATAAAATGGGACATATTTGACTCAACAAACAAGTTTGGTTGTGCTTAACGAAGAAGGAAAACTCGTTTGTAAGTTGTAGGCCCAATTGGAGGCCAATGTGGGTGCAATCCGAGTATACAAGGATTTGAGTGAGCAAATGGACTCCGTTTGATTTCAATCTTCGCGTGGAACCATAATAACATCAAATGGGACATGTTTGACTCAACAAAATGGTTCGGTTGTGCTTAACAAAGAAGGAAAACTCGTTTGTATGTTGTAGGCTCAATTAGAGGCCAATTTGGGTGCAATCCGAGAATATAAGGATTTGAGTGACCAAATGGACTGCGTTTGATTTCAATCCTCGCGTGCCACCATGATAATGTCAAATGGGACATGTTTGACTCAACAATCAAGTTCGGTTCTGCTTAACAAAGAAGGAAAACTCGTTTGTACGTTGTAGGCTCAATTGGAGGCCAATTTGGGTGCAATCCGATAATACAAGGATTTGAGTGACCAAATGGACTCCGCTTGGTTTCTAACTCGCGTGGCACCATAATAATGTCAAATGGGACATGTTTGACTCAACAAACAAGTTCTTTTGTGCTTAACGAAGAAGAAAAACTCGTTTGTACGTTGTAGGCTCAATTGGAGGCCAAGTTTGGTGCAATCCGAGAATACAAGGATTTGAGTGACCAAATGGATTCCGTTTGATTTTAATCCTTGCGTGGCAGCATAATAACGTCAAATGGGACATATTTGACTCAACAAACAAGTTCGGTTGTGCTTAACGAAGAAGGAAAACTCGTTTGTACGTTGTAGGCTCAATTGGAGGCCAATTTGGGTGCAATCCGAGAATACAAGGATTTGAGTGACCAAATGGACTCCGCTTGGTCTCTAACTCACGTGGAACCATATTAACGTCAAATGGGACATGTTTGATGCAACAAAAAAGTTCGTTTGTGCTTAACAAAGAAGGAAAACTCCTTTGTACGTTGTAGGCTCAATTGGAGGCCAATTTGGGTGCAATCCGAGAATACAAGGATTTTAGTGACCAAATGGATTCCGTTTGATTTCAATCCTTGCGTGGCACCATAATAACATCAAATGGGACATATTTGACTCAACAAACAAGTTCGGTTGTGCTTAACGAAGAAGGAAAACTCGTTTGTAAGTTGTAGGCTCAATTGGAGGCCAATTTGGGTGCAATCCGAGTATACAAGGATTTTAGTGAGTAAATGGACTCCGTTTGATTTCAATCTTCGTGAGGCACCATAATAACGTCAAATGGGACATATTTGACTCAACAAACAAGTTCGGTTGTGCTTAACGAAGAAGGAAAACTCGTTTGTACGTTGTAGGCTCAATTGGAGGCCAATTTGGGTGCAATCCGGGTATACAAGGATTTGAGTGAGCAAATGGACTCCGTTTGATTTCAATCTTCGTGTGGCACCATAATAACATCAAATGGGACATGTTTGACTCAACAAAAAGGTTCGGTTGTGCTTAACAAAGAAGGAAAACTCGTTTGTATGTTGTAGGCTCAATTGGAGGCCAATTTGGGTGCAATCCGAGAATACAAGGATTTGAGTGACCAAATGGACTCCGCTTGGTTTCTAACTCACGTGGAACCATATTAACGTAAAATGGGACATGTTTGACTCAAAAAACAAGTTCGGTTATGGTTAACGAAGAAGGAAAACCCGTTTGTACGTTGTAGGCTCATTTGGAGGCCAATTTGGGTGCAATCCGAGTATACAAGGATTTGAGTGAGCAAATGGACTCCGTTTGATTTCAATCTTCGTGTGGCAGCATAATAACGTCAAATGGGACATGTTTGACTAAACAAAAAGGTTCGGTTGGGCTTAACAAAGAAGGAAAACTCGTTTTTATGTTGTAGGCTCAATTGGAGGCCAATTTGGGTGCAATCCGAGAATACAAGGATTTGAGTGACCAAATAGACTCCGTTTGATTTCAATCCTCGCGTGCCACCATGATAACGTCAAATGGGACATGTTTGACTCAAAAAACAAGTTCGGTTGTGCTTAACAAAGAAGGAAAACTCGTTTGTACGTTGTAGGCTCAATTGGAGGCTCAAATTGGAGGCTCAAATAAGAATAACCTATGGGTTCATTGGACTAAAAAGTATCTGATTAGGGGCAAGGACTTCTGGATCATGGACATCCCTCAAGACTCCTCATGGTGTTGGAGAAATATTCTAAAGTGCAGGAAGCAGGCTAGCAATCTGATCACCTATGCTATAGGTAATGGTAGAGATACTTCATTGTGGAAGGATCCATGGCATCCTAAGGGCATCTTGATGGATCTCTTTCCTCCCCAGTTAATGTATAGCTCCATCCTTAACAAAACAGCCACGGTTAGTGCTCTGATCAGAGAAGGGCAATGGGCTGTGAGGCAGAATGACAGGAGTCACATTGCAGATATTTTTGCAGACCTCAATTCAGTGGAATTTGATTGTAATTTCAAGGATGAGATTGTCTGGAAAGGAGGCACAGCGGGTGATTTCTCCAGCAAGAGTGCCTATCACTCCATTCGCAGCAAGTCCTCAATTGCCCCCTGGACAAATCTTGTTTGGTTCAAAGGGAGAATTCCTAGACACAGCTTCATAGGTTGGCTTGTAATGAACAGAAGACTGAAAACCCAGGACAAGCTCAAGAAATGGAAGCTGATCCCTTCATCCCTTTGCCGTCTGTGTCACATAGAAACAGAGAATGAAGGACACTTATTCTTCAGCTGCTTATATTCCAGACAGGTATGGAAGCATATGCTTCATCTCATGGGGTATAGACATCAATCTCGTAGCTGGGCAGAAGAGATTAGATGGTGCAATCATCGCTTTGCAGGATCTGATCCAAGATCTATTGCAAGCAAGCTGATCCTAAATGCTTCTATATATCACCTATGGCTGGAACGAAACAGAAGGCTGTTCGAAAATCAGCAGGTTGATGCAGCCACTCTAACGTCCAGAATTGTCGCTGACGTTACACTCAGAATCACTGTCCTAAACCCAGAAGTACAGGATACTCCCAGAGCAAGAAATTTCTTCAACAGATGGAATGTGGACATCAAGTACATACACAAGATCAGCACATATCACACCTGGAACAGGCCTGATCCAGGATGGATAACAGTCAATACGGATGGCTCTTTGACATCTCAACGAGGAGGATATGGGGCAGTGGTCAGGGACCATTCAGGTACGGTGTTAGCAGCTGGCTCGGGGTCACAAAGGAACCAGTCTGTGCTGCTGCATGAGCTGCAAGGGGCTGAAATGGGACTGCACCTCGCTGCTCAGACTCCTTACAGAAAGCTGAATCTTTGTCTTGATTCAGCCAATGCAGTCCATTTTATCAAAACAACCAAGGCCCCTCCTTGGGAGACCATGCACACTCTGAGACGGATAAAAGAGCAGCTGAAGGCTTTCGAAGAATGCAAGATCATGCATGTTATGCGGGAGACTAATAAGGTAGCGGACAAGCTGGCAAGCATGATGCCAAGTGCGGCTTTCATAGAAGTAACTCCTAGCTCGTTTGCGGAAGACATAAAAAAAATTTTATTTGACGACGCTAGTGGTAGGAAATATTTGAGATTGTAATGTTCTTTTAATTCTTTTTTCGGTGGTCTGGGGAGCCCATTTATACCCCACGCTTGCTTTTCAAAAAAAAAAAAAGGCTCAATTGGAGGCCAATTTGGGTGCAATCCGATAATACAAGGATTTGAGTGACCAAATGGACTCCGCTTGGTTTCTAACTCGCGTGGCACCATAATAACGTCAAATGGGACATGTTTGACTCAACAAACAAGTTCGTTTGTGCTTAACGAAGAAGGAAAACTCGTTTGTACATTGTAGGCTCAATTGGAGGCCAATTTGGGTGCAATCCGAGTATACAAGGATTTGAGTGAGCAAATGGACTCCGTTTGATTTCAATCTTCGTGTGGCACCATAATAACATCAAATGGGACATGTTTGACTCAACAAAAAGGTTCGGTTCTGCTCAACGAAGAAGGAAAACTCGTTTGTATGTTGTAGGCTCAATTGGAGGCCAATTTGGGTGCAATCTGAGAATACAAGGATTTGAGTGACCAAATGGACTCCGCTTGGTTTCTAACTCATGTGGAACCATATTAACATCAAATGGGACATGTTTGATGCAACAAACAAGTTCGTTTATGCTTAACAAAGAAGGAAAACTCGTTTGTACGTTGTAGGCTCAATTGGAGGCCAATTTGGGTGCAATCCGAGAATACAAGGATTTTAGTGAGCAAATGGATTCCGTTTGATTTCAATCCTTGCGTGGTACCATAATAACATAAAATGGGACATATTTGACTCAACAAACAAGTTTGGTTATGCTTAACGAAGAAGGAAAACTCGTTTGTAAGTTGTAGGCCCAATTGGAGGCCAATGTGGGTGCAATCCGAGTATACAAGGATTTGAGTGAGCAAATGGACTCCGTTTGATTTCAATCTTCGCGTGGAACCATAATAACATCAAATGGGACATGTTTGACTCAACAAAATGGTTCGGTTGTGCTTAACAAAGAAGGAAAACTCGTTTGTATGTTGTAGGCTCAATTGGAGGCCAATTTGGGTGCAATCCGAGAATATAAGGATTTGAGTGACCAAATGGACTGTGTTTGATTTCAATCCTCGCGTGCCACCATGATAATGTCAAATGGGACATGTTTGACTCAACAATCAAGTTCGGTTCTGCTTAACAAAGAAGGAAAACTCGTTTGTACGTTGTAGGCTCAATTGGAGGCCAATTTGGGTGCAATCCGATAATACAAGGATTTGAGTGACCAAATGGACTCCGCTTGGTCTCTAACTCGCGTGGCACCATAATAATGTCAAATGGGACATGTTTGACTCAACAAACAAGTTCTTTTGTGCTTAACGAAGAAGAAAAACTCGTTTGTACGTTGTAGGCTCAATTGGAGGCCAAGTTTGGTGCAATCCGAGAATACAAGGATTTGAGTGGCCAAATGGATTCCGTTTGATTTTAATCCTTGCGTGGCAGCATAATAACGTCAAATGGGACATATTTGACTCAACAAACAAGTTCGGTTGTGCTTAACGAAGAAGGAAAACTCGTTTGTACGTTGTAGACTCAATTGGAGGCCAATTTGGGTGCAATCCGAGAATACAAGGATTTGAGTGACCAAATGGACTCCGCTTGGTTTCTAACTCACGTGGAACCATATTAACGTCAAATGGGACATGTTTGATGCAACAAAAAAGTTCGTTTGTGCTTAACAAAGAAGGAAAACTCCTTTGTACGTTGTAGGCTCAATTGGAGGCCAATTTGGGTGCAATCCGAGAATACAAGGATTTTAGTAACCAAATGGATTCCGTTTGATTTCAATCCTTGCGTGGCACCATAATAACATAAAATGGGACATATTTGACTCAACAAACAAGTTCGGTTGTGCTTAACGAAGAAGGAAAACTCGTTTGTAAGTTGTAGGCTCAATTGGAGGCCAATTTGGGTGCAATCCGAGTATACAAGGATTTTAGTGAGCAAATGGACTCCGTTTGATTTCAATCTTCGCGTGGAACCATAATAACATCAAATGGGACATGTTTGACTCAACAAAATGGTTCGGTTGTGCTTAACAAAGAAGGAAAACTCGTTTGTATGTTGTAGGCTCAATTGGAGGCCAATTTGGGTGCAATCCGAGAATATAAGGATTTGAGTGACCACATGGACTGCGTTTGATTTCAATCCTCGCGTGCCACCATGATAATGTCAAATGGGACATGTTTGACTCAACAATCAAGTTCGGTTCTGCTTAACAAAGAAGGAAAACTCGTTTGTACGTTGTAGGCTCAATTGGAGGCCAATTTGGGTGCAATCCGATAATACAAGGATTTGAGTGACCAAATGGACTCCGCTTGGTTTCTAACTCGCGTGGCACCATAATAATGTCAAATGGGACATGTTTGACTCAACAAACAAGTTCTTTTGTGCTTAACGAAGAAGAAAAACTCGTTTGTACGTTGTAGGCTCAATTGGAGGCCAAGTTTGGTGCAATCCGAGAATACAAGGATTTGAGTGGCCAAATGGATTCCGTTTGATTTTAATCCTTGCGTGGCAGCATAATAACGTCAAATGGGACATATTTGACTCAACAAACAAGTTCGGTTGTGCTTAACGAAGAAGGAAAACTCGTTTGTACGTTGTAGGCTCAATTGGAGGCCAATTTGGGTGCAATCCGAGAATACAAGGATTTGAGTGACCAAATGGACTCCGCTTGGTTTCTAACTCACGTGGAACCATATTAACGTCAAATGGGACATGTTTGATGCAACAAAAAAGTTCGTTTGTGCTTAACAAAGAAGGAAAACTCCTTTGTACGTTGTAGGCTCAATTGGAGGCCAATTTGGGTGCAATCCGAGAATACAAGGATTTTAGTGACCAAATGGATTCCGTTTGATTTCAATCCTTGCGTGGCACCATAATAACATAAAATGGGACATATTTGACTCAACAAACAAGTTCGGTTGTGCTTAACGAAGAAGGAAAACTCGTTTGTAAGTTGTAGGCTCAATTGGAGGCCAATTTGGGTGCAATCCGAGTATACAAGGATTTTAGTGAGCAAATGGACTCCGTTTGATTTCAATCTTCGTGAGGCACCATAATAACGTCAACTGGGACGTATTTGACTCAACAAACAAGTTCGGTTGTGCTTAACGAAGAAGGAAAACTCGTTTGTACGTTGTAGGCTCAATTGGAGGCCAATTTGGGTGCAATCCGAGTATACAAGGATTTGAGTGAGCAAATGGACTCCGTTTGATTTCAATCTTCGTGTGGCACCATAATAACATCAAATGGGACATGTTTGACTCAACAAAAAGGTTCGGTTGTGCTTAACAAAGAAGGAAAACTCGTTTGTATGTTGTAGGCTCAATTGGAGGCCAATTTGGGTGCAATCCGAGAATACAAGGTTTTGAGTGACCAAATGCACTTTGTTTGATTTCAATCCTTGCGTGCCACCATAATAACGTCAAATGGGACATGTTTGACTCAACAAACAAGTTCGGTTGTGCTTAACAAAGAAGGAAAACTCGTTTGTACGTTGTAGGCTCAATTGGAGGCCAATTTGGGTGCAATCCGAGAATACAAGGATTTGAGTGACCAAATGGACTCCGCTTGGTTTCTAACTCACGTGGAACCATATTAACGTCAAATGGGACATGTTTGACTCAAAAAACAAGTTCGGTTATGTTTAACGAAGAAGGAAAACCCGTTTGTACGTTGTAGGCTCAATTGGAGGCCAATTTGGGTGCAATCCGAGTATACAAGAATTTGAGTGAGCAAATGGACTCCGTTTGATTTCAATCTTCGTGTGGCACCATAATAACGTCAAATGGGACGTTTTTGACTCAACAAAAAGGTTCGGTTATGCTTAACAAAGAAGGAAAACTCGTTTGTATGTTGTAGGCTCAATTGGAGGCCAATTTGGGTGCAATCCGAGAATACAAGGATTTGAGTGACCAAATGGACTCCGTTTGATTTTAATCCTCGCATGCCACCATGATAATGTCAAATGGGACATGTTTGACTCAACAAACAAGTTCGGTTGTGCTTAACAAAAATGGAAAACTCGTTTGTACGTTGTAGGCTCAATTGGAGGCCAATTTGGGTGCAATCCGATAATACAAGGATTTGAGTGACCAAATGGACTCCGCTTAGTTTCTAACTCGCGTGGCACCATAATAATGTCAAATGGGACATGTTTGACTCAACAAACAAGTTCGTTTGTGCTTAACGAAGAAGAAAAACTCGTTTGTACGTTGTAGGCCAAGTTTGGTGCAATCCGAGAATACAAGGATTTGAGTAACCAAATGGATTCCGTTTAATTTTAATCCTTGCGTGGCAACATAATAACGTCAAATGCGACATATTTGACTCAACAAACAAGTTCGGTTGTGCTTAACGAAGAAGGAAAACTCGTTTGTACGTTGTAGGCTCAATTGGAGGCCAATTTGGGTGCAATCTGAGAGTACAAGGATTTGAGTGACCAAATGGACTCCGCTTGGTTTCTAACTCACGTGGAACAATATTAACGTCAAATGGGACATGTTTTATTCAACAAACAAGTTCGTTTGTGCTTAACAAATAAGGAAAACTCGTTTGTACGTTGTAGGCTCAATTGGAGGCCAATTTGGGTGCCATCCGAGAATACAAGGATTTGAGTGACCAAATGGATTCCGTTTTATTTCAATCCTTGCGTGGCACCATAATAACGTCAAATGGGACATATTTGACTCAACAAACAAGTTCGGTTGTGCTTAACGAAGAAGGAAAACTCGTTTGTACGTTGTAGGCTCAATTGGAGGCCAATTTGGGTGCAATCCGAGTATACAAGGATTTGAGTGAGCAAATGGACTCCGTTTGATTTCAATCGTCATGTGGCACCATAATAACATCAAATGGGACATGTTTGACTCAACAAAAAGGTTCGGTTGTGCTTAACAAAGAAGGAAAACTCGTTTGTACGTTGTAGGCTCAATTGGAGGCCAATTTGGGTGCAATTCGAGAATACAAGGATTTGAATGACCAAATGGACTCCGCTTGGTTTCTAACTCACGTGGAACCATATTAACGTCAAATGGGACATGTTTGAATCAACAAAAAAGTTCGGTTATGGTTAACGAATAAGGAAAACTCGTTTGTACGTTGTAGGCTCAATTGGAGGCCAATCTGGGTGCAATCCGAGTATACAAGGATTTGAGTGAGCAAATGGACTCCGTTTGATTTCAATCTTCGTGTGGCACCATAATAACGTCAAATGGGACATGTTTGACTCAACAAAAAGGTTCGGTTGTGCTTAACAAAGAAGGAAAACTCGTTTGTATGTTGTAGGCTCAATTGGAGGCCAATTTGGGTGCAATCCGAGAATACAAGGATTTGAGTGACCAAATGGACTCCGTTTGATTTTAATCCTCGCGTGCCACCATGATAATGTCAAATGGGACATGTTTGACTCAACAAACAAGTTCGGTTGTGCTTAACAAAGATGGAAAACTCGTTTGTACGTTGTAGGCTCAATTGGAGGCCAATTTGGGTGCAATCCGATAATACAAGGATTTGAGTGACCAAATGGACTCCGCTTGGTTTCTAACTCGTGTGGCACCATAATAATGTCAAATGGGACATGTTTGACTCACGAAACAAGTTCGTTTGTGCTTAACGAAGAAGAAAAACTCGTTTGTACGTTGTAGTCCAAGTTTGGTGCAATCCGAGAATACAAGGATTTGAGTGACCAAATGGATTCCGTTTAATTTTAATCCTTGCGTGGCAACATAATAACGTCAAATGGGACATATTTGACTAAACAAACAAGTTCGGTTGTGCTTAACGAAGAAGGAAAACTCGTTTGTACGTTGTAGGCTCAATTGGAGGCCAATTTGGGTGCAATCTGAGAATACAAGGATTTGAGTGACCAAATGGACTCCGCTTGGTTTCTAACTCATGTGGAACCATATTAACATCAAATGGGACGTTTTTGATGCAACAAACAAGTTCGTTTGTGCTTAACAAAGAAGGAAAACTCGTTTGTACGTTGTAGGCTCAATTGGAGGCCAATTTGGGTGCAATCCGAGAATACAAGGATTTTAGTGAGCAAATGGATTCCGTTTGATTTCAATCCTTGTGTGGTACCATAATAACATAAAATGGGACATATTTGACTCAACAAACAAGTTTGGTTGTGCTTAACGAAGAAGGAAAACTCGTTTGTAAGTTGTAGGCCCAATTGGAGGCCAATGTGGGTGCAATCCGAGTATACAAGGATTTGAGTGAGCAAATGGACTCCGTTTGATTTCAATCTTCGCGTGGAACCATAATAACATCAAATGGGACATGTTTGACTCAACAAAATGGTTCGGTTGTGCTTAACAAAGAAGGAAAACTCGTTTGTATGTTGTAGGCTCAATTAGAGGCCAATTTGGGTGCAATCCGAGAATATAAGGATTTGAGTGACCAAATGGACTGCGTTTGATTTCAATCCTCGCGTGCCACCATGATAATGTCAAATGGGACATGTTTGACTCAACAATCAAGTTCGGTTCTGCTTAACAAAGAAGGAAAACTCGTTTGTACGTTGTAGGCTCAATTGGAGGCCAATTTGGGTGCAATCCGATAATACAAGGATTTGAGTGACCAAATGGACTCCGCTTGGTTTCTAACTCGCGTGGCACCATAATAATGTCAAATGGGAGATGTTTGACTCAACAAACAAGTTTTTTTGTGCTTAACGAAGAAGAAAAACTCGTTTGTACGTTGTAGGCTCAATTGGAGGCCAAGTTTGGTGCAATCCGAGAATACAAGGATTTGAGTGGCCAAATGGATTCCGTTTGATTTTAATCCTTGCGTGGCAGCATAATAACGTCAAATGGGACATATTTGACTCAACAAACAAGTTCGGTTGTGCTTAACGAAGAAGGAAAACTCGTTTGTACGTTGTAGGCTCAATTGGAGGCCAATTTGGGTGCAATCCGAGAATACAAGGATTTGAGTGACCAAATGGACTCCGCTTGGTTTCTAACTCACGTGGAACCATATTAACGTCAAATGGGACATGTTTGATGCAACAAAAAAGTTCGTTTGTGCTTAACAAAGAAGGAAAACTCCTTTGTACGTTGTAGGCTCAATTGGAGGCCAATTTGGGTGCAATCCGAGAATACAAGGATTTTAGTGACCAAATGGATTCCGTTTGATTTCAATCCTTGCGTGGCACCATAATAACATCAAATGGGACATATTTGACTCAACAAACAAGTTCGGTTGTGCTTAACGAAGAAGGAAAACTCGTTTGTAAGTTGTAGGCTCAATTGGAGGCCAATTTGGGTGCAATCCGAGTATACAAGGATTTTAGTGAGCAAATGGACTCCGTTTGATTTCAATCTTCGTGAGGCACCATAATAACGTCAAATGGGACATATTTTACTCAACAAACAAGTTCGGTTGTGCTTAACGAAGAAGGAAAACTCGTTTGTACGTTGTAGGCTCAATTGGAGGCCAATTTGGGTGCAATCCGAGTATACAAGGATTTGAGTGAGCAAATGGACTCCGTTTGATTTAAATCTTCGTGTGGCACCATAATAACATCAAATGGGACATGTTTGACTCAACAAAAAGGTTCGCTTGTGCTTAACAAAGAAGGAAAACTCGTTTGTATGTTGTAGGCTCAATTGGAGGCCAATTTGGGTGCAATCCGAGAATACAAGGTTTTGAGTGACCAAATGCACTTTGTTTGATTTCAATCCTCGCGTGCCACCATAATAACGTCAAATGGGACATGTTTGACTCAACAAACAAGTTCGGTTGTGCTTAACAAAGAAGGAAAACTCGTTTGTACGTTGTAGGCTCAATTGGAGGCCAATTTGGGTGCAATCCGAGAATACAAGGATTTGAGTGACCAAATGGACTCCGCTTGGTTTCTAACTCACGTGGAACCATATTAACGTCAAATGGGACATGTTTGACTCAAAAAACAAGTTCGGTTATGGTTAACGAAGAAGGAAAACCCGTTTGTACGTTGTAGGCTCAATTGGAGGCCAATTTGGGTGCAATCCGAGTATACAAGGATTTGAGTGAGCAAATGGACTCCGTTTGATTTCAATCTTCGTGTGGCACCATAATAACGTCAAATGGGACATGTTTGACTAAACAAAAAGGTTCGCTTGTGCTTAACAAAGAAGGAAAACTCGTTTGTATGTTGTAGGCTCAATTGGAGGCCAATTTGGGTGCAATCCGAGAATACAAGGATTTGAGTGACCAAATGGACTTTTTTTGAGTTCAATCCTAGAGTGCCACCATAATAACGTCAAATGGGACATGTTTGACTCAACAAACAAGTTCAGTTGTGCTTAACAAAGAAGGAAAACTCGTTTGTACGTTGTAGGCTCAATTGGAGGCCAATTTGGGTGCATTCCGAGAATACAAGGATTTGAGTGACCAAATGGACTCCGCTTGGTTTCTAACTCACGTGGAACCATATTAACGTCAAATGGGACATGTTTGACTCAACAAACAAGTTCGGTTATGGTTAACGAAGAAGGAAAACTCGTTTGTACGTTGTAGGCTCAATTGGAGGCCAATTTGGGTGCAATCCGAGTATACAAGGATTTGAGTGAGCAAATGGACTCCGTTTGATTACAATCTTCGTGTGGCACCATAATAACGTCAAATGGGACATGTTTGACTCAACAAAAAAGTTTCAGTTGTGCTTAACAAAGAAGGAAAACTCGTTTTTATGTTGTAGGCTCAATTGGAGGCCAATTTGGGTGCAATCCGAGAATACAAGGATTTGAGTGACCAAATGGACTCCGTTTGATTTTAATCCTCGTGTGCCACCATGATAATGTCAAATGGGACATGTTTGACTCAACAAACAAGTTCGGTTGTGCTTAACAAAGATGGAAAACTCGTTTGTACGTTGTAGGCTCAATTGGAGGCCAATTTGGGTGCAATCCGATAATACAAGGATTTGAGTGACCAAATGGACTCCGCTTGGTTTCTAACTCGCGTGGCACCATAATAATGTCAAATGGGACATGTTTGACTCAACTAACAAGTTCGTTTGTGCTTAACGAAGAAGAAAAACTCGTTTGTACGTTGTAGGCTCAATTGGAGGCCAAGTTTGGTGCAATCCGAGAATACAAGGATTTGAGTTACCAAATGGATTCCGTTTGATTTTAATCCTTGCGCGGCACCATAATAACGTCAAATGGGACATATTTGACTCAACAAACAAGTTCGGTTGTGCTTAACGAAGAAGGAAAACTCGTTTGTACGTTGTTGGCTCAATTGGAGGCCAATTTGGGTGCAATCCGAGAATACAAGGATTTTAGTGACCAAATGGAGTCCGCTTGGTTTCTAACTCACGTGGAACCATATTTACGTCAAATGGGACATGTATGATGCAACAAACAAGTTCGTTTGTGCTTAACAAAGAAGGAAAACTCGTTTGTACTTTGTAGGCTCAATTGGAGGCCAATTTGGGTGCAATCCGAGAATACAAGGATTTTAGTTACCAAATGGATTCCGTTTGATTTCAATCCTTGCGTGGCACCATAATAACGTAAAATAGGACATATTTGACTCAACAAACAAGTTCGGTTGTGCTTAACGTAGAAGGAAAACTCGTTTGTAAGTTGTAGGCCCAATTGGAGGCCAATTTGGGTGCAATCCGAGTATACAAGGATTTGAGTGAGCAAATGGACTCCGTTTGATTTCAATCTTCGTGTGGCACCATAATAACATCAAATGGGACATGTTTGACTCAACAAAAAGGTTCGGTTGTGCTTAACAAAGAAGAAAAACTCGTTTGTATGTTGTAGGCTCAATTGGAGGCCAATTTGGGTGCAATCCGAGAATACAAGGATTTGAGTGACCAAATGGACTTTGTTTGATTTCAATCCTCGCGTGAAACCATAATAATGTAAAATGGGACATGTTTGACTCAACAAACAATTTCGGTTGTGCTTAACAAAGAAGGAAAACTCGTTTGTACGTTGTAGGCTCATTTGGAGGCCAATTTGGGTGCAATTCGAGAATTCAAGGATTTGAGTGACCAAATGGACTCTGATGCGGGTTTAACTAACCTAAATTAATATGTTAATTTTACCCACTTGTAATAACCGCAAGTGCACGGTGCCTAACTGGTAGACAACGGCAAGTACGGGTCGATCCCACGAAGAAGGTGGATGCAATTGAAATTTAGAAATTATCCAAACTAATTTAAATGGAAAATGGGGTTACAGCATTTTTAAAACTAAACTAAAAATAAATTAAAAATAAGAAAAATAAAAGATAGATGAGATGAATTTTTGTGGGCTTGGACTCACCAATGAGTTAGCAAAATTATTTAATCTAAATTACTGAATTTAAAAACGAGAAGCTTTAGGGATGAGAATCCTTGCTTACACCGAATATGTGATCGTTAAAATCCAATTCAACTTATATCATGTTTCTATCAAACATTAACAAATTATTTCAAGCAAATACGCTCTTACCAAGTATTAAGTGTCTTTTTAGAGCACACTTAATCAAAGTTTAAGCTTAAGATTTTTAGCACATGCTTTGAATATTAATAAAGGGTAATTCTAACTACCAAACATATCAAGTTTAATTTCCCGAACATGCAAGGTGAAAGCAATTTATCAAAATTCAGAAATAAATTGTAATTAATAATTAAGCACGCAATTCAGTAAAATAAATCAAAATAACTTATACAACCCATTTAGTTTGTCACAAACTCTATGTGGTGGTACTCAGCAGATCAGCAGGTGGTCCGAACACGAATCCCGAGACAAATGGTCTCAAAACGCTCTGTGGTGGTACAGAGCAGAACCGGGGGTGTGAATAGCCAAATAACTGAATTTGACCAATTCCCGCCTCTGCTACAGTACTCTGCGCTGCTCCTACTTCTTCTCCAGCGCGACAGCGGCTGTCTCACGGCCTGTTCTTCACTCCTCGCGACCGTCCTCGACCTCAAATCGATTCTAGAACCTGCAAAAGACGAGCAAAGGTGAGGAAACACCAATAAAACAGCAAAAACAGAGAGAGATAAGTGAGCGATGCTCCCCTGTTTTCGCTTCCTGTCGCAACGGTGGTGCGCCGCGGTGCGGCTCTGTTTGTGGTGGTTGTCCGGTGGTGGAGAGATGGTTTGGGGCCTGGACGAAGAGAGGACAGAGAGAGGGGAGGAAGACGGGCTGTGGCGAGGCAGAACAGAGTCGCGGTGCGACTCTGTTTCGCGGCGTGGTTGGTGGCTCTGTCGCGGCGATTCGTGCGGAGGTTGTGGTGGTGGGACTCGTGCGGAGGTGGTGGCGGTTGTGTGGACAGGGGAGAGGAGCAGAGACGGTGACGGAGTGAAAAGTTGACGTGAACAGGGGTGTGACACACCCCTGTTTCACGGTGGTGACGGTGGCGGTTGTGTTGTCTGGCGGTGGAGGTGGTGCTAGGGTGATGGTGGTGGAGAGGTGGTGATTGCTGAGTGAGTGGAGTGAGTGAAAGATGGATGAGTGGTGAGGGTGACCTTGTGAGAATCACCTTTGAGAGAGGAGCTCCTTTGAGTAAATCTCCATTGAGGAAGAGGTTTTGATTTCTAATTCTCTTCTTTTCCCTTCTCTTCCTCCCCCTCTCTCACCCTATTCTCTTCTATTTATAGAGAAAGATCAAAGGGTAGGATTGGGTTTTGGGTTTAGGTTTTGGGTTTAGGTTTGTGGATTAGGTTTTGGGTTTAGGTTATGAATTAGGTTTTGGGTTTAGGTTTTGAATTAGGTTTTGGGTTTAGGTTATGGATTAGGTTATGAATTAGGTTTCGGGTTTAGGTTTGTGACTGCTTTATACCACCGTTGGAATCGACTAATTGTCGTTCCTTAACTTGTCGCTTTAATGTGATTTCATCGTTTAAGCTCAAATTCCTACAAAGACATGAAAACGAAATAATTACTATACAATATAATAATCGAAACACTAACATGCATAAATTAAGGGATATATTATGTAATAATTATGTGAATATCAAATACCCCCAAACCTATATTTTGCTAGTCCTCGAGCAAAACAATAAAAAGAAAATTCTAATTCACTTTCGCAGGAATCATCGGTTGCACTTACCTTAAATGTGCAACAAGGCTTTAAACCCCTAGATTACCTCTAGTGGACGAGTTATAGTCTCGTGAGGGTTTCCAGAAATGTTACCCACAAACATTACTGACTCAATCAAAACTTGGTCAAACAGTGTTAATTTTAAAACTTCGAGAAATGCAAGAAACCAAGAAACCAACAGTGTCATTTTAGTGTATCAACAAATTTCCAAATAATTTAATATTCTCCACAAGTTAGAGACAAATTCACAATCATCCTCAACTCAATGTGTGTGTGTGGATGGCACTATCAACATAACTTTTCATTTCAGAGTAAAACAATGACAAAATCTCCTGTAGAAAGTTTGTTTTGACTTCAAACCTCTCATGTCGCTCACAATAAAACACTCAGAGATTTGGTATTTCACTCAGTTTATATGTGAGGAAAGAGTAAATAATGGAAAACAATCATCTCTCACATATAGTAATATGAAGAACGGATTTTTCAAGAATGGAATGAATATGATCTCATGGACAGGAATATCAATTACTTTTGGAAATGTTGAATCAAATACCATAGGTCTTGGTTATTAAATCTCCACATCTACAGAACCAACCTTTACCTAAGATCAACTAGGACTTTGTTGGGTTGTAATGGGGCTTGGGTAATGGTTAATAAGGAATGTCAAAGGATTCTAACAAAAATTTCTAGGAATGTATACACCCATTATACGAACAATTAGGGCTGTCAAGAATAAATCAATGTTGCGCACCATCAATTTTTTTCTTCATTCTCACATCTTTATCCTCATTCACATTCTTCTTTTGCTTTCTTTTCTTTCTTTCTTTTTCTTTCATTTTTTTTTTTTTTTTTCTTTCATAGAGGATTTATGAAATATCTCATATTTTGCTCTTTCATGCCCTTTTTACACCAAATATATTCATCCGTACACATTCCCATAAAAATTGGGTAAAGGTTAATGGGTTAACAAATAAAAGTTAATCTAAGGCTCAAAAGGCTACAAAAAAGGTTAATGTTATGGGTAAGTTAAAAGACTAGTTAATGGTCTAAAGAAAAAAAATGCCTAGATCATTTCCTAAGTTCGGGTCAGTATTATGACATCTCAATTGAATAAGCCAAGAAGTTCTAGTGTAATAATTCAATTTTGATGTCATTCCCAAAGCAATTGATCAGAAAAATGAGAATAATGAGATCGTCAACGAGATAATACGGACTCAAGAAAAATCAGAGTTTATGTATAACCCTCAGAAAAATAGAAAGGTTCAAAACTTTCAGGGTTAAGTCTCTACTATTATTCTAAGGTTTTCTAGTGCATATTTCACTCATCAACTTCAAGTTATGCTAATATGGCTCATGGTGCAAAGATAATCGAGTTGAAAAATCTTATGAACTAGATCTAACTTAAGGATCTTAATAAACTTTTAGTCTTTATCAATATACCAATATGTCAAGTTGGTTTGCATTTTCTTGAGCATAAAACATTTAAAATCCATTTTCTCAAAAGACCAAGTTGTCTTGAAAGAAAAGTTTTTTTTTTTTTTATATTAAGATAAGAAAATAAAATACAACGAAAAATTCACTTTTTTTTTTTTTTTTTTTTTTAAAGATAAGAAAATAAAATACTACAAAAAAAAATTCACCAAAAAAATTCACCGACTCATGAACCCTACCCCCAAACCTAATCCAAACATTGTCCTCAATGTTTAATAAAATAATTCTGACAAATGAATGAAGTAAGTACATGAGAGGAGGTTATAACAGTATTACCGCGGTGAAGATTTTACCAATTTTCAAGAAGTCATCCATCAATGAGGCTCATAAACATAAGAATCATGGAGTTTTCATTAGAAATCGATAAAATGCAGACTCGACACTAACAAAGAAAACTAAAAAGAAAAGGCAAGTTGGAAGTCAAAACTGTTACGGAGCTAACGAGTATGAGTGAAACACAACTAAATAGGGTACTCGAAAATCAATCCAGACTAACAGCAAAGACACACAACCAAAGCTAGGCTGCCTCCTAAGAGCGCTTGGTTTACCGTCATCAGCCCAACAAATATTCTTCCTAAAAAATGGTGTATCAAATAGTGGAGAGGAAGAACATGACAAACACTTAGTCCATGGTCGTATATCAACAACCTGAACAGTTGAGGATCAGTCCACCAAAATATAGCAATCACATGGGGCACCAAATACACTAGGACATTCCAAAAGTGACCAGTAGTCATACACAACAAATGATCCTTGTGTGCTCCAAAGAGGGAACATCCTATGTCTGGTTCCAAATCAGAAGATTGAATAATTTTCACAACAGGATGGTGAAAACTGAAATCCTCACTACAACACAAGGGATCAGTGAAAGTAGCCTTAGTAAATGGGAATGTGATGCAAGTAGATGAGACGATGGATATATCAGGTGGTATAGGCTCATCACATGAATCATATAGAGATACTAGTCTAGACAACTCATCACCTGAAAATGCATACCTGAGGGTGTCAGGTAATTGTTTAAGGTCAAGCTCAGGTGGCTCAACTGATGGGACTAGTTTTGACTCACTGAGTGGAAGAGGATTCACTTTAGACTTCCATTTATAACTAGGATCCACAATGGGGACTGAGTCAAGCAAATCATTGACTTCCCTAATGGAATCATCAACATCAAAGTTTAAACTAAATTGAGTCAAACAAGCCTCTAAATAGTCAAGAGGATACTCTAAAGAATGTTCACAGTTTGATTTTATGCGTGAGTCACTAGGAAGACATATGTCTAATGAGTCAACATGGGAAGGAGATGTCTGTAGTGTCTCAGAGTCTTCAGGTTCATCAATAAATAAGGCTTTATCAGCTTTCTTATGAGATGAGGATGCAACCTGTCTAGACAACTCAATGACGCCCATATTAGGCATTTCTACCTGATTGTCAACCAGTTTTCCACTCCTAAAGATAGTAATGAATTGGACATCTTCACTGTCTGACTCAGATGTACCACTAATTTCAAATTGACCATTTGGGTTGGAAATAGGTTGGCTAGGGAATATTTCTGACTCTATCTCAGGAAATGACTCAGCTATTTGACTCAAGTATTTCTCCTGTTCGCTCTATAAAAATTTTCATGATATCCTCTAACTCATTATCAGGAATGAAAGCTTGAGGAGTCTGAGGAGTGTCTAGAGGGCCTTCATGGTACTGACCATGAGCCCATGAGAAGTCAGGATGATAAGCTAGACCTGGGTTGTAATAATCTAAATATGGATCATAATCAGGTCGTCGCATGTCATAAAATGAATTGACTTGCTCGGAAAAATAGGCTGGATAATCCCTTGTGTTCATTTTTTTTTTTAAATTAAATTTTTTTTTTTTAAAATCACTAACTCTAAACAAAATATGCACAGAATCACATGCAATCAGCAACCAATAAATGCACAAGAAACATGCCTCCCTAAGCAATCAACGTTTTTGAGATCAATTATCTTTTTATCTTTGGGGGACAATTATTTCTTATGTAATCTTTATGAAACAGCAATGGGTGCTACAAGTTGATCCTAAGAGTGTACACTTTACACCGCAAAGTTCAAAATCAGTAGGCTAGAGTTTTGTTTCAAAGAAACCGGATTATTGCACAAGAGAAGGAGGTCACAATGGTCCAATTAAGTACTTCCTTGTGCTACCGCTCTGTAAGCCAATAGATGTGAGAACGATGTGATGTTAAATGCACACTTGAGGCTTGTGTTCCTAACAAAAAACTGTTGGTTACACCAATTCTTCTTGTGGATCGTAACTTACTTATGACTCGGCGTACCGGGTAAATTACCCTTGTGGCAGTGGCCTCTCGGAGTTCATTGAATGATTAAACCCATCGTCACTTTTAGCTTGGGTCAACACAAAAATTATTGGATTCACCTTGGTCTTTGTTGTCCTATGAACACCGTACCTAAAAGATGACTCTATCTAACTTGCTAATTGATTTTAATTATGTTTGTCTATTGGTTGCACACAGCTGGAGTGATGAGGTGGGGATATCAAGTCCCACCAGTTTCTATTTAGAAGCTGGGTCTGCTTATTATGAATTACTAAAGTTTAGCATCCACAATTACAGAAATTAAACAACCAATCACACAATTTCAAACAATTACACAAAGCACCCGGGTCGCTAATACATTGCGTGTGATAGAAATACTTACAGTGAGCGTATTCCAATCTGCACAAAAAGTTAGCACAATTCAAAAAAAAGTCCGACTTCTTTTTATCTGTTTCAATTAGCACACAAGCACATGCAAATAAATTTACTGGTCTTGGTCTTAGAAGTCGGATTTCTAAATCACAAGAAATTATTGGGTACAATTAAAATTGTTTCCCTAGAATTTCTTATGACTAAGAAAATTTTGGGATTTTTTTTTTTTTTTACTTAAACAAAATGAAAAACAGTAAAAATTTAAAAATTATTACACCACACACTCGTAAAACGAGGTGAAAATAAAATTAAAACTCTCCTCACAAAATAAAAATTTGCTTGATGTTTTGCAGGATCGTCCAATTTTCTCGAGTAGCGTGTAATCTGCAAAATCAAACACGAAATGAGTGTAAAAAGAACAAAATAAAAATAAAAAAAAATTTGTTTTGTTTTTTTTTATTTTTAATTTTTAATTTTTAATTTTTAATTTTTTTTTTAAAATTTTTTTTTTAATTTTTTAATTTTAATTTTTGAATTTTTATGATTTTTTTTTTTATAATTAGTGAAAATAAATCTTAAATTCAATTACACCGCAACCTTCCCCGGCAACGGCGCCAAAAACTTGATGCGGGTTTAACTAACCTAAATTAATAGGTTAATTTTACCCACTTGTAATAACCGCAAGTGCACGGTGCCTAACTGGTAGACAACGGCAAGTACGGGTCGATCCCACGAAGAAGGTGGATGCAATTGAAATTTAGAAATTATCTAAACTAATTTAAATGGAAAATGGGGTTACAGCATTTTTAAAACTAAACTAAAAATAAATTAAAAATAAGAAAAATAAAAGATAGATGAGATGAATTTTTGTGGGCTTGGACTCACCAATGAGTTAGCAAAATTATTTAATCTAAATTACTGAATTTAAAAACGAGAAGCTTTAGGGATGAGAATCCCTTGCTTACACCGAATATGTGATCGTTAAAATCCAATTCAACTTATATCATGTTTCTATCAAACATTAACAAATTATTTCAAGCAAATACGCTCTTACCAAGTATTAAGTGTCTTTTTAGGGCACACTTAATCAAAGTTTAAGCTTAAGATTTTTAGCACATGTTTTGAATATTAATAAAGGGTAATTCTAACTACCAAACATATCAAGTTTAATTTCTCGAACATGCAAGGTGAAAGCAATTTATCAAAATTCAGAAATAAATTGTAATTAATAATTAAGCACGCAATTCAGTAAAATAAATCAAAATAACTTATACAACCCATTTAGTTTGTCACAAACTCTATGTGGTGGTACTCAGCAGATCAGCAGGTGGTCTGAACACGAATCCCGAGACAAATGGTCTCAAAACGCTCTGTGGTGGTACAGAGCAGAACCGGGGGTGTGAATAGCCAAATAACTAAATTTGACCAATTCCCGCCTCTGCTACAGTACTCTGCGCTGCTCCGCCTTCTTCTCCAGCGCGACAGTGGCTGTCTCGCGGCCTGTTCTTCACTCCTCGCGACCGTCCTCAACCTCAAATCGATTCTAGAACCTGCAAAAGACGAGCAAAGGTGAGGAAACACCAATAAAACAGCAAAAACAGAGAGAGATAAGTGAGCGATGCTCCCCTGTTTTCGCTTCCTGTCGCGACGGTGGTGCGCCGCGGTGCGGCTCTGTTTGTGGTGGTTGTCCGGTGGTGGAGAGATGGTTTGGGGCCTGGACGAAGAGAGGACAGAGAGAGGGGAGGAAGACGGGCTGTGGCGAGTTCGCGGCGTGGTTGGTGGCTCTGTCGCGGCTATTCGTGCAGAGGTTGTGGTGGTGGGACTCGTGCGGAGGTGGTGGCGGTTGTGTGGACAGGGGAGAGGAGCAGAGACGGTGACGGAGTGAAAAGTTGACGTGAACAGGGGTGTGACACACCCCTGTTTCACGGTGGTGACGGTGGCGGTTGTGTTGTCTGGCGGTGGAGGTGGTGCTAGGGTGATGGTGGTGGAGAGGTGGTGATTGCTGAGTGAGTGGAGTGAGTGAAAGATGGATGAGTGGTGAGGGTGACCTTGTGAGAATCACCTTTGAGAGAGGAGCCCCTTTGAGGAAATCTCCATTGAGGAAGAGGTTTTGATTTCTAATTCTCTTCTTTTCCCTTCTCTTCCTCCCCCTCTCTCACCCTATTCTCTTCAATTTATAGAGAAAGATCAAAGGGTAGGATTGGGTTTTGGGTTTAGGTTTTGGGTTTAGGTTTGTGGATTAGGTTTTGGGTTTAGGTTATGAATTAGGTTTTGGGTTTAGGTTTTGAATTAGGTTTTGGGTTTAGGTTATGGATTAGGTTATGAATTAGGTTTCGGGTTTAGGTTTGTGACTGCTTTATACCACCGTTGGAATCGACTAATTGTCGTTCCTTAACTTGTCGCTTTAATGTGATTTCATCGTTTAAGCTCAAATTCCTACAAAGACATGAAAACGAAATAATTACTATACAATATAATAATCGAAACACTAACATGCATAAATTAAGGGATATATTATGTAATAATTATGTGAATATCAGACTCCGCTTGGTTTCTAACTCACGTGGAACCATACTAACGTCAAATGGGACATGTTTGAATCAACAAACAAGTTCGATTATGGTTAACGAATAACGAAAACTCGTTTGTACGTTGTAGGCTCAATTGGAGGCCAATCTGGGTGCAATCCGCGTATACAAGGATTTGAGTGAGCAAATGGACTCCGTTTGATTTCAATCTTCGTGTGGCACCATAATAACATCAAATGGGACATGTTTGACTCAACAAAAAGGTTCGGTTGTGCTTAACAAAGAAGGAAAACTCGTTTGTATGTTGTAGGCTCATTTGGAGGCCAATTTGGGTGCAATCCGAGAATACAAGGATTTGAGTGACCAAATGGACTCCGTTTGATTTCAATCCACGCGTGCCACCATGATAATGTCAAATGGGACATGTTTGACTCAACAAACAAGTTCGGTTGTGCTTAACAAAGATAGAAAACTCGTTTGTACGTTGTAGGCCCAATTGGAGGCCAATTTGGGTGCAATCCGATAATACAAGGATTTGAGTGACCAAATGGATTCCGCTTGGTTTCTAACTCGCGTTGCACCATAATAATGTCAAATGGGACTTGTTTGACTCAACAGACAAGTTCGTTTGTGCTTAACGAAGAAGAAAAAATCGTTTGTACGTTGTAGGCTCAATTGGAGGCCAAGTTTGGTGCAATCCGAGAATACAAGGATTTGAGTGACCAAATGGATTCCGTATGATTTTAATCCTTGCGTGGCACCATAATAACGTCAAATGGGACATATTTGACTCAACAAACAAGTTCGGTTGTGCTTAACGAAGAAGGAAAACTCGTTTGTACGTTGTAGGCTCAATTGGAGGCCAATTTGGGTGCAATCCGAGAATACAAGGATTTGAGTGACCAAATGGACTCCGCTTGGTTTCTAACTCACGTGGAACCATATTTACGTCAAATGGGACATGTCTGATGCAACAAACAAGTTCGTTTGTGCTTAACAAAGAAGGAAAACTCGTTTGTACGTTGTAGGCTCATTTGGAGGCCAATTTGGGTGCAATCCGAGAATACAAGGATTTTATTGACCAAATGGATTCTGTTTGATTTCAATCCTTGCGTGGCACCATAATAACGTAAAATGGGACATATTTGAATCAACAAACAAGTTCGGTTGTGCTTAACGTAGAAGGAAAACTCGTTTGTAAGTTGTAGGCCAAATTGGAGGCCAATTTGGGTGCAATCCGAGTATACAAGGATTTGAGTGAGCAAATGGACTCCGTTTGATTTCAATCTTCGTGTGGCACCATAATAACATCAAATGGGACATGTTTGACTCAACAAAAAGGTTCGGTTGTGCTTAACAAAGAAGAAAAACTCATTTGTATGTGGTAGGCTCAATTGGAGGCCAATTTGGGTGCAATCCGAGAATACAAGGATTTGAGTGACCAAATGGACTTTGTTTGATTTCAATCCTCGCGTGAAACCATAATAATGTAAAATGGGACATGTTTGACTCAACAAACAAGTTCGGTTGTGCTTAACAAAGAAGGAAAACTCGTGTGTACGTTGTAGGCTCAATTGGAGGCCAATTTGGGTGCAATTCGAGAATACAAGGATTTGAGTGACCAAATGGACTCCGCTTGGTTTCTAACTCACGTGGGACCATATTAACGTCAAATGGGACATGTTTGAATCAACAAACAAGTTCGGTTATGGTTAACGAATAAGGAAAACTCGTTTGTACGTTGTAGGCTCAATTGGAGGCCAATCTGGGTGCAATCCGAGTATACAAGGATTTGAGTGAGCAAATGGACTCCGTTTGATTTCAATCTTCGTGTGGCACCTTAATAACGTCAAATGGGACATGTTTGACTCAACAAAAAGGTTCGGTTGTGCTTAACAAATAAGGAAAACTCGTTTGTATGTTGTAGGCTCAATTGGAGGCCAATTTGGGTGCAATCCTAGAATACAAGGATTTGAGTGACCAAATGGACTCCGTTTGATTTCAATCCTCGCGTGCCACCATGATAATGTCAAATGGGACATGTTTGACTCAACAAACAAGTTCGGTTGTGCTTAACGAAGAAGGAAAACTCGTTTGTACGTTGTAGGCTCAATTGGAGGCCAATTTGGGTGCAATCCGAGAATACAAGGATTTGAGTGACCAAATGGACTCCGCTTGGTTTCTAACTCACGTGGAACCATATTTACGTCAAATGGGACATGTCTGATGCAACAAACAAGTTCGTTTGTGCTTAACAAAGAAGGAAAACTCGTTTGTACGTTGTAGGCTCAATTGGAGGCCAATTTGGGTGCAATCCGAGAATACAAGGATTTTAGTGACCAAATGGATTCCGTTTGATTTCAATCCTTGCGTGGCACCATAATAACATAAAATGGGACATATTTGACTCAACAAACAAGTTCGGTTGTGCTTAACGAAGAAGGAAAACTCGTTTGTAAGTTGTAGGCCCAATTGGAGGCCAATTTGGGTGCAATCCGAGTATACAAGGATTTGAGTGAGCAAATGGACTCCGTTTGATTTCAATCTTCGTGTGGCACCATAATAATATCAAATGGGACATGTTTGACTCAACAAAATGGTTCGGTTGTGCTTAACAAAGAAGGAAAACTCGTTTGTATGTTGTAGGCTCAATTGGAGGCCAATTTGGGTGCAATCCGAGAATATAAGGATTTGAGTGACCAAATGGACTGCGTTTGATTTCAATCCTCACGTGCCACCATGATAATGTCAAATGGGACATGTTTGACTCAACAAACAAGTTCGGTTGTGCTTAACAAAGAAGGAAAACTCGTTTGTACGTTGTAGGCTCAATTGGAGGCCAATTTGGGTGCAATCCGATAATACAAGGATTTGAGTGACCAAATGGACTCCGCTTGGTTTCTAACTCGCGTGGCACCATAATAATGTCAAATGGGACATGTTTGACTCAACAAACAAGTTCGTTTGTGCTTAACGAAGAAGAAAAACTTGTTTGTACGTTGTAGGCTCAATTGGAGGCCAAGTTTGGTGCAATCCGAGAATACAAGGATTTGAGTGACCAAATGGATTCCGTTTGATTTTAATCCTTGCATGGCAGCATAATAACGTCAAATGGGACATATTTGACTCAACAAACAAGTTCGTTTGTGCTTAACGAAGAAGGAAAACTCGTTTGTACGTTGTAGCCTCAATTGGAGGCCAATTTGGGTGCAATCCGAGAATACAAGGATTTGAGTGACCAAATGGACTCCGCTTGGTTTCTAACTCACGTGGAACCATATTAACGTCAAATGGGACATGTTTGATGCAACAAACAAGTTCGTTTGTGCTTAACAAAGAAGGAAAACTCGTTTGTACGTTGTAGGCTCAATTGGAGGCCAATTTGGGTGCAATCCGAGAATACAAGGATTTTAGTGACCAAATGGACTCCGTTTGATTTCAATCTTCATGTGGCACCATAATAACATCAAATGGGACATGTTTGACTCAACAAAAAGGTTCGGTTGTCCTTAACAAAGAAGGAAAACTCGTTTGTATGTTGTAGGCTCAATTGGAGGCCAATTTGGGTGCAATCCGAGAATACAAGGTTTTGAGTGACCAAATGCACTTCGTTTGATTTAAATCCTTGCGTGCCCCCATAATAACTTCAAATGGGACATGTTTGACTCAACAAACAAGTTCGGTTGTGCTTAACAAAGAAGGAAAACTCGTTTGTACGTTGTAGGCTCAATTGGAGGCCAATTTGGGTGCAATCCGATAATACAAGGATTGGAGTGACCAAATGGACTCCGCTTGGTTTCTAACTCGTGTGGCACCATAATCACGTCAAATGGGACATGTTTGACTAACCAAACAAGTTCGTTTGTGCTTAACGAAGAAGGAAAACTCGTTTGTACATTGTAGGCTCAATTGGAGGCCAATTTGGGTGCAATCCGAGTATACAAGGATTTGAGTGAGCAAATGGACTCCGTTTGATTTCAATCTTCGTGTGGCACCATAATAACATCAAATGGGACATGTTTGACTCAACAAAAAGTTTCGGTTGTGCTTAACAAAGAAGTAAAACTCGTTTGTATGTTGTAGGCTCAATTGGAAGCCAATTTGGGTGCAATCCGAGAATACAAGGATTTGAGTGACCAAATGGACTTTTTTTGAGTTCAATCCTAGCGTGCCACCGTAATAACGTCAAATGGTACATGTTTGACTCAACAAACAAGTTCGGTTGTGCTTAACAAAGAAGGAAAACTCGTTTGTACGTTGTAGGCTCAATTGGAGGCCAATTTGGGTGCATTCCGAGAATACAAGGATTTGAGTGACCAAATGGACTCCGCTTGGTTTCTAACTCACGTGGAATCATATGAACGTCAAATGGGACATGTTTGACTCAACAAACAAGTTCGGTTATGGTTAACGAAGAAGGAAAACTCGTTTGTACGTGGTAGGCTCAATTGGAGGCCAATTTGGGTGCAATCCGAGTATACAAGGATTTGAGTGAGCAAATGGACTCCGTTTGATTTCAATCTTCGTGTGGCACCATAATAACGTCAAATTGGACATGTTTGACTCAACAAAAAGGTTCGGTTGTGCTTAACAAAGATGGAAAACTCGTTTTTATGTTGTAGGCTCAATTGGAGGCCAATTTGGGTGCAATCCGAGAATACAAGGATTTGAGTGACCAAATGGACTCCGTTTGATTTCAATCCTCGCGTGCCACCATGATAACGTCAAATGGGACATGTTTGACTCAACAAACAAGTTCGGTTGTGCTTAACAAAGAAGGAAAACTCGTTTGTACGTTGTAGGCTCAATTGGAGGCCAATTTGGGTGCAATCCGATAATACAAGGATTTGAGTGACCAAATGGACTCCGCTTGGTTTCTAACTCGCGTGGCACCATAATAACATCAAATGGGACATGTTTGACTCAACAAACAAGTTCGTTTGTGCTTAACGAAGAAGGAAAACTCGTTTGTACGTTGTAGGCTCAATTGGAGGCCAAGTTTGGTGCAATCCGAGAATACAAGGATTTGAGTGACCAAATGGATTCCGTTTGATTTTAATCCTTGCGTGGCACCATAATAATGTCAATTGGGACATATTTGACTCAACAAACAAGTTCGTTTGTGCTTAACGAAGAAGGAAAACTCGTTTGTACGTTGTAGGCTCAATTGGAGGCCAAGTTTGGTGCAATCCGAGAATACAAGGATTTGGGTGACCAAATGGACTCCGTTTGATTTCAATCCTTGCGTGGCACCATAATAACTTCAAATGGGACATGTTTGACTCAACTAACAATTTCGGTTGTGCTTAACAAAGAAGAAAAACTCGTTTGTATGTTGTAGGCTCAATTGGAGGCCAATTTGGGTGCAATCCGAGAATACAAGGATTTGAGTGACCAAATGGATTCCGTTTGATTTTAATCCTTGTGTGGTACCATAATAACGTCAAATGGGACATATTTGACTCAACAAATAAGTTCGGTTGTGCTTAACGAAGAAGAAAAACTCGTTTGTAAGTTGTAGGCTCAATTGGAGGCCAATTTGGGTGCAATCCGAGTATACAAGGATTTTAGTGAGCAAATGTACTCCGTTTGATTTCAATCTTCATGTGGCACCATAATAACATCAAATGGGACATATTTGACTCAACAAACAAGTTCGGTTGTGCTTAACGAAGAAGGAAAACTCGTTTGTACGTTGTAGGCTCCATTGGAGGCTAATTTGGGTGCAATCCGAGTATACAAGGATTTGAGTGAGCAAATGGACTCCGTTTGATTTCAATCTTCGTTTGGCACCATAATAATGTCAAATGGGACATGTTTGAATGAACAAAAAGGTTCAGTTGTGCTTAACAAAGAAGGAAAACTCATTTTTATGTTGTAGGCTCAATTGGAGGCCAATTTGGGTGCAATCCGAGAATACAAGGATTTGAGTGACCAAATGGACTCCGTTTGATTTCAATCCTCTCGTGCCACAATGATAACGTCAAATGGGACATGTTTGACTCAACAAAAAAGTTCGGTTGTGCTTAACAAAGAAGGAAAACTCGTTTGTACGTTGTAGGCTCAATTGGAGGCCAATTTTGGTGCATTCCGATAATACAAGGATTTGAATGACCAAATGGACTCCGCTTGGTTCTAACTCGCGTGGCACCATAATAACGTCAAATGGGACATGTTTGACTCAACAAACAAGTTCGTTTGTGCTTAACGAAGAAGGAAAACTCGTTTGTACGTTGTAGGCTCAATTGGAGGCAAATTTGGGTGCAATCCGAGTATACAAGGATTTGAGTGAGCAAATGGACTCCGTTTGATTTCAATCTTCGTGTGGAACCATAATAACATGAAATGGGACATGTTTGACTCAACAAAAAGGTTCGGTTGTGCTTAACAAAGAAGGAAAACTCGTTTGTATGTTGTAGGCTCAATTGGAGGCCAATTTGGGTGCAATCCGAGAATACAAGGTTTTGAGTGACCAAATGCACTTTGTTTGATTTCAATCCTTGCATGCCTCCATAATAACGTCAAATGGGACATGTTTGACTCAACAAACAAGTTCGGTTGTGCTTAACAAAGAAGGACAACTCGTTTGTACGTTGTAGGCTCAATTGGAGGCCAATTTGGGTGCAATCCGATAATACAAGGATTTGAGTGACCAAATGGACTACGCTTGGTTTCTAACTCGCGTGGCACCATAATAACGTCAAATGGGACATGTTTGAGTCAACAAACAAGTTCGTTTGTGCTTAACAAAGAAGCAAAACTCGTTTGTACATTGTAGGCTCAATTGGAGGCCAATTTGGGTGCAATCCGAGTATACAAGGATTTGATTGAGCAAATGGACTCCGTTTGATTTCAATCTTTGTGTGGCACCATAATAACATCAAATGGGACATGTTTGACTCAACAAAAAGATTCGGTTGTGCTTAACAAAGAAGGAAAACTCGTTTGTATGTTGTAGGCTCAATTGGAGGCCAATTTGGGTGCAATCCGAGAATACAAGGATTTGAGTGACCAAATGGACTTTTTTTGAGTTCAATCCTAGCGTGCCACCATAATAACGTCAAATGGGATATGTTTGACTCAACAAACATGTTTAGTTGTGCTTAACAAAGAAGGAAAACTCGTTTGTACGTTGTAGGCTCAATTGGAGGCCAATTTGGGTGCATTCCGAGAATACAAGGATTTGAGTGACCAAATGGACTCCGCTTGGTTTCTAACTCACATGGAACCATATTAACGTCAAATGGGACATGTTTGACTCAACAAACAAGTTCGGTTATGGTTAACGAAGAAGAAAAACTCGTTTGTACGTGGTAGGCTCAATTGGAGGCCAATTTGGGTGCAATCCGAGTATACAAGGATTTGAGTGAGCAAATGGACTCCGTTTGATTTCAATCTTCGTGTGGCACCATAATAACGTCAAATGGGACATGTTTGACTCAACAAAAGGTTCGGTTGTGCTTAACAAAGATGGAAAACTCGTTTTTATGTTGTAGGCTCAATTGGAGGCCAATTTGGGTGCAATCCGAGAATACAAGGATTTGAGTGACCAAATGGACTCCGTTTGATTTCAATCCTCGCGTGCCACCATGATAACGTCAAATGGGACATTTTTGACTCAACAAACAAGTTTGGTTGTGCTTAACAAAGAAGGAAAACTCGTTTGTACGTTGTAGGCTCAATTGGAGGCCAATTTGGGTGCAATCCGATAATACAAGGATTTGAGTGACCAAATGGACTCCGCTTGGTTTCTAACTCGCGTGGCACCATAATAACGTCAAATGGGACATGTTTGACTATACAAACAAGTTCGTTTGTGCTTAACGAAGAAGTAAAACTCGTTTGTACGTTGCAGGCTCAATTGGAGGCCAAGTTTGGTGCAATCCGAGAATATAAGGATTTGAGTGACCAAATGGATTCCGTTTGATTTTAATCCTTGCGTGGCACCATAATAATGTCAATTGGGACATATTTGACTCAACAAACAAGTTCGGTTGTGCTTAACGAAGAAGGAAAACTCGTTTGTACGTTGTAGGCTCAATTGGAGGCCAAGTTTGGTGCAATCCGAGAATACAAGGATTTGGGTGACCAAATGGACTCCGTTTGATTTCAATCTTTGCGTGGCACCATAATAACTTCAAATGGGACATGTTTGAGTCAACTAACAATTTCGATTGTGCTTAACAAAGAAGGAAAACTCGTTTGTATGTTGTAGGCTCAATTGGAGGCCAATTTGGGTGCAATCCGAGAATAAAAGGATTTGAGTGACCAACTGGATTCCGATTGATTTTAATCCTTGTGTGGCACCATAATAACATCAAATGGGACCTATTTGACTCAACAAACAAGTTTGGTTGTGCTTAACGAAGAAGGAAAACTCGTTTGTAAGTTGTAGGCTCAATTGGAGGCCAATTTGGGTGCAATCCGAGTATACAAGGATTTTAGTGAGCAAATGGACTCCGTTTGATTTCAATCTTCGTGTGGCACCATAATAATGTCAAATGGGACATATTTGACTCAACAAACAAGTTCGGTTGTGCTTAACGTAGAAGGAAAACTCGTTTGTACGTTGTAGGATCAATTGGAGGCCAATTTGGGTGCAATCCGAGTATACAAGGATTTGAGTGAGCAAATGGACTCCGTTTGATTTCAATCTTCATGTGGCACCATAATAACTTCAAATGGGACATGTTTGACTCAACAAAAAGGTTCAGTTGTGCTTAACAAAGCAGGAAAACTCGTTTTTATGTTGTAGGCTCAATTGGAGGCCAATTTGGGTGAAATCCGAGAATACAAGGATTTGAGTGACCAAATGGACTGCGTTTGATTTCAATCCTCTCGTGCCACAATGATAACGTCAAATGGGACATGTTTGACTCAACAAACAAGTTCGTTTGTGCTTAACGAAGAAGCAAAACTCGTTTGTACGTTGTAGGCTCAATTGGAGGCCAATTTGGGTGCAATCCGAGTATACAAGGATTTGAGTGAGCAAATGGACTCCGTTTGATTTCAATCTTCATGTGGCACCATAATAACATCAAATGGGACATGTTTGACTCAACAAAAAGGTTCGGTTGTGCTTAACAAAGAAGGAAAACTCGTTTGTATGTTGTAGGCTCAATTGGAGGCCAATTTGGGTGCAATCCAAGAATACAAGGATTTGAGTGACCAAATGGACTTTGTTTGATTTCAATCCTAGCGTTCCACCATAATAACGTCAAATGGGACATATTTGACTCAACAAACAAGTTCGGTTGTGCTTAACGAAGAAGGAAAACTCGGTTGTATGTTGTAGGCTCCATTGGAGGCCAATTTGGGTGCAATCCGAGTATACAAGGATTTGAGTGAGCAAATGGACTCCGTTTGATTTCAATCTTCATGTGGCACCATAATAATGTCAAATACGACATATTTGACTGAACAAAAAGGTTCAGTTGTGCTTAACAAAGAAGGAAAACTCGTTTTTATGTTGTAGGCTCAATTGGAGGCCAATTTGGGTGCAATTCGAGAATACAAGGATTTGAGTGACCAAATGGACTCCGTTTGATTTCAATCCTCTCGTGCCACAATGATAACGTCAAATGGGACATGTTGGACTCAACAAACAAGTTTGGTTGTGCTTAACAAAGAAGGAAAACTCGTTTGTACGTTGTAACCTCAATTGGAGGCCAATTTTGGTGCAATCCGATAATACAAGGATTTGAATGACCAAATGGACTCCGCTTGGTTCTAACTCGCGTGGCACCATAATAACGTCAAATGGGACATGTTTGACTCAACAAACAAGTTCGTTTGTGCTTAACGAAGAAGGAAAACTCGTTTGTACGTTGTAGGCTCAATTGGAGGCAAATTTGGGTGCAATCCGAGTATACAAGGATTTGAGTGAGCAAATGGACTCCGTTTGATTTCAATCTTCGTGTGGCACCATAATAACATCAAATGGGACATGTTTGACTCAACAAAAAGGTTCAATTGTGCTTAACAAAGAAGGAAAACTCGTTTGTATGTTGTAGGCTCAATTGGAGGCCAATTTGGGTGCAATCCGAGAATACAAGGATTTGAGTGACCAAATGGACTCCGTTTGATTTCAATCCTCGCGTGCCACATTGATAACGTCAAATGGGACATGTTTGACTCAACAAACTAGTTCGGTTGTGCTTAACAAAGAAGGAAAACTCGTTTGTACGTTGTAGGCTCAATTGGAGGCCAATTTGGGTGCAATCCGATAATACAAGGATTTGAGTGACCAAATGGACTCCGCTTGGTTTCTAACTCGCGTGGCACCATAATAACGTCAAATGGGACATGTTTGACTCAAAAAACAAGTTCGTTTGTGCTTAACGAAGAAGGAAAACTCGTTTGTACATTGTAGGCTCAATTGGAGGCCAATTTGGGTGCAATCCGAGTATACAAGGATTTGATTGAGCAAATGGACTCCGTTTGATTTCAATCTTTGTGTGGCACCATAATAACATCAAATGGGACATGTTTGACTCAACAAAAAGATTCGGTTGTGCTTAACAAAGAAGGAAAACTCGTTTGTATGTTGTAGGCTCAATTGGAGGCCAATTTGGGTGCAATCCGAGAATACAAGGATTTGAGTGACCAAATGGACTTTTTTTGAGTTCAATCCTAGCGTGCCACCATAATAACGTCAAATGGGATATGTTTGACTCAACAAACATGTTCAGTTGTGCTTAACAAAGAAGGAAAACTCGTTTGTACGTTGTAGGCTCAATTGGAGGCCAATTTGGGTGCATTCCGAGAATACAAGGATTTGAGTGACCAAATGGACTACGCTTGGTTTCTAACTCACGTGGAACCATATTAACGTCAAATGGGACATGTTTGATTCAACAAACAAGTTCGGTTATGGTTAACGAAGAAGGAAAACTCGTTTGTACGTGGTAGGCTCAATTGGAGGCCAATTTGGGTGTAATCCGAGTATACAAGGATTTGAGTGAGCAAATGGACTCCGTTTGATTTCAATCTTCGTGTGGCACCATAATAACGTCAAATGGGACATGTTTGACTCAACAAAAAGGTTCGGTTGTGCTTAACAAAGATGGAAAACTCGTTTTTATGTTGTAGGCTCAATTGGAGGCCAATTTGGGTGCAATCCGAGAATACAAGGATTTGAGTGACCAAATGGACTCCGTTTGATTTCAATCCTCGCGTGCCACCATGATAACGTCAAATGGGACATTTCTGACTCAACAAACAAGTTCGGTTGTGCTTAACAAAGAAGGAAAACTCGTTTGTACGTTGTAGGCTCAATTGGAGGCCAATTTGGGTGCAATCCGATAATACAAGGATTTGAGTGACCAAATGGACTCCGCTTGGTTTCTAACTCGCGTGGCACCATAATAACGTCAAATGGGACATTTTTGACTAAACAAACAAGTTCGTTTGTGCTTAACAAAGAAGTAAAACTCGTTTGTACGTTGCAGGCTCAATTGGAGGCCAAGTTTGGTGCAATCCGAGAATACAAGGATTTGAGTGACCAAATGGATTCCGTTTGATTTTAATCCTTGCGTGGCACCATAATAATGTCAATTGGGACATATTTGACTCAACAAACAAGTTCGATTGTGCTTAACGAAGAAGGAAAACTCGTTTGTACGTTGTAGGCTCAATTGGAGGCCAAGTTTGGTGCAATCCGAGAATACAAGGATTTGGGTGACCAAATGGACTCCGTTTGATTTCAATCTTTGCGTGGCACCATAATAACTTCAAATGGGACATGTTTGACTCAACTAACAATTTCGATTGTGCTTAACAAAGAAGGAAAACTCGTTTGTATGTTGTAGGCTCAATTGGAGGCCAATTTGGGTGCAATCCGAGAATAAAAGGATTTGAGTGACCAAATGGATTCCGATTGATTTTAATCCTTGTGTTGCACCATAATAACGTCAAATGGGACATATTTGACTCAACAAACAAGTTCGTTTGTGCTTAACAAAGAAGGAAAACTCGTTTGTACGTTGTAGGCTCAATTGGAGGTCAATTTGGGTGCAATCCGAGAATACAAGGATTTTATTGACCAAATGGATTCCGTTTGATTTCAATCCTTGCATGGCACCTTAATAACGTCAAATGGGTCATATTTGACGCAACAAACAAGTTCGGTTGTGCTTAACGAAGAAGGAAAACTTGTTTGTACGTTGTAGGCTCAATTGGAGGCCAATTTGGGTGCAATACGAGAATACAAGGATTTGAGTGACCAAATGGATTCCGTTTGATTTCAATCCTTGCTTGGCACCATAATAACGTCAAATGTGACATATTTGACTTAACAAACAAGTTCGGTTGTGCTTCACGAAGAAGGAAAACTCGTTTGTACGTTGTAGGCTCAATTGGAGGCCAATTTGGGTGCAATCCGAGTATACAAGGATTTGAGTGAGCAAATGGACTCCGTTTGATTTCAATCTTCATGTGGCACCATAATAACATCAAATGGGACATGTTTGACTCAACAAAAAGGTTCGGTTGTGCTTAACAAAGAAGGAAAACTCGTTTGTATGTTGTAGGCTCAATTGGAGGCCAATTTGGGTGCAATCCGAGAATACAAGGATTTGAGTGACCAAATGGACTCCGCTTGGTTTCTAACTCGCGTGGCACCATATAAACGTCAAATGGGACATGTTTGACTCAAAAAACTAGTTTTTTTGTGCTTAACGAAGAAGGAAAACTCGTTTGTACGTTGTAGGCTCAATTGGAGGCCAAGTTGGGAGCAATCCGAGAATACAAGGATTTGAGTGACCAAATGGATTCCGTTTGATTTCAATCCTTGCGTGGCACCATAATAATGTCAAATGGGACATATTTGACTCAAAAAACAAGTTCGTTTGTGCTTAAGGAAGAAGGAAAACTCGTTTGTACGTTGTAGGCTCATTTGGGTGCAATTCGAGAATACAAGGATTTGAGCGACCAAATGGACTCCGCTTGGTTTCTAACTCGCGTGGAACCATATTAACGTCAAATGGGACATGTTTGACTAAACAAACAAGTTTGTTTATGGTTAACGAAGAAGGAAAACTCGTTTGTACGTTGTATGCTCAATTGGAGGCCAATTTGGGTGCAATCCGAGAATACAAGGATTTGAGTGAGCAAATGGACTCCGTTTTATTTCAATCCTCGTGTGGCACCATAATAACATCAAATGGGACGTGTTTGACTCAAGAAAAAGGTTCGGTTGTGCTCAACGAAGAAGGAAAACTCGTTTGTACATTGTAGGCTCAATTGGAGGCCAATTTGGGTGCAATCCGAGAATACAAAGATTTGAGTTAGCAAATGGACTCCGCTTGGTTTCTAACTCGCGTGGCACCATAATAACTTCAAATGGGACATGTTTAACTCAATAACCAAGTTCGGTTGTCCTTAACGAAGAAGGAAAACTTGTTTGTACGTTGTAGGCTCAATTGGAGGCCAATTTGGGTGCAATCCGAGAATACAAGGATTTGAGTGACCAAATGGATTCCGTTTGATTTCAATCCTTGCGTGGCACCATAATAACGTCAAATGAGACATATTTGACTCAACAAACAAGTTCGGTTGTGCTTAACGAAGAAGGAAAACTCGTTTGTACGTTGTAGGCTCAATTGGAGGCCAATTTGGGTGCAATCCGAGTATACAAGGATTTGAGTGAGCAAATAGACTTTGTTTGATTTCAATACTCATGTGAAACCATAATAACGTCAAATGGGACATGTTTGACACAACAAACAATTTCGGTTGTGCTTAACAAAGAAGGAAAACTCGTTTGTACGTTGTAGGCTCAATTGGAGGCCAATTTGGGTGCAATTCGAGAATACAAGGATTTGAGTGACCAAATGGACTCCGCTTGGTTTCTAACTCACGTGGAACCATATTAACATCAAATGGGACATGTTTGACTAAACAAACAAGTTTGGTTATGGTTAACGAAGAAGAAAAACTCGTTTGTACGTTGTAGGCTCAATTGGAGGCCAATCTGGGTGCAATCCGAGTATACAAGGATTTGAGTGAGCAAATGGACTCCGTTTGATTTCAATCTTCATGTGGCACCATAATAACGTCAAATGGGACATGTTTGACTCAACAAAAAGGTTCGGTTGTGCTTAATAAAGAAGGAAAACTCGTTTGTATGTTGTAGGCTCAATTGGAGGCCAATTTGGGTGCAATCCGAGAATACAAGGATTTGAGTGACCAAATGGACTCCGTTTGATTTCAATCCTCGCGTGCCACCATGATAATATCAAATGGGACATGTTTGACTCAATAAACAAGTTCGGTTGTGCTTAACAAAGAAGGAAAACTCGTTTGTACGTTGTAGGCTCAATTGGAGGCCAATTTGGGTGCAATTCGAGAATACAAGAATTTGAGTGACCAAATGGACTCCGCTTGGTTTCTAACTCAAGTGGAACCATATTAACGTCAATGGGACATGTTTGACTCAACAAACAAGTTCGGTTATGGTTAACGAAGAAGGAAAACTCGTTTGTACGTTGTAGGCTCAATTGGAGGCCAATTTGGGTGCAATCCGAGAATACAAGGATTTGAGTGAGCAAATGGACTCCGTTTGATTTCAATCCTCTTGTGGCACCATAATAACGTCAAATGGTACATGTTTTCGGTTGTGCTTAAGAAAGAGGGTAAACTCGTTTGTATGTTGTAGGCTCAATTGGAGGCCAATTTGGGTGCAATCCGAGAATACAAGGATTTGAGTGACCAAATGGACTTTTTTTGAGTTCAATCCTAGCGTGCCACCATAATAACGTCAAATGGGATATGTTTGACTCAACAAACATGTTTAGTTGTGCTTAACAAAGAAGGAAAACTCGTTTGTACGTTGTAGGCTCAATTGGAGGCCAATTTGGGTGCATTCCGAGAATACAAGGATTTGAGTGACCAAATGGACTCCGCTTGGTTTCTAACTCACATGGAACCATATTAACGTCAAATGGGACATGTTTGACTCAACAAACAAGTTCGGTTATGGTTAACGAAGAAGGAAAACTCGTTTGTACGTGGTAGGCTCAATTGGAGGCCAATTTGGGTGCAATCCGAGAATACAAGGATTTGAGTGACCAAATGGACTCCGTTTGATTTCAATCCTCGCTTGCCACCATGATAACGTCAAATGGGACATTTTTGACTCAACAAACAAGTTTGGTTGTGCTTAACAAAGAAGGAAAACTCGTTTGTACGTTGTAGGCTCAATTGGAGGCCAATTTGGGTGCAATCCGATAATACAAGGATTTGAGTGACCAAATGGACTCCGCTTGGTTTCTAACTCGCGTGGCACCATAATAACGTCAAATGGGACATGTTTGACTAAACAAACAAGTTCGTTTGTGCTTAACGAAGAAGTAAAACTCGTTTGTACGTTGCAGGCTCGATTGGAGGCCAAGTTTGGTGCAATCCGAGAATACAAGGATTTGAGTGACCAAATGGATTCCGTTTGATTTTAATCCTTGCGTGGCACCATAATAATGTCAATTGGGACATATTTGACTCAACAAACAAGTTCGGTTGTGCTTAACGAAGAAGGAAAACTCGTTTGTACGTTGTAGGCTCAATTGGAGGCCAAGTTTGGTGCAATCCGAGAATACAAGGATTTGGGTGACCAAATGGACTCCGTTTGATTTCAAGCTTTGCGTGGCACCATAATAACTTCAAATGGGACATGTTTGAGTCAACTAACAATTTCGATTGTGCTTAACAAAGAAGGAAAACTCGTTTGTATGTTGTAGGCTCAATTGGAGGCCAATTTGGGTGCAATCCGAGAATAAAAGGATTTGAGTGACCAACTGGATTCCGATTGATTTTAATCCTTGTGTGGCACCATAATAACATCAAATGGGACCTATTTGACTCAACAAACAAGTTTGGTTGTGCTTAACGAAGAAGGAAAACTCGTTTGTAAGTTGTAGGCTCAATTGGAGGCCAATTTGGGTGCAATCCGAGTATACAAGGATTTTAGTGAGCAAATGGACTCCGTTTGATTTCAATCTTCGTGTGGCACCATAATAATGTCAAATGGGACATATTTGACTCAACAAACAAGTTCGGTTGTGCTTAACGTAGAAGGAAAACTCGTTTGTACGTTGTAGGATCAATTGGAGGCCAATTTGGGTGCAATCCGAGTATACAAGGATTTGAGTGAGCAAATGGACTCCGTTTGATTTCAATCTTCATGTGGCACCATAATAACGTCAAATGGGACATGTTTGACTCAACAAAAAGGTTCAGTTGTGCTTAACAAAGCAGGAAAACTCGTTTTTATGTTGTAGGCTCAATTGGAGGCCAATTTGGGTGAAATCCGAGAATACAAGGATTTGAGTGACCAAATGGACTGCGTTTGATTTCAATCCTCTCGTGCCACAATGATAACGTCAAATGGGACATGTTTGACTCAACAAACAAGTTCGTTTGTGCTTAACGAAGAAGCAAAACTCGTTTGTACGTTGTAGGCTCAATTGGAGGCCAATTTGGGTGCAATCCGAGTATACAAGGATTTGAGTGAGCAAATGGACTCCGTTTGATTTCAATCTTCATGTGGCACCATAATAACATCAAATGGGACATGTTTGACTCAACAAAAAGGTTCGGTTGTGCTTAACAAAGAAGGAAAACTCGTTTGTATGTTGTAGGCTCAATTGGAGGCCAATTTGGGTGCAATCCAAGAATACAAGGATTTGAGTGACCAAATGGACTTTGTTTGATTTCAATCCTAGCGTTCCACCATAATAACGTCAAATGGGACATATTTGACTCAACAAACAAGTTCGGTTGTGCTTAACGAAGAAGGAAAACTCGGTTGTATGTTGTAGGCTCCATTGGAGGCCAATTTGGGTGCAATCCGAGTATACAAGGATTTGAGTGAGCAAATGGACTCCGTTTGATTTCAATCTTCATGTGGCACCATAATAATGTCAAATACGACATATTTGACTGAACAAAAAGGTTCAGTTGTGCTTAACAAAGAAGGAAAACTCGTTTTTATGTTGTAGGCTCAATTGGAGGCCAATTTGGGTGCAATTCGAGAATACAAGGATTTGAGTGACCAAATGGACTCCGTTTGATTTCAATCCTCTCGTGCCACAATGATAACGTCAAATGGGACATGTTGGACTCAACAAACAAGTTTGGTTGTGCTTAACAAAGAAGGAAAACTCGTTTGTACGTTGTAACCTCAATTGGAGGCCAATTTTGGTGCAATCCGATAATACAAGGATTTGAATGACCAAATGGACTCCGCTTGGTTCTAACTCGCGTGGCACCATAATAACGTCAAATGGGACATGTTTGACTCAACAAACAAGTTCGTTTGTGCTTAACGAAGAAGGAAAACTCGTTTGTACGTTGTAGGCTCAATTGGAGGCAAATTTGGGTGCAATCCGAGTATACAAGGATTTGAGTGAGCAAATGGACTCCGTTTGATTTCAATCTTCTTGTGGCACCATAATAACATCAAATGGGACATGTTTGACTCAACAAAAAGGTTCAATTGTGCTTAACAAAGAAGGAAAACTCGTTCGTATGTTGTAGGCTCAATTGGAGGCCAATTTGGGTGCAATCCGAGAATACAAGGATTTGAGTGACCAAATGGACTCCGTTTGATTTCAATCCTCGCGTGCCACATTGATAACGTCAAATGGGACATGTTTGACTCAACAAACAAGTTCGGTTGTGCTTAACAAAGAAGGAAAACTCGTTTGTACGTTGTAGGCTCAATTGGAGGCCAATTTGGGTGCAATTCGATAATACAAGGATTTGAGTGACCAAATGGACTCCGCTTGGTTTCTAACTCGCGTGGCACCATAATAACGTCAAATGGGACATGTTTGACTCAACAAACAAGTTCGTTTGTGCTTAACGAAGAAGGAAAACTCGTTTGTACATTGTAGGCTCAATTGGAGGCCAATTTGGGTGCAATCCGAGTATACAAGGATTTGATTGAGCAAATGGAATCCGTTTGATTTCAATCTTTGTGTGGCACCATAATAACATCAAATGGGACATGTTTGACTCAACAAAAAGATTCGGTTGTGCTTAACAAAGAAGGAAAACTCGTTTGTATGTTGTAGGCTCAATTGGAGGCCAATTTGGGTGCAATCCGAGAATACAAGGATTTGAGTGACCAAATGGACTTTTTTTGAGTTCAATCCTAGCGTGCCACCATAATAACGTCAAATGGGATATGTTTGACTCAACAAACATGTTCAGTTGTGCTTAACAAAGAAGGAAAACTCGTTTGTACGTTGTAGGCTCAATTGGAGGCCAATTTGGGTGCATTCCGAGAATACAAGGATTTGAGTGACCAAATGGACTACGCTTGGTTTCTAACTCACGTGCAACCATATTAACGTCAAATGGGACATGTTTGATTCAACAAACAAGTTCGGTTATGGTTAACGAAGAAGGAAAACTCGTTTGTACGTGGTAGGCTCAATTGGAGGCCAATTTGGGTGCAATCCGAGTATACAAGGATTTGAGTGAGCAAATGGACTCCGTTTGATTTCAATCTTCGTGTGGCACCATAATAACGTCAAATGGGACATGTTTGACTCAACAAAAAGGTTCGGTTGTGCTTAACAAAGATGGAAAACTCGTTTTTATGTTGTAGGCTCAATTGGAGGCCAATTTGGGTGCAATCCGATAATACAAGGATTTGAGTGACTAAATGGACTCCGCTTGGTTTCTAACTCGCGTGGCACCATAATAACGTCAAATGGGACATTTTTGACTAAACAAACAAGTTCGTTTGTGCTTAACAAAGAAGTAAAACTCGTTTGTACGTTGCAGGCTCAATTGGAGGCCAAGTTTGGTGCAATCCGAGAATACAAGGATTTGAGTGACCAAATGGATTCCGTTTGATTTTAATCCTTGCGTGGCACCATAATAATGTCAATTGGGACATATTTGACTCAACAAACAAGTTTGATTGTGCTTAACGAAGAAGGAAAACTCGTTTGTACGTTGTAGGCTCAATTGGAGGCCAAGTTTGGTGCAATCCGAGAATACAAGGATTTGGGTGACCAAATGGACTCCGTTTGATTTCAATCTTTGCTTGGCACCATAATAACTTCAAATGGGACATGTTTGACTCAACTAACAATTTCGATTGTGCTTAACAAAGAAGGAAAACTCGTTTGTATGTTGTAGGCTCAATTGGAGGCCAATTTGGGTGCAATCCGTGAATAAAAGGATTTGAGTGACCAAATGGATTCCGATTGATTTTAATCCTTGTGTGGCACCATAATAACGTCAAATGGGACATATTTGACTCAACAAACAAGTTCGTTTGTGCTTAACAAAGAAGGAAAACTCGTTTGTACGTTGTAGGCTCAATTGGAGGTCAATTTGGGTGCAATCCGAGAATACAAGGATTTTATTGACCAAATGGATTCCGTTTGATTTCAATCCTTGCATGGCACCTTAATAACGTCAAATGGGTCATATTTGACGCAACAAACAAGTTCGGTTGTGCTTAACGAAGAAGGAAAACTTGTTTGTACGTTGTAGGCTCAATTGGAGGCCAATTTGGGTGCAATACGAGAATACAAGGATTTGAGTGACCAAATGGATTCCGTTTGATTTCAATCCTTGCTTGGCACCATAATAACGTCAAATGGGACATATTTGACTTAACAAACAAGTTCGGTTGTGCTTAACGAAGAAGGAAAACTCGTTTGTAAGTTGTAGGCTCAATTGGAGGCCAATTTGGGTGCAATCCGAGTATACAAGGATTTGAGTGAGCAAATGGACTCCGTTTGATTTCAATCTTCATGTGGCACCATAATAACATCAAATGGGACATGTTTGACTCAACAAAAAGGTCGGTTGTGCTTAACAAAGAAGGAAAACTCGTTTGTATGTTGTAGGCTCAATTGGAGGCCAATTTGGGTGCAATCCGAGAATACAAGGATTTGAGTGACCAAATGGACTCCGTTTAATTTCAATCCTCGCGTGTAACCATGATAATGTCAAATGGGGCATGTTTGACTGAACAAACAAGTTCGGTTGTGCTTAACAAAGAAGGAAAACTCGTTTGTACGTTGTAGGCTCAATTGGAGGCCAATTTGGGTGCAATCCGAGAATACAAGGATTTGAGTGACCAAATGGACTCCGTTTGATTTCAATCCTCGCGTGGCACCATAATAACGTCAAATGGGACATGTTTGACACAACAAAAAGGTTCGGTTGTGCTTAACGAATAAGGAAAACTCGTTTGTACGTTGTAGGCTCAATTGGAGGCCAATTTGGGTGCAATCCGAGAATACAAGGATTTGAGTGACCAAATGGACTCCGTTTGATTTCAATCTTCGTGTGGCACCATAATAACGTCAAATGGGACATGTTTGACTCAAAAAAAAGGTTCGGTTGTGCTTAACAAAGAAGGAAAACTCGTTTGTATGTTGTAGGCTCAATTGGAGGCCAATTTGGGTGCAATCCGAGTATACAAGGATTTGAGTGAGCAAATGGACTCCGTTTGATTTCAATCTTCATGTGGCACCATAATAACATCAAATGGGACATGTTTGACTCAACAAAAAGGTTCGGTTGTGCTTAACAAAGAAGGAAAACTCGTTTGTATGTTGTAGGCTCAATTGGAGGCCAATTTGGGTGCAATCCGAGAATACAAGGATTTGAGTGACCAAATGGACTCCGCTTGGTTTCTAACTCGCGTGCCACCATATAAACGTCAAATGGGACATGTTTGACTCAAAAAACTAGTTTTTTTGTGCTTAACGAAGAAGGAAAACTCGTTTGTACGTTGTAGGCTCAATTGGAGGCCAAGTTGGGAGCAATCCGAGAATACAAGGATTTGAGTGACCAAATGGATTCCGTTTGATTTCAATCCTTGCGTGGCACCATAATAATGTCAAATGGGACATATTTGACTCAAAAAACAAGTTCGTTTGTGCTTAAGGAAGAAGGAAAACTCGTTTGTACGTTGTAGGCTCATTTGGGTGCAATTCGAGAATACAAGGATTTGAGTGACCAAATGGACTCCGCTTGGTTTCTAACTCGCGTGGAACCATATTAACGTCAAATGGGACATGTTTGACTAAACAAACAAGTTTGTTTATGGTTAACGAAGAAGGAAAACTCGTTTGTATGTTGTATGCTCAATTGGAGGCCAATTTGGGTGCAATCCGAGAATACAAGGATTTGAGTGAGCAAATGGACTCCGTTTGATTTCAATCCTCATGTGGCACCATAATAACGTCAAATGGGACATGTTGGACTCAACAAAAAGGTTCGGTTGTGCTTAACAAAGAAGGTAAACTCGTTTGTATGTTGTAGGCTCAATTGTAGGCCAATTTGGGTGCAATCCGAAAATACAAGGATTTGAGTGAGCAAATGGACTCCGTTTTATTTCAATCCTCGTGTGGCACCATAATAACGTCAAATGGGACATGTTTGACTCAAGAAAAAGGTTCGGTTGTGCTCAACGAAGAAGGAAAACTCGTTTGTACATTGTAGGCTCAATTGGAGGCCAATTTGGGTGCAATCCGAGAATACAAAGATTTGGGTTAGCAAATGGACTCCGCTTGGTTTCTAACTCGCGTGGCACCATAATAACTTCAAATGGGACATGTTTAACTCAATAACCAAGTTCGGTTGTCCTTAACGAAGAAGGAAAACTTGTTTGTACGTTGTAGGCTCAATTGGAGGCCAATTTGGGTGCAATCCGAGAATACAAGGATTTGAGTGACCAAATGGATTCCGTTTGATTTCAATCCTTGCGTGGCACCATAATAACGTCAAATGAGACATATTTGACTCAACAAACAAGTTCGGTTGTGCTTAACGAAGAAGGAAAACTCGTTTGTACGTTGTAGGCTCAATTGGAGGCCAATTTGGGTGCAATCCGAGTATACAAGGATTTGAGTGAGCAAATAGACTTTGTTTGATTTCAATACTCATGTGAAACCATAATAACGTCAAATGGGACATGTTTGACACAACAAACAATTTCGGTTGTGCTTAACAAAGAAGGAAAACTCGTTTGTACGTTGTAGGCTCAATTGGAGGCCAATTTGGGTGCAATTCGAGAATACAAGGATTTGAGTGACCAAATGGACTCCGCTTGGTTTCTAACTCACGTGGAACCATATTAACATCAAATGGGACATGTTTGACTAAACAAACAAGTTTGGTTATGGTTAACGAAGAAGAAAAACTCGTTTGTACGTTGTAGGCTCAATTGGAGGCCAATCTGGGTGCAATCCGAGTATACAAGGATTTGAGTGAGCAAATGGACTCCGTTTGATTTCAATCTTCATGTGGCACCATAATAACGTCAAATGGGACATGTTTGACTCAACAAAAAGGTTCGGTTGTGCTTAATAAAGAAGGAAAACTCGTTTGTATGTTGTAGGCTCAATTGGAGGCCAATTTGGGTGCAATCCGAGAATACAAGGATTTGAGTGACCAAATGGACTCCGTTTGATTTCAATCCTCGCGTGCCACCATGATAATATCAAATGGGACATGTTTGACTCAATAAACAAGTTCGGTTGTGCTTAACAAAGAAGGAAAACTCGTTTGTACGTTGTAGGCTCAATTGGAAGCCAATTTGGGTGCAATTCGAGAATACAAGAATTTGAGTGACCAAATGGACTCCGCTTGGTTTCTAACTCAAGTGGAACCATATTAACGTCAATGGGACATGTTTGACTCAACAAACAAGTTCGGTTATGGTTAACGAAGAAGGAAAACTCGTTTGTACGTTGTAGGCTCAATTGGAGGCCAATTTGGGTGCAATCCGAGAATACAAGGATTTGAGTGAGCAAATGGACTCCGTTTGATTTCAATCCTCTTGTGGCACCATAATAACGTCAAATGGTACATGTTTTCGGTTGTGCTTAAGAAAGAGGGTAAACTCGTTTGTATGTTGTAGGCTCAATTGGAGGCCAATTTGGGTGCAATCTGAGAATACAAGGATTTGAGTGACCAAATGGACTCCGCTTGGTTTCTAACTCGCGTGGCACTATAATAACGTCAAATGGGACATGTTTGACTTAAAAAACTAGTTTGTTTGTGCTTAACGAAGAAGGAAAACTCATTTGTACGTTGTAGGCTCAATTGGAGGCCAAGTTGGGAGCAATCCGAGAATACAAGGATTTGAGTGACCAAATGGATTCCGTTTGATTTCAATCCATGCGTGGCACCATAATAACGTCAAATGGGACATATTTGACTCAACAAACAAGTTCGGTTGTGCTTAACGAAGAAAGAAAACACGTTTGTACGTTGTAGGCTCATTTGGAGGCCAATTTGGGTGCAATCCGAGAATACAAGGATTTGAGTGACCAAATGGACTCCGCTTGGTTTCTAACTCGTGTGGAACCATATTAAGGTCAAATGGGACATGTTTGACTGAAAAAATAGTTTGGTTATTATTAACGAAGAAGGAAAACTCGTTTGTACGTTGTAGGCTCAATTGGAGGCCAATTTGGGTGCAATCCGAGAATACAAGTATTTGAGTGAGCAAATGGACTCCGTTTGATTTCAATCCTCATGTGGCACCATAATAACATCAAATGGGACATGTTGGACTGAACAAAAAGGTTCAGTTGTGCTTAACAAAGAAGGTAAACTCGTTTGTATGTTGTAGGCTCAATTGGAGGCCAATTTGGGTGCAATCCGAGAATACAAGGATTTGAGTGAGCAAATGGACTCCGTTTGGTTGCAATCCTCGCGTGGCACCATAATAACATCAAATGGGACATGTTTGACTCAACAAAAAGGTTCGGTTGTGCTCAACGAAGAAGGAAAACTCCTTTGTACATTGTAGGCTCAATTGGAGGCCAATTTGGGTGCAATCCGAGAATACAAAGATTTGAGTAAGCAAATGGACTCCGCTTGGTTTCTAACTCGTGTGGCACCATAATAACGTCAAATGGGACATGTTTAACTCAATAAACAAGTTCGGTTGTCCTTAACGAAGAAGGAAAACTTGTTTGTACGTTGTTGGCTCAATTGGAGGCCAATTTGGGTGCAATCCGAGAATACAAGGATTTGAGTGACCAAATGGATTCCGTTTGATTTCAATCCTTGCGTGGCACCATAATCACGTCAAATGGGACATATTTGACTCAACAAACAAGTTCGGTTGTGCTTAATGAAGAAGGAAACCTCGTTTGTACGTTGTAGGCTCAATTGGAGGCCAATTTGGGTGCAATCCGATTATACAAGGATTTGAGTGAGCAAATGGACTCCGTTTGATTTCAATCTACGTGTGGCACCATAATAACATCAAATGGGACATGATTGAATCAACAAACAAGTTCGGTTGTGCTTAACAAAGAAGGAAAATTCGTTTGTACGTTGTAGGCTCAATTGGAGGCCAATTTGGGTGCAATTCGAGAATACAAGGATTTGAGTGAGCAAATGGACTCCGTTTGATTTCAATCCTCATGTGGCATCATAATAACGTCAAATGGGACATTTTGGACTCAACAAAAAGGTTCGGTTGTGCCTAACAAAGAAGGTAAACTCGTTTGTATGTTGTAGGCTCAATTGGAGGCCAATTTGGGTGCAATCCGAGAATACAAGGATTTGAATGACCAAATGGACTCCGCTTGGTTTCTAACTCGCGTGTCACCTTAATAACGTCAAATGGGACATGTTTGACTCAATAAACTAGTTTTTTATTGCTTAACGAAGAAGGAAAACTCGTTTGTACGTTGTAGGCTCAATTGGAGGCCAACTTGGGAGCAATCCGAGAATACACGGATTTGAGTGACCAAATGGATTCCGTTTAATTTCAATCCTTGCGTGGCACCATAATAACGTCAAATGGGACATATTTGACTCAACAAACAAGTTCGGTTGTGCTCACCGAAGAAGGAAAACACGTTTGTACGTTGTAGGCTCATTTGGAGGCCAATTTGGGTGCAATCCGAGAATACAAGGATTTGAGTGACCAAATGGACTCCGCCTGGTTTCTAACTCGTGTGGAACCATATTAACATCAAATGGGACATGTTTGACTGAACAAACAAGTTTGGTTATTATTAACGAAGAAGAAAAACTCGTTTGTACGTTGTAGGCTCAATTGGAGGCCAATCTGGGTGCAATCCGAGTATACAAGGATTTGAGTGAGCAAATGGACTCCGTTTGATTTCAATCTTCATGTGGCACCATAATAACGTCAAATGGGACATGTTTGACTCAACAAAAAGGTTCGGTTGTGCTTAATAAAGAAGGAAAACTCGTTTGTATGTTGTAGGCTCAATTGGAGGCCAATTTGGGTGCAATCCGAGAATACAAGGATTTGAGTGACCAAATGGACTCCGTTTGATTTCAATCCTCGCGTGCCACCATGATAATATCAAATGGGACATGTTTGACTCAATAAACAAGTTCGGTTGTGCTTAACAAAGAAGGAAAACTCGTTTGTACGTTGTAGGCTCAATTGGAGGCCAATTTGGGTGCAATTCGAGAATACAAGAATTTGAGTGACCAAATGGACTCCGCTTGGTTTCTAACTCAAGTGGAACCATATTAACGTCAATGGGACATGTTTGACTCAACAAACAAGTTCGGTTATGGTTAACGAAGAAGGAAAACTCGTTTGTACGTTGTAGGCTCAATTGGAGGCCAATTTGGGTGCAATCCGAGAATACAAGGATTTGAGTGAGCAAATGGACTCCGTTTGATTTCAATCCTCTTGTGGCACCATAATAACGTCAAATGGTACATGTTTTCGGTTGTGCTTAAGAAAGAGGGTAAACTCGTTTGTATGTTGTAGGCTCAATTGGAGGCCAATTTGGGTGCAATCTGAGAATACAAGGATTTGAGTGACCAAATGGACTCCGCTTGGTTTCTAACTCGCGTGGCACTATAATAACGTCAAATGGGACATGTTTGACTTAAAAAACTAGTTTGTTTGTGCTTAACGAAGAAGGAAAACTCGTTTGTACGTTGTAGGCTCAATTGGAGGCCAAGTTGGGAGCAATCCGAGAATACAAGGATTTGAGTGACCAAATGGATTCCGGTTGATTTCAATCCATGCGTGGCACCATAATAACGTCAAATGGGACATATTTGACTCAACAAACAAGTTCGGTTGTGCTTAACGAAGAAAGAAAACACGTTTGTACGTTGTAGGCTCATTTGGAGGCCAATTTGGGTGCAATCCGAGAATACAAGGATTTGAGTGACCAAATGGACTCCGCTTGGTTTCTAACTCGTGTGGAACCATATTAAGGTCAAATGGGACATGTTTGACTGAACAAATAGTTTGGTTATTATTAACGAAGAAGGAAAACTCGTTTGTACGTTGTAGGCTCAATTGGAGGCCAATTTGGGTGCAATCCGAGAATACAAGTATTTGAGTGAGCAAATGGACTCCGTTTGATTTCAATCCTCATGTGGCACCATAATAACGTCAAATGGGACATGTTGGACTGAACAAAAAGGTTCGGTTGTGCTTAACAAAGAAGGTAAACTCGTTTGTATGTTGTAGGCTCAATTGGAGGCCAATTTGGGTGCAATCCGAGAATACAAGGATTTGAGTGAGCAAATGGACTCCGTTTGATTGCAATCCTCGCGTGGCACCATAATAACATCAAATGGGACATGTTTGACTCAACAAAAAGGTTCGGTTGTGCTCAACGAAGATGGAAAACTCCTTTGTACATTGTAGGCTCAACTGGAGGCCAATTTGGGTGCAATCCGAGAATACAAAGATTTGAGTAAGCAAATGGACTCCGCTTGGTTTCTAACTCGTGTGGCACCATAATAACGTCAAATGGGACATGTCTAACTCAATAAACAAGTTCGGTTGTCCTTAACGAAGAAGGAAAACTTGTTTGTACGTTGTTGGCTCAATTGGAGGCCAATTTGGGTGCAATCCGAGAATACAAGGATTTGAGTGACCAAATGGATTCCGTTTGATTTCAATCCTTGCGTGGCACCATAATAACGTCAAATGGGACATATTTGACTCAACAAACAAGTTCGGTTGTGCTTAATGAAGAAGGAAAACTCGTTTGTACGTTGTAGGCTCAATTGGAGGCCAATTTGGGTGCAATCCGATTATACAAGGATTTGAGTGAGCAAATGGACTCCGTTTGATTTCAATCTACGTGTGGCACCATAATAACATCAAATGGGACATGATTGACTCAACAAACAAGTTCGGTTGTGCTTAACAAAGAAGGAAAATTCGTTTGTACGTTGTAGGCTCAATTGGAGGCCAATTTGGGTGCAATTCGAGAATACAAGGATTTGAGTGAGCAAATGGACTCCGTTTGATTTCAATCCTCATGTGGCACCATAATAACGTCAAATGGGACATGTTGGACTCAACAAAAAGGTTCGGTTGTGCCTAACAAAGAAGGTAAACTCGTTTGTATGTTGTAGGCTCAATTGGAGGCCAATTTGGGTGCAATCCGAGAATACAAGGATTTGAATGACCAAATGGACTCCGCTTGGTTTCTAACTCGCGTGTCACCTTAATAACGTCAAATGGGACATGTTTGACTCAATAAACTAGTTTTTTATTGCTTAACGAAGAAGGAAAACTCGTTTGTACGTTGTAGGCTCAATTGGAGGCCAACTTGGGAGCAATCCGAGAATACACGGATTTGAGTGACCAAATGGATTCCGTTTAATTTCAATCCTTGCGTGGCACCATAATAACATCAAATGGGACATATTTGACTCAACAAACAAGTTCGGTTGTGCTTAACGAAGAAGGAAAACACGTTTGTACGTTGTAGGCTCATTTGGAGGCCAATTTGGGTGCAATCCGAGAATACAAGGATTTGAGTGACCAAATGGACTCCGCCTGGTTTCTAACTCGTGTGGAACCATATTAACATCAAATGGGACATGTTTGACTGAACAAACAAGTTTGGTTATTATTAACGAAAAAGAAAAACTCGTTTGTACGTTGTAGGCTCAATTGGAGGCCAATTTGGGTGCAATCCGAGAATACAAGTATTTGAGTGAGCAAATGGACTCCGTTTGATTTCAATCCTCATGTGGCACCATAATAACGTCAAATGGGACATGTTGGACTGAACAAAAAGGTTCGGTTGTGCGTAACAAAGAAGGTAAACTCGTTTGTATGTTGTAGGCTCAATTGGAGGCTAATTTGGGTGCAATCCGAGTATACAAGGATTTGAGTGAGCAAATGGACTCCGTTTGATTTCAATCTTCGTGTGGCACCATAATAACATCAAATGGGACATGTTTGACTCAACAAAAAGGTTCGGTTGTGCTTAACAAAGAAGGAAAACTCGTTTGGATGTTGTAGGCTCAATTGGAGGCCAATTTGGGTGCAATCCGAGAATACAAGGATTTGAGTGACCAAATGGACTTTGTTTGATTTCAATCCTCGCGTGAAACCATAATAACGTCAAATGGGACATGTTTGACTCAACAAACAAGTTCGGTTGTGCTTAACAAAGAAGCAAAACTCGTTTGTACGTTGTAGGCTCAATTGGAGGCCAATTTGGGTGCAATTCGAGAATACAAGGATTTGAATGACCAAATGGACTCCGCTTGGTTTCTAACTCACGTGGAACCATATTAACGTCAAATGGGACATGTTTGAATCAACAAACAAGTTCGGTTATGGTTAACGAATAAGGAAAACTCGTTTGTACGTTGTAGGCTCAATTGGAGGCCAATCTGGGTGCAATCCGAGTATACAAGGATTTGAGTGAGCAAATGGACTCCGTTTGATTTCAATCTTCGTGTGGCACCATAATAACGTCAAATGGGACATGTTTGACTCAAAAAAAAGGTTCGGTTGTGCTTAACAAAGAAGGAAAACTCGTTTGTATGTTGTAGGCTCAATTGGAGGCCAATTTGGGTGCAATCCGAGAATACAAGGATTTGAGTGACCAAATGGACTCCGTTTGATTTCAATCCTCGCGTGCCACCATGATAATGTCAAATGGGACATGTTTGACTCAACAAACAAGTTCGGTTGTGCTTAACAAATATGGAAAACTCGTTTGTACGTTGTAGGCTCAATTGGAGGCCAATTTGGGTGCAATCCGATAATACAAGGATTTGAGTGACCAAATAGATTCCGTTTGATTTTAATCCTTGCGTGGCACCATAATAACGTCAAATGGGACATATTTGACTCAACAAACAAGTTCGGTTGTTCTTAACGAAGAAGGAAAACTCGTTTGTACGTTGTAGGCTCAATTGGAGGCCAATTTGGGTGCAATCCGAGAATACAAGGATTTGAGTGACCAAATGGACTCCGCTTGGTTTCTAACTCACGTGGAACCATATTTACGTCAAATGGGACATGTTTGATGCAACAAACAAGTTCGTTTGTGCTTAACAAAGTAGGAAAACTCGTTTGTACGTTGTAGGCTCAATTGGAGGCCAATTTGGGTGCAATCCGAGAATACAAGGATTTTAGTGACCAAATGGATTCCGTTTGATTTCAATCCTTGCGTGGTACCATAATAACGTAAAATGGGACATACTTGACTCAACAAACAAGTTCGGTTGTGCTTAACGAAGAAGGAAAACTCGTTTGTAAGTTGTAGGCCCAATTGGAGGCCAATTTGGGTGCAATCCGAGTATACAAGGATTTGAGTGAGCAAATGGACTCCGTTTGATTTCAATCTTCATGTGGCACCATAATAACATCAAATGGGACATGTTTGACTCAACAAAAAGGTCGGTTGTGCTTAACAAAGAAGGAAAAATCGTTTGTATGTTGTAGGCTCAATTGGAGGCCAATTTGGGTGCAATCCGAGAATACAAGGATTTGAGTGACCAAATGGACTCCGTTTGATTTCAATCCTCGCGTGTAACCATGATAATGTCAAATGGGACATGTTTGACTGAACAAACAAGTTCGTTTGTGCTTAACAAAGAAGGAAAACTCGTTTGTACGTTGTAGGCTCAATTGGAGGCCAATTTGGGTGCAATCCGAGAATACAAGGATTTGAGTGACCAAATGGACTCCGTTTGATTTCAATCCTCGCGTGTAACCATGATAATGTCAAATGGGACATGTTTGACTCAACAAAAAAGTTCGGTTGTGCTTAACAAAGAAGGAAAACTCGTTTGTACGTTGTAGGCTCAATTGGAGGCCAATTTGGGTGCAATCCGATAATACAAGGATTTGAGTGACCAAATGGACTCTGCTTGGTTTCTAACTCGTGTGGCACCATAATAATGTCAAATGGGACATGTTTGACTCAACAAACAAGTTCGGTTATGGTTAACGAATAAGGAAAACTCGTTTGTACGTTGTAGGCTCAATTGGAGGCCAATCTGGGTGCAATCCGAGTATACAAGGATTTGAGTGAGCAAATGGACTCCGTTTGATTTCAATCTTCGTGTGGCACCATAATAACGTCAAATGGGACATGTTTGACTCAACAAAAAGGTTCGGTTGTGCTTAACAAATAAGGAAAACTCGTTTGTATGTTGTAGGCTCAATTGGAGGCCAATTTGGGTGCAATCCGAGAATACAAGGATTTGAGTGACCAAATGGACTCCGCTTGGTTTCTAACTCACGTGGAAGTATATTAACGTCAAATGGGACATGTTTGAATCAACAAACAAGTTCGGTTATGGTTAACGAATAAGGAAAACTCGTTTGTACGTTGTAGGCTCAATTGGAGGCCAATCTGGGTGCAATCCGAGTATACAAGGATTTGAGTGAGCAAATGGACTCCGTTTGATTTCAATCATCGTGTGGCACCATAATAACGTTAAATGGGACATGTTTGACTCAACAAAAAGGTTCGGTTGTGCTTAACAAAGAACGAAAACTCGTTTGTATGTTGTAGGCTCAATTGGAGGCCAATTTGGGTGCAATCCGAGAATACAAGGATTTGAGTGACCAAATGGACTACGTTTGATTTCAATCCTCGCGTGTAACCATGATAATGTCAAATGGGACATGTTTGACTCATCAAACAAGTTCGGTTGTGCTTAACAAAGAAGGAAAACTCGTTTGTACGTTGTAGGCTCAATTGGAGGCCAATTTGGGTGCAATCCGAGTATACAAGGATTTGAGTGAGCAAATGGACTCCGTTTGATTTCAATCTTCGTGTGGCACCATAATAACGTCAAATGGGACATGTTTGACTCAACAAAAAGGTTCGGTTGTGCTTAACAAAGAAGGAAAACTCGTTTGTATGTTGTAGGCTCAATTGGAGGCCAATTTGGGTGCAATCCGAGAATACAAGGATTTGAGTGACCAAATGGACTACGTTTGATTTCAATCCTCGCGTGTAACCATGATAATGTCAAATGGGACATGTTTGACTCATCAAACAAGTTCGGTTGTGCTTAACAAAGAAGGAAAACTCGTTTGTACGTTGTAGGCTCAATTGGAGGCCAATTTGGGTGCAATCCGAGTATACAAGGATTTGAGTGAGCAAATGGACTCCGTTTGATTTCAATCTTCGTGTGGCACCATAATAACGTCAAATGGGACATGTTTGACTCAACAAAAAGGTTCGGTTGTGCTTAACAAAGAAGGAAAACTCGTTTGTATGTTGTAGGCTCAATTGGAGGCCAATTTGGGTGCAATCCGAGAATACAAGGATTTGAGTGACCAAATGGACTACGTTTGATTTCAATCCTCGCGTGTAACCATGATAATGTCAAATGGGACATGTTTGACTCATCAAACAAGTTCGGTTGTGCTTAACAAAGAAGGAAAACTCGTTTGTACGTTGTAGGCTCAATTGGAGGCCAATTTGGGTGCAATCCGATAATACAAGGATTTGAGTGACCAAATGGACTCCGCTTTGTTTCTAACTCGTGTGGAACCATAATAATGTCAAATGGGACATGTTTGACTCAACAAATAAGTTCGGTTATGGTTAACGAATAAGGAAAACTCGTTTGTACGTTGTAGGCTCAATTGGAGGCCAATCTGGGTGCAATCCGAGTATACAAGGATTTGAGTGAGCAAATGGACTCCGTTTGATTTCAATCATCGTGTGGCACCATAATAATGTCAAGTGGGACATGTTTGACTCAACAAAAAGGTTCGGTTGTGCTTAACAAAGAAGGAAAACTCGTTTGTATGTTGTAGGCTCAATTGGAGGCCAATTTGGGTGCAATCCGAGAATACAAGGATTTGAGTGACCAAATGGACTCCGCTTGGTTTCTAACTCACGTGGAACCATATTAACGTCAAATGGGACATGTTTGAATCAACAAACAAGTTCGGTTATGGTTAACGAATAAGGAAAACTCGTTTGTACGTTGTAGGCTCAATTGGAGGCCAATCTGGGTGCAATCCGAGTATACAAGGATTTGAGTGAGCAAATGGACTCCGTTTGATTTCAATCTTCGTGTGGCACCATAATAACATCAAATGGGACATGTTTGACTCAACAAAAAGGTCGGTTGTGCTTAACAAAGAAGGAAAACTCGTTTGTATGTTGTAGGCTCAATTGGAGGCCAATTTGGGTGCAATCCGAGAATACAAGGATTTGAGTGACCAAATGGACTCCGTTTGATTTCAATCCTCGCGTGTAACCATGATAATGTCAAATGGGGCATGTTTGACTGAACAAACAAGTTCGGTTGTGCTTAACAAAGAAGGAAAACTCGTTTGTACGTTGTAGGCTCAATTGGAGGCCAATTTGGGTGCAATCCGAGAATACAAGGATTTGAGTGACCAAATGGACTCCGTTTGATTTCAATCCTCGCGTGTAACCATGATAATGTCAAATGGGACATGTTTGACTCAACAAAAAAGTTCGGTTGTGCTTAACAAAGAAGGAAAACTCGTTTGTACGTTGTAGGCTCAATTGGAGGCCAATTTGGGTGCAATCCGATAATACAAGGATTTGAGTGACAAAATGGACTCTGCTTGGTTTTTAACTCGTGTGGCACCATAATAATGTCAAATGGGACATGTTTGACTCAACAAACAAGTTCGGTTATGGTTAACGAATAAGGAAAACTCGTTTGTACGTTGTAGGCTCAATTGGAGGCCAATCTGGGTGCAATCCGAGTATACAAGGATTTGAGTGACCAAATGGACTCCGCTTGGTTTCTAACTCACGTGGAACCATATTAAAGTCAAATGGGACATGTTTGAATCAACAAACAAGTTCGGTTATGGTTAACGAATAAGGAAAACTCGTTTGTACGTTGTAGGCTCAATTGGAGGCCAATCTGGGTGCAATCCGAGTATACAAGGATTTGAGTGAGCAAATGGACTCCGTTTGATTTCAATCTTCGTGTGGCACCATAACAACGTCAAATGGGACATGTTTGACTCAACAAAAAGGTTCGGTTGTGCTTAACAAAGAAGGAAAACTCGTGTGAATGTTGTAGGCTCAATTGGAGGCCAATTTGGGTGCAATCCGAGAATACAAGGATTTGAGTGACCAAATGGACTCCGCTTGGTTTCTAACTCACGTGGAACCATATTAAAGTCAAATGGGACATGTTTGAATCAACAAACAAGTTCGGTTATGGTTAACGAATAAGGAAAACTCGTTTGTACGTTGTAGGCTCAATTGGAGGCCAATCTGGGTGCAATCCGAGTATACAAGGATTTGAGTGAGCAAATGGACTCCGTTTGATTTCAATCTTCGTGTGGAACCATAATAACGTCAAATGGGACATGTTTGACTCAACAAAAAGGTTCGGTTGTGTTTAACAAAGAAGGAAAACTCGTTTGTATGTTGTCGGCTCAATTGGAGGCCAATTTGGGTGCAATCCGAGAATACAAGGATTTGAGTGACCAAATGGACTACGTTTGATTTCAATCCTCGCGTGTAACCATGATAATGTCAAATGGGACATGATTGACTAAACAAAAAAGTTCGTTTGTGCTTAACAAAGAAGGAAAACTCGTTTGTACGTTGTAGGCTCAATTGGAGGCCAATTTGGGTGCAATCCGATAATACAAGGATTTGAGTGACCAAATGGACTCCGCTTGGTTTCTAACTCGTGTGGAACCATAATAATGTCAAGTGGGACATGTTTGACTCAACAAACAAGTTCGGTTATGGTTAACGAATAAGGAAAACTCGTTTGTACGTTGTAGGCTCAATTGGAGGCCAATCTGGGTGCAATCCGAGTATACAAGGATTTGAGTGAGCAAATGGACTCCGTTTGATTTCAATCATCGTGTGGCACCATAATAATGTCAAGTGGGACATGTTTGACTCAACAAAAAGGTTCGGTTGTGCTTAACAAAGAAGGAAAACTCGTTTGTATGTTGTAGGCTCAATTGGAGGCCAATTTGGGTGCAATCCGAGAATACAAGGATTTGAGTGACCAAATGGACTCCGCTTGGTTTCTAACTCACGTGGAACCATATTAACGTCAAATGGGACATGTTTGAATCAACAAACAAGTTCGGTTATGGTTAACGAATAAGGAAAACTCGTTTGTACGTTGTAGGCTCAATTGGAGGCCAATCTGGGTGCAATCCGAGTATACAAGGATTTGAGTGAGCAAATGGACTCCGTTTGATTTCAATCTTCGTGTGGAACCATAATAACATCAAATGGGACATGTTTGACTCAACAAAAAGGTCGGTTGTGCTTAACAAAGAAGGAAAACTCGTTTGTATGTTGTAGGCTCAATTGGAGGCCAATTTGGGTGCAATCCGAGAATACAAGGATTTGAGTGACCAAATGGACTCCGTTTGATTTCAATCCTCGCGTGTAACCATGATAATGTCAAATGGGGCATGTTTGACTGAACAAACAAGTTCGGTTGTGCTTAACAAAGAAGGAAAACTCGTTTGTACGTTGTAGGCTCAATTGGAGGCCAATTTGGGTGCAATCCGAGAATACAAGGATTTGAGTGACCAAATGGACTCCGTTTGATTTCAATCCTCGCGTGTAACCATGATAATGTCAAATGGGACATGTTTGACTCAACAAAAAAGTTCGGTTGTGCTTAACAAAGAAGGAAAACTCGTTTGTACGTTGTAGGCTCAATTGGAGGCCAATTTGGGTGCAATCCGATAATACAAGGATTTGAGTGACAAAATGGACTCTGCTTGGTTTTTAACTCGTGTGGCACCATAATAATGTCAAATGGGACATGTTTGACTCAACAAACAAGTTCGGTTATGGTTAACGAATAAGGAAAACTCGTTTGTACGTTGTAGGCTCAATTGGAGGCCAATCTGGGTGCAATCCGAGTATACAAGGATTTGAGTGAGCAAATGGACTCCGTTTGATTTCAATCTTCGTGTGGCACCATAACAACGTCAAATGGGACATGTTTGACTCAACAAAAAGGTTCGGTTGTGCTTAACAAAGAAGGAAAACTCGTGTGAATGTTGTAGGCTCAATTGGAGGCCAATTTGGGTGCAATCCGAGAATACAAGGATTTGAGTGACCAAATGGACTCCGCTTGGTTTCTAACTCACGTGGAACCATATTAAAGTCAAATGGGACATGTTTGAATCAACAAACAAGTTCGGTTATGGTTAACGAATAAGGAAAACTCGTTTGTACGTTGTAGGCTCAATTGGAGGCCAATCTGGGTGCAATCCGAGTATACAAGGATTTGAGTGAGCAAATGGACTCCGTTTGATTTCAATCTTCGTGTGGAACCATAATAACGTCAAATGGGACATGTTTGACTCAACAAAAAGGTTCGGTTGTGTTTAACAAAGAAGGAAAACTCGTTTGTATGTTGTCGGCTCAATTGGAGGCCAATTTGGGTGCAATCCGAGAATACAAGGATTTGAGTGACCAAATGGACTACGTTTGATTTCAATCCTCGCGTGTAACCATGATAATGTCAAATGGGACATGATTGACTAAACAAAAAAGTTCGTTTGTGCTTAACAAAGAAGGAAAACTCGTTTGTACGTTGTAGGCTCAATTGGAGGCCAATTTGGGTGCAATCCGATAATACAAGGATTTGAGTGACCAAATGGACTCCGCTTGGTTTCTAACTCGTGTGGAACCATAATAATGTCAAGTGGGACATGTTTGACTCAACAAACAAGTTCGGTTATGGTTAACGAATAAGGAAAACTCGTTTGTACGTTGTAGGCTCAATTGGAGGCCAATCTGGGTGCAATCCGAGTATACAAGGATTTGAGTGAGCAAATGGACTCCGTTTGATTTCAATCATCGTGTGGCACCATAATAACGTTAAATGGGACATGTTTGACTCAACAAAAAGGTTCGGTTGTGCTTAACAAAGAACGAAAACTCGTTTGTATGTTGTAGGCTCAATTGGAGGCCAATTTGGGTGCATACCGAGAATACAAGGATTTGAGTGACCAAATGGACTCCGCTTGGTTTCTAACTCACGTGGAACCATATTAACGTCAAATGGGACATGTTTGAATCAACAAACAAGTTCGGTTATGGTTAACGAATAAGGAAAACTCGTTTGTACGTTGTAGGCTCAATTGGAGGCCAATCTGGGTGCAATCCGAGTATACAAGGATTTGAGTGAGCAAATGGACTCCGTTTGATTTCAATCTTCATGTGGCACCATAATAACGTCAAATGGGACATGTTTGACTCAACAAAAAGGTACGGTTGTGCTTAACAAAGAAGGAAAACTCGTTTGTATGTTGTAGGCTCAATTGGAGGCCAATTTGGGTGCAATTCGAGAATACAAGGATTTGAGTGACCAAATGGACTCCGTTTGATTTCAATCCTCACGTGCCACCATGATAATGTCAAATGGGACATGTTTGACTCAAAAAACAAGTTCGGTTGTGCTTAACAAAGATGGAAAACACGTCTGTACGTTGTAGGCTCAATTGGAGGCCAATTTGGGTGCAATCCGATAATACAAGGATTTGAGTGACCAAATGGATTCCGTTTGATTTTAATCCTTGCGTGGCACCATAATAACATCAAATGGGACATATTTGACTCAACAAACAAGTTCGTTTGTTCTTAACGAAGAAGGAAAACTCGTTTGTACGTTGTAGGCTCAATTGGAGGCCAATTTGGGTGCAATCCGAGAATACAAGGATTTGAGTGACCAAATGGACTCCGCTTGGTTTCTAACTCACGTGGAACCATATTTACGTAAAATGGGACATGTTTGATGCAACAAACAAGTTCGTTTGTGGTTAACAAAGAAGGAAAACTCGTTTGTAAGTTGTAGGCTTAATTGGAGGCCAATTTGGGTGCAATCCGAGAATACAAGGATTTGAGTGACCAAATGGACTCCGTTTGATTTCAATCCTCGTGTGCCACCATGATAATGTCAAATGGGACATGTTTGACTCAACAAACAAGTTCGGTTGTGCTTAACAAAGAAGGAAAACTCGTTTGTACGTTGTAGGCTCAATTGGACGCCAATTTGGGTGCAATCCGATAATACAAGGATTTGAGTGACCAAATGGACTCCGCTTGGTTTCTAACTCGCGTGGCACCATAATAATGTCAAATGGGACATGTTTGACTCAACAAACAAGTTTGTTTGTGCTTAACGAAGAAGAAAAACTCGTTTGTACGTTGTAGGCTCAATTGGAGGCCAAGTTTGGTGCAATTCGAGAATACAAGGATTTGAGTGACCAAATGGATTCCGTTTGATTTTAATCCTTGCGTGGCAGAATAATAACGTCAAATGGGACATATTTGACTCAACAAACAAGTTCGGTTGTGCTTAACGAAGAAGGAAAACTCGTTTGTAAGTTGTAGGCTCAATTGGAGGCCAATTTGGGTGCAATCCGAGTATACAAGGATTTTAGTGAGCAAATGGACTCCGTTTTATTTCAATCTTGGTGAGGCACCATAATAATGTAAAATGGGACATATTTGACTCAACAAACAAGTTCGTTTGTGCTTAACGAAGAAGGAAAACTCGTTTGTACGTTGTAGGCTCAATTGGAGGCCAATTTGGGTGCAATCCGAGTATACAAGGATTTGAGTGAGCAAATGGACTCCGTTTGATTTCAATCTTCATGTGGCACCATAATAACATCAAATGGGACATGTTTGACTCAACAAAAAGGTTCGGTTGTGCTTAACAAATAAGGAAAACTCGTTTGTATGTTGTAGGCTCAATTGGAGGCCAATTTGGGTGCAATCCGAGAATACATGGTTTTGAGTGACCAAATGGACTTTGTTTGATTTCAATCCTCGCGTGCCACCATAATAACGTCAAATGGGACATGTTTGACTCAACAAACAAGTTCGGTTGTGCTTAACAAAGAAGGAAAACTCGTTTGTACGTTGTAGGCTCAATTGGAGGCCAATTTGGGTGCAATCCGAGAATACAAGGATTTGAGTGACCAAATGGACTCCGCTAGGTTTCTAACTCACGTGGAACCATATTAATGTCAAATGGGACATGTTTGACTCAAAAAACAAGTTCGGTTATGGTTAACGAAGAAGGAAAACTCGTTTGTACGTTGTAGGCTCAATTGGAGGCCAATTTGGGTGCAATCCGAGTATACAAGGATTTGAGTGAGTAAATGGACTCCGTTTGATTTCAATCTTCGTGTGGCACCATAATAACGTCAAATGGGACATGTTTGAATCAACAAAAAGGTTCGGTTGTGCTTAACAAAGAAGGTAAACTCGTTTGTACGTTGTAGGCTCATTTGGAGGCCAATTTGGGTGCAATCCGAGAATACAAGGATTTTAGTAACCAAATGGATTCCGTTTGATTACAATCCTTGCGAGGAACCATAATAACGTCAAATGGTACATATTTGACTCAACAAACAAGTTCGGTTGTGCTTAACGAAGAAGGAAAACTCGTTTGTAAGTTGTAGGCTCAATTGGAGGCTAATTTGGGTGCAATCCGAGTATACAAGGATTTTAGTGAGCAAATGGAATCCGTTTGATAGCAATCTTCGTGAGGCACCATAATAACGTAAAATGGGACATATTTGACTCAACAAACAAGTTCGGTTTTGCTTAACGAAGAAGGAAAACTCGTTTGTACGTTGTAGGCTCAATTGGAGGCCAATTTGGGTGCAATCCGAGTATACAAGGATTTGAGTGAGCAAATGGACTCCGTTTGATTTCAATCTTCATGTGGCACCATAATAACATCAAATGGGACATTTTGGACTCAACAAAAAGGTTCGGTTGTGCTGAACAAAGAAGGAAAACTCGTTTGTAAGTTGTAGTCTCAATTGGTGGCCAATTTGGGTGCAATCCGAGAATACATGGTTTTGAGTGACCAAATTGACTTTGTTTGATTTCAATCCTTGCGTGCCACCATAATAACGTCAAATGGGACATGTTTGACTCAACAAACAAGTTCGGTTGTGCTTAACAAAGAAGGAAAACTCGTTTGTACGTTGTAGGCTCAATTGGAGGCCAACTTGGGTGCAATCCGAGAATACAAGGATTTGAGTGACCAAATGGACTCCGCTTGGTTTCTAACTCACGTGGAACCATATTAACGTCAAATGGGACATGTTTGAATCAACAAACAAGTTCGGTTATGGTTAACGAATAAGGAAAACTCGTTTGTACGTTGTAGGCTCAATTGGAGGCCAATCTGGGTGCAATCCGAGTATACAAGGATTTGAGTGAGCAAATGGACTCCGTTTGATTTCAATCTTCATGTGGCACTATAATAACGTCAAATGGGACATGTTTGAATCAACAAAAATGTTCGGTTGTGCTTAACAAAGAAGAAAAACTCGTTTGTATGTTGTAGGCTCAATTGGAGGCCAATTTGGGTGCAATCCGAGAATACAAGGATTTGAGTGACCAAATGGACTTCGTTTGATTTCAATCCTCGCGTGCCACCATGATAATGTCAAATGGGACATGTTTGACTCAACAAACAAGTTCGGTTGTGCTTAACAAAGATGGAAAACTCGTTTGTACGTTGTAGGCTCAATTGGAGGCCAATTTGGGTGCAATCCGAGAATACAAGGATTTGAGTGACCAAATGGATTCCGTTTGATTTCAATCTTTGCGTGGCACCATAATAACGTCAAATGGGACATATTTGACTCAACAAACAAGTTCGGTTGTGCTTAACGAAGAAGGAAAACTCGTTTGTACGTTGTAGGCTCAATTGGAGGCCAATTTGGGTGCAATCCGAGTATACAAGGATTTGAGTGAGCAAATGGACTCCGTTTGATTTCAATCTACTTGTGGCACCATAATAACATCAAATGGGACATGTTTGACTCAACAAAAAGGTTCGGTTGTGCTTAACAAAGAAGGAAAACTCGTTTGGATGTTGTAGGCTCAATTGGAGGCCAATTTGGGTGCAATCCGAGAATACAAGGATTTGAGTGACCAAATGGACTTTGTTTGATTTCAATCCTCACGTGAAACCATAATAACGTCAAATGGGACATGTTTGACTCAACAAACAAGTGCGGTTGTGCTTAACAAAGAAGTAAAACTCGTTTGTACGTTGTAGGCTCAATTGGAGGCCAATTTGGGTGCAATTCGAGAATACAAGGATTTGAGTGACCAAATGGACTCCGCTTGGTTTCTAACTCGTGTGGAACCATATTAACATCAAATGGGACATGTTTCACTGAACAAACAAGTTTGGTTATTATTAACGAAGAAGGAAAACTCGTTTGTACGTTGTAGGCTCAATTGGAGGCCAATTTGGGTGCAATCCGAGAATACAAGTATTTGAGTGAGCAAATGGACTCCGTTTGATTTCAATCCTCATGTGGCACCATAATAACGTCAAATGGGACATGTTGGACTGAACAAAAAGGTTCGGTTGTGCGTAACAAAGAAGGTAAACTCGTTTGTATGTTGTAGGCTCAATTGGAGGCTAATTTGGGTGCAATCCGAAAATACAAGGATTTGAGTGACCAAATGGACTCCGTTTGATTTCAATTCTCGCGTGGCACCATAATAATGTCAAATGGGACATGTTTGACTCAACAAAAAGGTTCGGTTGTGCTCAACGAAGAAGGAAAACTCGTTTGTACATTGTAGGTCCAATTGGAGGCCAATTTGGGTGCAATCCGAGAATACAAAGATTTGAGTAAGCAAATGGACTCCGCTTGGTATCTAACTCGCGTGGCACCATAATAACGTCAAATGGGACATGTTTAACTCAATAAACAAGTTCGGTTGTCCTTAACGAAGAAGGAAAACTTGTTTGTACGTTGTAGGCTCAATTGGAGGCCAATTTGGGTGCAATCCGAGAATACAAGGATTTGAGTGACCAAATGGATTCCGTTTGATTTCAATCTTTGCGTGGCACCATAATAACGTCAAATGGGACATATTTGACTCAACAAACAAGTTCGGTTGTGCTTAACGAAGAAGGAAAACTCGTTTGTATGTTGTAGGCTCAATTGGAGGCCAATTTGGGTGCAATCCGAGTATACAAGGATTTGAGTGAGCAAATGGACTCCGTTTGATTTCAATCTACGTGTGGCACCATAATAACATCAAATGGGACATGTTTGACTCAACAAAAAGGTTCGGTTGTGCTTAACAAAGAAGGAAAACTCGTTTGTACGTTGTAGGCTCAATTGGAGGCCAATTTGGGTGCAATTCGAGAATACAAGGATTTGAGTGACCAAATGGACTCCGCTTGGTTTCTATCTCACGTGGAACCATACTAACATCAAATGGGACATGTTTGAATCAACAAACAAGTTCGGTTATGGTTAATGAATAAGGAAAACTCGTTTGTACGTTGTAGGCTCAATTGGAGGCCAATCTGGGTGCAATCCGAGTATACAAGGATTTGAGTGAGCAAATGGACTCCGTTTGATTTCAATCTTCGTGTGGCACCGTAATAACGTCAAATGGGACATGTTTGACTCAAAAAAAAGGTTCGGTTGTGCTTAACAAAGAAGGAAAACTCGTTTGTATGTTGTAGGCTCAATTGGAGGCCAATTTGGGTGCAATCCGAGAATACAAGGATTTGAGTGACCAAATGGACTCCATTTGATTTCAATCCTCCCGTGCCACCATGATAATGTCAAATGGGACATGTTTGACTCAACAAACAAGTTCGGTTGTGCTTAACAAAGATGGAAAACTCGTTTGTACGTTGTAGGCTCAATTGGAGGCCAATTTGGGTGCAATCCGATAATACAAGGATTTGAGTGACCAAATAGATTCCGTTTGATTTTAATCCTTGCGTGGCACCATAATAACGTCAAATGGGACATATTTGACTCAACAAACAAGTTCGGTTGTTCTTAACGAAGAAGCAAAACTCGTTTGTACGTTGTAGGCTCAATTGGAGGCCAATTTGGGTGCAATCCGAGAATACAAGGATTTGAGTGACCAAATGGACTCCGCTTGGTTTCTAACTCACGTGGAACCATATTTACGTCAAATGGGACATGTTTGATGCAACAAACAAGTTCGTTTGTGCTTAACAAAGTAGGAAAACACGTTTGTACGTTGTAGGCTCAATTGGAGGCCAATTTGGGTGCAATCCGAGAATACAAGGATTTTAGTGACCAAATGGATTCCGTTTGATTTCAATCCTTGCGTGGCACCATAATAACGTAAAATGGGACATACTTGACTCAACAAACAGGTTCGGTTGTGCTTAACGAAGAAGGAAACTCGTTTGTAAGTTGTAGGCCCAATTGGAGGCCAATTTGGGTGCAATCCGAGTATACAAGGATTTGAGTGAGCAAATGGACTCCGTTTGATTTCAATCTTCGTGTGGCACCATAATAACATCAAATGGGACATGTTTGACTCAACAAAAAGGTCTGTTGTGCTTAACAAAGAAGGAAAACTCGTTTGTATGTTGTAGGCTCAATTGGAGGCCAATTTGGGTGCAATCCGAGAATACAAGGATTTGAGTGAGCAAATGGACTCCGTTTGATTTCAATCCTCGCGTGTAACCATGATAATGTCAAATGGGACATGTTTGACTGAACAAACAAGTTCGGTTGTGCTTAACAAAGAAGGAAAACTCGTTTGACGTTGTAGGCTCAATTGGAGGCCAATTTGGGTGCAATCCGAGAATACAAGGATTTGAGTGACCAAATGGACTCCGTTTGATTTCAATCCTCGCGTGTAACCATGATAATGTCAAATGGGACATGTTTGACTCAACAAAAAAGTTCGGTTGTGCTTAACAAAGAAGGAAAACTCGTTTGTACGTTGTAGGCTCAATTGGAGGCCAATTTGGGTGCAATCCGATAATACAAGGATTTGAGTGACCAAATGGACTCTGCTTGGTTTCTAACTCGTGTGGCACCATAATAATGTCAAATGGGACATGTTTGACTCAACAAACAAGTTCGGTTATGGTTAACGAATAAGGAAAACTCGTTTGTACGTTGTAGGCTCAATTGGAGGCCAATCTGGGTGCAATCCGAGTATACAAGGATTTGAGTGAGCAAATGGACTCCGTTTGATTTCAATCTTCATGTGGCACCATAACAACGTCAAATGGGACATGTTTGACTCAACAAAAAGGTTCGGTTGTGCTTAACAAAGAAGGAAAACTCGTTTGTATGTTGTAGGCTCAATTGGAGGCCAATTTGGGTGCAATCCGAGAATACAAGGATTTGAGTGACCAAATGGACTCCGCTTGGTTTCTAACTCACGTGGAACTATATTAACGTCAAATGGGACATGTTTGAATCAACAAACAAGTTCGGTTATTGTTAACGAATAAGGAAAACTCGTTTGTACGTTGTAGGCTCAATTGGAGGCCAATCTGGGTGCAATCCGAGTATACAAGGATTTGAGTGAGCAAATGGACTCCTTTTGATTTCAATCTTCGTGTGGCACCATAATAACGTCAAATGGGACATGTTTGACTCAACAAAAAGGTTCGGTTGTGCTTAACAAAGAAGGAAAACTCGTTTGTATGTTGTAGGCTCAATTGGAGGCCAATTTGGGTGCAATCCGAGAATACAAGGATTTGAGTGACCAAATGGACTACGTTTGATTTCAATCCTCGTGTGTAACCATGATAATGTCAAATGGGACATGTTTGACTCAACAAACAAGTTCGGTTGTGCTTAACAAAGAAGGAAAACTCGTTTGTACGTTGTAGGCTCAATTGGAGGCCAATTTGGGTGCAATCCGATAATACAAGGATTTGAGTGACCAAATGGACTCCGCTTGGTTTCTAACTCGTGTGGAACCATAATAATGTCAAATGGGACATGTTTGACTCAACAAACAAGTTCGGTTATGGTTAACGAATAAGGAAAACTCGTTTGTACGTTGTAGGCTCAATTGGAGGCCAATCTGGGTGCAATCCGAGTATACAAGGATTTGAGTGAGCAAATGGACTCCGTTTGATTTCAATCTTCGTGTGGCACCATAATAACATCAAATGGGACATGTTTGACTCAACAAAAAGGTCGGTTGTGCTTAACAAAGAAGGAAAACTCGTTTGTATGTTGTAGGCTCAATTGGAGGCCAATTTGGGTGCAATCCGAGAATACAAGGATTTGAGTGACCAAATGGATTCCGTTTGATTTCAATCCTCGCGTGTAACCATGATAATGTCAAATGGGGCATGTTTGACTGAACAAACAAGTTCGGTTGTGCTTAACAAAGAAGGAAAACTCGTTTGTACGTTGTAGGCTCAATTGGAGGCCAATTTGGGTGCAATCCGAGAATACAAGGATTTGAGTGACCAAATGGACTCCGTTTGATTTCAATCCTTGCGTGTAACCATGATAATGTCAAATGGGACATGTTTGACTCAACAAAAAAGTTCGGTTGTGCTTAACAAAGAAGGAAAACTCGTTTGTACGTTATAGGCTCAATTGGAGGCCAATTTGGGTGCAATCCGATAATACAAGGATTTGAGTGACCAAATGGACTCTGCTTGGTTTTTAACTCGTGTGGCACCATAATAATGTCAAATGGGACATGTTTGACTCAACAAACAAGTTCGGTTATGGTTAACGAATAAGGAAAACTCGTTTGTACGTTGTAGGCTCAATTGGAGGCCAATCTGGGTGCAATCCGAGTATACAAGGATTTGAGTGAGCAAATGGACTCCGTTTGATTTCAATCTTCATGTGGCACCATAACAACGTCAAATGGGACATGTTTGACTCAACAAAAAGGTTCGGTTGTGCTTAACAAAGAAGGAAAACTCGTTTGTATGTTGTAGGCTCAATTGGAGGCCAATTTGGGTGCAATCCGAGAATACAAGGATTTGAGTGACCAAATGGACTCCGCTTGGTTTCTAACTCACGTGGAACTATATTAACGTCAAATGGGACATGTTTGAATCAACAAACAAGTTCGGTTATTGTTAACGAATAAGGAAAACTCGTTTGTACGTTGTAGGCTCAATTGGAGGCCAATCTGGGTGCAATCCGAGTATACAAGGATTTGAGTGAGCAAATGGACTCCTTTTGATTTCAATCTTCGTGTGGCACCATAATAACGTCAAATGGGACATGTTTGACTCAACAAAAAGGTTCGGTTGTGCTTAACAAAGAAGGAAAACTCGTTTGTATGTTGTAGGCTCAATTGGAGGCCAATTTGGGTGCAATCCGAGAATACAAGGATTTGAGTGACCAAATGGACTACGTTTGATTTCAATCCTCGCGTGTAACCATGATAATGTCAAATGGGACATGTTTGACTCAACAAACAAGTTCGGTTGTGCTTAACAAAGAAGGAAAACTCGTTTGTACGTTGTAGGCTCAATTGGAGGCCAATTTGGGTGCAATCCGATAATACAAGGATTTGAGTGACCAAATGGACTCCGCTTGGTTTCTAACTCGTGTGGAACCATAATAATGTCAAATGGGACATGTTTGACTCAACAAACAAGTTCGGTTATGGTTAACGAATAAGGAAAACTCGTTTGTACGTTGTAGGCTCAATTGGAGGCCAATCTGGGTGCAATCCGAGTATACAAGGATTTGAGTGAGCAAATGGACTCCGTTTGATTTCAATCTTCGTGTGGCACCATAATAACATCAAATGGGACATGTTTGACTCAACAAAAACGTCGGTTGTGCTTAACAAAGAAGGAAAACTCGTTTGTATGTTGTAGGCTCAATTGGAGGCCAATTTGGGTGCAATCCGAGAATACAAGGATTTGAGTGACCAAATGGACTCCGTTTGATTTCAATCCTCGCGTGTAACCATGATAATGTCAAATGGGGCATGTTTGACTGAACAAACAAGTTCGGTTGTGCTTAACAAAGAAGGAAAACTCGTTTGTACGTTGTAGGCTCAATTGGAGGCCAATTTGGGTGCAATCCGAGAATACAAGGATTTGAGTGACCAAATGGACTCCGTTTGATTTCAATCCTCGCGTGTAACCATGATAATGTTAAATGGGACATGTTTGACTCAACAAAAAAGTTCGGTTGTGCTTAACAAAGAAGGAAAACTAGTTTGTACGTTATAGGCTCAATTGGAGGCCAATTTGGGTGCAATCCGATAATACAAGGATTTGAGTGACCAAATGGACTCTGCTTGGATTTTAACTCGTGTGGCACCATAATAATGTCAAATGGGACATGTTTGACTCAACAAACAAGTTCGGTTATGGTTAACGAATAAGGAAAACTCGTTTGTACGTTGTAGGCTCAATTGGAGGCCAATCTGGGTGCAATCCGAGTATACAAGGATTTGAGTGAGCAAATGGACTCCGTTTGATTTCAATCTTCGTGTGGCACCATAACAACGTCAAATGTTACATGTTTGACTCAACAAAAAGGTTCGGTTGTGCTTAACAAAGAAGGAAAACTCGTTTGTATGTTGTAGGCTCAATTGGAGGCCAATTTGGGTGCAATCCGAGAATACAAGGATTTGAGTGACCAAATGGACTCCGCTTGGTTTCTAACTCACGTGGAACCATATTAAAGTCAAATGGGACATGTTTGAATCAACAAACAAGTTCGGTTATGGTTAACGAATAAGGAAAACTCGTTTGTACGTTGTAGGCTCAATTGGAGGCCAATCTGGGTGCAATCCGAGTATACAAGGATTTGAGTGAGCAAATGGACTCCGTTTGATTTCAATCTTCGTGTGGCACCATAATAACGTCAAATGGGACATTTTTGACTCAACAAAAAGGTTCGGTTGTGCTTAACAAAGAAGAAAAACTCGTTTGTATGTTGTAGGCTCAATTGGAGGCCAATTTGGGTGCAATCCGAGAATACAAGGATTTGAGTGACCAAATGGACTACGTTTGATTTCAATCCTCGCGTGTAACCATGATAATGTCAAATGGGGCATGTTTGACTGAACAAACAAGTTCGGTTGTGCTTAACAAAGAAGGAAAACTCGTTTGTACGTTGTAGGCTCAATTGGAGGCCAATTTGGGTGCAATCCGATAATACAAGGATTTGAGTGACCAAATGGACTCCGCTTGGTTTCTAACTCGCGTGGCACCATAATAATGTCAAATGGGACATATTTGACTCAACAAACAAGTTCGGTTGTGCTTAACGAAGAAGGAAAACTCGTTTGTAAGTTGTAGGCTCAATTGGAGGCCAATTTGGGTGCAATCCGAGTATACAAGGATTTTAGTGAGCAAATGGACTCCGTTTTATTTCAATCTTGGTGAGGCACCATAATAATGTAAAATGGGACATATTTGACTCAACAAACAAGTTCGGTTGTGCTTAACGAAGAAGGAAAACTCGTTTGTACGTTGTAGGCTCAATTGGAGGCCAATTTGGGTGCAATCCGAGTATACAAGGATTTGAGTGAGCAAATGGACTCCGTTTTATTTCAATCTTCATGTGGCACCATAATAACATCAAATGGGACATGTTTGACTCAACAAAAAGGTTCGGTTGTGCTTAACAAATAAGGAAAACTCGTTTGTATGTTGTAGGCTCAATTGGAGGCCAATTTGGGTGCAATCCGAGAATACAAGGTTTTGAGTGACCAAATGGACTTTGTTTGATTTCAATCCTCGCGTGCCACCATAATAACGTCAAATGGGACATGTTTGACTCAACAAACAAGTTCGGTTGTGCTTAACAAAGAAGGAAAACTCGTTTGTACGTTGTAGGCTCAATTGGAGGCCAATTTGGGTGCAATCCGAGAATACAAGGATTTGAGTGACCAAATGGACTCCGCTTGGTTTCTAACTCACGTGGAACCATATTAACGTCAAATGGGACATGTTTGACTCAAAAAACAAGTTCGGTTATGGTTAACGAAGAAGGAAAACTCGTTTGTACGTTGTAGGCTCAATTGGAGGCCAATTTGGGTGCAATCCGAGTATACAAGGATTTGAGTGAGCAAATGGACTCCGTTTGATTTCAATCCTCGCGTGTAACCATGATAATGTCAAATGGGGCATGTTTGACTGAACAAACAAGTTCGGTTGTGCTTAACAAAGAAGGAAAACTCGTTTGTACGTTGTAGGCTCAATTGGAGGCCAATTTGGGTGCAATCCGATAATACAAGGATTTGAGTGACCAAATGGACTCCGCTTGGTTTCTAACTCGCGTGGCACCATAATAATGTCAAATGGGACATATTTGACTCAACAAACAAGTTCGGTTGTGCTTAACGAAGAAGGAAAACTCGTTTGTAAGTTGTAGGCTCAATTGGAGGCCAATTTGGGTGCAATCCGACTATACAAGGATTTTAGTGAGCAAATGGACTCCGTTTTATTTCAATCTTGGTGAGGCACCATAATAATATAAAATGGGACATATTTGACTCAACAAACAAGTTCGGTTGTGCTTAACGAAGAAGGAAAACTCGTTTGTACGTTGTAGGCTCAATTGGAGGCCAATTTGGGTGCAATCCGAGTATACAAGGATTTGAGTGAGCAAATGGACTCCGTTTGATTTCAATCCTCGCGTGTAACCATGATAATGTCAAATGGGGCATGTTTGACTGAACAAACAAGTTCGGTTGTGCTTAACAAAGAAGGAAAACTCGTTTGTACGTTGTAGGCTCAATTGGAGGCCAATTTGGGTGCAATCCGAGAATACAAGGATTTGAGTGACCAAATGGACTCCGTTTGATTTCAATCCTTGCGTGTAACCATGATAATGTCAAATGGGACATGTTTGACTCAACAAAAAAGTTCGGTTGTGCTTAACAAAGAAGGAAAACTCGTTTGTACGTTATAGGCTCAATTGGAGGCCAATTTGGGTGCAATCCGATAATACAAGGATTTGAGTGACCAAATGGACTCTGCTTGGCTTTTAACTCGTGTGGCACCATAATAATGTCAAATGGGACATGTTTGACTCAACAAACAAGTTCGGTTATGGTTAACGAATAAGGAAAACTCGTTTGTACGTTGTAGGCTCAATTGGAGGCCAATCTGGGTGCAATCCGAGTATACAAGGATTTGAGTGAGCAAATGGACTCCGTTTGATTTCAATCTTCATGTGGCACCATAACAACGTCAAATGGGACATGTTTGACTCAACAAAAAGGTTCGGTTGTGCTTAACAAAGAAGGAAAACTCGTTTGTATGTTGTAGGCTCAATTGGAGGCCAATTTGGGTGCAATCCGAGAATACAAGGATTTGAGTGACCAAATGGACTCCGCTTGGTTTCTAACTCACGTGGAACTATATTAACGTCAAATGGGACATGTTTGAATCAACAAACAAGTTCGGTTATTGTTAACGAATAAGGAAAACTCGTTTGTACGTTGTAGGCTCAATTGGAGGCCAATCTGGGTGCAATCCGAGTATACAAGGATTTGAGTGAGCAAATGGACTCCTTTTGATTTCAATCTTCGTGTGGCACCATAATAACGTCAAATGGGACATGTTTGACTCAACAAAAAGGTTCGGTTGTGCTTAACAAAGAAGGAAAACTCGTTTGTATGTTGTAGGCTCAATTGGAGGCCAATTTGGGTGCAATCCGAGAATACAAGGATTTGAGTGACCAAATGGACTACGTTTGATTTCAATCCTCGCGTGTAACCATGATAATGTCAAATGGGACATGTTTGACTCAACAAACAAGTTCGGTTGTGCTTAACAAAGAAGGAAAACTCGTTTGTACGTTGTAGGCTCAATTGGAGGCCAATTTGGGTGCAATCCGATAATACAAGGATTTGAGTGACCAAATGGACTCCGCTTGGTTTCTAACTCGTGTGGAACCATAATAATGTCAAATGGGACATGTTTGACTCAACAAACAAGTTCGGTTATGGTTAACGAATAAGGAAAACTCGTTTGTACGTTGTAGGCTCAATTGGAGGCCAATCTGGGTGCAATCCGAGTATACAAGGATTTGAGTGAGCAAATGGACTCCGTTTGATTTCAATCTTCGTGTGGCACCATAATAACATCAAATGGGACATGTTTGACTCAACAAAAACGTCGGTTGTGCTTAACAAAGAAGGAAAACTCGTTTGTATGTTGTAGGCTCAATTGGAGGCCAATTTGGGTGCAATCCGAGAATACAAGGATTTGAGTGACCAAATGGACTCCGTTTGATTTCAATCCTCGCGTGTAACCATGATAATGTCAAATGGGGCATGTTTGACTGAACAAACAAGTTCGGTTGTGCTTAACAAAGAAGGAAAACTCGTTTGTACGTTGTAGGCTCAATTGGAGGCCAATTTGGGTGCAATCCGAGAATACAAGGATTTGAGTGACCAAATGGACTCCGTTTGATTTCAATCCTCGCGTGTAACCATGATAATGTTAAATGGGACATGTTTGACTCAACAAAAAAGTTCGGTTGTGCTTAACAAAGAAGGAAAACTAGTTTGTACGTTATAGGCTCAATTGGAGGCCAATTTGGGTGCAATCCGATAATACAAGGATTTGAGTGACCAAATGGACTCTGCTTGGATTTTAACTCGTGTGGCACCATAATAATGTCAAATGGGACATGTTTGACTCAACAAACAAGTTCGGTTATGGTTAACGAATAAGGAAAACTCGTTTGTACGTTGTAGGCTCAATTGGAGGCCAATCTGGGTGCAATCCGAGTATACAAGGATTTGAGTGAGCAAATGGACTCCGTTTGATTTCAATCTTCGTGTGGCACCATAACAACGTCAAATGTTACATGTTTGACTCAACAAAAAGGTTCGGTTGTGCTTAACAAAGAAGGAAAACTCGTTTGTATGTTGTAGGCTCAATTGGAGGCCAATTTGGGTGCAATCCGAGAATACAAGGATTTGAGTGACCAAATGGACTCCGCTTGGTTTCTAACTCACGTGGAACCATATTAAAGTCAAATGGGACATGTTTGAATCAACAAACAAGTTCGGTTATGGTTAACGAATAAGGAAAACTCGTTTGTACGTTGTAGGCTCAATTGGAGGCCAATCTGGGTGCAATCCGAGTATACAAGGATTTGAGTGAGCAAATGGACTCCGTTTGATTTCAATCTTCGTGTGGCACCATAATAACGTCAAATGGGACATTTTTGACTCAACAAAAAGGTTCGGTTGTGCTTAACAAAGAAGAAAAACTCGTTTGTATGTTGTAGGCTCAATTGGAGGCCAATTTGGGTGCAATCCGAGAATACAAGGATTTGAGTGACCAAATGGACTACGTTTGATTTCAATCCTCGCGTGTAACCATGATAATGTCAAATGGGGCATGTTTGACTGAACAAACAAGTTCGGTTGTGCTTAACAAAGAAGGAAAACTCGTTTGTACGTTGTAGGCTCAATTGGAGGCCAATTTGGGTGCAATCCGATAATACAAGGATTTGAGTGACCAAATGGACTCCGCTTGGTTTCTAACTCGCGTGGCACCATAATAATGTCAAATGGGACATATTTGACTCAACAAACAAGTTCGGTTGTGCTTAACGAAGAAGGAAAACTCGTTTGTAAGTTGTAGGCTCAATTGGAGGCCAATTTGGGTGCAATCCGAGTATACAAGGATTTTAGTGAGCAAATGGACTCCGTTTTATTTCAATCTTGGTGAGGCACCATAATAATGTAAAATGGGACATATTTGACTCAACAAACAAGTTCGGTTGTGCTTAACGAAGAAGGAAAACTCGTTTGTACGTTGTAGGCTCAATTGGAGGCCAATTTGGGTGCAATCCGAGTATACAAGGATTTGAGTGAGCAAATGGACTCCGTTTTATTTCAATCTTCATGTGGCACCATAATAACATCAAATGGGACATGTTTGACTCAACAAAAAGGTTCGGTTGTGCTTAACAAATAAGGAAAACTCGTTTGTATGTTGTAGGCTCAATTGGAGGCCAATTTGGGTGCAATCCGAGAATACAAGGTTTTGAGTGACCAAATGGACTTTGTTTGATTTCAATCCTCGCGTGCCACCATAATAACGTCAAATGGGACATGTTTGACTCAACAAACAAGTTCGGTTGTGCTTAACAAAGAAGGAAAACTCGTTTGTACGTTGTAGGCTCAATTGGAGGCCAATTTGGGTGCAATCCGAGAATACAAGGATTTGAGTGACCAAATGGACTCCGCTTGGTTTCTAACTCACGTGGAACCATATTAACGTCAAATGGGACATGTTTGACTCAAAAAACAAGTTCGGTTATGGTTAACGAAGAAGGAAAACTCGTTTGTACGTTGTAGGCTCAATTGGAGGCCAATTTGGGTGCAATCCGAGTATACAAGGATTTGAGTGAGCAAATGGACTCCGTTTGATTTCAATCCTCGCGTGTAACCATGATAATGTCAAATGGGGCATGTTTGACTGAACAAACAAGTTCGGTTGTGCTTAACAAAGAAGGAAAACTCGTTTGTACGTTGTAGGCTCAATTGGAGGCCAATTTGGGTGCAATCCGATAATACAAGGATTTGAGTGACCAAATGGACTCCGCTTGGTTTCTAACTCGCGTGGCACCATAATAATGTCAAATGGGACATATTTGACTCAACAAACAAGTTCGGTTGTGCTTAACGAAGAAGGAAAACTCGTTTGTAAGTTGTAGGCTCAATTGGAGGCCAATTTGGGTGCAATCCGACTATACAAGGATTTTAGTGAGCAAATGGACTCCGTTTTATTTCAATCTTGGTGAGGCACCATAATAATATAAAATGGGACATATTTGACTCAACAAACAAGTTCGGTTGTGCTTAACGAAGAAGGAAAACTCGTTTGTACGTTGTAGGCTCAATTGGAGGCCAATTTGGGTGCAATCCGAGTATACAAGGATTTGAGTGAGCAAATGGACTCCGTTTGATTTCAATCTTCATGTGGCACCATAATAACATCAAATGGGACATGTTTGACTCAACAAAAAGGTTCGGTTGTGCTTAACAAATAAGGAAAACTCGTTTGTATGTTGTAGGCTCAATTGGAGGCCAATTTGGGTGCAATCCGAGAATACAAGGTTTTGAGTGACCAAATGGACTTTGTTTGATTTCAATCCTCGCGTGCCACCATAATAACGTCAAATGGGACATGTTTGACTCAACAAACAAGTTCGGTTGTGCTTAACAAAGAAGGAAAACTCGTTTGTACGTTGTAGGCTCAATTGGAGGCCAATTTGGGTGCAATCCGAGAATACAAGGATTTGAGTGACCAAATGGACTCCGCTAGGTTTCTAACTCACGTGGAACCATATTAACGTCAAATGGGACATGTTTGACTCAAAAAACAAGTTCGGTTATGGTTAACGAAGAAGGAAAACTCGTTTGTACGTTGTAGGCTCAATTGGAGGCCAATTTGGGTGCAATCCGAGTATACAAGGATTTGAGTGAGCAAATGGACTCCGTTTGATTTCAATCTTCGTGTGGCACCATAATAACGTCAAATGGGACATGTTTGAATCAACAAAAAGGTTCGGTTGTGCTTAACAAAGAAGGTAAACTCGTTTGTACGTTGTAGGCTCATTTGGAGGCCAATTTGGGTGCAATCCGAGAATACAAGGATTTTAGTGACCAAATGGATTCCGTTTGATTACAATCCTTGCGAGGAACCATAATAACGTCAAATGGTACATATTTGACTCAACAAACAAGTTCGGTTGTGCTTAACGAAGAAGGAAAACTCGTTTGTAAGTTGTAGGCTCAATTGGAGGCCAATTTGGGTGCAATCCGAGTATACAAGGATTTGAGTGAGCAAATGGACTCCGTTTGATTTCAATCTTCGTGTGGCACCATAATAACATCAAATGGGACATGTTTGACTCAACAAAAAGGTCGGTTGTGCTTAACAAAGAAGGAAAACTCGTTTGTATGTTGTAGGCTCAATTGGAGGCCAATTTGGGTGCAATCCGAGAATACAAGGATTTGAGTGACCAAATGGACTCCGTTTGATTTCAATCCTCGCGTGTAACCATGATAATGTCAAATGGGGCATGTTTGACTGAACAAACAAGTTCGGTTGTGCTTAACAAAGAAGGAAAACTCGTTTGTACGTTGTAGGCTCAATTGGAGGCCAATTTGGGTGCAATCCGAGAATACAAGGATTTGAGTGACCAAATGGACTCCGTTTGATTTCAATCCTCGCGCGTAACCATGATAATGTCAAATGGGACATGTTTGACTCAACAAAAAAGTTCGGTTGTGCTTAACAAAGAAGGAAAACTCGTTTGTACGTTGTAGGCTCAATTGGAGGCCAATTTGGGTGCAATCCGATAATACAAAGATTTGAGTGACCAAATGGACTCCGCTTGGTTTCTAACTCGCGTGGCACCATAATAATGTCAAATGGGACATATTTGACTCAACAAACAAGTTCGGTTGTGCTTAACGAAGAAGGAAAACTCGTTTGTAAGTTGTAGGCTCAATTGGAGGCCAATTTGGGTGCAATCCGAGTATACAATGATTTTAGTGAGCAAATGGACTCCGTTTTATTTCAATCTTGGTGAGGCACCATAATAATGTAAAATGGGACATATTTGACTCAACAAACAAGTTCGGTTGTGCTTAACGAAGAAGGAAAACTCGTTTGTACGTTGTAGGCTCAATTGGAGGCCAATTTGGGTGCAATCCGAGTATACAAGGATTTGAGTGAGCAAATGGACTCCGTTTTATTTCAATCTTCATGTGGCACCATAATAACATCAAATGGGACATGTTTGACTCAACAAAAAGGTTCGGTTGTGCTTAACAAATAAGGAAAACTCGTTTGTATGTTGTAGGCTCAATTGGAGGCCAATTTGGGTGCAATCCGAGAATACAAGGTTTTGAGTGACCAAATGGACTTTGTTTGATTTCAATCCTTGCGTGCCACCATAATAACGTCAAATGGGACATGTTTGACTCAACAAACAAGTTCGGTTGTGCTTAACAAAGAAGGAAAACTCGTTTGTACGTTGTAGGCTCAATTGGAGGCCAATTTGGGTGCAATCCGAGAATACAAGGATTTGAGTGACCAAATGGACTCCGCTTGGTTTCTAAATCACGTGGAACCATATTAACGTCAAATGGGACATGTTTGACTCAAAAAACAAGTTCGGTTATGGTTAACGAAGAAGGAAAACTCGTTTGTACGTTGTAGGCTCAATTGGAGGCCAATTTGGGTGCAATCCGAGTATACAAGGATTTGAGTGAGCAAATGGACTCCGTTTGATTTCAATCCTCGCGTGTAACCATGATAATGTCAAATGGGGCATGTTTGACTGAACAAACAAGTTCGGTTGTGCTTAACAAAGAAGGAAAACTCGTTTGTACGTTGTAGGCTCAATTGGAGGCCAATTTGGGTGCAATCCGATAATACAAGGATTTGAGTGACCAAATGGACTCCGCTTGGTTTCTAACTCGCGTGGCACCATAATAATGTCAAATGGGACATATTTGACTCAACAAAAAAGTTCGGTTGTGCTTAACGAAGAAGGAAAACTCGTTTGTAAGTTGTAGGCTCAATTGGAGGCCAATTTGGGTGCAATCCGACTATACAAGGATTTTAGTGAGCAAATGGACTCCGTTTTATTTCAATCTTGGTGAGGCACCATAATAATGTAAAATGGGACATATTTGACTCAACAAACAAGTTCGGTTGTGCTTAACGAAGAAGGAAAACTCGTTTGTACGTTGTAGGCTCAATTGGAGGCCAATTTGGGTGCAATCCGAGTATACAAGGATTTGAGTGAGCAAATGGACTCCGTTTGATTTCAATCTTCATGTGGCACCATAATAACATCAAATGGGACATGTTTGACTCAACAAAAAGGTTCGGTTGTGCTTAACAAATAAGGAAAACTCGTTTGTATGTTGTAGGCTCAATTGGAGGCCAATTTGGGTGCAATCCGAGAATACAAGGTTTTGAGTGACCAAATGGACTTTGTTTGATTTCAATCCTCGCGTGCCACCATAATAACGTCAAATGGGACATGTTTGACTCAACAAACAAGTTCGGTTGTGCTTAACAAAGAAGGAAAACTCGTTTGTACGTTGTAGGCTCAATTGGAGGCCAATTTGGGTGCAATCCGAGAATACAAGGATTTGAGTGACCAAATGGACTCCGCTAGGTTTCTAACTCACGTGGAACCATATTAACGTCAAATGGGACATGTTTGACTCAAAAAACAAGTTCGGTTATGGTTAACGAAGAAGGAAAACTCGTTTGTACGTTGTAGGCTCAATTGGAGGCCAATTTGGGTGCAATCCGAGTATACAAGGATTTGAGTGAGCAAATGGACTCCGTTTGATTTCAATCTTCGTGTGGCACCATAATAACGTCAAATGGGACATGTTTGAATCAACAAAAAGGTTCGGTTGTGCTTAACAAAGAAGGTAAACTCGTTTGTACGTTGTAGGCTCATTTGGAGGCCAATTTGGGTGCAATCCGAGAATACAAGGATTTTAGTGACCAAATGGATTCCGTTTGATTACAATCCTTGCGAGGAACCATAATAACGTCAAATGGTACATATTTGACTCAACAAACAAGTTCGGTTGTGCTTAACGAAGAAGGAAAACTCGTTTGTAAGTTGTAGGCTCAATTGGAGGCCAATTTGGGTGCAATCCGAGTATACAAGGATTTGAGTGAGCAAATGGACTCCGTTTGATTTCAATCTTCGTGTGGCACCATAATAACATCAAATGGGACATGTTTGACTCAACAAAAAGGTCGGTTGTGCTTAACAAAGAAGGAAAACTCGTTTGTATGTTGTAGGCTCAATTGGAGGCCAATTTGGGTGCAATCCGAGAATACAAGGATTTGAGTGACCAAATGGACTCCGTTTGATTTCAATCCTCGCGTGTAACCATGATAATGTCAAATGGGGCATGTTTGACTGAACAAACAAGTTCGGTTGTGCTTAACAAAGAAGGAAAACTCGTTTGTACGTTGTAGGCTCAATTGGAGGCCAATTTGGGTGCAATCCGAGAATACAAGGATTTGAGTGACCAAATGGACTCCGTTTGATTTCAATCCTCGCGCGTAACCATGATAATGTCAAATGGGACATGTTTGACTCAACAAAAAAGTTCGGTTGTGCTTAACAAAGAAGGAAAACTCGTTTGTACGTTGTAGGCTCAATTGGAGGCCAATTTGGGTGCAATCCGATAATACAAAGATTTGAGTGACCAAATGGACTCCGCTTGGTTTCTAACTCGCGTGGCACCATAATAATGTCAAATGGGACATATTTGACTCAACAAACAAGTTCGGTTGTGCTTAACGAAGAAGGAAAACTCGTTTGTAAGTTGTAGGCTCAATTGGAGGCCAATTTGGGTGCAATCCGAGTATACAATGATTTTAGTGAGCAAATGGACTCCGTTTTATTTCAATCTTGGTGAGGCACCATAATAATGTAAAATGGGACATATTTGACTCAACAAACAAGTTCGGTTGTGCTTAACGAAGAAGGAAAACTCGTTTGTACGTTGTAGGCTCAATTGGAGGCCAATTTGGGTGCAATCCGAGTATACAAGGATTTGAGTGAGCAAATGGACTCCGTTTTATTTCAATCTTCATGTGGCACCATAATAACATCAAATGGGACATGTTTGACTCAACAAAAAGGTTCGGTTGTGCTTAACAAATAAGGAAAACTCGTTTGTATGTTGTAGGCTCAATTGGAGGCCAATTTGGGTGCAATCCGAGAATACAAGGTTTTGAGTGACCAAATGGACTTTGTTTGATTTCAATCCTTGCGTGCCACCATAATAACGTCAAATGGGACATGTTTGACTCAACAAACAAGTTCGGTTGTGCTTAACAAAGAAGGAAAACTCGTTTGTACGTTGTAGGCTCAATTGGAGGCCAATTTGGGTGCAATCCGAGAATACAAGGATTTGAGTGACCAAATGGACTCCGCTTGGTTTCTAAATCACGTGGAACCATATTAACGTCAAATGGGACATGTTTGACTCAAAAAACAAGTTCGGTTATGGTTAACGAAGAAGGAAAACTCGTTTGTACGTTGTAGGCTCAATTGGAGGCCAATTTGGGTGCAATCCGAGTATACAAGGATTTGAGTGAGCAAATGGACTCCGTTTGATTTCAATCCTCGCGTGTAACCATGATAATGTCAAATGGGGCATGTTTGACTGAACAAACAAGTTCGGTTGTGCTTAACAAAGAAGGAAAACTCGTTTGTACGTTGTAGGCTCAATTGGAGGCCAATTTGGGTGCAATCCGATAATACAAGGATTTGAGTGACCAAATGGACTCCGCTTGGTTTCTAACTCGCGTGGCACCATAATAATGTCAAATGGGACATATTTGACTCAACAAAAAAGTTCGGTTGTGCTTAACGAAGAAGGAAAACTCGTTTGTAAGTTGTAGGCTCAATTGGAGGCCAATTTGGGTGCAATCCGACTATACAAGGATTTTAGTGAGCAAATGGACTCCGTTTTATTTCAATCTTGGTGAGGCACCATAATAATGTAAAATGGGACATATTTGACTCAACAAACAAGTTCGGTTGTGCTTAACGAAGAAGGAAAACTCGTTTGTACGTTGTAGGCTCAATTGGAGGCCAATTTGGGTGCAATCCGAGTATACAAGGATTTGAGTGAGCAAATGGACTCCGTTTGATTTCAATCTTCATGTGGCACCATAATAACATCAAATGGGACATGTTTGACTCAACAAAAAGGTTCGGTTGTGCTTAACAAATAAGGAAAACTCGTTTGTATGTTGTAGGCTCAATTGGAGGCCAATTTGGGTGCAATCCGAGAATACAAGGTTTTGAGTGACCAAATGGACTTTGTTTGATTTCAATCCTCGCGTGCCACCATAATAACGTCAAATGGGACATGTTTGACTCAACAAACAAGTTCGGTTGTGCTTAACAAAGAAGGAAAACTCGTTTGTACGTTGTAGGCTCAATTGGAGGCCAATTTGGGTGCAATCCGAGAATACAAGGATTTGAGTGACCAAATGGACTCCGCTAGGTTTCTAACTCACGTGGAACCATATTAACGTCAAATGGGACATGTTTGACTCAAAAAACAAGTTCGGTTATGGTTAACGAAGAAGGAAAACTCGTTTGTACGTTGTAGGCTCAATTGGAGGCCAATTTGGGTGCAATCCGAGTATACAAGGATTTGAGTGAGCAAATGGACTCCGTTTGATTTCAATCTTCGTGTGGCACCATAATAACGTCAAATGGGACATGTTTGAATCAACAAAAAGGTTCGGTTGTGCTTAACAAAGAAGGTAAACTCGTTTGTACGTTGTAGGCTCATTTGGAGGCCAATTTGGGTGCAATCCGAGAATACAAGGATTTTAGTGACCAAATGGATTCCGTTTGATTACAATCCTTGCGAGGAACCATAATAACGTCAAATGGTACATATTTGACTCAACAAACAAGTTCGGTTGTGCTTAACGAAGAAGGAAAACTCGTTTGTAAGTTGTAGGCTCAATTGGAGGCCAATTTGGGTGCAATCCGAGTATACAAGGATTTGAGTGAGCAAATGGACTCCGTTTGATTTCAATCTTCGTGTGGCACCATAATAACATCAAATGGGACATGTTTGACTCAACAAAAAGGTCGGTTGTGCTTAACAAAGAAGGAAAACTCGTTTGTATGTTGTAGGCTCAATTGGAGGCCAATTTGGGTGCAATCCGAGAATACAAGGATTTGAGTGACCAAATGGACTCCGTTTGATTTCAATCCTCGCGTGTAACCATGATAATGTCAAATGGGGCATGTTTGACTGAACAAACAAGTTCGGTTGTGCTTAACAAAGAAGGAAAACTCGTTTGTACGTTGTAGGCTCAATTGGAGGCCAATTTGGGTGCAATCCGAGAATACAAGGATTTGAGTGACCAAATGGACTCCGTTTGATTTCAATCCTCGCGCGTAACCATGATAATGTCAAATGGGACATGTTTGACACAACAAAAAAGTTCGGTTGTGCTTAACAAAGAAGGAAAACTCGTTTGTACGTTGTAGGCTCAATTGGAGGCCAATTTGGGTGCAATCCGATAATACAAAGATTTGAGTGACCAAATGGACTCCGCTTGGTTTCTAACTCGCGTGGCACCATAATAATGTCAAATGGGACATATTTGACTCAACAAACAAGTTCGGTTGTGCTTAACGAAGAAGGAAAACTCGTTTGTAAGTTGTAGGCTCAATTGGAGGCCAATTTGGGTGCAATCCGAGTATACAATGATTTTAGTGAGCAAATGGACTCCGTTTTATTTCAATCTTGGTGAGGCACCATAATAATGTAAAATGGGACATATTTGACTCAACAAACAAGTTCGGTTGTGCTTAACGAAGAAGGAAAACTCGTTTGTACGTTGTAGGCTCAATTGGAGGCCAATTTGGGTGCAATCCGAGTATACAAGGATTTGAGTGAGCAAATTGACTCCGTTTTATTTCAATCTTCATGTGGCACCATAATAACATCAAATGGGACATGTTTGACTCAACAAAAAGGTTCGGTTGTGCTTAACAAATAAGGAAAACTCGTTTGTATGTTGTAGGCTCAATTGGAGGCCAATTTGGGTGCAATCCGAGAATACAAGGTTTTGAGTGACCAAATGGACTTTGTTTGATTTCAATCCTTGCGTGCCACCATAATAACGTCAAATGGGACATGTTTGACTCAACAAACAAGTTCGGTTGTGCTTAACAAAGAAGGAAAACTCGTTTGTACGTTGTAGGCTCAATTGGAGGCCAATTTGGGTGCAATCCGAGAATACAAGGATTTGAGTGACCAAATGGACTCCGCTTGGTTTCTAAATCACGTGGAACCATATTAACGTCAAATGGGACATGTTTGACTCAAAAAACAAGTTCGGTTATGGTTAACGAAGAAGGAAAACTCGTTTGTACGTTGTAGGCTCAATTGGAGGCCAATTTGGGTGCAATCCGAGTATACAAGGATTTGAGTGAGCAAATGGACTCCGTTTGATTTCAATCCTCGCGTGTAACCATGATAATGTCAAATGGGGCATGTTTGACTGAACAAACAAGTTCGGTTGTGCTTAACAAAGAAGGAAAACTCGTTTGTACGTTGTAGGCTCAATTGGAGGCCAATTTGGGTGCAATCCGATAATACAAGGATTTGAGTGACCAAATGGACTCCGCTTGGTTTCTAACTCGCGTGGCACCATAATAATGTCAAATGGGACATATTTGACTCAACAAAAAAGTTCGGTTGTGATTAACGAAGAAGGAAAACTCGTTTGTAAGTTGTAGGCTCAATTGGAGGCCAATTTGGGTGCAATCCGACTATACAAGGATTTTAGTGAGCAAATGGACTCCGTTTTATTTCAATCTTGGTGAGGCACCATAATAATGTAAAATGGGACATATTTGACTCAACAAACAAGTTCGGTTGTGCTTAACGAAGAAGGAAAACTCGTTTGTACGTTGTAGGCTCAATTGGAGGCCAATTTGGGTGCAATCCGAGTATACAAGGATTTGAGTGAGCAAATGGACTCCGTTTGATTTCAATCTTCATGTGGCACCATAATAACATCAAATGGGACATGTTTGACTCAACAAAAAGGTTCGGTTGTGCTTAACAAATAAGGAAAACTCGTTTGTATGTTGTAGGCTCAATTGGAGGCCAATTTGGGTGCAATCCGAGAATACAAGGTTTTGAGTGACCAAATGGACTTTGTTTGATTTCAATCCTCGCGTGCCACCATAATAACGTCAAATGGGACATGTTTGACTCAACAAACAAGTTCGGTTGTGCTTAACAAAGAAGGAAAACTCGTTTGTACGTTGTAGGCTCAATTGGAGGCCAATTTGGGTGCAATCCGAGAATACAAGGATTTGAGTGACCAAATGGACTCCGCTAGGTTTCTAACTCACGTGGAACCATATTAACGTCAAATGGGACATGTTTGACTCAAAAAACAAGTTCGGTTATGGTTAACGAAGAAGGAAAACTCGTTTGTACGTTGTAGGCTCAATTGGAGGCCAATTTGGGTGCAATCCGAGTATACAAGGATTTGAGTGAGCAAATGGACTCCGTTTGATTTCAATCTTCGTGTGGCACCATAATAACGTCAAATGGGACATGTTTGAATCAACAAAAAGGTTCGGTTGTGCTTAACAAAGAAGGTAAACTCGTTTGTACGTTGTAGGCTCATTTGGAGGCCAATTTGGGTGCAATCCGAGAATACAAGGATTTTAGTGACCAAATGGATTCCGTTTGATTACAATCCTTGCGAGGAACCATAATAACGTCAAATGGTACATATTTGACTCAACAAACAAGTTCGGTTGTGCTTAACGAAGAAGGAAAACTCGTTTGTAAGTTGTAGGCTCAATTGGAGGCCAATTTGGGTGCAATCCGAGTATACAAGGATTTGAGTGAGCAAATGGACTCCGTTTGATTTCAATCTTCGTGTGGCACCATAATAACATCAAATGGGACATGTTTGACTCAACAAAAAGGTCGGTTGTGCTTAACAAAGAAGGAAAACTCGTTTGTATGTTGTAGGCTCAATTGGAGGCCAATTTGGGTGCAATCCGAGAATACAAGGATTTGAGTGACCAAATGGACTCCGTTTGATTTCAATCCTCGCGTGTAACCATGATAATGTCAAATGGGGCATGTTTGACTGAACAAACAAGTTCGGTTGTGCTTAACAAAGAAGGAAAACTCGTTTGTACGTTGTAGGCTCAATTGGAGGCCAATTTGGGTGCAATCCGAGAATACAAGGATTTGAGTGACCAAATGGACTCCGTTTGATTTCAATCCTCGCGTGTAACCATGATAATGTCAAATGGGACATGTTTGACTCGACAAAAAAGTTCGGTTGTGCTTAACAAAGAAGGAAAACTCGTTTGTACGTTGTAGGCTCAATTGGAGGCCAATTTGGGTGCAATCCGATAATACAAAGATTTGAGTGACCAAATGGACTCCGCTTGGTTTCTAACTCGCGTGGCACCATAATAATGTCAAATGGGACATATTTGACTCAACAAACAAGTTCGGTTGTGCTTAACGAAGAAGGAAAACTCGTTTGTATGTTGTAGGCTCAATTGGAGGCCAATTTGGGTGCAATCCGAGTATACAAGGATTTTAGTGAGCAAATGGACTCCGTTTTATTTCAATCTTGGTGAGGCACCATAATAATGTAAAATGGGACATATTTGACTCAACAAACAAGTTCGGTTGTGCTTAACGAAGAAGGAAAACTCGTTTGTACGTTGTAGGCTCAATTGGAGGCCAATTTGGGTGCAATCCGAGTATACAAGGATTTGAGTGAGCAAATGGACTCCGTTTTATTTCAATCTTCATGTGGCACCATAATAACATCAAATGGGACATGTTTGACTCAACAAAAAGGTTCGGTTGTGCTTAACAAATAAGGAAAACTCGTTTGTATGTTGTAGGCTCAATTGGAGGCCAATTTGGGTGCAATCCGAGAATACAAGGTTTTGAGTGACCAAATGGACTTTGTTTGATTTCAATCCTCGCGTGCCACCATAATAACGTCAAATGGGACATGTTTGACTCAACAAACAAGTTCGGTTGTGCTTAACAAAGAAGGAAAACTCGTTTGTACGTTGTAGGCTCAATTGGAGGCCAATTTGGGTGCAATCCGATAATACAAGGATTTGAGTGACCAAATGGACTCCGCTTGGTTTCTAACTCGCGTGGCACCATAATAATGTCAAATGGGACATATTTGACTCAACAAACAAGTTCGGTTGTGCTTAACGAAGAAGGAAAACTCGTTTGTAAGTTGTAGGCTCAATTGGAGGCCAATTTGGGTGCAATCCGACTATACAAGGATTTTAGTGAGCAAATGGACTCCGTTTTATTTCAATCTTGGTGAGGCACCATAATAATGTAAAATGGGACATATTTGACTCAACAAACAAGTTCGGTTGTGCTTAACGAAGAAGGAAAACTCGTTTGTACGTTGTAGGCTCAATTGGAGGCCAATTTGGGTGCAATCCGAGTATACAAGGATTTGAGTGAGCAAATGGACTCCGTTTGATTTCAATCTTCATGTGGCACCATAATAACATCAAATGGGACATGTTTGACTCAACAAAAAGGTTCGGTTGTGCTTAACAAATAAGGAAAACTCGTTTGTATGTTGTAGGCTCAATTGGAGGCCAATTTGGGTGCAATCCGAGAATACAAGGTTTTGAGTGACCAAATGGACTTTGTTTGATTTCAATCCTCGCGTGCCACCATAATAACGTCAAATGGGACATGTTTGACTCAACAAACAAGTTCGGTTGTGCTTAACAAAGAAGGAAAACTCGTTTGTACGTTGTAGGCTCAATTGGAGGCCAATTTGGGTGCAATCCGAGAATACAAGGATTTGAGTGACCAAATGGACTCCGCTAGGTTTCTAACTCACGTGGAACCATATTAACGTCAAATGGGACATGTTTGACTCAAAAAACAAGTTCGGTTATGGTTAACGAAGAAGGAAAACTCGTTTGTACGTTGTAGGCTCAATTGGAGGCCAATTTGGGTGCAATCCGAGTATACAAGGATTTGAGTGAGCAAATGGACTCCGTTTGATTTCAATCTTCGTGTGGCACCATAATAACGTCAAATGGGACATGTTTGAATCAACAAAAAGGTTCGGTTGTGCTTAACAAAGAAGGTAAACTCGTTTGTACGTTGTAGGCTCATTTGGAGGCCAATTTGGGTGCAATCCGAGAATACAAGGATTTTAGTGACCAAATGGATTCCGTTTGATTACAATCCTTGCGAGGAACCATAATAACGTCAAATGGTACATATTTGACTCAACAAACAAGTTCGGTTGTGCTTAACGAAGAAGGAAAACTCGTTTGTAAGTTGTAGGCTCAATTGGAGGCCAATTTGGGTGCAATCCGAGTATACAAGGATTTGAGTGAGCAAATGGACTCCGTTTGATTTCAATCTTCGTGTGGCACCATAATAACATCAAATGGGACATGTTTGACTCAACAAAAAGGTCGGTTGTGCTTAACAAAGAAGGAAAACTCGTTTGTATGTTGTAGGCTCAATTGGAGGCCAATTTGGGTGCAATCCGAGAATACAAGGATTTGAGTGACCAAATGGACTCCGTTTGATTTCAATCCTCGCGTGTAACCATGATAATGTCAAATGGGGCATGTTTGACTGAACAAACAAGTTCGGTTGTGCTTAACAAAGAAGGAAAACTCGTTTGTACGTTGTAGGCTCAATTGGAGGCCAATTTGGGTGCAATCCGAGAATACAAGGATTTGAGTGACCAAATGGACTCCGTTTGATTTCAATCCTCGCGTGTAACCATGATAATGTCAAATGGGACATGTTTGACTCAACAAAAAAGTTCGGTTGTGCTTAACAAAGAAGGAAAACTCGTTTGTACGTTGTAGGCTCAATTGGAGGCCAATTTGGGTGCAATCCGATAATACAAAGATTTGAGTGACCAAATGGACTCCGCTTGGTTTCTAACTCGCGTGGCACCATAATAATGTCAAATGGGACATATTTGACTCAACAAACAAGTTCGGTTGTGCTTAACGAAGAAGGAAAACTCGTTTGTAAGTTGTAGGCTCAATTGGAGGCCAATTTGGGTGCAATCCGAGTATACAAGGATTTTAGTGAGCAAATGGACTCCGTTTTATTTCAATCTTGGTGAGGCACCATAATAATGTAAAATGGGACATATTTGACTCAACAAACAAGTTCGGTTGTGCTTAACGAAGAAGGAAAACTCGTTTGTACGTTGTAGGCTCAATTGGAGGCCAATTTGGGTGCAATCCGAGTATACAAGGATTTGAGTGAGCAAATGGACTCCGTTTTATTTCAATCTTCATGTGGCACCATAATAACATCAAATGGGACATGTTTGACTCAACAAAAAGGTTCGGTTGTGCTTAACAAATAAGGAAAACTCGTTTGTATGTTGTAGGCTCAATTGGAGGCCAATTTGGGTGCAATCCGAGAATACAAGGTTTTGAGTGACCAAATGGACTTTGTTTGATTTCAATCCTCGCGTGCCACCATAATAACGTCAAATGGGACATGTTTGACTCAACAAACAAGTTCGGTTGTGCTTAACAAAGAAGGAAAACTCGTTTGTACGTTGTAGGCTCAATTGGAGGCCAATTTGGGTGCAATCCGAGAATATAAGGATTTGAGTGACCAAATGGACTCCGCTTGGTTTCTAACTCACGTGGAACCATATTAACGTCAAATGGGACATGTTTGACTCAAAAAACAAGTTCGGTTATGGTTAACGAAGAAGGAAAACTCGTTTGTACGTTGTAGGCTCAATTGGAGGCCAATTTGGGTGCAATCCGAGTATACAAGGATTTGAGTGAGCAAATGGACTCCGTTTGATTTCAATCCTCGCGTGTAACCATGATAATGTCAAATGGGGCATGTTTGACTGAACAAACAAGTTCGGTTGTGCTTAACAAAGAAGGAAAACTCGTTTGTACGTTGTAGGCTCATTTGGAGGCCAATTTGGGTGCAATCCGAGAATACAAGGATTTTAGTGACCAAATGGATTCCGTTTGATTACAATCCTTGCGAGGAACCATAATAACGTCAAATTGTACATATTTGACTCAACAAACAAGTTCGGTTGTGCTTAACGAAGAAGGAAAACTCGTTTGTAAGTTGTAGGCTCAATTGGAGGCCAATTTGGGTGCAATCCGAGTATACAAGGATTTGAGTGAGCAAATGGACTCCGTTTGATTTCAATCTTCGTGTGGCACCATAATAACATCAAATGGGACATGTTTGACTCAACAAAAAGGTCGGTTGTGCTTAACAAAGAAGGAAAACTCGTTTGTATGTTGTAGGCTCAATTGGAGGCCAATTTGGGTGCAATCCGAGAATACAAGGATTTGAGTGACCAAATGGACTCCGTTTGATTTCAATCCTCGCGTGTAACCATGATAATGTCAAATGGGGCATGTTTGACTGAACAAACAAGTTCGGTTGTGCTTAACAAAGAAGGAAAACTCGTTTGTACGTTGTAGGCTCAATTGGAGGCCAATTTGGGTGCAATCCGAGAATACAAGGATTTGAGTGACCAAATGGACTCCGTTTGATTTCAATCCTCGCGTGTAACCATGATAATGTCAAATGGGACATGTTTGACTCAACAAAAAAGTTCGGTTGTGCTTAACAAAGAAGGAAAACTCGTTTGTACGTTGTAGGCTCAATTGGAGGCCAATTTGGGTGCAATCCGATAATACAAAGATTTGAGTGACCAAATGGACTCCGCTTGGTTTCTAACTCGCGTGGCACCATAATAATGTCAAATGGGACATATTTGACTCAACAAACAAGTTCGGTTGTGCTTAACGAAGAAGGAAAACTCGTTTGTAAGTTGTAGGCTCAATTGGAGGCCAATTTGGGTGCAATCCGAGTATACAAGGATTTTAGTGAGCAAATGGACTCCGTTTTATTTCAATCTTGGTGAGGCACCATAATAATGTAAAATGGGACATATTTGACTCAACAAACAAGTTCGGTTGTGCTTAACGAAGAAGGAAAACTCGTTTGTACGTTGTAGGCTCAATTGGAGGCCAATTTGGGTGCAATCCGAGTATACAAGGATTTGAGTGAGCAAATGGACTCCGTTTTATTTCAATCTTCATGTGGCACCATAATAACATCAAATGGGACATGTTTGACTCAACAAAAAGGTTCGGTTGTGCTTAACAAATAAGGAAAACTCGTTTGTATGTTGTAGGCTCAATTGGAGGCCAATTTGGGTGCAATCCGAGAATACAAGGTTTTGAGTGACCAAATGGACTTTGTTTGATTTCAATCCTCGCGTGCCACCATAATAACGTCAAATGGGACATGTTTGACTCAACAAACAAGTTCGGTTGTGCTTAACAAAGAAGGAAAACTCGTTTGTACGTTGTAGGCTCAATTGGAGGCCAATTTGGGTGCAATCCGAGAATACAAGGATTTGAGTGACCAAATGGACTCCGCTTGGTTTCTAACTCACGTGGAACCATATTAACGTCAAATGGGACATGTTTGACTCAAAAAATAAGTTCGGTTATGGTTAACGAAGAAGGAAAACTCGTTTGTACGTTGTAGGCTCAATTGGAGGCCAATTTGGGTGCAATCCGAGTATACAAGGATTTGAGTGAGCAAATGGACTCCGTTTGATTTCAATCCTCGCGTGTAACCATGATAATGTCAAATGGGGCATGTTTGACTGAACAAACAATTTCGGTTGTGCTTAACAAAGAAGGAAAACTCGTTTGTACGTTGTAGGCTCAATTGGAGGCCAATTTGGGTGCAATCCGATAATACAAGGATTTGAGTGACCAAATGGACTCCGCTTGGTTTCTAACTCGCGTGGCACCATAATAATGTCAAATGGGACATATTTGACTCAACAAACAAGTTCGGTTGTGCTTAACGAAGAAGGAAAACTCGTTTGTAAGTTGTAGGCTCAATTGGAGGCCAATTTGGGTGCAATCCGACTATACAAGGATTTTAGTGAGCAAATGGACTCCGTTTTATTTCAATCTTGGTGAGGCACCATAATAATGTAAAATGGGACATATTTGACTCAACAAACAAGTTCGGTTGTGCTTAACGAAGAAGGAAAACTCGTTTGTACGTTGTAGGCTCAATTGGAGGCCAATTTGGGTGCAATCCGAGTATACAAGGATTTGAGTGAGCAAATGGACTCCGTTTGATTTCAATCTTCATGTGGCACCATAATAACATCAAATGGGACATGTTTGACTCAACAAAAAGGTTCGGTTGTGCTTAACAAATAAGGAAAACTCGTTTGTATGTTGTAGGCTCAATTGGAGGCCAATTTGGGTGCAATCCGAGAATACAAGGTTTTGAGTGACCAAATGGACTTTGTTTGATTTCAATCCTCGCGTGCCACCATAATAACGTCAAATGGGACATGTTTGACTCAACAAACAAGTTCGGTTGTGCTTAACAAAGAAGGAAAACTCGTTTGTACGTTGTAGGCTCAATTGGAGGCCAATTTGGGTGCAATCCGAGAATACAAGGATTTGAGTGACCAAATGGACTCCGCTAGGTTTCTAACTCACGTGGAACCATATTAACGTCAAATGGGACATGTTTGACTCAAAAAACAAGTTCGGTTATGGTTAACGAAGAAGGAAAACTCGTTTGTACGTTGTAGGCTCAATTGGAGGCCAATTTGGGTGCAATCCGAGTATACAAGGATTTGAGTGAGCAAATGGACTCCGTTTGATTTCAATCTTCGTGTGGCACCATAATAACGTCAAATGGGACATGTTTGAATCAACAAAAAGGTTCGGTTGTGCTTAACAAAGAAGGTAAACTCGTTTGTACGTTGTAGGCTCATTTGGAGGCCAATTTGGGTGCAATCCGAGAATACAAGGATTTTAGTGACCAAATGGATTCCGTTTGATTACAATCCTTGCGAGGAACCATAATAACGTCAAATGGTACATATTTGACTCAACAAACAAGTTCGGTTGTGCTTAACGAAGAAGGAAAACTCGTTTGTAAGTTGTAGGCTCAATTGGAGGCCAATTTGGGTGCAATCCGAGTATACAAGGATTTGAGTGAGCAAATGGACTCCGTTTGATTTCAATCTTCGTGTGGCACCATAATAACATCAAATGGGACATGTTTGACTCAACAAAAAGGTCGGTTGTGCTTAACAAAGAAGGAAAACTCGTTTGTATGTTGTAGGCTCAATTGGAGGCCAATTTGGGTGCAATCCGAGAATACAAGGATTTGAGTGACCAAATGGACTCCGTTTGATTTCAATCCTCGCGTGTAACCATGATAATGTCAAATGGGGCATGTTTGACTGAACAAACAAGTTCGGTTGTGCTTAACAAAGAAGGAAAACTCGTTTGTACGTTGTAGGCTCAATTGGAGGCCAATTTGGGTGCAATCCGAGAATACAAGGATTTGAGTGACCAAATGGACTCCGTTTGATTTCAATCCTCGCGTGTAACCATGATAATGTCAAATGGGACATGTTTGACTCAACAAAAAAGTTCGGTTGTGCTTAACAAAGAAGGAAAACTCGTTTGTACGTTGTAGGCTCAATTGGAGGCCAATTTGGGTGCAATCCGATAATACAAGGATTTGAGTGACCAAATGGACTCTGCTTGGTTTTTAACTCGTGTGGCACCATAATAATGTCAAATGGGACATGTTTGACTCAACAAACAAGTTTGGTTATGGTTAACGAATAAGGAAAACTCGTTTGTACGTTGTAGGCTCAATTGGAGGCCAATCTGGGTGCAATCCGAGTATACAAGGATTTGAGTGAGCAAATGGACTCCGTTTGATTTCAATCTTCGTGTGGCACCATAACAACGTCAAATGTTACATGTTTGACTCAACAAAAAGGTTCGGTTGTGCTTAACAAAGAAAGAAAACTCGTTTGTATGTTGTAGGCTCAATTGGAGGCCAATTTGGGTGCAATCCGAGAATACAAGGATTTGAGTGACCAAATGGACTCCGCTTGGTTTCTAACTCATGTGGAACCATATTAAAGTCAAATGGGACATGTTTGAATCAACAAACAAGTTCGGTTATGGTTAACGAATAAGGAAAACTCGTTTGTACGTTGTAGGCTCAATTGGAGGCCAATATGGGTGCAATCCGAGTATACAAGGATTTGAGTGAGCAAATGGACTCCGTTTGATTTCAATCTTCGTGTGGCACCATAATAACGTCAAATGGGACATTTTTGACTCAACAAAAAGGTTCGGTTGTGCTTAACAAAGAAGAAAAACTTGTTTGTATGTTGTAGGCTCAATTGGAGGCCAATTTGGGTGCAATCCGAGAATACAAGGATTTGAGTGACCAAATGGACTACGTTTGATTTCAATCCTCGCGTGTAACCATGATAATGTAAAATGGGGCATGTTTGACTGAACAAACAAGTTCGGTTGTGCTTAACAAAGAAGGAAAACTCGTTTGTACGTTGTAGGCTCAATTGGAGGCCAATTTGGGTGCAATCCGATAATACAAGGATTTGAGTGACCAAATGGACTCCGCTTGGTTTCTAACTCGCGTGGCACCATAATAATGTCAAATGGGACATATTTGACTCAACAAACAAGTTCGGTTGTGCTTAACGAAGAAGGAAAACTCGTTTGTAAGTTGTAGGCTCAATTGGAGGCCAATTTGGGTGCAATCCGACTATACAAGGATTTTAGTGAGCAAATGGACTCCGTTTTATTTCAATCTTGGTGAGGCACCATAATAATGTAAAATGGGACATATTTGACTCAACAAACAAGTTCGGTTGTGCTTAACGAAGAAGGAAAACTCGTTTGTACGTTGTAGGCTCAATTGGAGGCCAATTTGGGTGCAATCCGAGTATACAAGGATTTGAGTGAGCAAATGGACTCCGTTTTATTTCAATCTTCATGTGGCACCATAATAACATCAAATGGGACATGTTTGACTCAACAAAAAGGTTCGGTTGTGCTTAACAAATAAGAAAAACTCGTTTGTATGTTGTAGGCTCAATTGGAGGCCAATTTGGGTGCAATCCGAGAATACAAGGTTTTGAGTGACCAAATGGACTTTGTTTGATTTCAATCGTCGCGTGCCACCATAATAACGTCAAATGGGACATGTTTGACTCAACAAACAAGTTCGGTTGTGCTTAACAAAGAAGGAAAACTCGTTTGTACGTTGTAGGCTCAATTGGAGGCCAATTTGGGTGCAATCCGAGAATACAAGGATTTGAGTGACCAAATGGACTCCGCTTGGTTTCTAACTCACGTGGAACCATATTAACGTCAAATGGGACATGTTTGACTCCAAAAACAAGTTCGGTTATGGTTAACAAAGAAGGAAAACTCGTTTGTACGTTGTAGGCTCAATTGGAGGCCAATTTGGGTGCAATCCGAGTATACAAGGATTTGAGTGACCAAATGGACTCCGTTTGATTTCAATCCTCGCGTGTAACCATGATAATGTCAAATGGGGCATGTTTGACTGAACAAACAAGTTCGGTTGTGCTTAACAAAGAAGGAAAACTCGTTTGTACGTTGTAGGCTCAATTGGAGGCCAATTTGGGTGCAATCCGAGAATACAAGGATTTGAGTGACCAAATGGACTCCGTTTGATTTCAATCCTCGCGTGTAACCATGATAATGTCAAATGGGACATGTTTGACTCAACAAAAAAGTTCGGTTGTGCTTAACAAAGAAGGAAAACTCGTTTGTACGTTGTAGGCTCAATTGGAGGCCAATTTGGGTGCAATCCGATAATACAAAGATTTGAGTGACCAAATGGACTCCGCTTGGTTTCTAACTCGCGTGGCACCATAATAATGTCAAATGGGACATATTTGACTCAACAAACAAGTTCGGTTGTGCTTAACGAAGAAGGAAAACTCGTTTGTAAGTTGTAGGCTCAATTGGAGGCCAATTTGGGTGCAATCCGAGTATACAAGGATTTTAGTGAGCAAATGGACTCCGTTTTATTTCAATCTTGGTGAGGCACCATAATAATGTAAAATGGGACATATTTGACTCAACAAACAAGTTCGGTTGTGCTTAACGAAGAAGGAAAACTCGTTTGTACGTTGTAGGCTCAATTGGAGGCCAATTTGGGTGCAATCCGAGTATACAAGGATTTGAGTGAGCAAATGGACTCCGTTTTATTTCAATCTTCATGTGGCACCATAATAACATCAAATGGGACATGTTTGACTCAACAAAAAGGTTCGGTTGTGCTTAACAAATAAGGAAAACTCGTTTGTATGTTGTAGGCTCAATTGGAGGCCAATTTGGGTGCAATCCGAGAATACAAGGTTTTGAGTGACCAAATGGACTTTGTTTGATTTCAATCCTCGCGTGCCACCATAATAACGTCAAATGGGACATGTTTGACTCAACAAACAAGTTCGGTTGTGCTTAACAAAGAAGGAAAACTCGTTTGTACGTTGTAGGCTCAATTGGAGGCCAATTTGGGTGCAATCCGAGAATACAAGGATTTGAGTGACCAAATGGACTCCGCTTGGTTTCTAACTCACGTGGAACCATATTAACGTCAAATGGGACATGTTTGACTCAAAAAACAAGTTCGGTTATGGTTAACGAAGAAGGAAAACTCGTTTGTACGTTGTAGGCTCAATTGGAGGCCAATTTGGGTGCAATCCGAGTATACAAGGATTTGAGTGAGCAAATGGACTCCGTTTGATTTCAATCCTCGCGTGTAACCATGATAATGTCAAATGGGGCATGTTTGACTGAACAAACAAGTTCGGTTGTGCTTAACAAAGAAGGAAAACTCGTTTGTACGTTGTAGGCTCAATTGGAGGCCAATTTGGGTGCAATCCGATAATACAAGGATTTGAGTGACCAAATGGACTCCGCTTGGTTTCTAACTCGCGTGGCACCATAATAATGTCAAATGGGACATATTTGACTCAACAAACAAGTTCGGTTGTGCTTAACGAAGAAGGAAAACTCGTTTGTAAGTTGTAGGCTCAATTGGAGGCCAATTTGGGTGCAATCCGACTATACAAGGATTTTAGTGAGCAAATGGACTCCGTTTTATTTCAATCTTGGTGAGGCACCATAATAATGTAAAATGGGACATATTTGACTCAACAAACAAGTTCGGTTGTGCTTAACGAAGAAGGAAAACTCGTTTGTACGTTGTAGGCTCAATTGGAGGCCAATTTGGGTGCAATCCGAGTATACAAGGATTTGAGTGAGCAAATGGACTCCGTTTGATTTCAATCTTCATGTGGCACCATAATAACATCAAATGGGACATGTTTGACTCAACAAAAAGGTTCGGTTGTGCTTAACAAATAAGGAAAACTCGTTTGTATGTTGTAGGCTCAATTGGAGGCCAATTTGGGTGCAATCCGAGAATACAAGGTTTTGAGTGACCAAATGGACTTTGTTTGATTTCAATCCTCGCGTGCCACCATAATAACGTCAAATGGGACATGTTTGACTCAACAAACAAGTTCGGTTGTGCTTAACAAAGAAGGAAAACTCGTTTGTACGTTGTAGGCTCAATTGGAGGCCAATTTGGGTGCAATCCGAGAATACAAGGATTTGAGTGACCAAATGGACTCCGCTAGGTTTCTAACTCACGTGGAACCATATTAACGTCAAATGGGACATGTTTGACTCAAAAAACAAGTTCGGTTATGGTTAACGAAGAAGGAAAACTCGTTTGTACGTTGTAGGCTCAATTGGAGGCCAATTTGGGTGCAATCCGAGTATACAAGGATTTGAGTGAGCAAATGGACTCCGTTTGATTTCAATCTTCGTGTGGCACCATAATAACGTCAAATGGGACATGTTTGAATCAACAAAAAGGTTCGGTTGTGCTTAACAAAGAAGGTAAACTCGTTTGTACGTTGTAGGCTCATTTGGAGGCCAATTTGGGTGCAATCCGAGAATACAAGGATTTTAGTGACCAAATGGATTCCGTTTGATTACAATCCTTGCGAGGAACCATAATAACGTCAAATGGTACATATTTGACTCAACAAACAAGTTCGGTTGTGCTTAACGAAGAAGGAAAACTCGTTTGTAAGTTGTAGGCTCAATTGGAGGCCAATTTGGGTGCAATCCGAGTATACAAGGATTTGAGTGAGCAAATGGACTCCGTTTGATTTCAATCTTCGTGTGGCACCATAATAACATCAAATGGGACATGTTTGACTCAACAAAAAGGTCGGTTGTGCTTAACAAAGAAGGAAAACTCGTTTGTATGTTGTAGGCTCAATTGGAGGCCAATTTGGGTGCAATCCGAGAATACAAGGATTTGAGTGACCAAATGGACTCCGTTTGATTTCAATCCTTGCGTGTAACCATGATAATGTCAAATGGGGCATGTTTGACTGAACAAACAAGTTCGGTTGTGCTTAACAAAGAAGGAAAACTCGTTTGTACGTTGTAGGCTCAATTGGAGGCCAATTTGGGTGCAATCCGAGAATACAAGGATTTGAGTGACCAAATGGACTCCGTTTGATTTCAATCCTCGCGTGTAACCATGATAATGTCAAATGGGACATGTTTGACTCAACAAAAAAGTTCGGTTGTGCTTAACAAAGAAGGAAAACTCGTTTGTACGTTGTAGGCTCAATTGGAGGCCAATTTGGGTGCAATCCGATAATACAAGGATTTGAGTGACCAAATGGACTCTGCTTGGTTTTTAACTCGTGTGGCACCATAATAATGTCAAATGGGACATGTTTGACTCAACAAACAAGTTTGGTTATGGTTAACGAATAAGGAAAACTCGTTTGTACGTTGTAGGCTCAATTGGAGGCCAATCTGGGTGCAATCCGAGTATACAAGGATTTGAGTGAGCAAATGGACTCCGTTTGATTTCAATCTTCGTGTGGCACCATAACAACGTCAAATGTTACATGTTTGACTCAACAAAAAGGTTCGGTTGTGCTTAACAAAGAAGGAAAACTCGTTTGTATGTTGTAGGCTCAATTGGAGGCCAATTTGGGTGCAATCCGAGAATACAAGGATTTGAGTGACCAAATGGACTCCGCTTGGTTTCTAACTCACGTGGAACCATATTAAAGTCAAATGGGACATGTTTGAATCAACAAACAAGTTCGGTTATGGTTAACGAATAAGGAAAACTCGTTTGTACGTTGTAGGCTCAATTGGAGGCCAATATGGGTGCAATCCGAGTATACAAGGATTTGAGTGAGCAAATGGACTCCGTTTGATTTCAATCTTCGTGTGGCACCATAATAACGTCAAATGGGACATTTTTGACTCAACAAAAAGGTTCGGTTGTGCTTAACAAAGAAGAAAAACTTGTTTGTATGTTGTAGGCTCAATTGGAGGCCAATTTGGGTGCAATCCGAGAATACAAGGATTTGAGTGACCAAATGGACTACGTTTGATTTCAATCCTCGCGTGTAACCATGATAATGTAAAATGGGGCATGTTTGACTGAACAAACAAGTTCGGTTGTGCTTAACAAAGAAGGAAAACTCGTTTGTACGTTGTAGGCTCAATTGGAGGCCAATTTGGGTGCAATCCGATAATACAAGGATTTGAGTGACCAAATGGACTCCGCTTGGTTTCTAACTCGCGTGGCACCATAATAATGTCAAATGGGACATATTTGACTCAACAAACAAGTTCGGTTGTGCTTAACGAAGAAGGAAAACTCGTTTGTAAGTTGTAGGCTCAATTGGAGGCCAATTTGGGTGCAATCCGAGTATACAAGGATTTTAGTGAGCAAATGGACTCCGTTTTATTTCAATCTTGGTGAGGCACCATAATAATGTAAAATGGGACATATTTGACTCAACAAACAAGTTCGGTTGTGCTTAACGAAGAAGGAAAACTCGTTTGTACGTTGTAGGCTCAATTGGAGGCCAATTTGGGTGCAATCCGAGTATACAAGGATTTGAGTGAGCAAATGGACTCCGTTTTATTTCAATCTTCATGTGGCACCATAATAACATCAAATGGGACATGTTTGACTCAACAAAAAGGTTCGGTTGTGCTTAACAAATAAGGAAAACTCGTTTGTATGTTGTAGGCTCAATTGGAGGCCAATTTGGGTGCAATCCGAGAATACAAGGTTTTGAGTGACCAAATGGACTTTGTTTGATTTCAATCGTCGCGTGCCACCATAATAACGTCAAATGGGACATGTTTGACTCAACAAACAAGTTCGGTTGTGCTTAACAAAGAAGGAAAACTCGTTTGTACGTTGTAGGCTCAATTGGAGGCCAATTTGGGTGCAATCCGAGAATACAAGGATTTGAGTGACCAAATGGACTCCGCTTGGTTTCTAACTCACGTGGAACCATATTAACGTCAAATGGGACATGTTTGACTCAAAAAACAAGTTCGTTTATGGTTAACGAAGAAGGAAAACTCGTTTGTACGTTGTAGGCTCAATTGGAGGCCAATTTGGGTGCAATCCGAGTATACAAGGATTTGAGTGAGCAAATGGACTCCGTTTGATTTCAATCCTCGCGTGTAACCATGATAATGTCAAATGGGGCATGTTTGACTGAACAAACAAGTTCGGTTGTGCTTAACAAAGAAGGAAAACTCGTTTGTACGTTGTAGGCTCAATTGGAGGCCAATTTGGGTGCAATCCGATAATACAAGGATTTGAGTGACCAAATGGACTCCGCTTGGTTTCTAACTCGCGTGGCACCATAATAATGTCAAATGGGACATATTTGACTCAACAAACAAGTTCGGTTGTGCTTAACGAAGAAGGAAAACTCGTTTGTAAGTTGTAGGCTCAATTGGAGGCCAATTTGGGTGCAATCCGACTATACAAGGATTTTAGTGAGCAAATGGACTCCGTTTTATTTCAATCTTGGTGAGGCACCATAATAATGTAAAATGGGACATATTTGACTCAACAAACAAGTTCGGTTGTGCTTAACGAAGAAGGAAAACTCGTTTGTACGTTGTAGGCTCAATTGGAGGCCAATTTGGGTGCAATCCGAGTATACAAGGATTTGAGTGAGCAAATGGACTCCGTTTGATTTCAATCTTCATGTGGCACCATAATAACATCAAATGGGACATGTTTGACTCAACAAAAAGGTTCGGTTGTGCTTAACAAATAAGGAAAACTCGTTTGTATGTTGTAGGCTCAATTGGAGGCCAATTTGGGTGCAATCCGAGAATACAAGGTTTTGAGTGACCAAATGGACTTTGTTTGATTTCAATCCTCGCGTGCCACCATAATAACGTCAAATGGGACATGTTTGACTCAACAAACAAGTTCGGTTGTGCTTAACAAAGAAGGAAAACTCGTTTGTACGTTGTAGGCTCAATTGGAGGCCAATTTGGGTGCAATCCGAGAATACAAGGATTTGAGTGACCAAATGGACTCCGCTAGGTTTCTAACTCACGTGGAACCATATTAACGTCAAATGGGACATGTTTGACTCAAAAAACAAGTTCGGTTATGGTTAACGAAGAAGGAAAACTCGTTTGTACGTTGTAGGCTCAATTGGAGGCCAATTTGGGTGCAATCCGAGTATACAAGGATTTGAGTGAGCAAATGGACTCCGTTTGATTTCAATCTTCGTGTGGCACCATAATAACGTCAAATGGGACATGTTTGAATCAACAAAAAGGTTCGGTTGTGCTTAACAAAGAAGGTAAACTCGTTTGTACGTTGTAGGCTCATTTGGAGGCCAATTTGGGTGCAATCCGAGAATACAAGGATTTTAGTGACCAAATGGATTCCGTTTGATTACAATCCTTGCGAGGAACCATAATAACGTCAAATGGTACATATTTGACTCAACAAACAAGTTCGGTTGTGCTTAACGAAGAAGGAAAACTCGTTTGTAAGTTGTAGGCTCAATTGGAGGCCAATTTGGGTGCAATCCGAGTATACAAGGATTTTAGTGAGCAAATGGAATCCGTTTGATAGCAATCTTCGTGAGACACCATAATAACGTAAAATGGGACATATTTGACTCAACAAACAAGTTCGGTTTTGCTTAACGAAGAAGGAAAACTCGTTTGTACGTTGTAGGCTCAATTGGAGGCCAATTTGGGTGCAATCCGAGTATACAAGGATTTGAGTGAGCAAATGGACTCCGTTTGATTTCAATCTTCATGTGGTACTATAATAACGTCAAATGGGACATGTTTGAATCAACAAAAATGTTCGGTTGTGCTTAACAAAGAAGAAAAACTCGTTTGTATGTTGTAGGCTCAATTGGAGGCCAATTTGGGTGCAATCCGAGAATACAAGGATTTGAGTGACCAAATGGACTCCGTTTGATTTCAATCCTCGCGTGCCACCATAATAATGTCAAATGGGACATGTTTGACTCAACAAACAAGTTTTTTTGTGCTTAACGAAGAAGAAAAACTCGTTTGTACGTTGTAGGCTCAATTGGAGGCCAAGTTTGGTGCAATCCGAGAATACAAGGATTTGAGTGACCAAATGGATTCCGTTTGATTTTAATCCCTGCGTGGCAGCATAATAACGTCAAATGGGACATATTTGACTCAACAAACAAGTTCGTTTGTGCTTAACGAAGAAGGAAAACTCGTTTGTACGTTGTATGCTCAATTGGAGGCCAATTTGGGTGCAATCCGAGAATACAAGGATTTGAGTGACCAAATGGACTCCGCTTGGTTTCTAACTCACGTGGAACCATATTAACATCAAATGGGACATGTTTGACACAACAAACAAGTTCGTTTGTGCTTAACAAAGAAGGAAAACTCGTTTGTACGTTGTAGGCTCAATTGGAGGCCAATTTGGGTGCAATCCGAGAATACAAGGATTTTAGTGACCAAATGGATTCCGTTTGATTTCAATCCTTGCGTGGCACCATAATAATGTCAAATGGGACATATTTGACTCAACAAACAAGTTCGTTTGTGCTTAACGAAGAAGGAAAACTCGTTTGTAAGTTGTAGGCTCAATTGGAGGCCAATTTGGGTGCAATCCGAGTATACAAGGATTTGAGTGAGCAAATGGACTCCGTTTGATTTCAATCTTCATGTGGCACCATAATAACATCAAATGGGACATGTTTGGCTCAACAAAAAGGTTCGGTTGTGCTTAACAAAGAAGGAAAACTCGTTTGTATGTTGTAGGCTCAATTGGAGGCCAATTTGGGTGCAATCCGAGAATACAAGGTTTTGAGTGACCAAATGGACTTTGTTTGATTTCAATCCACGCGTGCCACCATAATAACGTCAAATGGGACATGTTTGACTCAACAAACAAGTTCGGTTGTGCTCAACAAAGAAGGAAAACTCGTTTGTACGTTGTAGGCTCAATTGGAGGCCAATTTGGGTGCAATCCGAGCATACAAAGATTTGAGTGACCAAATGGACTCCGCTTGGTTTCTAACTCACGTGGAACCATATTAACATCAAATGGGACATGTTTGACTCAACAAAAAAGTTCGGTTATGGTTAACGAAGAACGAAAACTCGTTTGTACATTGTAGGCTCAATTGGTGGCCAATTTGGGTGCAATCTGAGTATACAAGGATTTGAGTGAGCAAATGGACTCTGTTTGATTTCAATCTTCGTGTGGCACCATAATAACGTCAAGTGGGACATGTTTGACTCAACAAAAAGTTTCGGTTGTGCTTAACAAATAAGGGAAATTCCTTTTTATGTTGTAGGCTCAATTGGAGGCCAATTTGGGTGCAATCCGAGAATACAAGGATTTGAGTGACCAAATGGACTCCGTTTGATTTCAATCCTCGCGTGCCACAATGATAACGTCAAATGGGACATGTTTGACTCAACAAACAAGTTCGGTTGTGCTCAACAAAGAAGGAAAACTCGTTTGTACGTTGTAGGCTCAATTGGAGGCCAATTTGGGTGCAATCCGAGAATACAAGGATTTGAGTGACCAAATGGACTCCGCTTGGTTTCTAACTCGCGTGGCACCATAATAACGTCAAATGGGACATGTTTGACTCAACAAACAAGTTCGTTTGTGCTTAACGAAGATGGAAAACTCGTTTGTACGTTGTAGGCTCAATTGGAGGCCAATTTGGGTGCAATCCGAGTATACAAGGATTTGAGTGAGCAAATGGACTCCGTTTGATTTCAATCTTCGTGTGGCACCATAATAACATCAAATGGGACATGTTTGACTCAACAAAAAGGTTCGGTTGTGCTTAACAAAGAAGGAAAACTCGTTTGTATGTTGTAGGCTCCATTGGAGGCCAATTTGGGTGCAATCCGAGAATACACGGTTTTGAGTGACCAAATGGACTTTGTTTGATTTCAATCCTCGCGTGCCACAATGATAACGTCAAATGGGACATGTTTGAATCAACAAACAAGTTCGGTTGTGCTTAACAAAGAAGCAAAACTCGTTTGTACGTTGTAGGCTCAATTGGAGGCCAATTTGGGTGCAATCCGAGAATACAAGGATTTTAGTGACCAAATGGATTCCGTTTGATTTCAATCCTTGCGTGGCACCATAATAACGTCAAATGGGACATATTTCACTCAACAAACAAGTTCGGTTGTGCTTAACGAAGAAGGAAAACTCGTTTGTAAGTTGTAGGCTCAATTGTAGGCCAATTTGGGTGCAATCCGAGTATACAAGGATTTTAGTGAGCAAATGGACTCCGTTTGATTTCAATCTTGGTGAGGCACCATAATAACGTAAAATGGGACATATTTTACTCAACAAACAAGTTCGGTTGTGCTTAACGAAGAAGGAAAACTCGTTTGTACGTTGTAGGCTCAATTGGAGGCCAATTTGGGTGCAATCCGAGTATACAAGGATTTGAGTGTGCAAATGGACTCCGTTTGATTTCAATCTTCGTGTGGCACCATAATAACGTCAAATGGGACATGTATGACTCAACAAAAAGGTTCGGTTGTGCTTAACAAAGAAGGGAAACTCGTTTTTATGTTGTAGGCTCAATTGGAGGCCAATTTGGGCGCAATCCGAGAATACAAGGATTTGAGTGACCAAATGGACTCCGTTTGATTTCAATCCTCGCGTGCCACAATGATAACGTCAAATGGGACATGTTTGACTCAACAAACAAGTTCGGTTGGGCTTAACAAAAAAGGAAAACTCGTTTGTACTTTGTAGGCTCAATTGGAGGCCAATTTGGGTGCAATCCGATAATACAAGGATTTGAGTGACCAAATGGACTCCGCTTGGTTTCTATCTCGTGTAGCACCATAATAAAGTCAAATGGGACATGTTTGACTCAACAAACAAGTTCGTTTGCGCTTAACGAAGAAGGAAAACTCTTTTGTACGTTGTAGGCTCAATTGGAGGCCAATTTGGGTGCAATCCGAGTATACAAGGATTTGAGTGAGCAAATGGACTCCGTTTGATTTCAATCTTCGTGTGGAACCATAATAAAATCAAATGGGACATGTTTGACTCAACAAAAATTTTCGGTTGTGCTTAACAAAGAAGGAAAACTCGTTTGTATGTTGTAGGCTCAATTGGAGGCCAATTTGGGTGCAATCCGAGAATACACGGTTTTGAGTGACCAAATGGACTTTGTTTGATTTCAATCCTCGCGTGCCACCATAATAACGTCAAATGGGACATGTTTGACAAAACAAACAAGTTCGGTTGTGCTTAACAAAGAAGGAAAACTCGTTTGTACGTTGTAGGCTCAATTGGAGGCCAATTTGGGTGCAATCCGAGTATACTAGGATTTGAGTGAGCAAATGGACTCCGTTTGATTTCAATCTTCGTCTGGCACCATAATAACGTCAAATGGGACATGTTTGACTCAACAAAAAGGTTCGGTTGTGCTTAACAAAGAAGGGAAACTCGTTTTTATGTTGTAGGCTCAATTGGAGGCTAATTTGGGTGCAATCCGAGAATACAAGGATTTGAGTGACCAAATGGACTCCGCTTGGTTTCTAACTCATGTGGAACCATATTAACGTCAAATGTGACATGTTTGACTCAACAAACAAGTTCGGTTATGGTTAACGAAGAAGGAAAACTCGTTTGTACGTTGTAGGCTCAATTGGAGGCCAATTTGGGTGCAATCCGATAATACAAGGATTTGAGTGACCAAATGGACTCCGCTTGGTTTCTAACTCGCGTGGCACCATAATAGCGTCAAATGGGACATGTTTGCCTCAACAAACAAGTTCGTTTGTGCTTAACGAAGAAGGAAAACTCGTTTGTACGTTGTAGGCTCAATTGGAGGCCAATTTGGGTGCAATCCGAGTATACAAGGATTTGAGTGAGCAAATGGACTCCGTTTGATTTCAATCTTCATGTGGCACCATAATAACATCAAATGGGACATGTTTGACTCAACAAAAAGGTTCGGTTGTGCTTAACAAAGAAGGAAAACTCGTTTGTATGTTGTAGGCTCAATTGGAGGCCAATTTGGGTGCAATCCGAGAATACAAGGATTTGAGTGACCAAATGGACTTTGTTTGATTTCAATCATAGCGTGCCACCATAATAACGTCAAATGGGACATGTTTGACTCAACAAACAAGTTCGGTTGTGCTTAACAAAGAAGGAAAACTCGTTTGTACGTTGTAGGCTCAATTGGAGGCCAATTTGGGTGCATTCCGAGAATACAAGGATTTGAGTGACCAAATGGACTCCGCTTGGTTTCTAACTCATGTGGAACCATATTAACGTCAAATGGGACATGTTTGACTCAACAAACAAGTTCGGTTGTGCTTAACAAAGAAGGAAAACTCGTTTGTACGTTGTAGGCTCAATTGGAGGCCAATTTGGGTGCAATCCGAGTATACAAGGATTTGAGTGAGCAAATGGACTCCGTTTGATTTCAATCTTCGTGTGGCACCATAATAACATCAAATGGGACATGTTTGACTCAACAAAAAGGTTCGGTTGTGCTTAACAAAGAAGGAAAACTCGTTTGTACGTTGTAGGCTCAATTGGAGGCCAATTTGGGTGCAATCCGAGTATACAAGGATTTGAGTGAGCAAATGGACACCGTTTGATTTCAATCTTCGTGTGGCACCATAATAACATCAAATGGGACATGTTTGACTCAACAAAAAGGTTCGGTTGTGCTTAACAAAGAAGGACAACTCGTTTGTATGCTGTAGGCTCAATTGGAGGCCAATTTGGGTGCAATCCGAGAATACAAGGATTTGAGTGACCAAATGGACTTTGTTTGATTTCAATCATAGTGTGCCACCATAATAACGTCAAATGGGACATGTTTGACTCAACAAACAAGTTCGGTTGTGCTTAACAAAGAAGGAAAACTCGTTTGTACGTTGTAGGCTCAATTGGAGGCCAATTTGGGTGCATTCCGAGAATACAAGGATTTGAGTGACCAAATGGACTCCGCTTGGTTTCTAACTCATGTGGAACCATATTAACGTCAAATGTGACATTTTTGACTCAACAAACAAGTTCGGTTATGGTTAACGAAGAATGAAAACTCGTTTGTACGTTGTAGGCTCAATTGGAGGCCAATTTGGGTGCAATCCGAGTATACAAAGATTTGAGTGAACAAATGGACTCCGTTTGATTTCAATCCTCGCGTGCCACCATGATAACATCAAATGGGACATGTTTGACTCAACAAACAAGTTTGGTTGTGCTTAACAAAGAAGGAAAACTCGTTTGTACGTTGTAGGCTCAATTGGAGGCCAATTTGGGTGCAATCCGAGAATACAAGGATTTGAGTGACCAAATGGACTTTGTTTGATTTCAATCCTAGCGTGCCACCATAATAACGTCAAATGGGACATGTTTGACTCAAGAAACAAGTTCGGTTGTGCTTAACAAAGAAGGAAAACTCGTTTGTACGTTGTAGGCTCAATTGGAGGCCAATTTGGGTGCAATCCGAGTATACAAGGATTTGAGTGACCAAATGGACTCCGTTTGATTTCAATCCTCGCGTGCCACCATGATAACGTCAAATGGGACATGTTTGACTCAACAAACAAGTTCGGTTGTGCTTAATAAAGAAGGTAAACTCGTTTGTACGTTGTAGGCTCAATTGGAGGCCAATTTGGGTGCATTCCGAGAATACAAGGATTTGAGTGACCAAATGGACTCCGCTTGGTTTCTAACTCATGTGGAACCATATTAACGTCAAATGTGACATGTTTGATTCAACAAACAAGTTCGGTTATGGTTAACGAAGAAGGAAAACTCGTTTGTACGTTGTAAGCTCAATTGGAGGCCAATTTGGGTGCAATCCGATAATACAAGGATTTGAGTGACCAAATGGACTCCGCTTGGTTTCTAACTCGCGTGGCACCATAATAGCGTCAAATGGGACATGTTTGACTCAACAAACAAGTTCGTTTGTGCTTAACGAAGAAGGAAAACTCGTTTGTACGTTGTAGGCTCAATTGGAGGCCAATTTGGGTGCAATCCGAGTATACAAGGATTTGAGTGAGCAAATGGACTCCGTTTGATTTCAATCTTCGTGTGGCACCATAATAACATCAAATGGGACATGTTTGACTCAACAAAAAGGTTCGGTTGTGCTTAACAAAGAAGGAAAACTCGTTTGTATGCTGTAGGCTCAATTGGAGGCCAATTTGGGTGCAATCCGAGAATACAAGGATTTGAGTGACCAAATGGACTTTGTTTGATTTCAATTATAGTGTGCCACCATAATAACGTCAAATGGGACATGTTTGACTCAACAAACAAGTTCGGTTGTGCTTAACAAAGAAGGAAAACTCGTTTGTACGTTGTAGGCTCAATTGGAGGCCAATTTGGGTGCATTCCGAGAATACAAGGATTTGAGTGACCAAATGGACTCCGCTTGGTTTCTAACTCATGTGGAACCTTATTAACGTCAAATGTGACATGTTTGACTCAACAAACAAGTTCGGTTATGGTTAACGAAGAAGGAAAACTCCTTTGTACGTTGTAGGCTCAATTGGAGGCCAATTTGGGTGCAATCCGATAATACAAGGATTTGAGTGACCAAATGGACTCCGTTTGATTTCAATCCTCGCGTGCCACCATGATAACGTCAAATGGGACATGTTTGACTCAACAAACAAGTTCGGTTGTGCTTAACAAAGAAGGAAAACTCGTTTGTACGTTGTAGGCTCAATTGGAGGCCAATTTGGGTGCAATCCGAGTATACAAGGATTTGAGTGAGCAAATGGACTCCGTTTGATTTCAATCTTCATGTGGCACCATAATAACATCAAATGGGACATGTTTGACTCAACAAAAAGGTTCGGTTGTGCTTAACAAAGAAGAAAACTCGTTTGTATATTGTAGGCTCAATTGGAGGCCAATTTGGGTGCAATCCGAGAATACAAGGATTTGAGTGACCAAATGGACTTTGTTTGATTTCAATCCTAGCGTGCCAAAATAATAACGTCAAATGGGACATGTTTGACTCAACAAACAAGTTCGTTTGTGCTTAACGAAGAAGGAAAACTCGTTTGTACGTTGTAGGCTCAATTGGAGGCCAATTTGGGTGCAATCCGAGTATACAAGGATTTGAGTGAGCAAATGGACTCCGTTTGATTTCAATCTTCGTGTGGCACCATAATAACATCAAATGGGACATGTTTGACTCAACAAAAAGGTTCGGTTGTGCTTAACAAAGAAGGAAAACTCGTTTGTATGCTGTAGGCTCAATTGGAGGCCAATTTGGGTGCAATCCGAGAATACAAGGATTTGAGTGACCAAATGGACTTTGTTTGATTTCAATCCTAGCGTGCCACCATAATAACGTCAAATGGGACATGTTTGACTCAAGAAACAAGTTCGGTTGTGCTTAACAAAGAAGGAAAACTCGTTTGTACGTTGTAGGCTCAATTGGAGGCCAATTTGGGTGCAATCCGAGTATACAAGGATTTGAGTGACCAAATGGACTCCGTTTGATTTCAATCCTCGCGTGCCACCATGATAACGTCAAATGGGACATGTTTGACTCAACAAACAAGTTCGGTTGTGCTTAACAAAGAAGGAAAACTCGTTTGTACGTTGTAGGCTCAATTGGAGGCCAATTTGGGTGCATTCCGAGAATACAAGGATTTGAGTGACCAAATGGACTCCGCTTGGTTTCTAACTCATGTGGAACCATATTAACGTCAAATGTGACATGTTTGACTCAACAAACAAGTTCGGTTATGGTTAACGAAGAAGGAAAACTCGTTTGTACGTTGTAAGCTCAATTGGAGGCCAATTTGGGTGCAATCCGATAATACAAGGATTTGAGTGACCAAATGGACTCCGCTTGGTTTCTAACTCACGTGGCACCATAATAGCGTCAAATGGGACATGTTTGACTCAACAAACAAGTTCGTTTGTGCTTAACGAAGAAGGAAAACTCGTTTGTACGTTGTAGGCTCAATTGGAGGCCAATTTGGGTGCAATCCGAGTATACAAGGATTTGAGTGAGCAAATGGACTCCGTTTGATTTCAATCTTCGTGTGGCACCATAATAACATCAAATGGGACATGTTCGACTCAACAAAAAGGTTCGGTTGTGCTTAACAAAGAAGGAAAACTCGTTTGTACGTTGTAGGCTCAATTGGAGGCCAATTTGGGTGCAATCCGAGTATACAAGGATTTGAGTGAGCAAATGGACTCCGTTTGATTTCAATCTTCATGTGGCACCATAATAACATCAAATGGGACATGTTTGACTCAACAAAAAGGTTCGGTTGTGCTTAACAAAGAAGAAAACTCGTTTGTATATTGTAGGCTCATTTGGAGGCCAATTTGGGTGCAATCCGAGAATACAAGGATTTGAGTGACCAAATGGACTTTGTTTGATTTCAATCCTAGCGTGCCACCATAATAACGTCAAATGGGACATGTTTGACTCAACAAACAAGTTCGTTTGTGCTTAACGAAGAAGGAAAACTCGTTTGTACGTTGTAGGCTCAATTGGAGGCCAATTTGGGTGCAATCCGAGTATACAAGGATTTGAGTGAGCAAATGGACTCCGTTTGATTTCAATCTTCGTGTGGCACCATAATAACATCAAATGGGACATGTTTGACTCAACAAAAAGGTTCGGTTGTGCTTAACAAAGAAGGAAAACTCGTTTGTATGCTGTAGGCTCAATTGGAGGCCAATTTGGGTGCAATCCGAGAATACAAGGATTTGAGTGACCAAATGGACTTTGTTTGATTTCAATCTTAGCGTGCCACCATAATAACGTCAAATGAAACATGTTTGACTCAACAAACAAGTTCGGTTGTGCTTAACAAAGAAGGAAAACTCGTTTGTACGTTGTAGGCTCAATTGGAGGCCAATTTGGGTGCATTCCGAGAATACAAGGATTTGAGTGACCAAATGGACTCCGCTTGGTTTCTAACTCATGTGGAACCATATTAACGTCAAATGTGACATGTTTGACTCAACAAACAAGTTCGGTTATGGTTAACGAAGAATGAAAACTCGTTTGTACGTTGTAGGCTCAATTGGAGGCCAATTTGGGTGCAATCCGAGTATACAAGGATTTGAGTGACCAAATGGACTCCGTTTGATTTCAATCCTCGCGTGCCACCATGATAACATCAAATGGGACATGTTTGACTCAACAAACAAGTTTGTTTGTGCTTAACAAAGAAGGAAAACTCGTTTGTACGTTGTAGGCTCAATTGGAGGCCAATTTGGGTGCAATCCGAGTATACAAGGATTTGAGTGAGCAAATGGACTCCGTTTGATTTCAATCTTCATGTGGCACCATAATAACATCAAATGGGACATGTTTGACTCAACAAAAAGGTTCGGTTGTGCTTAACAAAGAAGGAAAACTCGTTTGTATGTTGTAGGCTCAATTGGAGGCCAATTTGGGTGCAATCCGAGAATACAAGGATTTGAGTGACCAAATGGACTTTGTTTGATTTCAATCCTAGCGTGCCACCATAATAACGTCAAATGGGACATGTTTGACTCAAGAAACAAGTTCGGTTGTGCTTAACAAAGAAGGAAAACTCGTTTGTACGTTGTAGGCTCAGTTGGAGGCCAATTTGGGTGCAATCCGAGTATACAAGGATTTGAGTGAGCAAATGGACTCCGTTTGATTTCAATCTTCATGTGGCACCATAATAACATCAAATGGGACATGTTTGACTCAACAAAAAGGTTCGGTTGTGCTTAACAAAGAAGGAAAACTCGTTTGTATGTTGTAGGCTCAATTGGAGGCCAATTTGGGTGCAATCCGAGAATACAAGGATTTGAGTGACCAAATGGACTTTGTTTGATTTCAATCATAGCGTGCCACCATAATAACATCAAATGGGACATGTTTGACTCAACAAACAAGTTCGGTTGTGCTTAACAAAGAAGGAAAACTCGTTTGTACGTTGTAGGCTCAATTGGAGGCCAATTTGGGTGCATTCCGAGAATACAAGGATTTGAGTGACCAAATGGACTCCGCTTGGTTTCTAACTCATGTGGAACCATATTAACGTCAAATGGGACATGTTTGACTCAACAAACAAGTTCGGTTGTGCTTAACAAAGAAGGAAAACTCGTTTGTACGTTGTAGGCTCAATTGGAGGCCAATTTGGGTGCAATCCGAGTATACAAGGATTTGAGTGAGCAAATGGACTCCGTTTGATTTCAATCTTCGTGTGGCACCATAATAACATCAAATGGGACATGTTTGACTCAACAAAAAGGTTCGGTTGTGCTTAACAAAGAAGGAAAACTCGTTTGTATGTTGTAGGCTCAATTGGAGGCCAATTTGGGTGCAATCCGAGAATACAAGGATTTGAGTGACCAAATGGACTTTGTTTGATTTCAATCCTAGCGTGCCACCATAATAACGTCAAATGGGACATGTTTGATTCAACAAACAAGTTCGGTTGTGCTTAACAAAGAAGGAAAACTCGTTTGTACGTTGTAGGCTCAATTGGAGGCCAATTTGGGTGCATTCTGAGAATACAAGGATTTGAGTGACCAAATGGACTCCGCTTGGTTTCTAACTCATGTGGAACCATATTAACGTCAAATGGGACATGTTTGACTCAACAAACAAGTTCGGTTATGGTTAACGAAGAATGAAAACTCGTTTGTACGTTGTAGGCTCAATTGGAGGCCAATTTGGGTGCAATCCGAGTATACAAGGATTTGAGTGACCAAATGGACTCCGTTTGATTTCAATCCTCGCGTGCCACCATGATAACGTCAAATGGGACATGTTTGACTCAACAAACAAGTTCGGTTGTGCTTAACAAAGAAGGAAAACTCGTTTGTACGTTGTAGGCTCAATTGGAGGCCAATTTGGGTGCAATCCGAGTATACAAGGATTTGAGTGAGCAAATGGACTCCGTTTGATTTCAATCTTCATGTGGCACCATAATAACATCAAATGGGACATGTTTGACTCAACAAAAAGGTTCGGTTGTGCTTAACAAAGAAGAAAACTCGTTTGTATGTTGTAGGCTCAATTGGAGGCCAATTTGGGTGCAATCCGAGAATACAAGGATTTGAGTGACCAAATGGACTTTGTTTGATTTCAATCCTAGCGTGCCACCATAATAACGTCAAATGGGACATGTTTGACTCAACAAACAAGTTCGGTTGTGCTTAACAAAGAAGGAAAACTCGTTTGTACGTTGTAGGCTCAATTGGAGGCCAATTTGGGTGCATTCCGAGAATACAAGGATTTGAGTGACCAAATGGACTCCGCTTGGTTTCTAACTCATGTGGAACCATATTAACGTCAAATGTGACATGTTTGACTCAAAAAACAAGTTCGGTTATGGTTAACGAAGAAGGAAAACTCGTTTGTACGTTGTAAGCTCAATTGGAGGCCAATTTGGGTGCAATCCGATAATACAAGGATTTGAGTGACCAAATGGACTCCGCTTGGTTTCTAACTTGCGTGGCACCATATTAGCATCAAATGGGAGATGTTTGACTCAACAAACAAGTTCGTTTGTGCTTAACGAAGAAGGAAAACTCGTTTGTACGTTGTAGGCTCAATTGGAGGCCAATTTGGGTGCAATCCGAGTATACAAGGATTTGAGTGAGCAAATGGACACCGTTTGATTTCAATCTTCGTGTGGCACCATAATAACATCAAATGGGACATGTTTGACTCAACAAAAAGGTTCGGTTGTGCTTAACAAAGAAGGACAACTCGTTTGTATGCTGTAGGCTCAATTGGAGGCCAATTTGGGTGCAATCCGAGAATACAAGGATTTGAGTGACCAAATGGACTTTGTTTGATTTCAATCATAGTGTGCCACCATAATAACGTCAAATGGGACATGTTTGACTCAACAAACAAGTTCGGTTGTGCTTAACAAAGAAGGAAAACTCGTTTGTACGTTGTAGGCTCAATTGGAGGCCAATTTGGGTGCATTCCGAGAATACAAGGATTTGAGTGACCAAATGGACTCCGCTTGGTTTCTAACTCATGTGGAACCATATTAACGTCAAATGTGACATTTTTGACTCAACAAACAAGTTCGGTTATGGTTAACGAAGAATGAAAACTCGTTTGTACGTTGTAGGCTCAATTGGAGGCCAATTTGGGTGCAATCCGAGTATACAAGGATTTGAGTGACCAAATGGACTCCGTTTGATTTCAATCCTCGCGTGCCACCATGATAACATCAAATGGGACATGTTTGACTCAACAAACAAGTTTGGTTGTGCTTAACAAAGAAGGAAAACTCGTTTGTACGTTGTAGGCTCAATTGGAGGCCAATTTGGGTGCAATCCGAGTATACAAGGATTTGAGTGAGCAAATGGACTCCGTTTGATTTCAATCTTCGTGTGGCACCATAATAACATCAAATGGGACATGTTTGACTCAACAAAAAGGTTCGGTTGTGCTTAACAAAGAAGGAAAACTCGTTTGTATGTTGTAGGCTCAATTGGAGGCCAATTTGGGTGCAATCCGAGAATACAAGGATTTGAGTGACCAAATGGACTTTGTTTGATTTCAATCCTAGCGTGCCACCATAATAACGTCAAATGGGACATGTTTGACTCAAGAAACAAGTTCGGTTGTGCTTAACAAAGAAGGAAAACTCGTTTGTACGTTGTAGGCTCAATTGGAGGCCAATTTGGGTGCAATCCGAGTATACAAGGATTTGAGTGACCAAATGGACTCCGTTTGATTTCAATCCTCGCGTGCCACCATGATAACGTCAAATGGGACATGTTTGACTCAACAAACAAGTTCGGTTGTGCTTAATAAAGAAGGTAAACTCGTTTGTACGTTGTAGGCTCAATTGGAGGCCAATTTGGGTGCATTCCGAGAATACAAGGATTTGAGTGACCAAATGGACTCCGCTTGGTTTCTAACTCATGTGGAACCATATTAACGTCAAATGTGACATGTTTGATTCAACAAACAAGTTCGGTTATGGTTAACGAAGAAGGAAAACTCGTTTGTACGTTGTAAGCTCAATTGGAGGCCAATTTGGGTGCAATCCGATAATACAAGGATTTGAGTGACCAAATGGACTCCGCTTGGTTTCTAACTCGCGTGGCACCATAATAGCGTCAAATGGGACATGTTTGACTCAACAAACAAGTTCGTTTGTGCTTAACGAAGAAGGAAAACTCGTTTGTACGTTGTAGGCTCAATTGGAGGCCAATTTGGGTGCAATCCGAGTATACAAGGATTTGAGTGAGCAAATGGACTCCGTTTGATTTCAATCTTCGTGTGGCACCATAATAACATCAAATGGGACATGTTTGACTCAACAAAAAGGTTCGGTTGTGCTTAACAAAGAAGGAAAACTCGTTTGTATGCTGTAGGCTCAATTGGAGGCCAATTTGGGTGCAATCCGAGAATACAAGGATTTGAGTGACCAAATGGACTTTGTTTGATTTCAATTATAGTGTGCCACCATAATAACGTCAAATGGGACATGTTTGACTCAACAAACAAGTTCGGTTGTGCTTAACAAAGAAGGAAAACTCGTTTGTACGTTGTAGGCTCAATTGGAGGCCAATTTGGGTGCATTCCGAGAATACAAGGATTTGAGTGACCAAATGGACTCCGCTTGGTTTCTAACTCATGTGGAACCTTATTAACGTCAAATGTGACATGTTTGACTCAACAAACAAGTTCGGTTATGGTTAACGAAGAAGGAAAACTCGTTTGTACGTTGTAGGCTCAATTGGAGGCCAATTTGGGTGCAATCCGATAATACAAGGATTTGAGTGACCAAATGGACTCCGTTTGATTTCAATCCTCGCGTGCCACCATGATAACGTCAAATGGGACATGTTTGACTCAACAAACAAGTTCGGTTGTGCTTAACAAAGAAGGAAAACTCGTTTGTACGTTGTAGGCTCAATTGGAGGCCAATTTGGGTGCAATCCGAGTATACAAGGATTTGAGTGAGCAAATGGACTCCGTTTGATTTCAATCTTCATGTGGCACCATAATAACATCAAATGGGACATGTTTGACTCAACAAAAAGGTTCGGTTGTGCTTAACAAAGAAGAAAACTCGTTTGTATATTGTAGGCTCAATTGGAGGCCAATTTGGGTGCAATCCGAGAATACAAGGATTTGAGTGACCAAATGGACTTTGTTTGATTTCAATCCTAGCGTGCCAAAATAATAACGTCAAATGGGACATGTTTGACTCAACAAACAAGTTCGTTTGTGCTTAACGAAGAAGGAAAACTCGTTTGTACGTTGTAGGCTCAATTGGAGGCCAATTTGGGTGCAATCCGAGTATACAAGGATTTGAGTGAGCAAATGGACTCCGTTTGATTTCAATCTTCGTGTGGCACCATAATAACATCAAATGGGACATGTTTGACTCAACAAAAAGGTTCGGTTGTGCTTAACAAAGAAGGAAAACTCGTTTGTATGCTGTAGGCTCAATTGGAGGCCAATTTGGGTGCAATCCGAGAATACAAGGATTTGAGTGACCAAATGGACTTTGTTTGATTTCAATCCTAGCGTGCCACCATAATAACGTCAAATGGGACATGTTTGACTCAAGAAACAAGTTCGGTTGTGCTTAACAAAGAAGGAAAACTCGTTTGTACGTTGTAGGCTCAATTGGAGGCCAATTTGGGTGCAATCCGAGTATACAAGGATTTGAGTGACCAAATGGACTCCGTTTGATTTCAATCCTCGCGTGCCACCATGATAACGTCAAATGGGACATGTTTGACTCAACAAACAAGTTCGGTTGTGCTTAACAAAGAAGGAAAACTCGTTTGTACGTTGTAGGCTCAATTGGAGGCCAATTTGGGTGCATTCCGAGAATACAAGGATTTGAGTGACCAAATGGACTCCGCTTGGTTTCTAACTCATGTGGAACCATATTAACGTCAAATGTGACATGTTTGACTCAACAAACAAGTTCGGTTATGGTTAACGAAGAAGGAAAACTCGTTTGTACGTTGTAAGCTCAATTGGAGGCCAATTTGGGTGCAATCCGATAATACAAGGATTTGAGTGACCAAATGGACTCCGCTTGGTTTCTAACTCACGTGGCACCATAATAGCGTCAAATGGGACATGTTTGACTCAACAAACAAGTTCGTTTGTGCTTAACGAAGAAGGAAAACTCGTTTGTACGTTGTAGGCTCAATTGGAGGCCAATTTGGGTGCAATCCGAGTATACAAGGATTTGAGTGAGCAAATGGACTCCGTTTGATTTCAATCTTCGTGTGGCACCATAATAACATCAAATGGGACATGTTCGACTCAACAAAAAGGTTCGGTTGTGCTTAACAAAGAAGGAAAACTCATTTGTACGTTGTAGGCTCAATTGGAGGCCAATTTGGGTGCAATCCGAGTATACAAGGATTTGAGTGAGCAAATGGACTCCGTTTGATTTCAATCTTCATGTGGCACCATAATAACATCAAATGGGACATGTTTGACTCAACAAAAAGGTTCGGTTGTGCTTAACAAAGAAGAAAACTCGTTTGTATATTGTAGGCTCATTTGGAGGCCAATTTGGGTGCAATCCGAGAATACAAGGATTTGAGTGACCAAATGGACTTTGTTTGATTTCAATCCTAGCGTGCCACCATAATAACGTCAAATGGGACATGTTTGACTCAACAAACAAGTTCGTTTGTGCTTAACGAAGAAGGAAAACTCGTTTGTACGTTGTAGGCTCAATTGGAGGCCAATTTGGGTGCAATCCGAGTATACAAGGATTTGAGTGAGCAAATGGACTCCGTTTGATTTCAATCTTCGTGTGGCACCATAATAACATCAAATGGGACATGTTTGACTCAACAAAAAGGTTCGGTTGTGCTTAACAAAGAAGGAAAACTCGTTTGTATGCTGTAGGCTCAATTGGAGGCCAATTTGGGTGCAATCCGAGAATACAAGGATTTGAGTGACCAAATGGACTTTGTTTGATTTCAATCTTAGCGTGCCACCATAATAACGTCAAATGAAACATGTTTGACTCAACAAACAAGTTCGGTTGTGCTTAACAAAGAAGGAAAACTCGTTTGTACGTTGTAGGCTCAATTGGAGGCCAATTTGGGTGCATTCCGAGAATACAAGGATTTGAGTGACCAAATGGACTCCGCTTGGTTTCTAACTCATGTGGAACCATATTAACGTCAAATGTGACATGTTTGACTCAACAAACAAGTTCGGTTATGGTTAACGAAGAATGAAAACTCGTTTGTACGTTGTAGGCTCAATTGGAGGCCAATTTGGGTGCAATCCGAGTATACAAGGATTTGAGTGACCAAATGGACTCCGTTTGATTTCAATCCTCGCGTGCCACCATGATAACATCAAATGGGACATGTTTGACTCAACAAACAAGTTTGTTTGTGCTTAACAAAGAAGGAAAACTCGTTTGTACGTTGTAGGCTCAATTGGAGGCCAATTTGGGTGCAATCCGAGTATACAAGGATTTGAGTGAGCAAATGGACTCCGTTTGATTTCAATCTTCATGTGGCACCATAATAACATCAAATGGGACATGTTTGACTCCACAAAAAGGTTCGGTTGTGCTTAACAAAGAAGGAAAACTCGTTTGTATGTTGTAGGCTCAATTGGAGGCCAATTTGGGTGCAATCCGAGAATACAAGGATTTGAGTGACCAAATGGACTTTGTTTGATTTCAATCCTAGCGTGCCACCATAATAACGTCAAATGGGACATGTTTGACTCAAGAAACAAGTTCGGTTGTGCTTAACAAAGAAGGAAAACTCGTTTGTACGTTGTAGGCTCAGTTGGAGGCCAATTTGGGTGCAATCCGAGTATACAAGGATTTGAGTGAGCAAATGGACTCCGTTTGATTTCAATCTTCATGTGGCACCATAATAACATCAAATGGGACATGTTTGACTCAACAAAAAGGTTCGGTTGTGCTTAACAAAGAAGGAAAACTCGTTTGTATGTTGTAGGCTCAATTGGAGGCCAATTTGGGTGCAATCCGAGAATACAAGGATTTGAGTGACCAAATGGACTTTGTTTGATTTCAATCATAGCGTGCCACCATAATAACATCAAATGGGACATGTTTGACTCAACAAACAAGTTCGGTTGTGCTTAACAAAGAAGGAAAACTCGTTTGTACGTTGTAGGCTCAATTGGAGGCCAATTTGGGTGCATTCCGAGAATACAAGGATTTGAGTGACCAAATGGACTCCGCTTGGTTTCTAACTCATGTGGAACCATATTAACGTCAAATGGGACATGTTTGACTCAACAAACAAGTTCGGTTGTGCTTAACAAAGAAGGAAAACTCGTTTGTACGTTGTAGGCTCAATTGGAGGCCAATTTGGGTGCAATCCGAGTATACAAGGATTTGAGTGAGCAAATGGACTCCGTTTGATTTCAATCTTCGTGTGGCACCATAATAACATCAAATGGGACATGTTTGACTCAACAAAAAGGTTCGGTTGTGCTTAACAAAGAAGGAAAACTCGTTTGTATGTTGTAGGCTCAATTGGAGGCCAATTTGGGTGCAATCCGAGAATACAAGGATTTGAGTGACCAAATGGACTTTGTTTGATTTCAATCCTAGCGTGCCACCATAATAACGTCAAATGGGACATGTTTGATTCAACAAACAAGTTCGGTTGTGCTTAACAAAGAAGGAAAACTCGTTTGTACGTTGTAGGCTCAATTGGAGGCCAATTTGGGTGCATTCTGAGAATACAAGGATTTGAGTGACCAAATGGACTCCGCTTGGTTTCTAACTCATGTGGAACCATATTAACGTCAAATGGGACATGTTTGACTCAACAAACAAGTTCGGTTATGGTTAACGAAGAATGAAAACTCGTTTGTACGTTGTAGGCTCAATTGGAGGCCAATTTGGGTGCAATCCGAGTATACAAGGATTTGAGTGACCAAATGGACTCCGTTTGATTTCAATCCTCGCGTGCCACCATGATAACGTCAAATGGGACATGTTTGACTCAACAAACAAGTTCGGTTGTGCTTAACAAAGAAGGAAAACTCGTTTGTACGTTGTAGGCTCAATTGGAGGCCAATTTGGGTGCAATCCGAGTATACAAGGATTTGAGTGAGCAAATGGACTCCGTTTGATTTCAATCTTCATGTGGCACCATAATAACATCAAATGGGACATGTTTGACTCAACAAAAAGGTTCGGTTGTGCTTAACAAAGAAGAAAACTCGTTTGTATGTTGTAGGCTCAATTGGAGGCCAATTTGGGTGCAATCCGAGAATACAAGGATTTGAGTGACCAAATGGACTTTGTTTGATTTCAATCCTAGCGTGCCACCATAATAACGTCAAATGGGACATGTTTGACTCAACAAACAAGTTCGGTTGTGCTTAACAAAGAAGGAAAACTCGTTTGTACGTTGTAGGCTCAATTGGAGGCCAATTTGGGTGCATTCCGAGAATACAAGGATTTGAGTGACCAAATGGACTCCGCTTGGTTTCTAACTCATGTGGAACCATATTAACGTCAAATGTGACATGTTTGACTCAAAAAACAAGTTCGGTTATGGTTAACGAAGAAGGAAAACTCGTTTGTACGTTGTAAGCTCAATTGGAGGCCAATTTGGGTGCAATCCGATAATACAAGGATTTGAGTGACCAAATGGACTCCGCTTGGTTTCTAACTTGCGTGGCGCCATATTAGCATCAAATGGGAGATGTTTGACTCAACAAACAAGTTCGTTTGTGCTTAACGAAGAAGGAAAACTCGTTTGTACGTTGTAGGCTCAATTGGAGGCCAATTTGGGTGCAATCCGAGTATACAAGGATTTGAGTGAGCAAATGGACACCGTTTGATTTCAATCTTCGTGTGGCACCATAATAACATCAAATGGGACATGTTTGACTCAACAAAAAGGTTCGGTTGTGCTTAACAAAGAAGGACAACTCGTTTGTATGCTGTAGGCTCAATTGGAGGCCAATTTGGGTGCAATCCGAGAATACAAGGATTTGAGTGACCAAATGGACTTTGTTTGATTTCAATCATAGTGTGCCACCATAATAACGTCAAATGGGACATGTTTGACTCAACAAACAAGTTCGGTTGTGCTTAACAAAGAAGGAAAACTCGTTTGTACGTTGTAGGCTCAATTGGAGGCCAATTTGGGTGCATTCCGAGAATACAAGGATTTGAGTGACCAAATGGACTCCGCTTGGTTTCTAACTCATGTGGAACCATATTAACGTCAAATGTGACATTTTTGACTCAACAAACAAGTTCGGTTATGGTTAACGAAGAATGAAAACTCGTTTGTACGTTGTAGGCTCAATCGGAGGCCAATTTGGGTGCAATCCGAGTATACAAGGATTTGAGTGACCAAATGGACTCCGTTTGACTTCAATCCTCGCGTGCCACCATGATAACATCAAATGGGACATGTTTGACTCAACAAACAAGTTTGGTTGTGCTTAACAAAGAAGGAAAACTCGTTTGTACGTTGTAGGCTCAATTGGAGGCCAATTTGGGTGCAATCCGAGTATACAAGGATTTGAGTGAGCAAATGGACTCCGTTTGATTTCAATCTTCGTGTGGCACCATAATAACATCAAATGGGACATGTTTGACTCAACAAAAAGGTTCGGTTGTGCTTAACAAAGAAGGAAAACTCGTTTGTATGTTGTAGGCTCAATTGGAGGCCAATTTGGGTGCAATCCGAGAATACAAGGATTTGAGTGACCAAATGGACTTTGTTTGATTTCAATCCTAGCGTGCCACCATAATAACGTCAAATGGGACATGTTTGACTCAAGAAACAAGTTCGGTTGTGCTTAACAAAGAAGGAAAACTCGTTTGTACGTTGTAGGCTCAATTGGAGGCCAATTTGGGTGCAATCCGAGTATACAAGGATTTGAGTGACCAAATGGACTCCGTTTGATTTCAATCCTCGCGTGCCACCATGATAACGTCAAATGGGACATGTTTGACTCAACAAACAAGTTCGGTTGTGCTTAATAAAGAAGGTAAACTCGTTTGTACGTTGTAGGCTCAATTGGAGGCCAATTTGGGTGCATTCCGAGAATACAAGGATTTGAGTGACCAAATGGACTCCGCTTGGTTTCTAACTCATGTGGAACCATATTAACGTCAAATGTGACATGTTTGATTCAACAAACAAGTTCGGTTATGGTTAACGAAGAAGGAAAACTCGTTTGTACGTTGTAAGCTCAATTGGAGGCCAATTTGGGTGCAATCCGATAATACAAGGATTTGAGTGACCAAATGGACTCCGCTTGGTTTCTAACTCGCGTGGCACCATAATAGCGTCAAATGGGACATGTTTGACTCAACAAACAAGTTCGTTTGTGCTTAACGAAGAAGGAAAACTCGTTTGTACGTTGTAGGCTCAATTGGAGGCCAATTTGGGTGCAATCCGAGTATACAAGGATTTGAGTGAGCAAATGGACTCCGTTTGATTTCAATCTTCGTGTGGCACCATAATAACATCAAATGGGACATGTTTGACTCAACAAAAAGGTTCGGTTGTGCTTAACAAAGAAGGAAAACTCGTTTGTATGCTGTAGGCTCAATTGGAGGCCAATTTGGGTGCAATCCGAGAATACAAGGATTTGAGTGACCAAATGGACTTTGTTTGATTTCAATTATAGTGTGCCACCATAATAACGTCAAATGGGACATGTTTGACTCAACAAACAAGTTCGGTTGTGCTTAACAAAGAAGGAAAACTCGTTTGTACGTTGTAGGCTCAATTGGAGGCCAATTTGGGTGCATTCCGAGAATACAAGGATTTGAGTGACCAAATGGACTCCGCTTGGTTTCTAACTCATGTGGAACCTTATTAACGTCAAATGTGACATGTTTGACTCAACAAACAAGTTCGGTTATGGTTAACGAAGAAGGAAAACTCGTTTGTACGTTGTAGGCTCAATTGGAGGCCAATTTGGGTGCAATCCGATAATACAAGGATTTGAGTGACCAAATGGACTCCGCTTGGTTTCTAACTCATGTGGAACCATATTAACGTCAAATGGGACATGTTTGACTCAACAAACAAGTTCGGTTGTGCTTAACAAAGAAGGAAAACTCGTTTGTACGTTGTAGGCTCAATTGGAGGCCAATTTGGGTGCAATCCGAGTATACAAGGATTTGAGTGAGCAAATGGACTCCGTTTGATTTCAATCTTCGTGTGGCACCATAATAACATCAAATGGGACATGTTTGACTCAACAAAAAGGTTCGGTTGTGCTTAACAAAGAAGGAAAACTCGTTTGTATGTTGTAGGCTCAATTGGAGGCCAATTTGGGTGCAATCCGAGAATACAAGGATTTGAGTGACCAAATGGACTTTGTTTGATTTCAATCCTAGCGTGCCACCATAATAACGTCAAATGGGACATGTTTGATTCAACAAACAAGTTCGGTTGTGCTTAACAAAGAAGGAAAACTCGTTTGTACGTTGTAGGCTCAATTGGAGGCCAATTTGGGTGCATTCTGAGAATACAAGGATTTGAGTGACCAAATGGACTCCGCTTGGTTTCTAACTCATGTGGAACCATATTAACGTCAAATGGGACATGTTTGACTCAACAAACAAGTTCGGTTATGGTTAACGAAGAATGAAAACTCGTTTGTACGTTGTAGGCTCAATTGGAGGCCAATTTGGGTGCAATCCGAGTATACAAGGATTTGAGTGACCAAATGGACTCCGTTTGATTTCAATCCTCGCGTGCCACCATGATAACGTCAAATGGGACATGTTTGACTCAACAAACAAGTTCGGTTGTGCTTAACAAAGAAGGAAAACTCGTTTGTACGTTGTAGGCTCAATTGGAGGCCAATTTGGGTGCAATCCGAGTATACAAGGATTTGAGTGAGCAAATGGACTCCGTTTGATTTCAATCTTCATGTGGCACCATAATAACATCAAATGGGACATGTTTGACTCAACAAAAAGGTTCGGTTGTGCTTAACAAAGAAGAAAACTCGTTTGTATGTTGTAGGCTCAATTGGAGGCCAATTTGGGTGCAATCCGAGAATACAAGGATTTGAGTGACCAAATGGACTTTGTTTGATTTCAATCCTAGCGTGCCACCATAATAACGTCAAATGGGACATGTTTGACTCAACAAACAAGTTCGGTTGTGCTTAACAAAGAAGGAAAACTCGTTTGTACGTTGTAGGCTCAATTGGAGGCCAATTTGGGTGCATTCCGAGAATACAAGGATTTGAGTGACCAAATGGACTCCGCTTGGTTTCTAACTCATGTGGAACCATATTAACGTCAAATGTGACATGTTTGACTCAAAAAACAAGTTCGGTTATGGTTAACGAAGAAGGAAAACTCGTTTGTACGTTGTAAGCTCAATTGGAGGCCAATTTGGGTGCAATCCGATAATACAAGGATTTGAGTGACCAAATGGACTCCGCTTGGTTTCTAACTTGCGTGGCACCATATTAGCATCAAATGGGAGATGTTTGACTCAACAAACAAGTTCGTTTGTGCTTAACGAAGAAGGAAAACTCGTTTGTACGTTGTAGGCTCAATTGGAGGCCAATTTGGGTGCAATCCGAGTATACAAGGATTTGAGTGAGCAAATGGACACCGTTTGATTTCAATCTTCGTGTGGCACCATAATAACATCAAATGGGACATGTTTGACTCAACAAAAAGGTTCGGTTGTGCTTAACAAAGAAGGACAACTCGTTTGTATGCTGTAGGCTCAATTGGAGGCCAATTTGGGTGCAATCCGAGAATACAAGGATTTGAGTGACCAAATGGACTTTGTTTGATTTCAATCATAGTGTGCCACCATAATAACGTCAAATGGGACATGTTTGACTCAACAAACAAGTTCGGTTGTGCTTAACAAAGAAGGAAAACTCGTTTGTACGTTGTAGGCTCAATTGGAGGCCAATTTGGGTGCATTCCGAGAATACAAGGATTTGAGTGACCAAATGGACTCCGCTTGGTTTCTAACTCATGTGGAACCATATTAACGTCAAATGTGACATTTTTGACTCAACAAACAAGTTCGGTTATGGTTAACGAAGAATGAAAACTCGTTTGTACGTTGTAGGCTCAATTGGAGGCCAATTTGGGTGCAATCCGAGTATACAAGGATTTGAGTGACCAAATGGACTCCGTTTGATTTCAATCCTCGCGTGCCACCATGATAACATCAAATGGGACATGTTTGACTCAACAAACAAGTTTGGTTGTGCTTAACAAAGAAGGAAAACTCGTTTGTACGTTGTAGGCTCAATTGGAGGCCAATTTGGGTGCAATCCGAGTATACAAGGATTTGAGTGAGCAAATGGACTCCGTTTGATTTCAATCTTCGTGTGGCACCATAATAACATCAAATGGGACATGTTTGACTCAACAAAAAGGTTCGGTTGTGCTTAACAAAGAAGGAAAACTCGTTTGTATGTTGTAGGCTCAATTGGAGGCCAATTTGGGTGCAATCCGAGAATACAAGGATTTGAGTGACCAAATGGACTTTGTTTGATTTCAATCCTAGCGTGCCACCATAATAACGTCAAATGGGACATGTTTGACTCAAGAAACAAGTTCGGTTGTGCTTAACAAAGAAGGAAAACTCGTTTGTACGTTGTAGGCTCAATTGGAGGCCAATTTGGGTGCAATCCGAGTATACAAGGATTTGAGTGACCAAATGGACTCCGTTTGATTTCAATCCTCGCGTGCCACCATGATAACGTCAAATGGGACATGTTTGACTCAACAAACAAGTTCGGTTGTGCTTAATAAAGAAGGTAAACTCGTTTGTACGTTGTAGGCTCAATTGGAGGCCAATTTGGGTGCATTCCGAGAATACAAGGATTTGAGTGACCAAATGGACTCCGCTTGGTTTCTAACTCATGTGGAACCATATTAACGTCAAATGTGACATGTTTGATTCAACAAACAAGTTCGGTTATGGTTAACGAAGAAGGAAAACTCGTTTGTACGTTGTAAGCTCAATTGGAGGCCAATTTGGGTGCAATCCGATAATACAAGGATTTGAGTGACCAAATGGACTCCGCTTGGTTTCTAACTCGCGTGGCACCATAATAGCGTCAAATGGGACATGTTTGACTCAACAAACAAGTTCGTTTGTGCTTAACGAAGAAGGAAAACTCGTTTGTACGTTGTAGGCTCAATTGGAGGCCAATTTGGGTGCAATCCGAGTATACAAGGATTTGAGTGAGCAAATGGACTCCGTTTGATTTCAATCTTCGTGTGGCACCATAATAACATCAAATGGGACATGTTTGACTCAACAAAAAGGTTCGGTTGTGCTTAACAAAGAAGGAAAACTCGTTTGTATGCTGTAGGCTCAATTGGAGGCCAATTTGGGTGCAATCCGAGAATACAAGGATTTGAGTGACCAAATGGACTTTGTTTGATTTCAATTATAGTGTGCCACCATAATAACGTCAAATGGGACATGTTTGACTCAACAAACAAGTTCGGTTGTGCTTAACAAAGAAGGAAAACTCGTTTGTACGTTGTAGGCTCAATTGGAGGCCAATTTGGGTGCATTCCGAGAATACAAGGATTTGAGTGACCAAATGGACTCCGCTTGGTTTCTAACTCATGTGGAACCTTATTAACGTCAAATGTGACATGTTTGACTCAACAAACAAGTTCGGTTATGGTTAACGAAGAAGGAAAACTCGTTTGTACGTTGTAGGCTCAATTGGAGGCCAATTTGGGTGCAATCCGATAATACAAGGATTTGAGTGACCAAATGGACTCCGTTTGATTTCAATCCTCGCGTGCCACCATGATAACGTCAAATGGGACATGTTTGACTCAACAAACAAGTTCGGTTGTGCTTAACAAAGAAGGAAAACTCGTTTGTACGTTGTAGGCTCAATTGGAGGCCAATTTGGGTGCAATCCGAGTATACAAGGATTTGAGTGAGCAAATGGACTCCGTTTGATTTCAATCTTCATGTGGCACCATAATAACATCAAATGGGACATGTTTGACTCAACAAAAAGGTTCGGTTGTGCTTAACAAAGAAGAAAACTCGTTTGTATATTGTAGGCTCAATTGGAGGCCAATTTGGGTGCAATCCGAGAATACAAGGATTTGAGTGACCAAATGGACTTTGTTTGATTTCAATCCTAGCGTGCCAAAATAATAACGTCAAATGGGACATGTTTGACTCAACAAACAAGTTCGTTTGTGCTTAACGAAGAAGGAAAACTCGTTTGTACGTTGTAGGCTCAATTGGAGGCCAATTTGGGTGCAATCCGAGTATACAAGGATTTGAGTGAGCAAATGGACTCCGTTTGATTTCAATCTTCGTGTGGCACCATAATAACATCAAATGGGACATGTTTGACTCAACAAAAAGGTTCGGTTGTGCTTAACAAAGAAGGAAAACTCGTTTGTATGCTGTAGGCTCAATTGGAGGCCAATTTGGGTGCAATCCGAGAATACAAGGATTTGAGTGACCAAATGGACTTTGTTTGATTTCAATCCTAGCGTGCCACCATAATAACGTCAAATGGGACATGTTTGACTCAAGAAACAAGTTCGGTTGTGCTTAACAAAGAAGGAAAACTCGTTTGTACGTTGTAGGCTCAATTGGAGGCCAATTTGGGTGCAATCCGAGTATACAAGGATTTGAGTGACCAAATGGACTCCGTTTGATTTCAATCCTCGCGTGCCACCATGATAACGTCAAATGGGACATGTTTGACTCAACAAACAAGTTCGGTTGTGCTTAACAAAGAAGGAAAACTCGTTTGTACGTTGTAGGCTCAATTGGAGGCCAATTTGGGTGCATTCCGAGAATACAAGGATTTGAGTGACCAAATGGACTCCGCTTGGTTTCTAACTCATGTGGAACCATATTAACGTCAAATGTGACATGTTTGACTCAACAAACAAGTTCGGTTATGGTTAACGAAGAAGGAAAACTCGTTTGTACGTTGTAAGCTCAATTGGAGGCCAATTTGGGTGCAATCCGATAATACAAGGATTTGAGTGACCAAATGGACTCCGCTTGGTTTCTAACTCACGTGGCACCATAATAGCGTCAAATGGGACATGTTTGACTCAACAAACAAGTTCGTTTGTGCTTAACGAAGAAGGAAAACTCGTTTGTACGTTGTAGGCTCAAATGGGGGCCAATTTGGGTGCAATCCGAGTATACAAGGATTTGAGTGAGCAAATGGACTCCGTTTGATTTCAATCTTCGTGTGGCACCATAATAACATCAAATGGGACATGTTCGACTCAACAAAAAGGTTCGGTTGTGCTTAACAAAGAAGGAAAACTCGTTTGTACGTTGTAGGCTCAATTGGAGGCCAATTTGGGTGCAATCCGAGTATACAAGGATTTGAGTGAGCAAATGGACTCCGTTTGATTTCAATCTTCATGTGGCACCATAATAACATCGAATGGGACATGTTTGACTCAACAAAAAGGTTCGGTTGTGCTTAACAAAGAAGAAAACTCGTTTGTATATTGTAGGCTCAATTGGAGGCCAATTTGGGTGCAATCCGAGAATACAAGGATTTGAGTGACCAAATGGACTTTGTTTGATTTCAATCCTAGCGTGCCACCATAATAACGTCAAATGGGACATGTTTGACTCAACAAACAAGTTCGTTTGTGCTTAACGAAGAAGGAAAACTCGTTTGTACGTTGTAGGCTCAATTGGAGGCCAATTTGGGTGCAATCCGAGTATACAAGGATTTGAGTGAGCAAATGGACTCCGTTTGATTTCAATCTTCGTGTGGCACCATAATAACATCAAATGGGACATGTTTGACTCAACAAAAAGGTTCGGTTGTGCTTAACAAAGAAGGAAAACTCGTTTGTATGCTGTAGGCTCAATTGGAGGCCAATTTGGGTGCAATCCGAGAATACAAGGATTTGAGTGACCAAATGGACTTTGTTTGATTTCAATCTTAGCGTGCCACCATAATAACGTCAAATGAAACATGTTTGACTCAACAAACAAGTTCGGTTGTGCTTAACAAAGAAGGAAAACTCGTTTGTACGTTGTAGGCTCAATTGGAGGCCAATTTGGGTGCATTCCGAGAATACAAGGATTTGAGTGACCAAATGGACTCCGCTTGGTTTCTAACTCATGTGGAACCATATTAACGTCAAATGTGACATGTTTGACTCAACAAACAAGTTCGGTTATGGTTAACGAAGAATGAAAACACGTTTGTACGTTGTAGGCTCAATTGGAGGCCAATTTGGGTGCAATCCGAGTATACAAGGATTTGAGTGACCAAATGGACTCCGTTTGATTTCAATCCTCGCGTGCCACCATGATAACATCAAATGGGACATGTTTGACTCAACAAACAAGTTTGTTTGTGCTTAACAAAGAAGGAAAACTCGTTTGTACGTTGTAGGCTCAATTGGAGGCCAATTTGGGTGCAATCCGAGTATACAAGGATTTGAGTGAGCAAATGGACTCCGTTTGATTTCAATCTTCATGTGGCACCATAATAACATCAAATGGGACATGTTTGACTCAACAAAAAGGTTCGGTTGTGCTTAACAAAGAAGGAAAACTCGTTTGTATGTTGTAGGCTCAATTGGAGGCCAATTTGGGTGCAATCCGAGAATACAAGGATTTGAGTGACCAAATGGACTTTGTTTGATTTCAATCCTAGCGTGCCACCATAATAACGTCAAATGGGACATGTTTGACTCAAGAAACAAGTTCGGTTGTGCTTAACAAAGAAGGAAAACTCGTTTGTACGTTGTAGGCTCAGTTGGAGGCCAATTTGGGTGCAATCCGAGTATACAAGGATTTGAGTGACCAAATGGACTCCGTTTGATTTCAATCCTCGCGTGCCACCATGATAACGTCAAATGGGACATGTTTGACTCAACAAACAAGTTCGGTTGTGCTTAACAAAGAAGGAAAACTCGTTTGTACGTTCTAGGCTCAATTGGAGGCCAATTTGGGTGCAATCCGAGTATACAAGGATTTGAGTGAGCAAATGGACTCCGTTTGATTTCAATCTTCGTGTGGCACCATAATAACATCAAATGGGACATGTTTGACTCAACAAAAAGGTTCGGTTGTGCTTAATAAAGAAGAAAACTCGTTTGTATGTTGTAGGCTCAATTGGAGGCCAATTTGGGTGCAATCCGAGAATACAAGGATTTGAGTGACCAAATGGACTTTGTTTGATTTCAATCCTAGCGTGCCACCATAATAACGTCAAATGGGACATGTTTGACTCAACAAACAAGTTCGGTTGTGCTTAACAAAGAAGGAAAACTCGTTTGTACGTTGTAGGCTCAATTGGAGGCCAATTTGGGTGCATTCCGAGAATACAAGGATTTGAGTGACCAAATGGACTCCGCTTGGTTTCTAACTCATGTGGAACCATATTAACGTCAAATGTGACATGTTTGACTCAACAAACAAGTTCGGTTACGGTTAACGAAGAAGGAAAACTCGTTTGTACGTTGTAGGCTGAATTGGAGGCCAATTTGGGTGCAATCCGATAATACAAGGATTTGAGTGACCAAATGGACTCCGCTTGGTTTCTAACTCACGTGGCACCATAATAGCGTCAAATGATACATGTTTGACTCAACAAACAAGTTCGTTTGTGCTTAACGAAGAAGGAAAACTCGTTTGTACGTTGTAGGCTCAATTGGAGGCCAATTTGGGTGCAATCCGAGTATACAAGGATTTGAGTGAGCAAATGGACTCCGTTTGATTTCAATCTTCATGTGGCACCATAATAACATCAAATGGGACATGTTTGACTCGACAAAAAGGTTCGGTTGTGCTTAACAAAGAAGGAAAACTCGTTTGTATGCTGTAGGCTCAATTGGAGGCCAATTTGGGTGCAATCCGAGAATACAAGGATTTGAGTGACCAAATGGACTTTGTTTGATTTCAATCATAGCGTGCCACCATAATAACGTCAAATGGGACATGTTTGACTCAACAAACAAGTTCGGTTGTGCTTAACAAAGAAGGAAAACTCGTTTGTACGTTGTAGGCTCAATTGGAGGCCAATTTGGGTGCAATCCGAGTATACAAGGATTTGAGTGAGCAAATGGACTCCGTTTGATTTCAATCTTCATGTGGCACCATAATAACATCAAATGGGACATGTTTGACTCAACAAAAAGGTTCGGTTGTGCTTAACAAAGAAGAAAACTCGTTTGTATATTGTAGGCTCAATTGGAGGCCAATTTGGGTGCAATCCGAGAATACAAGGATTTGAGTGACCAATTGGACTTTGTTTGATTTCAATCCTAGCGTGCCACCATAATAACGTCAAATGGGACATGTTTGACTCAACAAACAAGTTCGTTTGTGCTTAACGAAGAAGGAAAACTCGTTTGTACGTTGTAGGCTCAATTGGAGGCCAATTTGGGTGCAATCCGAGTATACAAGGATTTGAGTGAGCAAATGGACTCCGTTTGATTTCAATCTTCGTGTGGCACCATAATAACATCAAATGGGACATGTTTGACTCAACAAAAAGGATCGGTTGTGCTTAACAAAGAAGGAAAACTCGTTTGTATGCTGTAGGCTCAATTGGAGGCCAATTTGGGTGCAATCCGAGAATACAAGGATTTGAGTGACCAAATGGACTTTGTTTGATTTCAATCTTAGCGTGCCACCATAATAACGTCAAATGAAACATGTTTGACTCAACAAACAAGTTCGGTTGTGCTTAACAAAGAAGGAAAACTCGTTTGTACGTTGTAGGCTCAATTGGAGGCCAATTTGGGTGCATTCCGAGAATACAAGGATTTGAGTGACCAAATGGACTCCGCTTGGTTTCTAACTCATGTGGAACCATATTAACGTCAAATGTGACATGTTTGACTCAACAAACAAGTTCGGTTATGGTTAACGAAGAATGAAAACTCGTTTGTACGTTGTAGGCTCAATTGGAGGCCAATTTGGGTGCAATCCGAGTATACAAGGATTTGAGTGACCAAATGGACTCCGTTTGATTTCAATCCTCGCGTGCCACCATGATAACATCAAATTGGACATGTTTGACTCAACAAACAAGTTTGGTTGTGCTTAACAAAGAAGGAAAACTCGTTTGTACGTTGTAGGCTCAATTGGAGGCCAATTTGGGTGCAATCCGAGTATACAAGGATTTGAGTGAGCAAATGGACTCCGTTTGATTTCAATCTTCGTGTGGCACCATAATAACATCAAATGGGACATGTTTGACTCAACAAAAAGGTTCGGTTGTGCTTAACAAAGAAGGAAAACTCGTTTGTATGTTGTAGGCTCAATTGGAGGCCAATTTGGGTGCAATCCGAGAATACAAGGATTTGAGTGAGCAAATGGACTTTGTTTGATTTCAATCCTAGCGTGCCACCATAATAACGTCAAATGGGACATTTTTTACTCAAGAAACAAGTTCGGTTGTGCTTAACAAAGAAGGAAAACTCGTTTGTACGTTGTAGGCTCAGTTGGAGGCCAATTTGGGTGCAATCCGAGTATACAAGGATTTGAGTGACCAAATGGACTCCGTTTGATTTCAATCCTCGCGTGCCACCATGATAACGTCAAATGGGACATGTTTGACTCAACAAACAAGTTCGGTTGTGCTTAACAAAGAAGGAAAACTCGTTTGTACGTTGTAGGCTCAATTGGAGGCCAATTTGGGTGCAATCCGAGTATACAAGGATTTGAGTGAGCAAATGGACTCCGTTTGATTTCAATCTTCGTGTGGCACCATAATAACATCAAATGGGACATGTTTGACTCAACAAAAAGGTTCGGTTGTTCTTAACAAAGAAGAAAACTCGTTTGTATGTTGTAGGCTCAATTGGAGGCCAATTTGGGTGCAATCCGAGAATACAAGGATTTGAGTGACCAAATGGACTGTGTTTGATTTCAATCCTAGCGTGCCACCATAATAACGTCAAATGGGACATGTTTGACTCAACAAACAAGTTCGGTTGTGCTTAACAAAGAAGGAAAACTCGTTTGTACGTTGTAGGCTCAATTGGAGGCCAATTTGGGTGCATTCCGAGAATACAAGGATTTGAGTGACCAAATGGACTCCGCTTGGTTTCTAACTCATGTGGAACCATATTAACGTCAAATGTGACATGTTTGACTCAACAAACAAGTTCGGTTATGGTTAACGAAGAAGGAAAACTCGTTTGTACGTTGTAGGCTGAATTGGAGGCCAATTTGGGTGCAATCCGATAATACAAGGATTTGAGTGACCAAATGGACTCCGCTTGGTTTCTAACTCACGTGGCACCATAATAGCGTCAAATGGGACATGTTTGACTCAACAAACAAGTTCGTTTGTGCTTAACGAAGAAGGAAAACTCGTTTGTACGTTGTAGGCTCAATTGGAGGCCAATTTGGGTGCAATCCGAGTATACAAGGATTTGAGTGAGCAAATGGACTCCGTTTGATTTCAATCTTCGTGTGGCACCATAATAACATCAAATGGGACATGTTTGACTCAACAAAAAGGTTCGGTTGTGCTTAACAAAGAAGGAAAACTCGTTTGTATGCTGTAGGCTCAATTGGAGGCCAATTTGGGTGCAATCCGAGAATACAAGGATTTGAGTGACCAAATGGACTTTGTTTGATTTCAATCATAGCGTGCCACCATAATAACGTCAAATGGGACATGTTTGACTCAACAAACAAGTTCGGTTGTGCTTAACAAAGAAGGAAAACTCGTTTGTACGTTGTAGGCTCAATTGGAGGCCAATTTGGGTGCATTCCGAGAATACAAGGATTTGAGTGACCAAATGGACTCCGCTTGGTTTCTAACTCATGTGGAACCATATTAACATCAAATGGGACATGTTTGACTCAACAAACAAGTTCGGTTATGGTTAACGAAGAATGAAAACTCGTTTGTACGTTGTAGGCTCAATTGGAGGCCAATTTGGGTGCAATCCGATAATACAAGGATTTGAGTGACCAAATGGACTCCGCTTGGTTTCTAACTCGCGTGGCACCATAATAGCGTCAAATGGGACATGTTTGACTCAACAAACAAGTTCATTTGTGCTTAACGAAGAAGGAAAACTCGTTTGTACGTTGTAGGCTCAATTGGAGGCCAATTTGGGTGCAATCCGAGTATACAAGGATTTGAGTGAGCAAATGGACTCCGTTTGATTTCAATCTTCGTGTGGCACCATAATAACATCAAATGGGACATGTTTGACTCGACAAAAAGGTTCGGTTGTGCTTAACAAAGAAGGAAAACTCGTTTGTATGCTGTAGGCTCAATTGGAGGCCAATTTGGGTGCAATCCGAGAATACAAGGATTTGAGTGACCAAATGGACTTTGTTTGATTTCAATCATAGCGTGCCACCATAATAACGTCAAATGGGACATGTTTGACTCAACAAACAAGTTCGGTTGTGCTTAACAAAGAAGGAAAACTCGTTTGTACGTTGTAGGCTCAATTGGAGGCCAATTTGGGTGCATTCCGAGAATACAAGGATTTGAGTGACCAAATGGACTCCGCTTGGTTTCTAACTCATGTGGAACCATATTAACGTCAAATGTGACATGTTTGACTCAACAAACAAGTTCGGTTATGGTTAACGAAGAAGGAAAACTCGTTTGTACGTTGTAGGCTCAATTGGAGGCCAATTTGGGTGCAATCCGATAATACAAGGATTTGAGTGACCAAATGGACTCCGATTGGTTTCTAACTCACGTGGCACCATAATAGCGTCAAATGGGACATGTTTGACTCAAAAAACAAGTTTGTTTGTGCTTAACGAAGAAGGAAAACTCGTTTGTACCTTGTAGGCTCAATTGGAGGCCAATTTGGGTGCAATCCGAGTATACAAGGATTTGAGTGAGCAAATGGACTCCGTTTGATTTCAATCATAGCGTGCCACCATAATAACGTCAAATGGGACATGTTTGACTCAAGAAACAAGTTCGGTTGTGCTTAACAAAGAAGGAAAACTCGTTTGTACGTTGTAGGCTCAGTTGGAGGCCAATTTGGGTGCAATCCGAGTATACAAGGATTTGAGTGACCAAATGGACTCCGTTTGATTTCAATCCTCGCGTGCCACCATGATAACGTCAAATGGGACATGTTTGACTCAACAAACAAGTTCGGTTGTGCTTAACAAAGAAGGAAAACTCGTTTGTACGTTGTAGGCTCAATTGGAGGCCAATTTGGGTGCAATCCGAGTATACAAGGATTTGAGTGAGCAAATGGACTCCGTTTGATTTCAATCTTCGTGTGGCACCATAATAACATCAAATGGGACATGTTTGACTCAACAAAAAGGTTCGGTTGTTCTTAACAAAGAAGAAAACTCGTTTGTATGTTGTAGGCTCAATTGGAGGCCAATTTGGGTGCAATCCGAGAATACAAGGATTTGAGTGACCAAATGGACTGTGTTTGATTTCAATCCTAGCGTGCCACCATAATAACGTCAAATGGGACATGTTTGACTCAACAAACAAGTTCGGTTGTGCTTAACAAAGAAGGAAAACTCGTTTGTACGTTGTAGGCTCAATTGGAGGCCAATTTGGGTGCATTCCGAGAATACAAGGATTTGAGTGACCAAATGGACTCCGCTTGGTTTCTAACTCATGTGGAACCATATTAACGTCAAATGTGACATGTTTGACTCAACAAACAAGTTCGGTTATGGTTAACGAAGAAGGAAAACTCGTTTGTACGTTGTAGGCTGAATTGGAGGCCAATTTGGGTGCAATCCGATAATACAAGGATTTGAGTGACCAAATGGACTCCGCTTGGTTTCTAACTCACGTGGCACCATAATAGCGTCAAATGGGACATGTTTGACTCAACAAACAAGTTCGTTTGTGCTTAACGAAGAAGGAAAACTCGTTTGTACGTTGTAGGCTCAATTGGAGGCCAATTTGGGTGCAATCCGAGTATACAAGGATTTGAGTGAGCAAATGGACTCCGTTTGATTTCAATCTTCGTGTGGCACCATAATAACATCAAATGGGACATGTTTGACTCAACAAAAAGGTTCGGTTGTGCTTAACAAAGAAGGAAAACTCGTTTGTATGCTGTAGGCTCAATTGGAGGCCAATTTGGGTGCAATCCGAGAATACAAGGATTTGAGTGACCAAATGGACTTTGTTTGATTTCAATCATAGCGTGCCACCATAATAACGTCAAATGGGACATGTTTGACTCAACAAACAAGTTCGGTTGTGCTTAACAAAGAAGGAAAACTCGTTTGTACGTTGTAGGCTCAATTGGAGGCCAATTTGGGTGCATTCCGAGAATACAAGGATTTGAGTGACCAAATGGACTCCGCTTGGTTTCTAACTCATGTGGAACCATATTAACATCAAATGGGACATGTTTGACTCAACAAACAAGTTCGGTTATGGTTAACGAAGAATGAAAACTCGTTTGTACGTTGTAGGCTCAATTGGAGGCCAATTTGGGTGCAATCCGATAATACAAGGATTTGAGTGACCAAATGGACTCCGCTTGGTTTCTAACTCGCGTGGCACCATAATAGCGTCAAATGGGACATGTTTGACTCAACAAACAAGTTCATTTGTGCTTAACGAAGAAGGAAAACTCGTTTGTACGTTGTAGGCTCAATTGGAGGCCAATTTGGGTGCAATCCGAGTATACAAGGATTTGAGTGAGCAAATGGACTCCGTTTGATTTCAATCTTCGTGTGGCACCATAATAACATCAAATGGGACATGTTTGACTCGACAAAAAGGTTCGGTTGTGCTTAACAAAGAAGGAAAACTCGTTTGTATGCTGTAGGCTCAATTGGAGGCCAATTTGGGTGCAATCCGAGAATACAAGGATTTGAGTGACCAAATGGACTTTGTTTGATTTCAATCATAGCGTGCCACCATAATAACGTCAAATGGGACATGTTTGACTCAACAAACAAGTTCGGTTGTGCTTAACAAAGAAGGAAAACTCGTTTGTACGTTGTAGGCTCAATTGGAGGCCAATTTGGGTGCATTCCGAGAATACAAGGATTTGAGTGACCAAATGGACTCCGCTTGGTTTCTAACTCATGTGGAACCATATTAACGTCAAATGTGACATGTTTGACTCAACAAACAAGTTCGGTTATGGTTAACGAAGAAGGAAAACTCGTTTGTACGTTGTAGGCTCAATTGGAGGCCAATTTGGGTGCAATCCGATAATACAAGGATTTGAGTGACCAAATGGACTCCGCTTGGTTTCTAACTCACGTGGCACCATAATAGCGTCAAATGGGACATGTTTGACTCAAAAAACAAGTTTGTTTGTGCTTAACGAAGAAGGAAAACTCGTTTGTACCTTGTAGGCTCAATTGGAGGCCAATTTGGGTGCAATCCGAGTATACAAGGATTTGAGTGAGCAAATGGACTCCGTTTGATTTCAATCATAGCGTGCCACCATAATAACGTCAAATGGGACATGTTTGACTCAACAAACAAGTTCGGTTGTGCTTAACAAAGAAGGAAAACTCGTTTGTACGTTGTAGGCTCAATTGGAGGCCAATTTGGGTGCATTCCGAGAATACAAGGATTTGAGTGACCAAATGGACTCCGCTTGGTTTCTAACTCATGTGGAACCATATTAACGTCAAATGGGACATGTTTGACTCAACAAACAAGTTCGGTTATGGTTAACGAAGAATTAAAACTCGTTTGTACGTTGTAGGCTCAATTGGAGGCCAATTTGGGTGCAATCCGAGTATACAATGATTTGAGTGACCAAATGGACTCCGTTTGATTTCAATCCTCGCGTGCCACCATGATAACGTCAAATGGGACATGTTTGACTCAACAAACAAGTTCGGTTGTGCTTAACAAAGAAGGAAAACTCGTTTGTACGTTGTAGGCTCAATTGGAGGCCAATTTGGGTGCAATCCGAGTATACAAGGATTTGAGTGAGCAAATGGACTCCGTTTGATTTCAATCTTCGTGTGGCACCATAATAACATCAAATGGGACATGTTTGACTCAACAAAAAGGTTCGGTTATGCTTAACAAAGAAGGAAAACTCGTTTGTATGTTGTAGGCTCAATTGGAGGCCAATTTGGGTGCAATCCGAGAATACAAGGATTTGAGTGACCAAATGGACTCCGTTTGATTTCAATCCTCGCGTGCCACCATGATAAAGTAAAATGGGACATGTTTGACTCAACAAACAAGTTCGGTTGTGCTTAACAAAGAAGGAGAACTCGTTTGTACGTTGTAGGCTCAATTGGAGGCCAATTTGGGTGCAATCCGATAATACAAGGATTTGAGTGACCAAATGGACTCCGCTTGGTTTCTAACTCACATGGCACCATAATAACGTTAAATGGGACATTTTTGACTGAACAAACAAGTTCGTTTGTGCTTAACGAAGAAGGAAAACTCGTTTGTACGTTGTGGGCTCAATTGGAGGCCAAGTTTGGTGCAATCCGAGAATACAAGGATTTGAGTGACCAAATGGATTCCGTTTGATTTTAATCCTTGCGTGGCACCATAATAACGTCAATTCGGACATATTTGACTCAACAAACAAGTTCGGTTGTGCTTAACGAAGAAGGAAAACTCGTTTGTACGTTGTAGGCTCAATTGGAGGCCAAGTTTGGTGCAATCCGAGAATACAAGGATTTGGGTGACCAAATGGATTCCGTTTGATTTTAATCCTTGTGTGGCACCATAATAACGTAAAATGGGACATATTTCACTCAACTAACAAGTTTGGTTGTGCTTAACAAAGAAGGAAAACTCGTTTGTACGTTGTAGGCTCAATTGGAGGCCAATTTGGGTGCAATCCGAGAATACAAGGATTTGAGTGACAAAATGGATTCCATTTGATTTCAATCCTAGCGTGGCACCATAATAACGTCAAATGGGACATATTTGAATCAACAAACAAGTTCGGTTGTGCTTAACGAAGAAAGAAAACTCGTTTGTACGTTGTAGGCTCAATTGGAGGCCAATTTGGGTGCAATCCGAGTATACAAGGATTTGAGTGAGCAAATGGACTCCGTTTGATTTCAATCTACGTGTGGCACCATAATAACTTCAAATGGGACATGTTTGACTCAACAAAAAGGTTCGGTTGTGCTTAACAAAGAAGGAAAACTCGTTTGTCTGTTGTAGGCTCAATTGGAGGCCAATTTGGGTGCAATCCGAGAATACAAGGATTTGAGTGACCAAATGGATTCCGTTTGATTTTAATCCTTGCGTGGCACCATAATAACGTCAAATGGGACATATTTGAATAAACAAACAAGTTCGGTTGTGCTTAACGAAGAAGGGAAACTCGTTTGTACGTTGTAGGCTCAATTGGAGGCCAATTTGGGTGCAATCCGAGTATACAAGGATTTGAGTGAGCAAATGGACTCCGTTTGATTTCAATCTTCGTGTGGCACCATAATAACATCAAATGGGACATGTTTGACTCAACAAAAAGGTTCGGTTGTGCTTAACAAAGAAGGAAAACTCGTTTGTATGTTGTAGGGTCAATAGGAGGCCAATTTGGGTGCAATCCGAGGATACAAGGATTTGAGTGACCAAATGGACTTTGTTTGATTTCAATCCTAGCGTGCCACCATAATAACATCAAATGACATGTTTGACTCAACAAACAAGTTCGGTTGTGCTTAACAAAGAAGGAAAACTCGTTTGTACGTTGTAGGCTCAATTGGAGGCCAATTTGGGTGCATTCCGAGAATACAAGGATTTGATTGACCAAATGGACTCCGCTTGGTTTCTAACTCATGTGGAACCATATTAACGTCAAATGGGACATGTTTGACTCAAGAAACAAGTTCGGTTGTGCTTAACAAAGAAGGAAAACTCGTTTGTACGTTGTAGGCTCAATTGGAGGCCAATTTGGGTGCATTCCGAGAATACAAGGATTTGATTGACCAAATGGACTCCGCTTGGTTTCTAACTCACGTGGCACCATAATAGCGTCAAATGAGACATGTTTGACTCAACAAACAAGTTCGTTTGTGCTTAACGAAGAAGGAAAACTCGTTTGTACCTTGTAGGCTCAATTGGAGGCCAATTTGGGTGCAATCCGAGTATACAAGGATTTGAGTGAGCAAATGGACTCCGTTTGATTTCAATCATAGCGTGCCACCATAATAACGTCAAATGGGACATGTTTGACTCAACAAACAAGTTCGGTTGTGCTTAACAAAGAAGGAAAACTCGTTTGTACGTTGTAGGCTCAATTGGAGGCCAATTTGGGTGCATTCCGAGAATACAAGGATTTGAGTGACCAAATGGACTCCGCTTGGTTTCTAACTCATGTGGAACCATATTAACGTCAAATGGGACATGTTTGACTCAACAAACAAGTTCGGTTATGGTTAACGAAGAATTAAAACTCGTTTGTACGTTGTAGGCTCAATTGGAGGCCAATTTGGGTGCAATCCGAGTATACAAGGATTTGAGTGACCAAATGGACTCCGTTTGATTTCAATCCTCGCGTGCCACCATGATAACGTCAAATGGGACATGTTTGACTCAACAAACAAGTTCGGTTGTGCTTAACGAAGAAGGAAAACTCGTTTGTACGTTGTAGGCTCAATTGGAGGCCAATTTGGGTGCAATCCGAGTATACAAGGATTTGAGTCAGCAAATGGACTCCGTTTGATTTCAATCTTCGTGTGGCACCATAATAACATCAAATGGGACATGTTTGACTCAACAAAAAGGTTCGGTTATGCTTAACAAAGAAGGAAAACTCGTTTGTATGTTGTAGGCTCAATTGGAGGCCAATTTGGGTGCAATCCGAGAATACAAGGATTTGAGTGACCAAATGGACTTTGTTTGATTTCAATCCTAGCGTGCCACCATAATAACGTCAAATGGGACATGTTTGACTCAACAAACAAGTTCGGTTGTGCTTAACAAAGAAGGAAAACTCGTTTGTACGTTGTAGGCTCAATTGGAGGCCAATTTGGGTGCATTCCGTGAATACAAGGATTTGAGTGACCAAATGGACTCCGCTTGGTTTCTAACTCATGTGGAACCATATTAAAGTCAAATGTGACATGTTTGACTCAACAAAGAAGTTCGGTTATTGTTAACGAAGAAGGAAAACTCGTTTGTACGTTGTAGGCTCAATTGGAGGCCAATTTGGGTGCAATCCGAGTATACAAGGATTTGAGTGACCAAATGGACTCCGTTTGATTTCAATCCTCGCGTGCCACCATGATAACGTCAAATGGGACATGTTTGACTCAACAAACAAGTTCGGTTGTGCTTAACAAAGAAGGAAAACTCGTTTGTACGTTGTAGGCTCAATTGGAGGCCAATTTGGGTGCAATACGAGTATACAAGGATTTGAGTGAGCAAATGGACTCCGTTTGATTTCAATCTTCGTGTGGCACCATAATAACATCAAATGGGACATGTTTGACTCAACAAAAAGGTTCGGTTATGCTTAACAAAGAAGGAAAACTCGTTTGTATGTTGTAGGCTCAATTGGAGGCCAATTTGGGTGCAATCCGAGAATACAAGGATTTGAGTGACCAAATGGACTCCGTTTGATTTCAATCCTCGCGTGCCACCATGATAAAGTCAAATGGGACATGTTTGACTCAACAAACAAGTTCGGTTGTGCTTAACAAAGAAGGAGAACTCGTTTGTACGTTGTAGGCTCAATTGGAGGCCAATTTGGGTGCAATCCGATAATACAAGGATTTGAGTGACCAAATGGACTCCGCTTGGTTTCTAACTCACATGGCACCATAATAACGTCAAATGGGACATTTTTGACTGAACAAACAAGTTCGTTTGTGCTTAACGAAGAAGGAAAACTCGTTTGTACGTTGTGGGCTCAATTGGAGGCCAAGTTTGGTGCAATCCGAGAATACAAGGATTTGAGTGACCAAATGGATTCCGTTTGATTTTAATCCTTGCGTGGCACCATAATAACGTCAATTCGGACATATTTGACTCAACAAACAAGTTCGGTTGTGCTTAACGAAGAAGGAAAACTCGTTTGTACGTTGTAGGCTCAATTGGAGGCCAAGTTTGGTGCAATCCGAGAATACAAGGATTTGGGTGACCAAATGGATTCCGTTTGATTTTAATCCTTGTGTGGCACCATAATAACATAAAATGGGACATATTTCACTCAACTAACAAGTTTGGTTGTGCTTAACAAAGAAGGAAAACTCGTTTGTACGTTGTAGGCTCAATTGGAGGCCAATTTGGGTGCAATCCGAGAATACAAGGATTTGAGTGACCAAATGGATTCCATTTGATTTCAATCCTAGCGTGGCACCATAATAACGTCAAATGGGACATATTTGACTCAACAAACAAGTTCGGTTGTGCTTAACGAAGAAAGAAAACTCGTTTGTACGTTGTAGGCTCAATTGGAGGCCAATTTGGGTGCAATCCGAGTATACAAGGATTTGAGTGAGCAAATGGACTCCGTTTGATTTCAATCTACGTGTGGCACCATAATAACTTCAAATGGGACATGTTTGACTCAACAAAAAGGTTCGGTTGTGCTTAACAAAGAAGGAAAACTCGTTTGTCTGTTGTAGGCTCAATTGGATGCCAATTTGGGTGCAATCCGAGAATACAAGGATTTGAGTGACCAAATGGATTCCGTTTGATTTTAATCCTTGCGTGGCACCATAATAACGTCAAATGGGACATATTTGAATAAACAAACAAGTTCGGTTGTGCTTAACGAAGAAGGGAAACTCGTTTGTACGTTGTAGGCTCAATTGGAGGCCAATTTGGGTGCAATCCGAGTATACAAGGATTTGAGTGAGCAAATGGACTCCGTTTGATTTCAATCTTCGTGTGGCACCATAATAACATCAAATGGGACATGTTTGACTCAACAAAAAGGTTCGGTTGTGCTTAACAAAGAAGGAAAACTCGTTTGTATGTTGTAGGGTCAATAGGAGGCCAATTTGGGTGCAATCCGAGGATACAAGGATTTGAGTGACCAAATGGACTTTGTTTGATTTCAATCCTAGCGTGCCACCATAATAACATCAAATGACATGTTTGACTCAACAAACAAGTTCGGTTGTGCTTAACAAAGAAGGAAAACTCGTTTGTACGTTGTAGGCTCAATTGGAGGCCAATTTGGGTGCATTCCGAGAATACAAGGATTTGATTGACCAAATGGACTCCGCTTGGTTTCTAACTCATGTGGAACCATATTAACGTCAAATGGGACATGTTTGACTCAAGAAACAAGTTCGGTTGTGCTTAACAAAGAAGGAAAACTCGTTTGTACGTTGTAGGCTCAATTGGAGGCCAATTTGGGTGCATTCCGAGAATACAAGGATTTGATTGACCAAATGGACTCCGCTTGGTTTCTAACTCACGTGGCACCATAATAGCGTCAAATGGGACATGTTTGACTCAACAAACAAGTTCGTTTGTGCTTAACGAAGAAGGAAAACTCGTTTGTACCTTGTAGGCTCAATTGGAGGCCAATTTGGGTGCAATCCGAGTATACAAGGATTTGAGTGAGCAAATGGACTCCGTTTGATTTCAATCATAGCGTGCCACCATAATAACGTCAAATGGGACATGTTTGACTCAACAAACAAGTTCGGTTGTGCTTAACAAAGAAGGAAAACTCGTTTGTACGTTGTAGGCTCAATTGGAGGCCAATTTGGGTGCATTCCGAGAATACAAGGATTTGAGTGACCAAATGGACTCCGCTTGGTTTCTAACTCATGTGGAACCATATTAACGTCAAATGGGACATGTTTGACTCAACAAACAAGTTCGGTTATGGTTAACGAAGAATTAAAACTCGTTTGTACGTTGTAGGCTCAATTGGAGGCCAATTTGGGTGCAATCCGAGTATACAAGGATTTGAGTGACCAAATGGACTCCGTTTGATTTCAATCCTCGCGTGCCACCATGATAACGTCAAATGGGACATGTTTGACTCAACAAACAAGTTCGGTTGTGCTTAACGAAGAAGGAAAACTCGTTTGTACGTTGTAGGCTCAATTGGAGGCCAATTTGGGTGCAATCCGAGTATACAAGGATTTGAGTGAGCAAATGGACTCCGTTTGATTTCAATCTTCGTGTGGCACCATAATAACATCAAATGGGACATGTTTGACTCAACAAAAAGGTTCGGTTATGCTTAACAAAGAAGGAAAACTCGTTTGTATGTTGTAGGCTCAATTGGAGGCCAATTTGGGTGCAATCCGAGAATACAAGGATTTGAGTGACCAAATGGACTTTGTTTGATTTCAATCCTAGCGTGCCACCATAATAACGTCAAATGGGACATGTTTGACTCAACAAACAAGTTCGGTTGTGCTTAACAAAGAAGGAAAACTCGTTTGTACGTTGTAGGCTCAATTGGAGGCCAATTTGGGTGCATTCCGTGAATACAAGGATTTGAGTGACCAAATGGACTCCGCTTGGTTTCTAACTCATGTGGAACCATATTAACGTCAAATGTGACATGTTTGACTCAACAAAGAAGTTCGGTTATTGTTAACGAAGAAGGAAAACTCGTTTGTACGTTGTAGGCTCAATTGGAGGCCAATTTGGGTGCAATCCGAGTATACAAGGATTTGAGTGACCAAATGGACTCCGTTTGATTTCAATCCTCGCGTGCCACCATGATAAAGTAAAATGGGACATGTTTGACTCAACAAACAAGTTCGGTTGAGCTTTACAAAGAAGGAGAACTCGTTTGTACGTTGTAGGCTCAATTGGAGGCCAATTTGGGTGCAATCCGATAATACAAGGATTTGAGTGACCAAATGGACTCCGCTTGGTTTCTAACTCACATGGCACCATAATAACGTCAAATGGGACATTTTTGACTGAACAAACAAGTTCGTTTGTGCTTAACGAAGAAGGAAAACTCGTTTGTACGTTGTGGGCTCAATTGGAGGCCAAGTTTGGTGCAATCCGAGAATACAAGGATTTGAGTGACCAAATGGATTCCGTTTGATTTTAATCCTTGCGTGGCACCATAATAACATCAATTCGGACATATTTGACTCAACAAACAAGTTCGGTTGTGCTTAACGAAGAAGGAAAACTCGTTTGTATGTTGTAGGCTCAATTGGAGGCCAAGTTTGGTGCAATCCGAGAATACAAGGATTTGGGTGACCAAATGGATTCCGTTTGATTTTAATCCTTGTGTGGCACCATAATAACGTAAAATGGGACATATTTCACTCAACTAACAAGTTTGGTTGTGTTTAACAGAGAAGGAAAACTCGTTTGTACGTTGTAGGCTCAATTGGAGGCCAATTTGGGTGCAATCCGAGAATACAAGGATTTGAGTGACCAAATGGATTCCATTTGATTTCAATCCTAGCGTGGCACCATAATAACGTCAAATGGGACATATTTGACTCAACAAACAAGTTCGGTTGTGCTTAACGAAGAAAGAAAACTCGTTTGTACGTTGTAGGCTCAATTGGAGGCCAATTTGGGTGCAATCCGAGTATACAAGGATTTGAGTGAGCAAATGGACTCCGTTTGATTTCAATCTACGTGTGGCACCATAATAACTTCAAATGGGACATGTTTGACTCAACAAAAAGGTTCGGTTGTGCTTAACAAAGAAGGAAAACTCGTTTGTCTGTTGTAGGCTCAATTGGAGGCCAATTTGGGTGCAATCCGAGAATACAAGGATTTGAGTGACCAAATGGATTCCGTTTGATTTTAATCCTTGCGTGGCACCATAATAACGTCAAATGGGACATATTTGAATAAACAAACAAGTTCGGTTGTGCTTAACGAAGAAGGGAAACTCGTTTGTACGTTGTAGGCTCAATTGGAGGCCAATTTGGGTGCAATCCGAGTATACAAGGATTTGAGTGAGCAAATGGACTCCGTTTGATTTCAATCTTCGTGTGGAACCATAATAACATCAAATGGGACATGTTTGACTCAACAAAAAGGTTCGGTTGTGCTTAACAAAGAAGGAAAACTCGTTTGTATGTTGTAGGGTCAATAGGAGGCCAATTTGGGTGCAATTCGAGGATACAAGGATTTGAGTGACCAAATGGACTTTGTTTGATTTCAATCCTAGCGTGCCACCATAATAACATCAAATGACATGTTTGACTCAACAAAAAAGTTCGGTTGTGCTTAACAAAGAAGGAAAACTCGTTTGTACGTTGTAGGCTCAATTGGAGGCCAATTTGGGTGCATTCCGAGAATACAAGGATTTGATTGACCAAATGGACTCCGCTTGGTTTCTAACTCATGTGGAACCATATTAACGTCAAATGGGACATGTTTGACTCAAGAAACAAGTTCGGTTATGGTTAACGAAGAAGGAAAACTCGTTTGTACGTTGTAGGCTCAATTGGAGGCCAATTTGGGTGCAATCCGAGTATACAAGGATTTGAGTGAGCAAATGGACTCCGTTTGATTTCAATCTTCGTGTGGCACGATAATAACGTCAAATGGGACATGTTTGACTCAACAAAAAGGTTCGGCTGTGCTTAACAAAGATGGAAAACTCGTTTTTATGTTGTAGGCTCAATTGGAGGCCAATTTGGGTGCAATCCGAGAATATAAGGATTTGAGTCACCAAATGGACTCCGTTTGATTTCAATCCTCGCGTGCCACCATGATAACGTCAAATGGGACATGTTTGACTCAACAAACAAGTTCGGTTGTGCTTAACAAAGAAGGAAAACTCGTTTGTACGTTGTAGGCTCAATTGGAGGCCAATTTGGGTGCAATCCGATAATACAAGGATTTGAGTGACCAAATGGACTCCGCTTGGTTTCTAACTCACGTGGAACCATAATAACGTCAAATGGGACATGTTTGACTGAACAAACAAGTTCGTTTGTGCTTAACGAAGAAGGAAAACTCGTTTGTACGTTGTAGGCTCAATTGGAGGCCAAGTTTGGTGCAATCCGAGAATACAAGGATTTGAGTGACCAAATGGATTCCGTTTGATTTTAATCCTTGCGTGGCACCATAATAACGTCAATTGGGACATATTTGACTCAACAAACAAGTTCGGTTGTGCTTAACGAAGAAGGAAAACTCGTTTGTACGTTGTAGGCTCAATTGGAGGCCAATTTGGGTGCAATCCGAGAATACAAGGATTTGAGTGACCAAATGGACTCCGCTTGGTTTCTAACTCATGTGGAACCATATTAACGTCAAATGGGACATGTTTGACTCAACAAACAAGTTCGGTTATGGTTAACGAAGAATGAAAACTCGTTTGTACGTTGTAGGCTCAATTGGAGGCCAATTTGGGTGCAATCCGAGTATACAAGGATTTGAGTGACCAAATGGACTCCGTTTGATTTCAATCCTCGCGTGCCACCATGATAACGTCAAATGGGACATGTTTGACTCAACAAACAAGTTTGGTTGTGCTTAACAAAGAAGGAAAACTCGTTTGTACGTTGTAGGCTCAATTGGAGGCCAATTTGGGTGCAATCCGAGTAATCAAGGATTTGAGTGACCAAATGGACTCCGTTTGATTTCAATCTTCGTGTGGCACCATAATAACATCAAATGGGACATGTTTGACACAACAAAAAGGTTCGGTTGTGCTTAACAAAGAAGGAAAACTCGTTTGTATGCTGTAGGCTCAATTGGAGGCCAATTTGGGTGCAATCCGAGAATACAAGGATTTGAGTGACCAAATGGACTTTGTTTGATTTCAATCATAGCGTGCCACCATAATAACGTCAAATGGGACATGTTTGACTCAACAAACAAGTTCGGTTGTGCTTAACAAAGAAGGAAAACTCGTTTGTACGTTGTAGGCTCAATTGGAGGCCAATTTGGGTGCATTCCGAGAATACAAGGATTTGAGTGACCAAATGGACTCCGCTTGGTTTCTAACTCATTTGGAACCATATTAACGTCAAATGGGACATGTTTGACTCAACAAACAAGTTCGGTTATGGTTAACGAAGAATGAAAACTCGTTTGTACGTTGTAGGCTCAATTGGAGGCCAATTTGGGTGCAATCCGAGTATACAAGGATTTGAGTGACCAAATGGACTCCGTTTGATTTCAATCCTCGCGTGCCACCATGATAACGTCAAATGGGACATGTTTGACTCAAAAAACAAGTTCGGTTGTGCTTAACAAAGAAGGAAAACTCGTTTGTACGTTGTAGGCTCAATTGGAGGCCAATTTGGGTGCAATCCGAGTATACAAGGATTTGAGTGAGCAAATGGACTCCGTTTGATTTCAATCTTCGTGTGGCACCATAATAACATCAAATGGGACATGTTTGACTCAACAAAAAGGTTCGGTTGTGCTTAACAACGAAGGAAAACTCGTTTGTATGTTGTAGGCTCAATTGGAGGCCAATTTGGGTGCAATCCGAGAATACAAGGATTTGAGTGACCAAATGGACTTTGTTTGATTTCAATCCTAGCGTGCCACCATAATAACATCAAATGGGACATGTTTGACTCAACAAACAAGTTCGGTTGTGCTTAACAAAGAAGGAAAACTCGTTTGTACGTTGTAGGCTCAATTGGAGGCCAATTTGGGTGCAATCCGAGTATACAAGGATTTGAGTGACCAAATGGACTCCGTTTGATTTCAATCCTCGCGTGCCACCATGATAACGTCAAATGGGACATGTTTGACTCAACAAACAAGTTCGGTTGTGCTTAACAAAGAAGGAAAACTCGTTTGTACGTTGTAGGCTCAATTGGAGGCCAATTTGGGTGCAATCCGAGTATACAAGGATTTGAGTGAGCAAATGGACTCCGTTTGATTTCAATCTTCGTGTGGCACCATAATAACATCAAATGGGACATGTTAGACTCAACAAAAAGGTTCGGTTGTGCTTAACAAAGAAGAAAACTCGTTTGTATGTTGTAGGCTCAATTGGAGGCCAATTTGTGTGCAATCCGAGAATACAAGGATTTGAGTGACCAAATGGACTTTGTTTGATTTCAATCCTAGCGTGCCACCATAATAACGTCAAATGGGACATGTTTGACTCAACAAACAAGTTCGGTTGTGCTTAACAAAGAAGGAAAACTCGTTTGTACGTTGTAGGCTCAATTGGAGGCCAATTTGGGTGCATTCCGAGAATACAAGGATTTGAGTGACCAAATGGACTCCGCTTGGTTTCTAACTCATGTGGAACCATATTAACGTCAAATGTGACATGTTTGACTCAACAAAAAAGTTCGGTTATGGTTAACGAAGAATGAAAACTCGTTTGTACTTTGTAGGCTCAATTGGAGGCCAATTTGGGTGCAATCCGATAATACAAAGATTTGAGTGACCAAACGGACTCCGCTTGGTTTCTAACTCGCGTGGCACCATAATAGCGTCAAATGGGACATGTTTGACTCAACAAACAAGTTCGTTTGTGCTTAACGAAGAAGGAAAACTCGTTTGTACGTTGTAGGCTCAATTGGAGGCCAAGTTTGGTGCAATCCGAGAATACAAGGATTTGAGTGACCAAATGGATTCCGTTTGATTTTAATCCTTGCGTGGCACCATAATAACGTCAATTGGGACATATTTGACTCAACAAACAAGTTCGGTTGTGCTTAACGAAGAAGGAAAACTCGTTTGTACGTTGTAGGCTCAATTGGAGGCCAAGTTTGGTGCAATCCGAGAATACAAGGATTTGGGTGACCAAATGGATTCTATTTGATTTTAATCCTTGCGTGGCACCATAATAACGTCAAATGGGACATATTTCACTCAACTAACAAGTTCGGTTGTGCTTAACAAAGAAGGAAAACTCGTTTGTACGTTGTAGGCTCAATTGGAGGCCAATTTGGGTGCAATCCGAGAATACAAGGATTTGAGTGACCAAATTTATTCCATTTGATTTCAATCCTAGCGTGGCACCATAATAACGTCAAATGGGACATATTTGACTCAACAAAAAAGTTCGGTTGTGCTTAACGAAGAAAGAAAACTCGTTTGTACGTTGTAGGCTCAATTGGAGGCCAATTTGGGTGCAATCCGAGTATACAAGGATTTGAGTGAGCAACTGGATTCCGTTTGATTTCAATCTACGTGTGGCACCATAATCACTTCAAATGGGACATGTTTGACTCAACAAAAAGGTTCGGTTGTGCTTAACAAAGAAGGAAAACTCGTTTGTCTGTTGTAGGTTCAATTGGAGGCCAATTTTGGTGCAATCCGAGTATACAAGGATTTGAGTGACCAAATGGATTCCGTTTGATATCAATATTCGTGTGGCACCATAATAACGTAAAATGGGACATGTTTGACTCAACAAAAAGGTTCGGTTGTGCTTAACAAAGAAGGAAAACTCGTTTTTATGTTGTAGGCTCAATTGGAGGCCAATTTGGGTGCAATCCGAGAATACAGAGATTTGAGTGACCAAATGGACTCCGTTTGATTTCAATCCTCGTGTGATACAATGATAACGTCAAATGGGACGTGTTTGACTCAACAAACAAGTTCGGTTGTGCTTAACAAAGAAGGAAAACTCGTTTGTACGTTGTAGGCTCAATTGGAGGCCAATTTGGGTGCAATCCGATAATACAAGGATTTGAGTGACCAAATGGACTCCGCTTGGTTTCTAACTCGCGTGGCACCATAATAACGTCAAATGGGACATGTTTGACTCAACAAACAAGTTCGTTTGTGCTTAACGAAGAAGGAAAACTCGTTTGTACGTTGTAGGCTCAATTGGAGGCCAATTTGGGTGCAATCCGAGTATACAAGGATTTGAGTGAGGAAATGGACTCCGTTTGATTTCAATATTCGTGTGGCACCATAATAACATCAAATGGGACATGTTTGACTCAACAAAAAGGTTCGGTTGTGCTTAACAAAGAAGGAAAACTCGTTTGTATGTTGTAGGCTGAATTGGAGGCCAATTTGGGTGCAATCCGAGAATACAAGGATTTGAGTGACCAAATGGACTTTGTTTGATTTCAATCCTAGCGTGCCACCATAATAACGTCAAATGGGACATGTTTGACTCAACAAACAAGTTCGGTTGTGCTTAACAAAGAAGGAAAACTCGTTTGTACGTTGTAGGCTCAATTAGAGGCCAATTTGGGTGCATTCCGAGAATACAAGGATTTGAGTGACCAAATGGACTCCGCTTGGTTTCTAACTCATGTGGAACCATATTAACGTCAAATGGGACATGTTTGACTCAACAAACAATTTCGGTTATGGTTAACGAAGAAGGAAAACTCGTTTGTACGTTGTAGGCTCAATTGGAGGCCAATTTGGGTGCAATCCGAGTATACAAGGATTTGAGCGAGCAAATGGACTCCGTTTGATTTCAATCTTCATGTGGCACCATAATAACATCAAATGGGACATGTTTGACTCAACAAAAAGGTTCGGTTGTGCTTAACAAAGATGGAAAACTCGTTTTTATGTTGTAGGCTCAATTGGAGGCCAATTTGGGTGCAATCCGAGAATATAAGGATTTGAGTGACCAAATGGACTCCGTTTGATTTCAATACTCGCGTGGCACCACAATAACGTAAAATGGGACATGTTAGACTCAATAAACAAGTTCGGTTGTGCTTAACGAAGAAGGAAAACTCGTTTGTACGTTGTAGGCTGAATTGGAGGCCAATTTGGGTGTAATCCGAGAATACAAGGATTTGAGTGACCAAATGGACTCCGTTTGATTTCAATCCTTGCGTGGTACCATAATAACGTCAAATAGGACATGTTTGACATAACAAAAAGGTTCGGTTGTGCTTAACGAAGAAGGAAAACTCGTTTGTACGTTGTAGGCTCAATTGGAGGCCAATTTGGGTGCAATCCGAGAATACAAGGATTTGAATGACCAAATGGACTCCGTTTGATTTCAATCCTCACGTGGCACCATAATAACGTCAAATGGGACATGTTTGACTCAACAAAAAGGTTCGGTTGTGCTTAACGAATAAGGAAAACTCGTTTGTACGTTGTAGGCTCAATTGAAGGCCAATTTGGGTGCAATCCGATAATACAAGGATTTGAGTGACCAAATGGACTCCGCTTGGTTTCTAACTCACATGGCACCATAATAACGTCAAATGGGACATTTTTGACTGAACAAACAAGTTCGTTTGTGCTTAACGAAGAAGGAAAACTCGTTTGTACGTTGTAGGCTCAATTGGAGGCCAAGTTTGGTGCAATCCGAGAATACAAGGATTTGAGTGACCAAATGGATTCCGTTTGATTTTAATCCTTGCGTGGCACCATAATAACGTCAATTCGGACATATTTGACTCAACAAACAAGTTCGGTTGTGCTTAACGAAGAAGGAAAACTCGTTTGTACGTTGTAGGCTCAATTGGAGGCCAAGTTTGGTGCAATCCGAGAATACAAGGATTTGGGTGACCAAATGGATTCCGTTTGATTTTAATCCTTGTGTGGCACCATAATAACGTAAAATGGGACATATTTCACTCAACTAACAAGTTTGGTTGTGCTTAACAAAGAAGGAAAACTCGTTTGTACGTTGTAGGCTCAATTGGAGGCCAATTTGGGTGCAATCCGAGTATACAAGGATTTGAGTAAGCAAATGGACTCCGTTTGATTTCAATCTACGTGTGGCACCATAATAACTTCAAATGGGACATGTTTGACTCAACAAAAAGGTTCGGTTGTGCTTAACAAAGAAGGAAAACTCGTTTGTCTGTTGTAGGCCCAATTGGAGGCCAATTTGGGTGCAATCCGAAATACAAGGATTTGAGTGACCAAATGGATTCCGTTTGATTTTAATCCTTGCGTGGCACCATATTAACGTCAAATGGGACATATTTGAATAAACAAACAAGTTCGGTTGTGCTTAACGAAGAAGGGAAACTCGTTTGTACGTTGTAGGCTCAATTGGAGGCCAATTTGGGTGCAATCCGAGTATACAAGGATTTGAGTGAGCAAATGGACTCCGTTTGATTTCAATCTTCGTGTGGCACCATAATAACATCAAATGGGACATGTTTGACTCAACAAAAAGGTTCGGTTGTGCTTAACAAAGAAGGAAAACTCATTTGTATGTTGTAGGGTCAATTGGAGGCCAATTTGGGTGCAATCCGAGGATACAAGGATTTGAGTGACCAAATGGACTTTGTTTGATTTCAATCCTAGCGTGCCACCATAATAACATCAAATGACATGTTTGACTCAACAAACAAGTTCGGTTGTGCTTAACAAAGAAGGAAACTCGTTTGTACGTTGTAGGCTCAATTGGAGGCCAATTTGGGTGCATTCCGATAATACAAGGATTTGAGTGACCAAATGGACTCCGCTTGGTTTCTAACTCACGTGGAACCATAATAACGTAAAATGGGACATATTTCACTCAACTAACAAGTTTGGTTGTGCTTAACAAAGAAGGAAAACTCGTTTGTACGTTGTAGGCTCAATTGGAGGCCAATTTGGGTGCAATCCGAGAATACAAGGATTTGAGTGACCAAATGGATTCCATTTGATTTCAATCCTAGCGTGGCACCATAATAACGTCAAATGGGACATATTTGACTCAACAAACAAGTTCGGTTGTGCTTAACGAAGAAAGAAAACTCGTTTGTACGTTGTAGGCTCAATTGGAGGCCAATTTGGGTGCAATCCGAGTATACAAGGATTTGAGTAAGCAAATGGATTCCGTTTGATTTCAATCTACGTGTGGCACCATAATAACTTCAAATGGGACATGTTTGACTCAACAAAAAGGTTCGGTTGTGCTTAACAAAGAAGGAAAACTCGTTTGTCTGTTGTAGGCCCAATTGGAGGCCAATTTGGGTGCAATCCGAAATACAAGGATTTGAGTGACCAAATGGATTCCGTTTGATTTTAATCCTTGCGTGGCACCATATTAACGTCAAATGGGACATATTTGAATAAACAAACAAGTTCGGTTGTGCTTAACGAAGAAGGGAAACTCGTTTGTACGTTGTAGGCTCAATTGGAGGCCAATTTGGGTGCAATCCGAGTATACAAGGATTTGAGTGAGCAAATGGACTCCGTTTGATTTCAATCTTCGTGTGGCACCATAATAACATCAAATGGGACATGTTTGACTCAACAAAAAGGTTCGGTTGTGCTTAACAAAGAAGGAAAACTCATTTGTATGTTGTAGGGTCAATTGGAGGCCAATTTGGGTGCAATCCGAGGATACAAGGATTTGAGTGACCAAATGGACTTTGTTTGATTTCAATCCTAGCGTGCCACCATAATAACATCAAATGACATGTTTGACTCAACAAACAAGTTCGGTTGTGCTTAACAAAGAAGGAAACTCGTTTGTACGTTGTAGGCTCAATTGGAGGCCAATTTGGGTGCATTCCGAGAATACAAGGATTTGATTGACCAAATGGACTCCGCTTGGTTTCTAACTCATGTGGAACCATATTAACGTCAAATGGGACATGTTTGACTCAAGAAACAAGTTCGGTTATGGTTAACGAAGAAGAAAAACTCGTTTGTACGTTGTAGGCTCAATTGGAGGCCAATTTGGGTGCAATCCGAGTATACAAGGATTTGAGTGAGCAAATGGACTCCGTTTGATTTCAATCTTCGTGTGGCACGATAATAACGTCAAATGGGACATGTTTGACTCAACAAAAAGGTTCGGTTGTGCTTAACAAAGATGGAAAACTCGTTTTTATGTTGTAGGCTCAATTGGAGGCCAATTTGGGTGCAATCCAAGAATACAAGGATTTGAGTGACCAAATGGACTCCGTTTGACTTCAATCCTCGCGTGCCACCATGATAACGTCAAATGGGACATGTTTGACTCAACAAACAAGTTCGGTTGTGCTTAACAAAGAAGGAAAACTCGTTTGTATGTTGTAGGCTCAATCGGAGGCCAATTTGGGTGCAATCCGATAATACAAGGATTTGAGTGACCAAATGGACTCCGCTTGGTTTCTAACTCACGTGGAACCATAATAACGTCAAATGGGACATGTTTGACTGAACAAACAAGTTCGTTTGTGCTTAACGAAGAAGGAAAACTCGTTTGTACGTTGTAGGCTCAATTGGAGGCCAAGTTTGGTGCAATCCGAGAATACAAGGATTTGAGTGACCAAATGGATTCCGTTTGATTTTAATCCTTGCGTGGCACCATAATAACGTCAATTGGGACATATTTGACTCAACAAACAAGTTCGGTTGTGCTTAACGAAGAAGGAAAACTCGTTTGTACGTTGTAGGCTCAATTGGAGGCCAAGTTTGGTGCAATCCGACAATACAAGGATTTGGGTGACCAAATGGATTCTATTTGATTTTAATCCTTGCGTGGCACCATAATAACGTCAAATGGGACATATTTCACTCAACTAACAAGTTCGGTTGTGCTTAACAAAGAAGGAAAACTCGTTTGTACGTTGTAGGCTCAATTGGAGGCCAATTTGGGTGCAATCCGAGAATACAAGGATTTGAGTGACCAAATTGATTCCATTTGATTTCAATCCTAGCGTGGCACCATAATAACGTCAAATGGGACATATTTGACTCAACAAAAAAGTTCGGTTGTGCTTAACGAAGAAAGAAAACTCGTTTGTACGTTGTAGGCTCAATTGGAGGCCAATTTGGGTGCAATCCGAGTATACAAGGATTTGAGTGAGCAACTGGATTCCGTTTGATTTCAATCTACGTGTGGCACCATAATCACTTCAAATGGGACATGTTTGACTCAACAAAAAGGTTCGGTTGTGCTTAACAAAGAAGGAAAACTCGTTTGTCTGTTGTAGGTTCAATTGGAGGCCAATTTTGGTGCAATCCGAGTATACAAGGATTTGAGTGACCAAATGGATTCCGTTTGATATCAATATTCGTGTGGCACCATAATAACGTAAAATGGGACATGTTTGACTCAACAAAAAGGTTCGGTTGTGCTTAACAAAGAAGGAAAACTCGTTTGTATGTTGTAGGCTGAATTGGAGGCCAATTTGGGTGCAATCCGAGAATACAAGGATTTGAGTGACCAAATGGACTTTGTTTGATTTCAATCCTAGCGTGCCACCATAATAACGTCAAATGGGACATGCTTGACTCAACAAACAAGTTCGGTTGTGCTTAACAAAGAAGGAAAACTCGTTTGTACGTTGTAGGCTCAATTAGAGGCCAATTTGGGTGCATTCCGAGAATACAAGGATTTGAGTGACCAAATGGACTCCGCTTGGTTTCTAACTCACGTGGAACCATATTAACGTCAAATGGGACATGTTTGACTCAACAAACAATTTCGGTTATGGTTAACGAAGAAGGAAAACTCGTTTGTACGTTGTAGGCTCAATTGGAGGCCAATTTGGGTGCAATCCGAGTATACAAGGATTTGAGCGAGCAAATGGACTCCGTTTGAATTCAATCTTCATGTGGCACCATAATAACATCAAATGGGACATGTTTGACTCAACAAAAAGGTTCGGTTGTGCTTAACAAAGATGGAAAACTCGTTTTTATGTTGTAGGCTCAATTGGAGGCCAATTTGGGTGCAATCCGAGAATATAAGGATTTGAGTGACCAAATGGACTCCGTTTGATTTCAATACTCGCGTGGCACCACAATAACGTAAAATGGGACATGTTTGACTCAATAAACAAGTTCGGTTGTGCTTAACGAAGAAGGAAAACTCGTTTGTACGTTGTAGGCTGAATTGGAGGCCAATTTGGGTGCAATCCGAGAATACAAGGATTTGAGTGACCAAATGGACTCCGTTTGATTTCAATCCTTGCGTGGTACCATAATAACGTCAAATAGGACATGTTTGACATAACAAAAAGGTTCGGTTGTGCTTAACGAAGAAGGAAAACTCGTTTGTACGTTGTAGGCTCAATTGGAGGCCAATTTGGGTGCAATCCGAGAATACAAGGATTTGAATGACCAAATGGACTCCGTTTGATTTCAATCCTCACGTGGCACCATAATAACGTCAAATGGGACATGTTTGACTCAACAAAAAGGTTCGGTTGTGCTTAACGAATAAGGAAAACTCGTGTGTACGTTGTAGGCTCAATTGGAGGCCAATTTGGATGCAATCCGAGAATACAAGGATTTGAGTAACCAAATGGACTCCGCTTGGTTTCTAACTTGCGTGGCTCCATAATAAAGTCAAATGGGACATGTTTGAATCTATAAAAAAGTTCGGTTGTGCTTAACGAAGAAGGAAAACTCGTTTGTACGTTGTAGGCTCAATTGGAGGCCAATTTGGGTGCAATCCGAGAATACAAGGATTTGAGTGACCAAATGGACTCCGCTTGGTTTCTAACTTGCATGGAACCATAATAACGTCAAATGGGACATGTGTGAATCAAAAAACAAGTTTGGTTATGCTTAACGAAGAAGGAAAACTCGTTTGTACGTTGTAGGCTGAATTGGAGGCCAATTTGGGTGCAATCCGAGAATACAAAGATTTAAGTGACCAAATGGACTCCGTTTGATTTCAATCCTCGTGTGGCACGATAATAACGACAAATGGGACATTTTTGACTCAATAAACAAGTTCGGTTGTGCTTAACGAGGAAGGAAAACTGGTTTGTACGTTGTAGGCTCAATTGGAGGCCAATTTGGTGCAATCCGAGAATACAATTATTTGAGTGACCAAATGCACTCCGTTTGATTTCAATCCCGCGTGGAACCATAATAACGTCAAATGGGACATGTTTGACTCAAAAAATAAGTTTGGTTATGCTTAACGAAGAAGGAAAACTCGTTTGTACGTTGTAGGCTGAATTGGAGGCCAATTTGGGTGCAATCCGAGAATACAAGGATTTGAGTGACCAAATGGACTTCGTTTGATTTCAATCCTCATATGGTACCATAATAACGTCAAATAGGACATGTTTGACTTAACAAAAAGGTTCGGTTGTGCTTAACGAAGAAGGAAAACTCGTTTGTACGTTGTACGCTCAATTGGAGGCCAATTTGTGTGCAATCCGAGAATACAAGGATTTGAATGACCAAATGGACTCCGTTTGATTTCAATCCTCACGTGGCACCATAATAACGTCAAATGGGAAATGTTTGACTCAACAAAAAGGTTCGGTTGTGCTTAACGAATAAGGAAAACTCGTTTGTACGTTGTAGGATCAATTGGAGGCCAATTTGGGTGCAATCCGAGAATACAAGGTTTTGAGTGACCAAATAGACTCTGTTTGATTTCAATCCTTACGTGGCACCATAATAACGTCAAATAGGACATGTTTGACATAACAAAAAGGTTCGGTTGTGCTTAACGAAGAAGGAAAACTCGTTTGTACGTTGTAGGCTCAATTGGAGGCCAATTTGGGTGCAATCCGAGAATACAAGGATTTGAATGACCAAATGGACTCCGTTTGATTTCAATCCTTGCGTGGCACAATAATAACGTCAAATGGGACATGTTTGACTCAACAAAAAGGGTCGGTTGTGCTTAACGAATAAGGAAAACTCGTTTGTACGTTGTAGGCTCAATTGGAGGCCAATTTGGGTGCAATCCGAGAATACAAGGATTTGAGTCACCAAATGGACTCCGCTTGGTTTCTAACTCGCATGGAACCATAATAATGTCAAATGGGACATTTTGACTCAACAAACAAGTTCGGTTGTGCTTAACGAATAAGGAAAAGTCGTTTGTACGTTTTAGGCTCAATTGGAGACCAATTTGGTTGCATTCCAAGAATACAAGGATTTGAGTGACCAAATGGACTCCGTTTGATATCAATCCTCGCGTGGCACAATAAAAACTTCAAATGGGACATCTTTGTCTCAACAAACTATTCGGTTGAGCTTAACGAAGAAGGAAAACTCGTTTGTACGTTGTAGGCTCAATTGGTGGCCAATTTGGGTGCAATCCGAGAATACAATGATTTGAGTGACCAAATGGACTCCGCTTGGTTTCTAACTATCATGGTACCATAATAACGTCAAGTGAGACGTGTATGACTCAACAAACAAGTTCAGTTGTGCTTAACGAAGAAGGAAAACTCGTTTGTACGTTGTAGGCTCAATTGGAGGCCAATTTGGGTGCAATCCGAGAATACAAAGATTTGAGTGACCAAATGGACTCCGTTTGATTTCACTCCTTGGGTGGCACCATAATAACGTTAAATGGGACATACTAGACCCCACAAACAAGTTCATTTGTGCTTAACGAAGAAGGAAAACTCGTCTGTAAGTTGTAGGCTCAATTGGAGGCCAATTTGGGTGCAATCCGAGAATACAAGGATTTGAGTGAGCAAATGGACTCCATTTGATTTCAATTGTTGTGTGGAACCATAATAATGTCAAATGGCACATATTTGACTCAACAAACAAGTTCGGTTGTGCTTAACGAAGAAGGAAAAATTGTTTGTACGTTGTAGGCTCAATTGGAGGTCAATTTGGGTGCTATCCGAGAATACAAGGATTTGAGTGACCAAATGGACTCCGTTTGATTTTAATCCTCGCGTGGAACCATAATAACGTCAAATGAGACATATTTGACACAACAAACAAGTTCGTTTGTGCTTAACGAATAAGGAAAACTCGTTGGTACGTTGTAGGCTCAATTGGAGGCCAATTTGGGTGCAATCCGAGAATACAAGGATTTGAGTGACCAAATGGACTCCGTTTGATTTCAATCCTCGCGTAGCACCATAATAACGTCAAATGGGACATATTTGACTCAACAAAAAGGTTCGGTTGTGCTTAACGAAGAAGGAAAACTCGTTTGTACGTTGTAGGCTCAATTGGAGGCCAATTTGGTGCAATCCGAGAATACAATTATTTGAGTGACCAAATGGACTCCGTTTGATTTCAATCCTTGCGTGGAACCATAATAAAGTCCAATGGGACATGTTTAACTCAACAAAAAGGTTCGGTTGTGCTTAACAAAGAAGGAAAACTCGTTTGTACGTTGTAGGATCAATTGGAGGCCAATTTGGGTGCAATCCGAGAATTCAAGGATTTGAGTGACCAAATGGACTCCGTGTTATTTCAATCTTCGTATGGTACAATAATAACATCAAATAGGACATGTTTGACATAACAAAAAGGTTCGGTTGTGCTTAACGAAGAAGGAAAACTCGTTTGTACGTTGTTCGCTCAATTGGAGGCCAATTTGGGTGCAATCCGAGAATACAAGGATTTGAATGACCAAATGGACTCCGTTTGATTTCAATCCTCGCGTGGCACCATAATAACGTCAAATGGGACATGTTTGACTCAACAAAAAGGTTCGGTTGTGCTTAACGAATAAGGAAAACTCGTTTGTACGTTGTAGGCTCAATTGGAGGCCAATTTGGGTGCAATCCGAGAATACAAGGATTTGAGTGACCAAATGGACTCTGTTTGATTTCAATCATTTCGTGGGACCATAATAACGTCAAATGGGACATGTTTGAATCAACAAAAAGTTTGGTTGTGCTTAACGAAGAAGGAAAACTCGTTTGTACGTTGTAGGCTCAATTGGAGGCCAATTTGGGTGCAATCCGAGAATACAAGGATTTGAGTAACCAAATGGACTCCGTTTGATTTCAATCCTCGCGTGGTACCATAATAACGTCAAATAGGACATGTTTTACATAACAAAAAGGTTCGGTTGTGCTTAACGAATAAGGAAAACTCGTTTGTACGTTGTAGGCTCAATTGGAGGCCAATTTGGGTGCAATCCGAGAATACAAGGATTTGAATGACCAAATGGACTCCGTTTGATTTCAATCCTCGCGTGGCACCATAATAACGTCAAATGGGACATGTTTGACTCAACAAAAAGGTTCGGTTGTGCTTAACGAATAAGGAAAACTCGTTTGTACGTTGTAGGCTCAATTGGAGGCCAATGTGGGTGCAATCCGAGAGTGCAAGGATTTGAGTGACCAAATGGACTCCGCTTGGTTTCTAACTCGCATGGAACCATAATAACGTCAAATGGGACATGTTTGACTCAAAAAAAAATTTCGTTTGTGCTTATCGAAGAAGGAAAACTCGTTTGTAAGTTGTAGGCTCAATTGGAGGCCAATTTGGGTGCAATCCGAGAATACAAGGATTTGAGTGACCAAATGGACTCCGCTTGGTTTCTAACTCGCTTGGAACCATAATAACGTCAAATGGGACATGTTTGACTCAACAAACAAGTTTGGTTATGCTTAACGAAGAAGGAAAACTAGTTTGTACGTTGTAGGCTGAATTGGAGGCCAATTTGGGTGCAATCCGAGAATACAAAGATTTAAGTGACCAAATGGACTCCGTTTGATTTCAATCCTCGCGTGGCACGATAATAACGTCAAATGGGACATTTTTGACTCAATAAACAAGTTCGGTTGTGCTTAACGAAGAAGGAAAACTGGTTTGTACGTTGTAGGCTCAATTGGAGGCCAATTTGGTGCAATCCGAGAATACAATTATTTGACCAAATGGACTCCGTTTGATTTCAATCCCGCATGGAACCATAATAACGTCAAATGGGACATGTTTGACTCAACAAACAAGTTTGGTTATGCTTAACGAAGAAGCAAAACTCGTTTGTACGTTGTAGGCTGAATTGGAGGCCAATTTGGGTGCAATCCGAGAATACAAAGATTTGAGTGACCAAATGGACTCCGTTTGATTTCAATCCTCGCGTGGCACGATAATAACGTCAAATGGGACATTTTTGGCTCAATAAACAAGTTCGGTTGTGCTTAACGAAGAAGGAAAACTGGTTTGTACGTTGTAAGCTCAATTGGAGGCCAATTTGGTGAAATCTGAGAATACAATTATTTGAGTGACCAAATGGACTCCGTTTGATTTCAATCCTCGCGTGGAACCATAATAACGTCAAATGGGACATGTTTGACTCAACAAAAAGGTTCGGTTGTGCTTAACGAATAAGGAAAACTCGTTTGTACGTTGTAGGCTCAATTAGAGGCCAATTTGGGTGCAATCCGAGAATACAAGGATTTGAATGACCAAATGGACTCCGTTTGATTTCAATCCTTGTGTGGCACCATAATAACGTCAAATGGGACATGTTTGACTCAACAAAAAGGTTCGGTTGTGCTTAACGAATAAGGAAAATTCGTTTGTACGTTGTAGGCTCAATTGGAGGCCAATTTGGGTGCAATCCGAGAATACAAGGATTTGAGTGACCAAATGGACTCCGCTTGGTTTCCAACTCGCATGGAACAATAATAACGTCAAATGGGACATGTTTGGTTCAACACACAAGTTCGGTTGTGCTTAACGAAGAAGGAAAACTCGTTTGTACGTTGTAGGCTCAATTGGAGGCCAATTTGGGTGCAATCCGAGAATACAAAGATTTGAGTGACCAAATGGACTCCGTTTGATTTCAATACTCGCGTGGCACCACAATAACGTCAAATGGGACATGTTTGACTCAATAAACAAGTTCGGTTGTGCTTAACGAAGAAGGAAAACTGGTTTGTACGTTGTAGGCTCAATTGGAGGCCAATTTGGTGCAATCCGAGAATACAATTATTTGAGTGACCAAATGGACTCCGTTTGATTTCAATCCTCACGTGGAACCATAATAACGTCAAATGGGACATGTTTGACTCAACAAAAAGGTTCGGTTGTGCTTAACAAAGAAGGAAAACTCGTTTGTACGTTGTAGGATCAATTGGAGGCCAATTTGGGTGCAATCCGAGAATACAAGGATTTGAGTGACCAAATGGACTCCGTTTTATTTCAATCTTCGTATGGTACCATAATAACATCAAATAGGACAGTATTGAAATAACAAAAAGGTTCGGTTGTGCTTAACGAAGAAGGAAAACTCGTTTGTACGTTGTACGCTCAATTGGAGTCCAATTTGGGCGCAATCCGAGAATACAAGGATTTGAATGACCAAATGGACTCCGTTTGATTTCAATGCTTGCGTGGCACCATAATAACGTCAAATGGGACATGTTTGACTCAACAAAAAGGTTCGGTTGTGCTTAACGAATAAGGAAAACTCGTTTGTACGTTGTAGGCTCAATTGGAGGCCAATTTGGGTGCAATCCGAGAATACAAGGATTTGAGTGACCAAATGGACTCTGTTTTATTTCAATCATTGCGTGGCACCATAATAACGTCAAATGGGACATGTTTGAATCAACAAAAAGGTTCGGTTGTGCTTAACGAAGAAAGCAAACTCGTTTGTACGTTGTAGGCTCAATTGGAGGCCAATTTGGGTGCAATCCGAGAATACAAGGATTTGAGTGACCAAATGGACTCCGTTTGATTTCAATCCTCGCGTCGTACCATAATAACGTCAAATAGGACATGTTTGACAGAACAAAAAGGTTCGGTTGTGCTTAACGAAGAAGGAAAACTCGTTTGTACGTTGTAGGCTCAATTGGAGGCCAATTTGGGTGCAATCCGAGAATACAAGGATTTGAATGACCAAATGGACTCCGTTTGATTTCAATCCTTGCGTGGCACAATAATAACGTCAAATGGGACATGTTTGACTCAACAAAAAGGGTCGGTTGTGCTTAACGAATAAGGAAAAATCGTTTGTACGTTGTAGGCTCAATTGGAGGCCAATTTGGGTGCAATCCGAGAATACAAGGATTTGAGTCACCAAATGGACTCTGCTTGGTTTCTAACTCGCATGGAACCATAATAATGTCAAATGGGACATTTTGACTCAACAAACAAGTTCGGTTGTGCTTAACGAATAAGGAAAAGTCGTTTGTACGTTTTAGGCTCAATTGGAGACCAATTTGGTTGCATTCCAAGAATACAAGGATTTGAGTGACCAAATGGACTCCGTTTGATTTCAATCCTCACGTGGCACAATAAAAACTTCAAATGGGACATCTTTGTCTCAACAAACTATTCGGTTGAGCTTAACGAAGAAGGAAAACTCGTTTGTACGTTGTAGGCTCAATTGGTGGCCAATTTGGGTGCAATCCGAGAATACAATGATTTGAGTGACCAAATGGACTCCGCTTGGTTTCTAACTATCATGGTACCATAATAACGTCAAATGAGACGTGTATGACTCAACAAACAAGTTCAGTTGTGCTTAACGAAGAAGGAAAACTCGTTTGTACGTTGTAGGCTCAATTGGAGGCCAATTTGGGTGCAATCCGAGAATACAAAGATTTGAGTGACCAAATGGACTCCGTTTGATTTCACTCCTTGGGTGGCACCATAATAACGTTAAATGGGACATACTAGACCCCACAAACAAGTTCATTTGTGCTTAACGAAGAAGGAAAACTCGTCTGTAAGTTGTAGGCTCAATTGGAGGCCAATTTGGGTGCAATCCGAGAATACAAGGATTTGAGTGAGCAAATGGACTCCATTTGATTTCAATTGTTGTGTGGAACCATAATAATGTCAAATGGCACATATTTGACTCAACAAACAAGTTCGGTTGTGCTTAACGAAGAAGGAAAAATCGTTTGTACGTTGTAGGCTCAATTGGAGGTCAATTTGGGTGCTATCCGAGAATACAAGGATTTGAGTGACCAAATGGACTCCGTTTGATTTTAATCCTCGCGTGGAACCATAATAACGTCAAATGAGACATATTTGACACAACAAACAAGTTCGTTTGTGCTTAACGAATAAGGAAAACTAGTTGGTACGTTGTAGGCTCAATTGGAGGCCAATTTGGGTGCAATCCGAGAATACAAGGATTTGAGTGACCAAATGGACTCCGTTTGATTTCAATCCTCGCGTAGCACCATAATAACGTCAAATGGGACATATTTGACTCAACAAAAAGGTTCGGTTGTGCTTAACGAAGAAGGAAAACTCGTTTGTACGTTGTAGGCTCAATTGGAGGCCAATTTGGTGCAATCCGAGAATACAATTATTTGAGTGACCAAATGGACTCCGTTTGATTTCAATCCTTGCGTGGAACCATAATAACGTCCAATGGGACATGTTTAACTCAACAAAAAGGTTCGGTTGTGCTTAACAAAGAAGAAAAACTCGTTTGTACGTTGTAGGATCAATTGGAGGCCAATTTGGGTGCAATCCGAGAATTCAAGGATTTGAGTGACCAAATGGACTCCGTGTTATTTCAATCTTCGTATGGTACAATAATAACATCAAATAGGACATGTTTGACATAACAAAAAGGTTCGGTTGTGCTTAACGAAGAAGGAAAACTCGTTTGTACGTTGTTCGCTCAATTGGAGGCCAATTTGGGTGCAATCCGAGAATACAAGGATTTGAATGACCAAATGGACTCCGTTTGATTTCAATCCTCGCGTGGCACCATAATAACGTCAAATGGGACATGTTTGACTCAACAAAAAGGTTCGGTTGTGCTTAACGAATAAGGAAAACTCGTTTGTACGTTGTAGGCTCAATTGGAGGGCAATTTGGGTGCAATCCGAGAATACAAGGATTTGAGTGACCAAATGGACTCTATTTGATTTCAATCATTTCGTGGCACCATAATAACATCAAATGGGACATGTTTGAATCAACAAAAAGTTTGGTTGTGCTTAACGAAGAAGGAAAACTCGTTTGTACGTTGTAGGCTCAATTGGAGGCCAATTTGGGTGCAATCCGAGAATACAAGGATTTGAGTAACCAAATGGACTCCGTTTGATTTCAATCCTCGCGTGGTACCATAATAACGTCAAATAGGACATGTTTGACATAACAAAAAGGTTCGGTTGTGCTTAACGAATAAGGAAAACTCGTTTGTACGTTGTAGGCTCAATTGGAGGCCAATTTGGGTGCAATCCGAGAATACAAGGATTTGAATGACCAAATGGACTCCGTTTGATTTCAATCCTCGCGTGGCACCATAATAACGTCAAATGGGACATGTTTGACTCAACAAAAAGGTTCGGTTGTGCTTATCGAAGAAGGAAAACTCGTTTGTAAGTTGTAGGCTCAATTGGAGGCCAATTTGGGTGCAATCCGAGAATACAAGGATTTGAGTGACCAAATGGACTCCGCTTGGTTTCTAACTCGCTTGGAACCATAATAACGTCAAATGGGACATGTTTGACTCAACAAACAAGTTTGGTTATGCTTAACGAAGAAGGAAAACTAGTTTGTACGTTGTAGGCTGAATTGGAGGCCAATTTGGGTGCAATCCGAGAATACAAAGATTTGAGTGACCAAATGGACTCCGTTTGATTTCAATCCTCGCGTGGCACGATAATAACGTCAAATGGGACATTTTTGGCTCAATAAACAAGTTCGGTTGTGCTTAACGAAGAAGGAAAACTGGTTTGTACGTTGTAAGCTCAATTGGAGGCCAATTTGGTGAAATCCGAGAATACAATTATTTGAGTGACCAAATGGACTCCGTTTGATTTCAATCCTCGCGTGGAACCATAATAACGTCAAATGGGACATGTTTGACTCAACAAAAAGGTTCGGTTGTGCTTAACGAATAAGGAAAACTCGTTTGTACGTTGTAGGCTCAATTGGAGGCCAATTTGGGTGCAATCCGAGAATACAAGGATTTGAATGACCAAATGGACTCCGTTTGATTTCAATCCTTGTGTGGCACCATAATAACGTCAAATGGGACATGTTTGACTCCACAAAAAGGTTCGGTTGTGCTTAACGAATAAGGAAAATTCGTTTGTACGTTGTAGGCTCAATTGGAGGCCAATTTGGGTGCAATCCGAGAATACAAGGATTTGAGTGACCAAATGGACTCCGCTTGGTTTCCAACTCGCATGGAACAATAATAACGTCAAATGGGACATGTTTGACTCAACACACAAGTTCGGTTGTGCTTAACGAAGAAGGAAATCTCGTTTGTACGTTGTAGGCTCAATTGGAGGCCAATTTGGGTGCAATCCGAGAATACAAAGATTTGAGTGACCAAATGGACTCCGTTTGATTTCAATACTCGCGTGGCACCACAATAACGTCAAATGGGACATGTTTGACTCAATAAACAAGTTCGGTTGTGCTTAACGAAGAAGGAAAACTGGTTTGTACGTTGTAGGCTCAACTGGAGGCCAATTTGGTGCAATCCGAGAATACAATTATTTGAGTGACCAAATGGACTCCGTTTGATTTCAATCCTCACGTGGAACCATAATAACGTCAAATGGGACATGTTTGACTCAACAAAAAGGTTCGGTTGTGCTTAACAAAGAAGGAAAACTCGTTTGTACGTTGTAGGATCAATTGGGGGCCAATTTGGGTGCAATCCGAGAATACAAGGATTTGAGTGACCAAATGGACTCCGTTTTATTTCAATCTTCGTATGGTACCATAATAACATCAAATAGGACAGTATTGAAATAACAAAAAGGTTCGGTTGTGCTTAACGAAGAAGGAAAACTCGTTTGTACGTTGTACGCTCAATTGGAGGCCAATTTGGGCGCAATCCGAGAATACAAGGATTTGAATGACCTAATGGACTCCGTTTGATTTCAATGGTTGCGTGGCACCATAATAACGTCAAATGGGACATGTTTGACTCAACAAAAAGGTTCGGTTGTGCTTAACGAATAAGGAAACTCGTTTGTACGTTGTAGGCTCAATTGGAGGCCAATTTGGGTGCAATCCGAGAATACAAGGATTTGAGTGACCAAATGGACTCTGTTTTATTTCAATCATTGCGTGGCACCATAATAACGTCAAATGGGACATGTTTGAATCAACAAAAAGGTTCGGTTGTGCTTAACGAAGAAAGCAAACTCGTTTGTACGTTGTAGGCTCAATTGGAGGCCAATTTGGGTGCAATCCGAGAATACAAGGATTTGAGTGACCAAATGGACTCCGTTTGATTTCAATCCTCGCGTGGTACCATAATAACGTCAAATAGGACATGTTTGACATAACAAAAAGGTTCGGTTGTGCTTAACGAAGAAGGAAAACTCGTTTGTACGTTGTAGGCTCAATTGGAGGCCAATTTGGGTGCAATCCGAGAATACAAGGATTTGAATGACCAAATGGACTCCGTTTGATTTCAATCCTTGCGTGGCACAATAATAACGTCAAATGGGACATGTTTGACTCAACAAAAAGGGTCGGTTGTGCTTAACGAATAAGGAAAAATCGTTTGTACGTTGTAGGCTCAATTGGAGGCCAATTTGGGTGCAATCCGAGAATACAAGGATTTGAGTCACCAAATGGACTCCGCTTGGTTTCTAACTCGCATGGAACCATAATAATGTCAAATGGGACATTTTTACTCAACAAACAAGTTCGGTTGTGCTTAACGAATAAGGAAAAGTCGTTTGTACGTTTTAGGCTCAATTGGAGACCAATTTGGTTGCATTCCAAGAATACAAGGATTTGAGTGACCAAATGGACTCCGTTTGATTTCAATCCTCGCGTGGCACAATAAAAGCTTCAAATGGGACATCTTTGTCGCAACAAACTATTCGGTTGAGCTTAACGAAGAAGGAAAACTCGTTTGTACGTTGTAGGCTCAATTGGTGGCCAATTTGGGTGCAATCCGAGAATACAATGATTTGAGTGACCAAATGGACTCCACTTGGTTTCTAACTATCATGGTACCATAATAACATCAAATGAGACGTGTATGACTCAACAAACAAGTTCAGTTGTGCTTAACGAAGAAGGAAAACTCGTTTGTACGTTGTAGGCTCAATTGGAGGCCAATTTGGGTGCAATCCGAGAATACAAAGATTTGAGTGACCAAATGGACTCCGTTTGATTTCACTCCTTGGGTGGCACCATAATAACGTTAAATGGGACATACTAGACCCCACAAACAAGTTCATTTGTGCTTAACGAAGAAGGAAAACTCGTCTGTAAGTTGTAGGCTCAATTGGAGGCCAATTTGGGTGCAATCCGAGAATACAAGGATTTGAGTGAGCAAATGGACTCCATTTGATTTCAATTGTTGTGTGGAACCATAATAATGTCAAATGGCACATATTTGACTCAACAAACAAGTTCGGTTGTGCTTAATGAAGAAGGAAAAATCGTTTGTACGTTGTAGGCTCAATTGGAGGTCAATTTGGGTGCTATCCGAGAATACAAGGATTTGAGTGACCAAATGGACTCCGTTTGATTTTAATCCTCGCGTGGAACCATAATAACGTCAAATGAGACATATTTGACACAACAAACAAGTTCGTTTGTGCTTAACGAATAAGGAAAACTAGTTGGTACGTTGTAGGCTCAATTGGAGGCCAATTTGGGTGCAATCCGAGAATACAAGGATTTGAGTGACCAAATGGACTCCGTTTGATTTCAATCCTCGCGTAGCACCATAATAACGTCAAATGGGACATATTTGACTCAACAAAAAGGTTCGGTTGTGCTTAACGAAGAAGGAAAACTCGTTTGTACGTTGTAGGCTCAATTGGAGGCCAATTTGGTGCAATCCGAGAATACAATTATTTGAGTGACCAAATGGACTCCGTTTGATTTCAATCCTTGCGTGGAACCATAATAACGTCCAATGGGACATGTTTAACTCAACAAAAAGGTTCGGTTGTGCTTAACAAAGAAGAAAAACTCGTTTGTACGTTGTAGGATCAATTGGAGGCCAATTTGGGTGCAATCCGAGAATTCAAGGATTTGAGTGACCAAATGGACTCCGTGTTATTTCAATCTTCGTATGGTACAATAATAACATCAAATAGGACATGTTTGACATAACAAAAAGGTTCGGTTGTGCTTAACGAAGAAGGAAAACTCGTTTGTACGTTGTTCGCTCAATTGGAGGCCAATTTGGGTGCAATCCGAGAATACAAGGATTTGAATGACCAAATGGACTCCGTTTGATTTCAATCCTCGCGTGGCACCATAATAACGTCAAATGGGACATGTTTGACTCAACAAAAAGGTTCGGTTGTGCTTAACGAATAAGGAAAACTCGTTTGTACGTTGTAGGCTCAATTGGAGGGCAATTTGGGTGCAATCCGAGAATACAAGGATTTGAGTGACCAAATGGACTCTATTTGATTTCAATCATTTCGTGGCACCATAATAACGTCAAATGGGACATGTTTGAATCAACAAAAAGTTTGGTTGTGCTTAACGAAGAAGGAAAACTCGTTTGTACGTTGTAGGCTCAATTGGAGGCCAATTTGGGTGCAATCCGAGAATACAAGGATTTGAGTAACCAAATGGACTCCGTTTGATTTCAATCCTCGCGTGGTACCATAATAACGTCAAATAGGACATGTTTGACATAACAAAAAGGTTCGGTTGTGCTTAACGAATAAGGAAAACTCGTTTGTACGTTGTAGGCTCAATTGGAGGCCAATTTGGGTGCAATCCGAGAATACAAGGATTTGAATGACCAAATGGACTCCGTTTGATTTCAATCCTCGCGTGGCACCATAATAACGTCAAATGGGACATGTTTGACTCAACAAAAAGGTTCGGTTGTGCTTAACGAATAAGGAAAACTCGTTTGTACGTTGTAGGCTCAATTGGAGGCCAATGTGGGTGCAATCCGAGAGTGCAAGGATTTGAGTGACCAAATGGACTCCGCTTGGTTTCTAACTCGCATGGAACCATAATAACGTCAAATGGGACATGTTTGTCTCAAAAAAAAAGTTCGTTTGTGCTTATCGAAGAAGGAAAACTCGTTTGTAAGTTGTAGGCTCAATTGGAGGCCAATTTGGGTGCAATCCGAGAATACAAGGATTTGAGTGACCAAATGGACTCCGCTTGGTTTCTAACTCGCTTGGAACCATAATAACGTCAAATGGGACATGTTTGACTCAACAAACAAGTTTGGTTATGCTTAACGAAGAAGGAAAACTAGTTTGTACGTTGTAGGCTGAATTGGAGGCCAATTTGGGTGCAATCCGAGAATACAAAGATTTGAGTGACCAAATGGACTCCGTTTGATTTCAATCCTCGCGTGGCACGATAATAACGTTAAATGGGACATTTTTGGCTCAATAAACAAGTTCGGTTGTGCTTAACGAAGAAGGAAAACTGGTTTGTACGTTGTAAGCTCAATTGGAGGCCAATTTGGTGAAATCCGAGAATACAATTATTTGAGTGACCAAATGGACTCCGTTTGATTTCAATCCTCGCGTGGAACCATAATAACGTCAAATGGGACATGTTTGACTCAACAAAAAGGTTCGGTTGTGCTTAACGAATAAGGAAAACTCGTTTGTACGTTGTAGGCTCAATTGGAGGCCAATTTGGGTGCAATCCGAGAATACAAGGATTTGAATGACCAAATGGACTCCGTTTGATTTCAATCCTTGTGTGGCACCATAATAACGTCAAATGGGACATGTTTGACTCAACAAAAAGGTTCGGTTGTGCTTAACGAATAAGGAAAATTCGTTTGTACGTTGTAGGCTCAATTGGAGGCCAATTTGGGTGCAATCCGAGAATACAAGGATTTGAGTGACCAAATGGACTCCGCTTGGTTTCCAACTCGCATGGAACAATAATAACGTCAAATGGGACATGTTTGACTCAACACACAAGTTCGGTTGTGCTTAACGAAGAAGGAAATCTCGTTTGTACGTTGTAGGCTCAATTGGAGGCCAATTTGGGTGCAATCCGAGAATACAAAGATTTGAGTGACCAAATGGACTCCGTTTGATTTCAATACTCGCGTGGCACCACAATAACGTCAAATGGGACATGTTTGACTCAATAAACAAGTTCGGTTGTGCTTAACGAAGAAGGAAAACTGGTTTGTACGTTGTAGGCTCAACTGGAGGCCAATTTGGTGCAATCCGAGAATACAATTATTTGAGTGACCAAATGGACTCCGTTTGATTTCAATCCTCACGTGGAACCATAATAACGTCAAATGGGACATGTTTGACTCAACAAAAAGGTTCGGTTGTGCTTAACAAAGAAGGAAAACTCGTTTGTACGTTGTAGGATCAATTGGGGGCCAATTTGGGTGCAATCCGAGAATACAAGGATTTGAGTGACCAAATGGACTCCGTTTTATTTCAATCTTCGTATGGTACCATAATAACATCAAATAGGACAGTATTGAAATAACAAAAAGGTTCGGTTGTGCTTAACGAAGAAGGAAAACTCGTTTGTACGTTGTACGCTCAATTGGAGGCCAATTTGGGCGCAATCCGAGAATACAAGGATTTGAATGACCAAATGGACTCCGTTTGATTTCAATGCTTGCGTGGCACCATAATAACCTCAAATGGGACATGTTTGACTCAACAAAAAGGTTCGGTTGTGCTTAACGAATAAGGAAACTCGTTTGTACGTTGTAGGCTCAATTGGAGGCCAATTTGGGTGCAATCCGAGAATACAAGGATTTGAGTGACCAAATGGACTCTGTTTTATTTCAATCATTGCGTGGCACCATAATAACGTCAAATGGGACATGTTTGAATCAACAAAAAGGTTCGGTTGTGCTTAACGAAGAAAGCAAACTCGTTTGTACGTTGTAGGCTCAATTGGAGGCCAATTTGGGTGCAATCCGAGAATACAAGGATTTGAGTGACCAAATGGACTCCGTTTGATTTCAATCCTCGCGTGGTACCATAATAACGTCAAATAGGACATGTTTGACATAACAAAAAGGCTCGGTTGTGCTTAACGAAGAAGGAAAACTCGTTTGTACGTTGTAGGCTCAATTGGAGGCCAATTTGGGTGCAATCCGAGAATACAAGGATTTGAATGACCAAATGGACTCCGTTTGATTTCAATCCTTGCGTGGCACAATAATAACGTCAAATGGGACATGTTTGACTCAACAAAAAGGGTCGGTTGTGCTTAACGAATAAGGAAAAATCGTTTGTACGTTGTAGGCTCAATTGGAGGCCAATTTGGGTGCAATCCGAGAATACAAGGATTTGAGTCACCAAATGGACTCCGCTTGGTTTCTAACTCGCATGGAACCATAATAATGTCAAATGGGACATTTTTACTCAACAAACAAGTTCGGTTGTGCTTAACGAATAAGGAAAAGTCGTTTGTACGTTTTAGGCTCAATTGGAGACCAATTTGGTTGCATTCCAAGAATACAAGGATTTGAGTGACCAAATGGACTCCGTTTGATTTCAATCCTCGCGTGGCACAATAAAAGCTTCAAATGGGACATCTTTGTCGCAACAAACTATTCGGTTGAGCTTAACGAAGAAGGAAAACTCGTTTGTACGTTGTAGGCTCAATTGGTGGCCAATTTGGGTGCAATCCGAGAATACAATGATTTGAGTGACCAAATGGACTCCACTTGGTTTCTAACTATCATGGTACCATAATAACGTCAAATGAGACGTGTATGACTCAACAAACAAGTTCAGTTGTGCTTAACGAAGAAGGAAAACACGTTTGTACGTTGTAGGCTCAATTGGAGGCCAATTTGGGTGCAATCCGAGAATACAAAGATTTGAGTGACCAAATGGACTCCGTTTGATTTCACTCCTTGGGTGGCACCATAATAACGTTAAATGGGACATACTAGACCCCACAAACAAGTTCATTTGTGCTTAACGAAGAAGGAAAACTCGTCTGTAAGTTGTAGGCTCAATTGGAGGCCAATTTGGGTGCAATCCGAGAATACAAGGATTTGAGTGAGCAAATGGACTCCATTTGATTTCAATTGTTGTGTGGAACCATAATAATGTCAAATGGCACATATTTGACTCAACAAACAAGTTCGGTTGTGCTTAACGAAGAAGGAAAAATCGTTTGTACGTTGTAGGCTCAATTGGAGGTCAATTTGGGTGCTATCCGAGAATACAAGGATTTGAGTGACCAAATGGACTCCGTTTGATTTTAATCCTCGCGTGGAACCATAATAACGTCAAATGAGACATATTTGACACAACAAACAAGTTCGTTTGTGCTTAACGAATAAGGAAAACTAGTTGGTACGTTGTAGGCTCAATTGGAGGCCAATTTGGGTGCAATCCGAGAATACAAGGATTTGAGTGACCAAATGGACTCCGTTTGATTTCAATCCTCGCGTAGCACCATAATAACGTCAAATGGGACATATTTGACTCAACAAAAAGGTTCGGTTGTGCTTAACGAAGAAGGAAAACTCGTTTGTACGTTGTAGGCTCAATTGGAGGCCAATTTGGTGCAATCCGAGAATACAATTATTTGAGTGACCAAATGGACTCCGTTTGATTTCAATCCTTGCGTGGAACCATAATAACGTCCAATGGGACATGTTTAACTCAACAAAAAGGTTCGGTTGTGCTTAACAAAGAAGAAAAACTCGTTTGTACGTTGTAGGATCAATTGGAGGCCAATTTGGGTGCAATCCGAGAATTCAAGGATTTGAGTGACCAAATGGACTCCGTGTTATTTCAATCTTCGTATGGTACAATAATAACATCAAATAGGACATGTTTGACATAACAAAAAGGTTCGGTTGTGCTTAACGAAGAAGGAAAACTCGTTTGTACGTTGTTCGCTCAATTGGAGGCCAATTTGGGTGCAATCCGAGAATACAAGGATTTGAATGACCAAATGGACTCCGTTTGATTTCAATCCTCGCGTGGCACCATAATAACGTCAAATGGGACATGTTTGACTCAACAAAAAGGTTCGGTTGTGCTTAACGAATAAGGAAAACTCGTTTGTACGTTGTAGGCTCAATTGGAGGGCAATTTGGGTGCAATCCGAGAATACAAGGATTTGAGTGACCAAATGGACTCTATTTGATTTCAATCATTTCGTGGCACCATAATAACGTCAAATGGGACATGTTTGAATCAACAAAAAGTTTGGTTGTGCTTAACGAAGAAGGAAAACTCGTTTGTACGTTGTAGGCTCAATTGGAGGCCAATTTGGGTGCAATCCGAGAATACAAGGATTTGAGTAACCAAATGGACTCCGTTTGATTTCAATCCTCGCGTGGTACCATAATAACGTCAAATAGGACATGTTTGACATAACAAAAAGGTTCGGTTGTGCTTAACGAATAAGGAAAACTCGTTTGTACGTTGTAGGATCAATTGGAGGCCAATTTGGGTGCAATCCGAGAATACAAGGATTTGAATGACCAAATGGACTCCGTTTGATTTCAATCCTCGCGTGGCACCATAATAACGTCAAATGGGACATGTTTGACTCAACAAAAAGGTTCGGTTGTGCTTAACGAATAAGGAAAACTCGTTTGTACGTTGTAGGCTCAATTGGAGGCCAATGTGGGTGCAATCCGAGAGTGCAAGGATTTGAGTGACCAAATGGACTCCGCTTGGTTTCTAACTCGCATGGAACCATAATAACGTCAAATGGGACATGTTTGTCTCAAAAAAAAAGTTCGTTTGTGCTTATCGAAGAAGGAAAACTCGTTTGTAAGTTGTAGGCTCAATTGGAGGCCAATTTGGGTGCAATCCGAGAATACAAGGATTTGAGTGACCAAATGGACTCCGCTTGGTTTCTAACTCGCTTGGAACCATAATAACGTCAAATGGGACATGTTTGACTCAACAAACAAGTTTGGTTATGCTTAACGAAGAAGGAAAACTAGTTTGTACGTTGTAGGCTGAATTGGAGGCCAATTTGGGTGCAATCCGAGAATACAAAGATTTGAGTGACCAAATGGACTCCGTTTGATTTCAATCCTCGCGTGGCACGATAATAACGTCAAATGGGACATTTTTGGCTCAATAAACAAGTTCGGTTGTGCTTAACGAAGAAGGAAAACTGGTTTGTACGTTGTAAGCTCAATTGGAGGCCAATTTGGTGAAATCCGAGAATACAATTATTTGAGTGACCAAATGGACTCCGTTTGATTTCAATCCTCGCGTGGAACCATAATAACGTCAAATGGGACATGTTTGACTCAACAAAAAGGTTCGGTTGTGCTTAACGAATAAGGAAAACTCGTTTGTACGTTGTAGGCTCAATTGGAGGCCAATTTGGGTGCAATCCGAGAATACAAGGATTTGAATGACCAAATGGACTCCGTTTGATTTCAATCCTTGTGTGGCACCATAATAACGTCAAATGGGACATGTTTGACTCAACAAAAAGGTTCGGTTGTGCTTAACGAATAAGGAAAATTCGTTTGTACGTTGTAGGCTCAATTGGAGGCCAATTTGGGTGCAATCCGAGAATACAAGGATTTGAGTGACCAAATGGACTCCGCTTGGTTTCCAACTCGCATGGAACAATAATAACGTCAAATGGGACATGTTTGACTCAACACACAAGTTCGGTTGTGCTTAACGAAGAAGGAAATCTCGTTTGTACGTTGTAGGCTCAATTGGAGGCCAATTTGGGTGCAATCCGAGAATACAAAGATTTGAGTGACCAAATGGACTCCGTTTGATTTCAATACTCGCGTGGCACCACAATAACGTCAAATGGGACATGTTTGACTCAATAAACAAGTTCGGTTGTGCTTAACGAAGAAGGAAAACTGGTTTGTACGTTGTAGGCTCAACTGGAGGCCAATTTGGTGCAATCCGAGAATACAATTATTTGAGTGACCAAATGGACTCCGTTTGATTTCAATCCTCACGTGGAACCATAATAACGTCAAATGGGACATGTTTGACTCAACAAAAAGGTTCGGTTGTGCTTAACAAAGAAGGAAAACTCGTTTGTACGTTGTAGGATCAATTGGGGGCCAATTTGGGTGCAATCCGAGAATACAAGGATTTGAGTGACCAAATGGACTCCGTTTTATTTCAATCTTCGTATGGTACCATAATAACATCAAATAGGACAGTATTGAAATAACAAAAAGGTTCGGTTGTGCTTAACGAAGAAGGAAAACTCGTTTGTACGTTGTACGCTCAATTGGAGGCCAATTTGGGCGCAATCCGAGAATACAAGGATTTGAATGACCAAATGGACTCCGTTTGATTTCAATGCTTGCGTGGCACCATAATAACCTCAAATGGGACATGTTTGACTCAACAAAAAGGTTCGGTTGTGCTTAACGAATAAGGAAACTCGTTTGTACGTTGTAGGCTCAATTGGAGGCCAATTTGGGTGCAATCCGAGAATACAAGGATTTGAGTGACCAAATGGACTCTGTTTTATTTCAATCATTGCGTGGCACCATAATAACGTCAAATGGGACATGTTTGAATCAACAAAAAGGTTCGGTTGTGCTTAACGAAGAAAGCAAACTCGTTTGTACGTTGTAGGCTCAATTGGAGGCCAATTTGGGTGCAATCCGAGAATACAAGGATTTGAGTGACCAAATGGACTCCGTTTGATTTCAATCCTCGCGTGGTACCATAATAACGTCAAATAGGACATGTTTGACATAACAAAAAGGTTCGGTTGTGCTTAACGAAGAAGGAAAACTCGTTTGTACGTTGTAGGCTCAATTGGAGGCCAATTTGGGTGCAATCCGAGAATACAAGGATTTGAATGACCAAATGGACTCCGTTTGATTTCAATCCTTGCGTGGCACAATAATAACGTCAAATGGGACATGTTTGACTCAACAAAAAGGGTCGGTTGTGCTTAACGAATAAGGAAAAATCGTTTGTACGTTGTAGGCTCAATTGGAGGCCAATTTGGGTGCAATCCGAGAATACAAGGATTTGAGTCACCAAATGGACTCCGCTTGGTTTCTAACTCGCATGGAACCATAATAATGTCAAATGGGACATTTTTACTCAACAAACAAGTTCGGTTGTGCTTAACGAATAAGGAAAAGTCGTTTGTACGTTTTAGGCTCAATTGGAGACCAATTTGGTTGCATTCCAAGAATACAAGGATTTGAGTGACCAAATGGACTCCGTTTGATTTCAATCCTCGCGTGGCACAATAAAAGCTTCAAATGGGACATCTTTGTCGCAACAAACTATTCGGTTGAGCTTAACGAAGAAGGAAAACTCGTTTGTACGTTGTAGGCTCAATTGGTGGCCAATTTGGGTGCAATCCGAGAATACAATGATTTGAGTGACCAAATGGACTCCACTTGGTTTCTAACTATCATGGTACCATAATAACGTCAAATGAGACGTGTATGACTCAACAAACAAGTTCAGTTGTGCTTAACGAAGAAGGAAAACTCGTTTGTACGTTGTAGGCTCAATTGGAGGCCAATTTGGGTGCAATCCGAGAATACAAAGATTTGAGTGACCAAATGGACTCCGTTTGATTTCACTCCTTGGGTGGCACCATAATAACGTTAAATGGGACATACTAGACCCCACAAACAAGTTCATTTGTGCTTAACGAAGAAGGAAAACTCGTCTGTAAGTTGTAGGCTCAATTGGAGGCCAATTTGGGTGCAATCCGAGAATACAAGGATTTGAGTGAGCAAATGGACTCCATTTGATTTCAATTGTTGTGTGGAACCATAATAATGTCAAATGGCACATATTTGACTCAACAAACAAGTTCGGTTGTGCTTAACGAAGAAGGAAAAATCGTTTGTACGTTGTAGGCTCAATTGGAGGTCAATTTGGGTGCTATCCGAGAATACAAGGATTTGAGTGACCAAATGGACTCCGTTTGATTTTAATCCTCGCGTGGAACCATAATAACGTCAAATGAGACATATTTGACACAACAAACAAGTTCGTTTGTGCTTAACGAATAAGGAAAACTAGTTGGTACGTTGTAGGCTCAATTGGAGGCCAATTTGGGTGCAATCCGAGAATACAAGGATTTGAGTGACCAAATGGACTCCGTTTGATTTCAATCCTCGCGTAGCACCATAATAACGTCAAATGGGACATATTTGACTCAACAAAAAGGTTCGGTTGTGCTTAACGAAGAAGGAAAACTCGTTTGTACGTTGTAGGCTCAATTGGAGGCCAATTTGGTGCAATCCGAGAATACAATTATTTGAGTGACCAAATGGACTCCGTTTAATTTCAATCCTTGCGTGGAACCATAATAACGTCCAATGGGACATGTTTAACTCAACAAAAAGGTTCGGTTGTGCTTAACAAAGAAGGAAAACTCGTTTGTACGTTGTAGGATCAATTGGAGGCCAATTTGGGTGCAATCCGAGAATTCAAGGATTTGAGTGACCAAATGGACTCCGTGTTATTTCAATCTTCATATGGTACAATAATAACATCAAATAGGACATGTTTGACATAACAAAAAGGTTCGGTTGTGCTTAACGAAGAAGGAAAACTCGTTTGTACGTTGTTCGCTCAATTGGAGGCCAATTTGGGTGCAATCCGAGAATACAAGGATTTGAATGACCAAATGGACTCCGTTTGATTTCAATCCTCGCGTGGCACCATAATAACGTCAAATGGGACATGTTTGACTCAACAAAAAGGTTCGGTTGTGCTTAACGAATAAGGAAAACTCGTTTGTATGTTGTAGGCTCAATTGGAGGCCAATTTGGGTGCAATCCGAGAATACAAGGATTTGAGTGACCAAATGGACTCTGTTTGATTTCAATCATTTCGTGGCACCATAATAACGTCAAATGGGACATGTTTGAATCAACAAAAAGTTTGGTTGTGCTTAACGAAGAAGGAAAACTCGTTTGTACGTTGTAGGCTCAATTGGAGGCCAATTTGGGTGCAATCCGAGAATACAAGGATTTGAGTAACCAAATGGACTCCGTTTGATTTCAATCCTCGCGTGGTACCATAATAACATCAAATAGGACATGTTTGACATAACAAAAAGGTTCGGTTGTGCTTAACGAATAAGGAAAACTCGTTTGTACGTTGTAGGCTCAATTGGAGGCCAATTTGGGTGCAATCCGAGAATACAAGGATTTGAATGACCAAATGGACTCCGTTTGATTTCAATCCTCGCGTGGCACCATAATAACGTCAAATGGGACATGTTTGACTCTACAAAAAGGTTCGGTTGTGCTTAACGAATAAGGAAAACTCGTTTGTACGTTGTAGGCTCAATTGGAGGCCAATGTGGGTGCAATCCGAGAGTGCAAGGATTTGAGTGACCAAATGGACTCCGCTTGGTTTCTAACTCGCATGGAACCATAATAACGTCAAATGGGACATGTTTGACTCAAAAAAAAAGTTCGTTTGTGCTTATCGAAGAAGGAAAACTCGTTTGTAAGTTGTAGGCTCAATTGGAGGCCAATTTGGGTGCAATCCGAGAATACAAGGATTTGAGTGACCAAATGGACTCCGCTTGGTTTCTAACTCGCTTGGAACCATAATAACGTCAAATGGGACATGTTTGACTCAACAAACAAGTTTGGTTATGCTTAACGAAGAAGGAAAACTAGTTTGTACGTTGTAGGCTGAATTGGAGGCCAATTTGGGTGCAATCCGAGAATACAAAGATTTGAGTGACCAAATGGACTCCGTTTGATTTCAATCCTCGCGTGGCACGATAATAACGTCAAATGGGACATTTTTGGCTCAATAAACAAGTTCGGTTGTGCTTAACGAAGAAGGAAAACTGGTTTGTACGTTGTAAGCTCAATTGGAGGCCAATTTGGTGAAATCCGAGAATACAATTATTTGAGTGACCAAATGGACTCCGTTTGATTTCAATCCTCGCGTGGAACCATAATAACGTCAAATGGGACATGTTTGACTCAACAAAAAGGTTCGGTTGTGCTTAACGAATAAGGAAAACTCGTTTGTACGTTGTAGGCTCAATTGGAGGCCAATTTGGGTGCAATCCGAGAATACAAGGATTTGAATGACCAAATGGACTCCGTTTGATTTCAATCCTTGTGTGGCACCATAATAACGTCAAATGGGACATGTTTGACTCAACAAAAAGGTTCGGTTGTGCTTAACGAATAAGGAAAATTCGTTTGTACGTTGTAGGCTCAATTGGAGGCCAATTTGGGTGCAATCCGAGAATACAAGGATTTGAGTGACCAAATGGACTCCGCTTGGTTTCCAACTCGCATGGAACAATAATAACGTCAAATGGGACATGTTTGACTCAACACACAAGTTCGGTTGTGCTTAACGAAGAAGGAAATCTCGTTTGTACGTTGTAGGCTCAATTGGAGGCCAATTTGGGTGCAATCCGAGAATACAAAGATTTGAGTGACCAAATGGACTCCGTTTGATTTCAATACTCGCGTGGCACCACAATAACGTCAAATGGGACATGTTTGACTCAATAAACAAGTTCGGTTGTGCTTAACGAAGAAGGAAAACTGGTTTGTACGTTGTAGGCTCAATTGGAGGCCAATTTGGTGCAATCCGAGAATACAATTATTTGAGTGACCAAATGGACTCCGTTTGATTTCAATCCTCACGTGGAACCATAATAACGTCAAATGGGACATGTTTGACTCAACAAAAAGGTTCGGTTGTGCTTAACAAAGAAGGAAAACTCGTTTGTACGTTGTAGGATCAATTGGAGGCCAATTTGGGTGCAATCCGAGAATACAAGGATTTGAGTGACCAAATGGACTCCGTTTTATTTCAATCTTCGTATGGTACCATAATAACATCAAATAGGACATGTTTGACATAACAAAAAGGTTCGGTTGTGCTTAACGAAGAAGGAAAACTCGTTTGTACGTTGTACGCTCAATTGGAGGCCAATTTGGGCGCAATCCGAGAATACAAGGATTTGAATGACCAAATGGACTCCGTTTGATTTCAATGCTTGCGTGGCACCATAATAACGTCAAATGGGACATGTTTGACTCAACAAAAAGGTTCGGTTGTGCTTAACGAATAAGGAAAACTCGTTTGTACGTTGTAGGCTCAATTGGAGGCCAATTTGGGTGCAATCCGAGAATACAAGGATTTGAGTGACCAAATGGACTCTGTTTTATTTCAATCATTGCGTGGCACCATAATAACGTCAAATGGGACATGTTTGAATCAACAAAAAGGTTCGGTTGTGCTTAACGAAGAAAGCAAACTCGTTTGTAAGTTGTAGGCTCAATTGGAGGCCAATTTGGGTGCAATCCGAGAATACAAGGATTTGAGTGACCAAATGGACTCCGTTTGATTTCAATCCTCGCGTGGTACCATAATAACGTCAAATAGGACATGTTTGACATAACAAAAAGGTTCGGTTGTGCTTAACGAAGAAGGAAAACTCGTTTGTACGTTGTAGGCTCAATTGGAGGCCAATTTGGGTGCAATCCGAGAATACAAGGATTTGAATGACCAAATGGACTCCGTTTGATTTCAATCCTCATGTGGCACCATAATAACGTCAAATGGGACATGTTTGAGTCAACAAAAAGGTTCGGTTGTGCTTAACGAATAAGGAAAACTCGTTTGTACGTTGTAGGCTCAATTGGAGGCCAATTTGGATGCAATCCGAGAATACAAGGATTTGAGTAACCAAATGGACTCCGCTTGGTTTCTAACTTGCGTGGCTCCATAATAACGTCAAATGGGACATGTTTGAATCTATAAAAAAGTTCGGTTGTGCTTAACGAAGAAGGAAAACTCGTTTGTACGTTGTAGGCTCAATTGGAGGCCAATTTGGGTGCAATCCGAGAATACAAGGATTTGAGTGACCAAATGGACTCCGCTTGGTTTCTAACTCGCATGGAACCATAATAACGTCAAATGGGACATGTTTGACTCAACAAACAAGTTTGGTTATGCTTAACGAAGAAGGAAAACTCGTTTGTACGTTGTAGATTGAATTGGAGGCCAATTTGGGTGCAATCCGAGAATACAAAGATTTAAGTGACCAAATGGACTCCGTTTGATTTCAATCCTCGCGTGGCACGATAATAACGTCAGATGGGACATTTTTGACTCAATAAACAAGTTCGGTTGTGCTTAACGAAGAAGGAAAACTGGTTTGTACGTTGTAGGCTCAATTGGAGGCCAATTTGGGTGCAATCCGAGAATACAATTATTTGAGTGACAAAATGGACTCCGTTTGATTTCAATCCCGCATGAAACCATAATAACGTCAAATGGGACATGTTTGACTCAACAAACAATTTTGGTTATGCTTAACGAAGAAGGAAAACTCATTTGTACGTTGTAGGCTGAATTGGAGGCCAATTTGGGTGCAATCCGAGAATACAAAGATTTGAGTGACCAAATGGACTCCGTTTGATTTCAATCCTCGTGTGGCACGATAATAACGTCAAATGGGACATTTTTGGCTCAATAAACAAGTTCGGTTGTGCTTAACGAAGAAGGAAAACTGGTTTGTACGTTGTAGGCTCAATTGGAGGCCAATTTGGTGAAATTCGAGAATACAATTATTTGAGTGACCAAATGGACTCCGTTTGATTTCAATCCGCACGTGGAACCATAATAACGTCAATTGGGACATGTTTGTCTCAACAAAAAGGTTCGGTTGTGCTTAACGAATAAGGAAAACTCGTTTGTACGTTGTAGGTTCAATTGGAGGCCAATTTGGGTGCAATCCGAGAATACAAGGATTTGAATGGCCAAATGGACTCCGTTTGATTTCAATCCTTGTGTGGCACCATAATAACGTCAAATGGGACATGTTTGACTCAGCAAAAAGGTTCGGTTGTGCTTAACGAATAAGAAAAATTCGTTTGTACATTGTAGGCTCAATTGGAGGCCAATTTGGGTGCAATCCGAGAATACAAGGATTTGAGTGACCAAATGTACTCCGCTTGGTTTCTAAATTGCGTGGATCCATAATAACGTCAAATGCGACATGTTTGAATCTACAAACAAGTTCGGTTGTGCTTAACGAAGAAGGAAAACTCGTTTGTACGTTGTAGGCTCAATTGGAGGCCAATTTGGGTGCAATCCGAGAATACAAGGATTTGAGTGACCAAATGGACTCCGCTTGGTTTCCAACTCGCATGGAACAATAATAACGTCAAATGGGACATGTTTGGCTCAAGAAACAAGTTCGGTTGTGCTTAACGAAGAAGGAAAACTCGTTTGTACGTTGTAGGCTCAATTGGAGGCCAATTTGGGTGCAATCCGAGAATACAAAGATTTGAGTGACCAAATGGACTCCGTTTGAGTTCAATCCTCGCGTGGCACCACAATAACGTCAAATGGGACATGTTTGACTCAATAAACAAGTTCGGTTGTGCTTAACGAAGAAGGAAATCTCGTTTGTACGTTGTAGGCTCAATTGGAGGCCAATTTGGGTGCAATCCGAGAATACAAAGATTTGAGTGACCAAATGGACTCCGTTTGATTTCAATACTCGCGTGGCACCACAATAACGTCAAATGGGACATGTTTGACTCAATAAACAAGTTCGGTTGTGCTTAACGAAGAAGGAAAACTGGTTTGTACGTTGTAGGCTCAATTGGAGGCCAATTTGGTGCAATCCGAGAATACAATTATTTGAGTGACCAAATGGACTCCGTTTGATTTCAATCCTCACGTGGAACCATAATAACGTCAAATGGGACATGTTTGACTCAACAAAAAGGTTCGGTTGTGCTTAACAAAGAAGGAAAACTCGTTTGTACGTTGTAGGATCAATTGGAGGCCAATTTGGGTGCAATCCGAGAATACAAGGATTTGAGTGACCAAATGGACTCCGTTTTATTTCAATCTTCGTATGGTACCATAATAACATCAAATAGGACATGTTTGACATAACAAAAAGGTTCGGTTGTGCTTAACGAAGAAGGAAAACTCGTTTGTACGTTGTACGCTCAATTGGAGGCCAATTTGGGCGCAATCCGAGAATACAAGGATTTGAATGACCAAATGGACTCCGTTTGATTTCAATGCTTGCGTGGCACCATAATAACGTCAAATGGGACATGTTTGACTCAACAAAAAGGTTCGGTTGTGCTTAACGAATAAGGAAAACTCGTTTGTACGTTGTAGGCTCAATTGGAGGCCAATTTGGGTGCAATCCGAGAATACAAGGATTTGAGTGACCAAATGGACTCTGTTTTATTTCAATCATTGCGTGGCACCATAATAACGTCAAATGGGACATGTTTGAATCAACAAAAAGGTTCGGTTGTGCTTAACGAAGAAAGCAAACTCGTTTGTAAGTTGTAGGCTCAATTGGAGGCCAATTTGGGTGCAATCTGAGAATACAAGGATTTGAGTGACCAAATGGACTCCGTTTGATTTCAATCCTCGCGTGGTACCATAATAACGTCAAATAGGACATGTTTGACATAACAAAAAGGTTCGGTTGTGCTTAACGAAGAAGGAAAACTCGTTTGTACGTTGTAGGCTCAATTGGAGGCCAATTTGGGTGCAATCCGAGAATACAAGGATTTGAATGACCAAATGGACTCCGTTTGATTTCAATCCTCATGTGGCACCATAATAACGTCAAATGGGACATGTTTGAGTCAACAAAAAGGTTCGGTTGTGCTTAACGAATAAGGAAAACTCGTTTGTACGTTGTAGGCTCAATTGGAGGCCAATTTGGATGCAATCCGAGAATACAAGGATTTGAGTAACCAAATGGACTCCGCTTGGTTTCTAACTTGCGTGGCTCCATAATAACGTCAAATGGGACATGTTTGAATCTATAAAAAAGTTCGGTTGTGCTTAACGAAGAAGGAAAACTCGTTTGTACGTTGTAGGCTCAATTGGAGGCCAATTTGGGTGCAATCCGAGAATACAAGGATTTGAGTGACCAAATGGACTCCGCTTGGTTTCTAACTCGCATGGAACCATAATAACGTCAAATGGGACATGTTTGACTCAACAAACAAGTTTGGTTATGCTTAACGAAGAAGGAAAACTCGTTTGTACGTTGTAGATTGAATTGGAGGCCAATTTGGGTGCAATCCGAGAATACAAAGATTTAAGTGACCAAATGGACTCCGTTTGATTTCAATCCTCGCGTGGCACGATAATAACGTCAGATGGGACATTTTTGACTCAATAAACAAGTTCGGTTGTGCTTAACGAAGAAGGAAAACTGGTTTGTACGTTGTAGGCTCAATTGGAGGCCAATTTGGTGCAATCCGAGAATACAATTATTTGAGTGACAAAATGGACTCCGTTTGATTTCAATCCCGCATGAAACCATAATAACGTCAAATGGGACATGTTTGACTCAACAAACAATTTTGGTTATGCTTAACGAAGAAGGAAAACTCATTTGTACGTTGTAGGCTGAATTGGAGGCCAATTTGGGTGCAATCCGAGAATACAAAGATTTGAGTGACCAAATGGACTCCGTTTGATTTCAATCCTCGTGTGGCACGATAATAACGTCAAATGGGACATTTTTGGCTCAATAAACAAGTTCGGTTGTGCTTAACGAAGAAGGAAAACTGGTTTGTACGTTGTAGGCTCAATTGGAGGCCAATTTGGTGAAATTCGAGAATACAATTATTTGAGTGACCAAATGGACTCCGTTTGATTTCAATCCGCACGTGGAACCATAATAACGTCAATTGGGACATGTTTGTCTCAACAAAAAGGTTCGGTTGTGCTTAACGAATAAGGAAAACTCGTTTGTACGTTGTAGGTTCAATTGGAGGCCAATTTGGGTGCAATCCGAGAATACAAGGATTTGAATGGCCAAATGGACTCCGTTTGATTTCAATCCTTGTGTGGCACCATAATAACGTCAAATGGGACATGTTTGACTCAGCAAAAAGGTTCGGTTGTGCTGAACGAATAAGAAAAATTCGTTTGTACATTGTAGGCTCAATTGGAGGCCAATTTGGGTGCAATCCGAGAATACAAGGATTTGAGTGACCAAATGTACTCCGCTTGGTTTCTAAATTGCGTGGATCCATAATAACGTCAAATGCGACATGTTTGAATCTACAAACAAGTTCGGTTGTGCTTAACGAAGAAGGAAAACTCGTTTGTACGTTGTAGGCTCAATTGGAGGCCAATTTGGGTGCAATCCGAGAATACAAGGATTTGAGTGACCAAATGGACTCCGCTTGGTTTCCAACTCGCATGGAACAATAATAACGTCAAATGGGACATGTTTGGCTCAAGAAACAAGTTCGGTTGTGCTTAACGAAGAAGGAAAACTCGTTTGTACGTTGTAGGCTCAATTGGAGGCCAATTTGGGTGCAATCCGAGAATACAAAGATTTGAGTGACCAAATGGACTCCGTTTGAGTTCAATCCTCGCGTGGCACCACAATAACGTCAAATGGGACATGTTTGACTCAATAAACAAGTTCGGTTGTGCTTAACGAAGAAGGAAACTCGTTTGTACGTTGTAGGCTCAATTGGAGGCCAATTTGGTGCAATCCGAGAATACAATTATTTGAGTGACCAAATGGACTCCGTTTGATTTCAATCCTCGCGTGGAACCATAATAAAGTCAAATGGGACATGTTTGACTCAACAAAAAGGTTCGGTTGTGCTTAACAAAGAAGGAAAACTCGTTTGTACGTTGTAGGATCAATTGGAGGCCAATTTGGGTGCAATCCGAGAATACGAGGATTTGAGTGACCAAATGGACTCCGTTTTATTTCAATCTTTGTATGGTACCATAATAACATCAAATAGGACATTTTTGACATAACAAAAAGGTTCGGTTGTGCTTAACGAAGAAGGAAAACTCGTTTGTACGTTGTACGCTCAATTGGAGGCCAATTTGGTGCAATCCGAGAATACAAGGATTTGAATGACCAAATGGACTCCGTTTGATTTCAATCCTCACGTGGCACCATAATAACGTCAAATGGGACATGTTTGACTCAACAAAAAGGTTCGGTTGTGCTTAACGAATAAGGAAAACTCGTTTGTACGTTGTAGGCTCAATCGGAGGCCAATTTGGGTGCAATCCGAGAATACAAAGATTTGAGTGACCAAATGGACTCCGTTTGATTTCAATCCTCGTATGGTACCATAATAACGTCAAATAGGACATGTTTGACATAACAAAAAGGTTCGGTTGTGCTTAACAAAGAAGGAAAACTCGTTTGTACGTTGTAGGCTCAATTGGAGGCCAATTTGGGTGCAATCCGAGAATACAAGGATTTGAATGACCAAATGGACTCCGTTTGATTTCAATCCTTGTGTGGCACCATAATAACGTCAAATGGGACATGTTTGACTCAACAAAAAGGTTCGGTTGTGCTTAACGAATAAGGAAAATTCGTTTGTACGTTGTAGGCTCAATTGGAGGCCAATTTGGGTGCAATCCGAGAATACAAGGATTTGAGTGACCAAATGTACTCCGCTTGGTTTCTAACTTGCGTGGATCCATAATAACGTCAAATGGGACATGTTTGAATCTACAAACAAGTTCGGTTGTGCTTAGCGAAGAAGGAAAACTCGTTTGTACGTTGTAGGATCAATTGGAGGCCAATTTGGGTGCAATCCGAGAATACAAGGATTTGAGTGACCAAATGGACTCCGTTTTATTTCAATCTTTGTATGGTACCATAATAACATCAAATAGGACATGTTTTACATAACAAAAAGGTTCAGTTGTGCTTAACGAAGAAGGAAAACTCGTTTGTACGTTGTACGCTCAATTGGAGGCCAATTTGGTGCAATCCGAGAATACAAGGATTTGAATGACCAAATGGACTCCGTTTGATTTCAATCCTCACGTGGCACCATAATAACGTCAAATGGGACATGTTTGACTCAAAAAAAAGGTTCGGTTGTGCTTAACGAATATGGAAAACTCGTTTGTACGTTGTAGGCTCAATTGGAGGCCAATTTGGGTGCAATCCGAGAATACAAGGATTTGAGTGACCAAATGGACTCCGTTTGATTTCAATCCTCTTATGGTACCAAAATAACGTCAAATAGGACATGTTTGACATAACAAAAAGGTTCGGTTGTGCTTAACAAAGAAGGAAAACTCGTTTGTACGTTGTAGGCTCAATTGGAGGCCAATTTGGGTGCAATCCGAGAATACAAGGATTTGAGTGACCAAATGGACTCCGTTTGATTTCAATCCTCGTATGGTACCATAATAACGTCAAATAGGACATGTTTGACATAACAAAAAGGTTCGGTTGTGCTTAACGAAGAAGGAACACTCGTTTGTACGTTGTACGCTCAATTGGAGGCCAATTTGGGTGCAATTCGAGAATACAAGGATTTGAGTGACCAAATGGACTCCGTTTGATTTCAATCCTTGTGTGGCACAATAATAACGACAAATGGGGCATCTTTGTCTCAACAAACTATTCGGTTGTGCTTAACGAAGAAGGATAAGTCGTTTGTACGTTGTAGGCTCAATTGGAGGCCAATTTGGTGCAATCCGAGAATACAAGTATTTAAGTGTGCAAATGGACTCCGTTTGATTTCAATCCTCGCGTGGCACCATAATAACGTTAAATGGGACATGTTTGACTTGGCAAAAAGTTTCGGTATCGCTTAACGAAGAAGGAAAACTCGTTTGTACGTTGTAGGCTCAATTGGTGGCCAATTTGGGTGCAATCCGGGAATACAAGGATTTGAGTGACCAAATGGACTCCGCTTTGTTTCTAACTCTCATGGTACCATAACAACGTCAAATGAGACATGTATGACTCAACAAACAAGTTTGGTTACGCACAACCGAACCTTTTTTTTTAGTCAAACATGTCCCATTTGACGTCATTATGGTGCCACGCGAGGATTGAAATCAAACGGAATCCATTTGTACAAACGAGTTTTCCTTCTTTGTTAAGCACAACCGAACTTGTTAGTTGAGTGAAATATGTCCCATATGACGTTATTATGGTGCCACGCAAGGATTAAAATCAAACGGAATCCATTTGGTCACCCAAATCCTTGTATTCTCGGATTGCACCAAACTTGGCCTCCAATTGAGCCTACAACGTACAAACGAGTTTTCCTTCTTCGTTAAGCACAACCGAACTTGTTTGTTGAGTCAAATATGTCCCAATTGACGTTATTATGGTGCCACGCAAGGATTAAAATCAAACGGAATCCATTTGGTCACTCAAATCCTTGTATTCTCGGATTGCACCAAACTTGGCCTCCAATTGAGCCTACAACGTACAAACGAGTTTTCCTTCTTCGTTAAGCACAAACGAACTTTTTTGTTGAGTCAAAAATGTCCCATTTGACGTTATTATGGTGCCACACGAGTTAGAAACCAAGCGGAGTCCATTTGGTCACTCAAATCCTTGTATTCTCGGATTGCACCCAAATTGGCCTCCAATTGAGGCTACAACGTACAAACGAGTTTTCCTTCTTTGTTAAGCACAACTGAACTTGTTTGTTGAGTCAAACATGTCCCATTTGACGTTATTATGGTGGCACGCGAGGATTGAAATCAAAAAAAAGTCCATTTGGTCACTCAAAACCTTGTATTCTCGGATTGCACCCAAATTGGCCTCTAATTGAGCCTACAACATACAAACGAGTTTTCCTTCTTTGTTAAGCACAACCGAACCTTTTTGTTGAGTCAAACATGTCCCATTCGATGTTATTATGGTGCCACATGAAGATTGAAATCAAACGGAGTCCATTTGCTCACTAAAATCCTTGTATACTCGGATTGCACCCAAATTGGCCTCCAATTGAGCCTACAACGTACAAACGAGTTTTCCTTCTTTGTTAAGCACAAACAAACTTGAGTGTTGCGTCCAACATGTCCCATTTGACGTTAATATGGTTCCACGTGAGTTAGAAACCAAGCGGAGTCCATTTGGTCACTCAAATCCTTGTATTCTCGGATTGCACCCAAATTGGCCTCCAATTGAGCCTACAACGTACAAACGAGTTTTCCTTCTTCGTTAAGCACAACCGAACTTGTTTGTTGAGTCAAATATGTCCCATTTGACGTTATTATGCTGCCACGCAAGGATTAAAATCAAACGGAATCCATTTGGTCACTCAAATCCTTGTATTCTCGGATTGCACCAAACTTGGCCTCCAATTGAGCCTACAACGTACAAATGAGTTTTTCTTCTTCGTTATGCACAAACGAACTTGTTTGTTGAGTCAAACATGTCCCATTTGAAATTATTATGGTGCCACACGAGTTAGAAACCAAGCGGAGTCCATTTGGTCACTCAAATCCTTGTATTATCGGATTGCACCCAAATTGGCCTCCAATTGAGCCTACAACGTACAAACGAGTTTTCCTTCTTTGTTAAGCACAACCGAACTTGTTTGTTGAGTCAAACATCTCCCATTTGACGTTATTATGGTGCCACATGAAGATTGAAATCAAACGGAGTCCATTTGCTCACTCAAATCCTTGTATACTCGGATTGCACCCAGATTGGCCTCCAATTGAGCCTACAACGTACAAACGAGTTTTCCTTCTTTGTTAAGCACAACCGAACCTTTTTGTTGAATCAAACATGTCCCATTTGACGTTATTATGGTGCCACACGAAGATTGAAATCAAACGGAGTCCATTTGCTCACTGAAATCCTTGTATACTCGGATTGCACCCAAATTGGCCTCCAATTGAGCCTACAACGTACAAACGAGTTTTCCTTCTTCGTTAACCATAACCGAACTTGTTTGTTGAGTCAAAAATGTCCCATTAGACATTAATATGGTTCCACGTGAGTTAGAAACCAAACGGAGTACATTTGGTCACTCAAATCCTTGTATTCTCGGATTGCACCCAAATTGGCCTCCAATTGAGCCTACAAAGTACAAACGAGTTTTCCATCTTTGTTAAGCACAACCGAAATTGTTTGTTGAGTCAAACATGTCCCATTTGACGTTATTATGGTGGCACGCGAGGATTGAAATCAAACAAAGTCCATTTGGTCACTCAAATCCTTGTATTCTCGGATTGTACCCAAATTGGCCTCCAATTGAGCCTACAACATACAAACGAGTTTTCCTTCTTTGTTAAGCACAACCGAACCTTTTTGTTGAGTCAAACATGTCCCATTTGATGTTATTATGGTACCACACGAAGATTGAAATCAAACGGAGTCCATTTGCTCACTCAAATCCTTTTATACTCGGATTGCACCCAAATTGGCCTCCAATTGAGCCTACAACGTACAAACGAGTTTTCCTTCTTCGTTAAGCACAACCGAACTTGTTTGTTGAGTCAAATATGTGCCATTTTACGTTATTATGGTGCCACATGAAGATTGAAATCAAACGGAGTCCATTTGCTCACTAAAATCCTTGTATACTCGGATTGCACCCAAATTGGCCTCCAATTGAGCCTACAACTTACAAACGAGTTTTCCTTTTTCGTTAAGCACAACCGAACTTGTTTGTTGAGTCAAATATGTCCCATTTGACGTTATTATGTTGCCACGCAAGGATTAAAATCAAACAGAATCCATTTGGTCACTCAAATCCTTGTATTCTCGGATTGCACCCAAATTGGCCTCCAATTGAGCCTACAACAGACAAACGAGTTTTCCTTCTTTGTTAAGCACAACCGAACCTTTTTGTTGAGTCAAACATTTCCCATTTGAAGTTATTATGGTGCCACACGTAGATTGAAATCAAACGGAGTCCATTTGCTCACTCAAATCCTTGTATACTCGGATTGCACCCAAATTGGCCTCCAATTGAGCCTACAACGTACAAACGAGTTTTCTTTCTTCGTTAAGCACAACCGAACTTGTTTGTTGAGTCAAATATGTCCCATTTTACGTTATTATGGTGCCACGCTAGGATTAAAATCAAACGGAATCCATTTGGTCACCCAAATCCTTGTATTCTCGGATTGGACCAAACTTGGCCTCCAATTGAGCCTACAACGTACAAACGAGTTTTCCTTCTTCGTTAAGCACAACCGAACTTGTTTGTTGAGTCAAATATGTCCCAATTGACGTTATTATGGTGCCACGCAAGGATTAAAATCAAACGGAATCCATTTGGTCACTAAAATCCTTGTATTCTCGGATTGCACCAAACTTGGCCTCCAATTGAGCCTACAATGTACAAACGAGTTTTCCTTCTTCGTTAAGCACAAACGAACTTGTTTGTTGAGTCAAACATGTCCCATTTGATGTTATTATGGTGCCACATGAGTTAGTATCCAAGCGGAGTCCATTTGGTCACTCAAATCCTTGTATTATCGGATTGCACCCAAATTGGCCTCCAATTGAGCCTACAACGTACAAACGAGTTTTCCTTCTTTGTTAAGCACAACCGAACTTGTTTGTTGAGTCAAACATGTCCCATTTGACGTTATTATGGTGGCACGCGAGGATTGAAATCAAACAAAGTCCATTTGGTCACTCAAATCCTTGTATTCTCGGATTGTACCCAAATTGGCCTCCAATTGAGCCTACAACATACAAACGAGTTTTCCTTCTTTGTTAAGCACAACCGAACCTTTTTGTTGATTCAAACATGTCCCATTTGATGTTATTATGGTACCACACGAAGATTGAAATCAAACGGAGTCCATTTGCTCACTCAAATCCTTTTATACTCGGATTGCACCCAAATTGGCCTCCAATTGAGCCTACAACGTACAAACGAGTTTTCCTTCTTCGTTAAGCACAACCGAACTTGTTTGTTGAGTCAAATATGTCCCATTTTACGTTATTATGGTGCCACATGAAGATTGAAATCAAACGGAGTCCATTTGCTCACTAAAATCCTTGTATACTCGGATTGCACCCAAATTGGCCTCCAATTGAGCCTACAACTTACAAACGAGTTTTCATTCTTCGTTAAGCACAACCGAACTTGTTTGTTGAGTCAAATATGTCCCATTTGACGTTATTATGTTGCCACGCAAGGATTAAAATCAAACAGAATCCATTTGGTCACTCAAATCCTTGTATTCTCGGATTGCACCCAAATTGGCCTCCAATTGAGCCTACAACAGACAAACGAGTTTTCCTTCTTTGTTAAGCACAACCGAACCTTTTTGTTGAGTCAAACATTTCCCATTTGAAGTTATTATGGTGCCACATGTAGATTGAAATCAAACGGAGTCCATTTGCTCACTCAAATCCTTGTATACTCGGATTGCACCCAAATTGTCCTCCAATTGAGCCTACAACGTACAAACGAGTTTTCTTTCTTCGTTAAGCACAACCGAACTTGTTTGTTGAGTCAAATATGTCCCATTTGACGTTATTATGGTGCCACGCTAGGATTGAAATCAAACGGAATCCATTTAGTCACTCAAATCCTTGTATTCTCGGATTGCACCCAAATTGGCCTCCAATTGAGCCTACAACGTACAAACGAGTTTTCCTTCTTTGTTAAGCACAACCGAACTTGTTAGTTGAGTCAAATATGTCCCATTTGACGTTATTATGGTGCCACGCAAGGATTAAAATCAAACGGAATCCATTTGGTCACCCAAATCCTTGTATTCTCGGATTGCACCAAACTTGGCCTCCAATTGAGCCTACAACGTACAAACGAGTTTTCCTTCTTCGTTAAGCACAACCGAACTTGTTTGTTGAGTCAAATATGTCCCAATTGACGTTATTATGGTGCCACGCAAGGATTAAAATCAAACGGAATCCATTTGGTCACTCAAATCCTTGTATTCTCAGATTGCACCAAACTTGGCCTCCAATTGAGCCTACAATGTACAAACGAGTTTTCCTTCTTCGTTAAGCACAAACGAACTTGTTTGTTGAGTCAAACATGTCCCATTTGATGTTATTATGGTGCCACATGAGTTAGTATCCAAGCGGAGTCCATTTGGTCACTCAAATCCTTGTATTATCGGATTGCACCCAAATTGGCCTCCAATTGAGCCTACAACGTACAAACGAGTTTTCCTTCTTTGTTAAGCACAACCGAACTTGTTTGTTGAGTCAAACATGTCCCATTTGACGTTATCATGGTGGCACGCGAGGATTAAAATCAAACGGAGTCCATTTGGTCACTCAAATCCCTATATTCTCGGATTGCACCCAAATTGGCCTCCAATTGAGCCTACAACATAAAATCGAGTTTTCCATCTTTGTTAAGCACAACCGAACCTTTTTGTTGAGTCAAACATGTCCCATTTGACGTTATTATGGTGCCACACGAAGATTGAAATCAAACCGAGTCCATTTGCTCACTCAAATCCTTGTATGCTCGGATTGCACCCAAATTGGCCTCCAATTGAGCCTACAACGTACAAACGAGTTTCCTTCTTCGTTAACCATAACCGAACTTGTTTGTTGAGTCAAACATGTCCCATTTGATGTTATTATGGTGCCACACGAGTTAGAAACCAAGCGGAGTCCATTTGGTCACTCAAATCCTTGTATTCTCGGATTGCACCCAAATTGGCCTCCAATTGAGCCTACAACGTACAAACGAGTTTTCCTTCTTTGTTAAGCACAACCGAACTTGTTTGTTGAGTCAAACATGTCCCATTTGACGTTATTATGGTGGCACGCGAGGATTGAAATCAAACAAAGTCCATTTGGTCACTCAAAACCTTGTATTCTCGGATTGCACCCAAATTGGCCTCCAATTGAGCCTACAACATACAAACGAGTTTTCTTCTTTGTTAAGCACAACCAAACCTTTTTGTTGAGTCAAACATGTCCCATTCGATGTTATTATGGTGCCACACGAAGATTGAAATCAAACGGAGTCCATTTGCTCACTCAAATCCTTGTATACTCGGATTGCACGCAAATTGGCCTCCAATTGAGCCTACAACTTACAAACGAGTTTTCCTTCTTCGTTAAGCACAACCGAACTTGTTTGTTGAGTCAAATATGTCCCATTTGACATTATTATGGTGCCACACAAGGATTGAAATCAAACGGAATCCATTTGGTCACTAAAATCCTTCTATTCTCGGATTGCACCCAAATTGGCCTCCAATTGAGCCTACAACGTACAAACGAGTTTTCTTTCTTTGTTAAGCACAAAAGAACTTGTTTGTTGCATCAAACATGTCCCATTTGACGTTAATATGGTTCCACGTGAGTTAGAAACCAAGCGGAGTCCATTTGGTCACTCAAATCCTTTTATTCTCGGATTGCACCCAAATTGGCCTCCAATTGAGCCTACAACGTACAAACGAGTTTTCCTTCTTCGTTAAGCACAACCGAACTTGTTTGTTGAGTCAAATATGTCCAATTTGACGTTATTATGCTGCCACGCAAGGATTAAAATCAAACGGAATCCATTTGGTCACTCAAATCCTTGTATTCTCGGATTGCACCAAACTTGGCCTCCAATTGAGCCTACAATGTACAAACGAGTTTTTCTTCTTCGTTAAGCACAAACGAACTTGTTTGTTGAGTCAAACATGTCACATTTGACATTATTATGGTGCCACGCGAGTTAGAAACCAAGCGGAGTCCATTTGGTCACTCAAATCCTTGTATTATCGGATTGCACCCAAATTGGCCTCCAATTGAGCCTACAACGTACAAACGAGTTTTCCTTCTTTGTTAAGCACAACCGAACTTGTTTGTTGAGTCAAACATGTCCCATTTGACATTATCATGGTGGCACGCGAGGATTGAAATCATACGGAGTCCATTTGGTCACTCAAATCCTTGTATTCTCGGATTGCACCCAAATTGGCCTCCAATTGAGCCTACAACATACAAACGAGTTTTCCTTCTTTGTTAAGCACAACCGAACCTTTTTGTTGAGTCAAACATGTCCCATTTGACGTTATTATGGTGCCACACGAAGATTGAAATCAAACGGAGTCCATTTGCTCACTCAAATCCTTGTATACTCGGATTGCACCCAGATTGGCCTCCAATTGAGCCTACAACGTACAAACGAGATTTCCTTCTTTGTTAAGCACAAACAAACTTGTTTGTTGAGTCAAACATGTCCCATTTGACGTTATTATGGTGGCACGCTAGGATTGAAATCAAACAAAGTCCATTTGGTCACTCAAATCCTTGTACTCTCGGATTGCACCCAAATTGGCCTCCAATTGAGCCTACAACATACAAACGAGTTTTACTTCTTTGTTAAGCACAACCGAACCTTTTTGTTGAGTCAAACATGTCCCATTTGATGTTATTATGGTGCCACATGAAGATTGAAATCAAACGGAGTCCATTTGCTCACTCAAATCCTTGTATACTCGGATTGCACCCAAATTGGCCTCCAATTGAGCCTACAACGTACAAACGAGTTTTCCTTCTTCGTTAAGCACCAACGAACTTGTTTGTTGAGTCAAACATGTCCCATTTGATGTTATTATGGTGCCAAACGAGTTAGAAACCAAGCGGAGTCCATTTGGTCACTCAAATCCTTGTATTATTGGATTGCACCCAAATTGGCCTCCAATTGAGCCTACAACGTACAAACGAGTTTTCCTTCTTTGTTAAGCACAACCGAACTTGTTTGTTGAGTCAAACATGTCCCATTTGACGTTATCATTGTGGCACGCGAGGATTGAAATCAAACAAAGTCCATTTGGTCACTCAAATCCTTGTATTCTCGGATTGCACCCAAATTGGCCTCCAATTGAGCCTACAACATAAAAACGAGTTTTCCTTCTTTGTTAAGCAAAACCGAACCTTTTTGTTGAGTCAAACATGTCCCATTTGACGTTATTATGGTGCCACACGAAGATTGAAATCAAACGGAGTCCATTTGCTCACTCAAATCCTTGTATACTCGGATTACACCCAAATTGGCCTCCAATTGAGCCTACAACGTACAAACGAGTTTTCCTTCTTCGTTAAGCACAACCGAACTTGTTTGTTGAGTCAAATATGTCCAATTTGACGTTATTATGCTGCCACGCAAGGATTAAAATCAAACGGAATCCATTTGGTCACTCAAATCCTTGTATTCTCGGATTGCACCAAACTTGGCCTCCAATTGAGCCTACAATGTACAAACGAGTTTTCCTTCTTTGTTAAGCACAACCGAACCTTTTTGTTGAATCAAACATGTCCCATTTGACGTTATTATGGTGCCACACGAAGATTGAAATCAAACGGAGTCCATTTGCTCACTGAAATCCTTGTATACTCGGATTGCACCCAAATTGGCCTCCAATTGAGCCTACAACGTACAAACGAGTTTTCCTTCTTCGTTAACCATAACCGAACTTGTTTGTTGAGTCAAAAATGTCCCATTAGACATTAATATGGTTCCACGTGAGTTAGAAACCAAACGGAGTACATTTGGTCACTCAAATCCTTGTATTCTCGGATTGCACCCAAATTGGCCTCCAATTGAGCCTACAAAGTACAAACGAGATTTCCATCTTTGTTAAGCACAACCGAAATTGTTTGTTGAGTCAAACATGTCCCATTTGACGTTATTATGGTGGCACGTGAGGATTGAAATCAAACAAAGTCCATTTGGTCACTCAAATCCTTGTATTCTCGGATTGTACCCAAATTGGCCTCCAATTGAGCCTACAACATACAAACGAGTTTTCCTTCTTTGTTAAGCACAACCGAACCTTTTTGTTGAGTCAAACATGTCCCATTTGATGTTATTATGGTACCACACGAAGATTGAAATCAAACGGAGTCCATTTGCTCACTCAAATCCTTTTATACTCGGATTGCACCCAAATTGGCCTCCAATTGAGCCTACAACGTACAAACGAGTTTTCCTTCTTCGTTAAGCACAACCGAACTTGTTTGTTGAGTCAAATATGTGCCATTTTACGTAATTATGGTGCCACATGAAGATTGAAATCAAACGGAGTCCATTTGCTCACTAAAATCCTTGTATACTCGGATTGCACCCAAATTGGCCTCCAATTGAGCCTACAACTTACAAACGAGTTTTCCTTTTTCGTTAAGCACAACCGAACTTGTTTGTTGAGTCAAATATGTCCCATTTGACGTTATTATGTTGCCACGCAAGGATTAAAATCAAACAGAATCCATTTGGTCACTCAAATCCTTGTATTCTCGGATTGCACCCAAATTGGCCTCCAATTGAGCCTACAACAGACAAACGAGTTTTCCTTCTTTGTTAAGCACAACCGAACCTTTTTGTTGAGTCAAACATTTCCCATTTGAAGTTATTATGGTGCCACACGTAGATTGAAATCAAACGGAGTCCATTTGCTCACTCAAATCCTTGTATACTCGGATTGCACCCAAATTGGCCTCCAATTGAGCCTACAACGTACAAACGAGTTTTCTTTCTTCGTTAAGCACAACCGAACTTGTTTGTTGAGTCAAATATGTCCCATTTTACGTTATTATGGTGCCACGCTAGGATTAAAATCAAACGGAATCCATTTGGTCACCCAAATCCTTGTATTCTCGGATTGCACCAAACTTGGCCTCCAATTGAGCCTACAACGTACAAACGAGTTTTCCTTCTTCGTTAAGCACAACCGAACTTGTTTGTTGAGTCAAATATGTCCCAATTGACGTTATTATGGTGCCACGCAAGGATTAAAATCAAACGGAATCCATTTGGTCACTCAAATCCTTGTATTCTCGGATTGCACCAAACTTGGCCTCCAATTGAGCCTACAATGTACAAACGAGTTTTTCTTCTTCGTTAAGCACAAACGAACTTGTTTGTTGAGTCAAACATGTCACATTTGACATTATTATGGTGCCACGCGAGTTAGAAACCAAGCGGAGTCCATTTGGTCACTCAAATCCTTGTATTATCGGATTGCACCCAAATTGGCCTCCAATTGAGCCTACAACGTACAAACGAGTTTTCCTTCTTTGTTAAGCACAACCGAACTTGTTTGTTGAGTCAAACATGTCCCATTTGACATTATCATGGTGGCACGCGAGGATTGAAATCATACGGAGTCCATTTGGTCACTCAAATCCTTGTATTCTCGGATTGCACCCAAATTGGCCTCCAATTGAGCCTACAACATACAAACGAGTTTTCCTTCTTTGTTAAGCACAACCGAACCTTTTTGTTGAGTCAAACATGTCCCATTTGACGTTATTATGGTGCCACACGAAGATTGAAATCAAACGGAGTCCATTTGCTCACTCAAATCCTTGTATACTCGGATTGCACCCAGATTGGCCTCCAATTGAGCCTACAACGTACAAACGAGATTTCCTTCTTTGTTAAGCACAAACAAACTTGTTTGTTGAGTCAAACATGTCCCATTTGACGTTATTATGGTGGCACGCTAGGATTGAAATCAAACAAAGTCCATTTGGTCACTCAAATCCTTGTACTCTCGGATTGCACCCAAATTGGCCTCCAATTGAGCCTACAACATACAAACGAGTTTTACTTCTTTGTTAAGCACAACCGAACCTTTTTGTTGAGTCAAACATGTCCCATTTGATGTTATTATGGTGCCACATGAAGATTGAAATCAAACGGAGTCCATTTGCTCACTCAAATCCTTGTATACTCGGATTGCACCCAAATTGGCCTCCAATTGAGCCTACAACGTACAAACGAGTTTTCCTTCTTCGTTAAGCACCAACGAACTTGTTTGTTGAGTCAAACATGTCCCATTTGATGTTATTATGGTGCCAAACGAGTTAGAAACCAAGCGGAGTCCATTTGGTCACTCAAATCCTTGTATTATTGGATTGCACCCAAATTGGCCTCCAATTGAGCCTACAACGTACAAACGAGTTTTCCTTCTTTGTTAAGCACAACCGAACTTGTTTGTTGAGTCAAACATGTCCCATTTGACGTTATCATTGTGGCACGCGCGGATTGAAATCAAACGGAGTCCATTTGGTCACTCAAATCCTTGTATTCTCGGATTGCACCCAAATTGGCCTCCAATTGAGCCTACAACATAAAAACGAGTTTTCCTTCTTTGTTAAGCAAAACCGAACCTTTTTGTTGAGTCAAACATGTCCCATTTGACGTTATTATGGTGCCACACGAAGATTGAAATCAAACGGAGTCCATTTGCTCACTCAAATCCTTGTATACTCGGATTACACCCAAATTGGCCTCCAATTGAGCCTACAACGTACAAACGAGTTTTCCTTCTTCGTTAAGCACAACCGAACTTGTTTGTTGAGTCAAATATGTCCAATTTGACGTTATTATGCTGCCACGCAAGGATTAAAATCAAACGGAATCCATTTGGTCACTCAAATCCTTGTATTCTCGGATTGCACCAAACTTGGCCTCCAATTGAGCCTACAATGTACAAACGAGTTTTCCTTCTTTGTTAAGCACAACCGAACCTTTTTGTTGAATCAAACATGTCCCATTTGACGTTATTATGGTGCCACACGAAGATTGAAATCAAACGGAGTCCATTTGCTCACTGAAATCCTTGTATACTCGGATTGCACCCAAATTGGCCTCCAATTGAGCCTACAACGTACAAACGAGTTTTCCTTCTTCGTTAACCATAACCGAACTTGTTTGTTGAGTCAAAAATGTCCCATTAGACATTAATATGGTTCCACGTGAGTTAGAAACCAAACGGAGTACATTTGGTCACTCAAATCCTTGTATTCTCGGATTGCACCCAAATTGGCCTCCAATTGAGCCTACAAAGTACAAACGAGTTTTCCATCTTTGTTAAGCACAACCGAAATTGTTTGTTGAGTCAAACATGTCCCATTTGACGTTATTATGGTGGCACGCGAGGATTGAAATCAAACAAAGTCCATTTGGTCACTCAAATCCTTGTATTCTCGGATTGTACCCAAATTGGCCTCCAATTGAGCCTACAACATACAAACGAGTTTTCCTTCTTTGTTAAGCACAACCGAACCTTTTTGTTGAGTCAAACATGTCCCATTTGATGTTATTATGGTACCACACGAAGATTGAAATCAAACGGAGTCCATTTGCTCACTCTAATCCTTTTATACTCGGATTGCACCCAAATTGGCCTCCAATTGAGCCTACAACGTACAAACGAGTTTTCCTTCTTCGTTAAGCACAACCGAACTTGTTTGTTGAGTCAAATATGTGCCATTTTACGTTATTATGGTGCCACATGAAGATTGAAATCAAACGGAGTCCATTTGCTCACTAAAATCCTTGTATACTCGGATTGCACCCAAATTGGCCTCCAATTGAGCCTACAACTTACAAACGAGTTTTCCTTTTTCGTTAAGCACAACCGAACTTGTTTGTTGAGTCAAATATGTCCCATTTGACGTTATTATGTTGCCACGCAAGGATTAAAATCAAACAGAATCCATTTGGTCACTCAAATCCTTGTATTCTCGGATTGCACCCAAATTGGCCTCCAATTGAGCCTACAACAGACAAACGAGTTTTCCTTCTTTGTTAAGCACAACCGAACCTTTTTGTTGAGTCAAACATTTCCCATTTGAAGTTATTATGGTGCCACACGTAGATTGAAATCAAACGGAGTCCATTTGCTCACTCAAATCCTTGTATACTCGGATTGCACCCAAATTGGCCTCCAATTGAGCCTACAACGTACAAACGAGTTTTCTTTCTTCGTTAAGCACAACCGAACTTGTTTGTTGAGTCAAATATGTCCCATTTTACGTTATTATGGTGCCACGCTAGGATTAAAATCAAACGGAATCCATTTGGTCACCCAAATCCTTGTATTCTCGGATTGCACCAAACTTGGCCTCCAATTGAGCCTACAACGTACAAACGAGTTTTCCTTCTTCGTTAAGCACAACCGAACTTGTTTGTTGAGTCAAATATGTCCCAATTGACGTTATTATGGTGCCACGCAAGGATTAAAATCAAACGGAATCCATTTGGTCACTCAAATCCTTGTATTCTCGGATTGCACCAAACTTGGCCTCCAATTGAGCCTACAATGTACAAACGAGTTTTCCTTCTTCGTTAAGCACAAACGAACTTGTTAGTTGAGTCAAACATGTCCCATTTGATGTTATTATGGTGCCACATGAGTTAGTATCCAAGCGGAGTCCATTTGGTCACTCAAATCCTTGTATTATCGGATTGCACCCAAATTGGCCTCCAATTGAGCCTACAACGTACAAACGAGTTTTCCTTCTTTGTTAAGCACAACCGAACTTGTTTGTTGAGTCAAACATGTCCCATTTGACGTTATTATGGTGGCACGCGAGGATTGAAATCAAACAAAGTCCATTTGGTCACTCAAATCCTTGTATTCTCGGATTGTACCCAAATTGGCCTCCAATTGAGCCTACAACATACAAACGAGTTTTCCTTCTTTGTTAAGCACAACCGAACCTTTTTGTTGATTCAAACATGTCCCATTTGATGTTATTATGGTACCACACGAAGATTGAAATCAAACGGAGTCCATTTGCTCACTCAAATCCTTTTATACTCGGATTGCACCCAAATTGGCCTCCAATTGAGCCTACAACGTACAAACGAGTTTTCCTTCTTCGTTAAGCACAACCGAACTTGTTTGTTGAGTCAAATATGTCCCATTTTACGTTATTATGGTGCCACATGAAGATTGAAATCAAACGGAGTCCATTTGCTCACTAAAATCCTTGTATACTCGGATTGCACCCAAATTGGCCTCCAATTGAGCCTACAACTTACAAACGAGTTTTCCTTCTTCGTTAAGCACAACCGAACTTGTTTGTTGAGTCAAATATGTCCCATTTGACGTTATTATGTTGCCACGCAAGGGATAAAATCAAACAGAATCCATTTGGTCACTCAAATCCTTGTATTCTCGGATTGCACCCAAATTGGCCTCCAATTGAGCCTACAACAGACAAACGAGTTTTCCTTCTTTGTTAAGCACAACCGAACCTTTTTGTTGAGTCAAACATTTCCCATTTGAAGTTATTATGGTGCCACATGTAGATTGAAATCAAACGGAGTCCATTTGCTCACTCAAATCCTTGTATACTCGGATTGCACCCAAATTGGCCTCCAATTGAGCCTACAACGTACAAACGAGTTTTCTTTCTTCGTTAAGCACAACCGAACTTGTTTGTTGAGTCAAATATGTCCCATTTGACGTTATTATGGTGCCACGCTAGGATTGAAATCAAACGGAATCCATTTAGTCACTCAAATCCTTGTATTCTCGGATTGCACCCAAATTGGCCTCCAATTGAGCCTACAACGTACAAACGAGTTTTCCTTCTTTGTTAAGCACAACCGAACTTGTTAGTTGAGTCAAATATGTCCCATTTGACGTTATTATGGTGCCACGCAAGGATTAAAATCAAACGGAATCCATTTGGTCACCCAAATCCTTGTATTCTCGGATTGCACCAAACTTGGCCTCCAATTGAGCCTACAACGTACAAACGAGTTTTCCTTCTTCGTTAAGCACAACCGAACTTGTTTGTTGAGTCAAATATGTCCCAATTGACGTTATTATGGTGCCACGCAAGGATTAAAATCAAACGGAATCCATTTGGTCACTCAAATCCTTGTATTCTCAGATTGCACCAAACTTGGCCTCCAATTGAGCCTACAATGTACAAACGAGTTTTCCTTCTTCGTTAAGCACAAACGAACTTGTTTGTTGAGTCAAACATGTCCCATTTGATGTTATTATGGTGCCACATGAGTTAGTATCCAAGCGGAGTCCATTTGGTCACTCAAATCCTTGTATTATCGGATTGCACCCAAATTGGCCTCCAATTGAGCCTACAACGTACAAACGAGTTTTCCTTCTTTGTTAAGCACAACCGAACTTGTTTGTTGAGTCAAACATGTCCCATTTGACGTTATCATGGTGGCACGCGAGGATTAAAATCAAACGGAGTCCATTTGGTCACTCAAATCCCTATATTCTCGGATTGCACCCAAATTGGCCTCCAATTGAGCCTACAACATAAAATCGAGTTTTCCATCTTTGTTAAGCACAACCGAACCTTTTTGTTGAGTCAAACATGTCCCATTTGACGTTATTATGGTGCCACACGAAGATTGAAATCAAACGGAGTCCATTTGCTCACTCAAATCCTTGTATGCTCGGATTGCACCCAAATTGGCCTCCAATTGAGCCTACAACGTACAAACGAGTTTCCTTCTTCGTTAACCATAACCGAACTTGTTTGTTGAGTCAAACATGTCCCATTTGATGTTATTATGGTGCCACACGAGTTAGAAACCAAGCGGAGTCCATTTGGTCACTCAAATCCTTGTATTCTCGGATTGCACCCAAATTGGCCTCCAATTGAGCCTACAACGTACAAACGAGTTTTCCTTCTTTGTTAAGCACAACCGAACTTGTTTGTTGAGTCAAACATGTCCCATTTGACGTTATTATGGTGGCACGCGAGGATTGAAATCAAACAAAGTCCATTTGGTCACTCAAAACCTTGTATTCTCGGATTGCACCCAAATTGGCCTCCAATTGAGCCTACAACATACAAACGAGTTTTCTTCTTTGTTAAGCACAACCAAACCTTTTTGTTGAGTCAAACATGTCCCATTCGATGTTATTATGGTGCCACACGAAGATTGAAATCAAACGGAGTCCATTTGCTCACTCAAATCCTTGTATACTCGGATTGCACGCAAATTGGCCTCCAATTGAGCCTACAACTTACAAACGAGTTTTCCTTCTTCGTTAAGCACAACCGAACTTGTTTGTTGAGTCAAATATGTCCCATTTGACGTTATTATGGTGCCACACAAGGATTGAAATCAAACGGAATCCATTTGGTCACTAAAATCCTTCTATTCTCGGATTGCACCCAAATTGGCCTCCAATTGAGCCTACAACGTACAAACGAGTTTTCTTTCTTTGTTAAGCACAAAAGAACTTGTTTGTTGCATCAAACATGTCCCATTTGACGTTAATATGGTTCCACGTGAGTTAGAAACCAAGCGGAGTCCATTTGGTCACTCAAATCCTTTTATTCTCGGATTGCACCCAAATTGGCCTCCAATTGAGCCTACAACGTACAAACGAGTTTTCCTTCTTCGTTAAGCACAACCGAACTTGTTTGTTGAGTCAAATATGTCCAATTTGACGTTATTATGCTGCCACGCAAGGATTAAAATCAAACGGAATCCATTTGGTCACTCAAATCCTTGTATTCTCGGATTGCACCAAACTTGGCCTCCAATTGAGCCTACAATGTACAAACGTGTTTTTCTTCTTCGTTAAGCACAAACGAACTTGTTTGTTGAGTCAAACATGTCACATTTGACATTATTATGGTGCCACGCGAGTTAGAAACCAAGCGGAGTCCATTTGGTCACTCAAATCCTTGTATTATCGGATTGCACCCAAATTGGCCTCCAATTGAGCCTACAACGTACAAACGAGTTTTCCTTCTTTGTTAAGCACAACCGAACTTGTTTGTTGAGTCAAACATGTCCCATTTGACATTATCATGGTGGCACGCGAGGATTGAAATCATACGGAGTCCATTTGGTCACTCAAATCCTTGTATTCTCGGATTGCACCCAAATTGGCCTCCAATTGAGCCTACAACATACAAACGAGTTTTCCTTCTTTGTTAAGCACAACCGAACCTTTTTGTTGAGTCAAACATGTCCCATTTGACGTTATTATGGTGCCACACGAAGATTGAAATCAAACGGAGTCCATTTGCTCACTCAAATCCTTGTATACTCGGATTGCACCCAGATTGGCCTCCAATTGAGCCTACAACGTACAAACGAGATTTCCTTCTTTGTTAAGCACAAACAAACTTGTTTGTTGAGTCAAACATGTCCCATTTGACGTTATTATGGTGGCACGCTAGGATTGAAATCAAACAAAGTCCATTTGGTCACTCAAATCCTTGTACTCTCGGATTGCACCCAAATTGGCCTCCAATTGAGCCTACAACATACAAACGAGTTTTACTTCTTTGTTAAGCACAACCGAACCTTTTTGTTGAGTCAAACATGTCCCATTTGATGTTATTATGGTGCCACATGAAGATTGAAATCAAACGGAGTCCATTTGCTCACTCAAATCCTTGTATACTCGGATTGCACCCAAATTGGCCTCCAATTGAGCCTACAACGTACAAACGAGTTTTCCTTCTTCGTTAAGCACCAACGAACTTGTTTGTTGAGTCAAACATGTCCCATTTGATGTTATTATGGTGCCAAACGAGTTAGAAACCAAGCGGAGTCCATTTGGTCACTCAAATCCTTGTATTATTGGATTGCACCCAAATTGGCCTCCAATTGAGCCTACAACGTACAAACGAGTTTTCCTTCTTTGTTAAGCACAACCGAACTTGTTTGTTGAGTCAAACATGTCCCATTTGACGTTATCATTGTGGCACGCGCGGATTGAAATCAAACGGAGTCCATTTGGTCACTCAAATCCTTGTATTCTCGGATTGCACCCAAATTGGCCTCCAATTGAGCCTACAACATAAAAACGAGTTTTCCTTCTTTGTTAAGCAAAACCGAACCTTTTTGTTGAGTCAAACATGTCCCATTTGACGTTATTATGGTGCCACACGAAGATTGAAATCAAACGGAGTCCATTTGCTCACTCAAATCCTTGTATACTCGGATTACACCCAAATTGGCCTCCAATTGAGCCTACAACGTACAAACGAGTTTTCCTTCTTCGTTAACCATAACCGAACTTGTTTGTTGAGTCAAAAATGTCCCATTTGACGTTAATATGGTTCCACGTGAGTTAGAAACCAAGCGGAGTACATTTGGTCACTCAAATCCTTGTATTCTCGGATTGCACCCAAATTGGCCTCCAATTGAGCCTACAACAGACAAACGAGTTCTCCTTCTTTGTTAAGCACAACCGAACCTTTTTCTTGAGTCAAACATGTCCCATTTGAAGTTATTATGGTGCCACGCGCAGATTGAAATCAAACGGAGTCCATTTGCTCACTCAAATCCTTGTATACTCGGATTGCACCCAAATTGGCCTCCAATTGAGCCTACAACGTACAAACGAGTTTTCCTTCTTCGTTAAGCACAACCGAACTTGTTTGTTGAGTCAAATATGTGCCATTTTACGTTATTATGGTGCCACATGAAGATTGAAATCAAACGGAGTCCATTTGCTCACTAAAATCCTTGTATACTCGGATTGCACCCAAATTGGCCTCCAATTGAGCCTACAACTTACAAACGAGTTTTCCTTTTTCGTTAAGCACAACCGAACTTGTTTGTTGAGTCAAATATGTCCCATTTGACGTTATTATGTTGCCACGCAAGGATTAAAATCAAACAGAATCCATTTGGTCACTCAAATCCTTGTATTCTCGGATTGCACCCAAATTGGCCTCCAATTGAGCCTACAACAGACAAACGAGTTTTCCTTCTTTGTTAAGCACAACCGAACCTTTTTGTTGAGTCAAACATTTCCCATTTGAAGTTATTATGGTGCCACACGTAGATTGAAATCAAACGGAGTCCATTTGCTCACTCAAATCCTTGTATACTCGGATTGCACCCAAATTGGCCTCCAATTGAGCCTACAACGTACAAACGAGTTTTCTTTCTTCGTTAAGCACAACCGAACTTGTTTGTTGAGTCAAATATGTCCCATTTTACGTTATTATGGTGCCACGCTAGGATTAAAATCAAACGGAATCGATTTGGTCACCCAAATCCTTGTATTCTCGGATTGCACCAAACTTGGCCTCCAATTGAGCCTACAACGTACAAACGAGTTTTCCTTCTTCGTTAAGCACAACCGAACTTGTTTGTTGAGTCAAATATGTCCCAATTGACGTTATTATGGTTCCACGCAAGGATTAAAATCAAACGGAATCCATTTGGTCACTCAAATCCTTGTATTCTCGGATTGCACCAAACTTGGCCTCCAATTGAGCCTACAATGTACAAACGAGTTTTCCTTCTTCGTTAAGCACAAACGAACTTGTTTGTTGAGTCAAACATGTCCCATTTGATGTTATTATGGTGCCACATGAGTTAGTATCCAAGCGGAGTCCATTTGGTCACTCAAATCCTTGTATTATCGGATTGCACCCAAATTGGCCTCCAATTGAGCCTACAACGTACAAACGAGTTTTCCTTCTTTGTTAAGCACAACCGAACTTGTTTGTTGAGTCAAACATGTCCCATTTGACGTTATTATGGTGGCACGTGAGGATTGAAATCAAACAAAGTCCATTTGGTCACTCAAATCCTTGTATTCTCGGATTGTACCCAAATTGGCCTCCAATTGAGCCTACAACATACAAACGAGTTTTCCTTCTTTGTTAAGCACAACCGAACCTTTTTGTTGATTCAAACATGTCCCATTTGATGTTATTATGGTACCACACGAAGATTGAAATCAAACGGAGTCCATTTGCTCACTCAAATCCTTTTATACTCGGATTGCACCCAAATTGGCCTCCAATTGAGCCTACAACGTACAAACGAGTTTTCCTTCTTCGTTAAGCACAACCGAACTTGTTTGTTGAGTCAAATATGTCCCATTTTACGTTATTATGGTGCCACATGAAGATTGAAATCAAACGGAGTCCATTTGCTCACTAAAATCCTTGTATACTCGGATTGCACCCAAATTGGCCTCCAATTGAGCCTACAACTTACAAACGAGTTTTCCTTCTTCGTTAAGCACAACCGAACTTGTTTGTTGAGTCAAATATGTCCCATTTGACGTTATTATGTTGCCACGCAAGGATTAAAATCAAACAGAATCCATTTGGTCACTCAAATCCTTGTATTCTCGGATTGCACCCAAATTGGCCTCCAATTGAGCCTACAACAGACAAACGAGTTTTCCTTCTTTGTTAAGCACAACCGAACCTTTTTGTTGAGTCAAACATTTCCCATTTGAAGTTATTATGGTGCCACATGTAGATTGAAATCAAACGGAGTCCATTTGCTCACTCAAATCCTTGTATACTCGGATTGCACCCAAATTGGCCTCCAATTGAGCCTACAACGTACAAACGAGTTTTCTTTCTTCGTTAAGCACAACCGAACTTGTTTGTTGAGTCAAATATGTCCCATTTGACGTTATTATGGTGCCACGCTAGGATTGAAATCAAACGGAATCCATTTAGTCACTCAAATCCTTGTATTCTCGGATTGCACCCAAATTGGCCTCCAATTGAGCCTACAACGTACAAACGAGTTTTCCTTCTTTGTTAAGCACAACCGAACTTGTTAGTTGAGTCAAATATGTCCCATTTGACGTTATTATGGTGCCACGCAAGGATTAAAATCAAACGGAATCCATTTGGTCACCCAAATCCTTGTATTCTCGGATTGCACCAAACTTGGCCTCCAATTGAGCCTACAACGTACAAACGAGTTTTCCTTCTTCGTTAAGCACAACCGAACTTGTTTGTTGAGTCAAATATGTCCCAATTGACGTTATTATGGTGCCACGCAAGGATTAAAATCAAACGGAATCCATTTGGTCACTCAAATCCTTGTATTCTCAGATTGCACCAAACTTGGCCTCCAATTGAGCCTACAATGTACAAACGAGTTTTCCTTCTTCGTTAAGCACAAACGAACTTGTTTGTTGAGTCAAACATGTCCCATTTGATGTTATTATGGTGCCACATGAGTTAGTATCCAAGCGGAGTCCATTTGGTCACTCAAATCCTTGTATTATCGGATTGCACCCAAATTGGCCTCCAATTGAGCCTACAACGTACAAACGAGTTTTCCTTCTTTGTTAAGCACAACCGAACTTGTTTGTTGAGTCAAACATGTCCCATTTGACGTTATCATGGTGGCACGCGAGGATTAAAATCAAACGGAGTCCATTTGGTCACTCAAATCCCTATATTCTCGGATTGCACCCAAATTGGCCTCCAATTGAGCCTACAACATAAAATCGAGTTTTCCATCTTTGTTAAGCAAAACCGAACCTTTTTGTTGAGTCAAACATGTCCCATTTGACGTTATTATGGTGCCACACGAAGATTGAAATCAAACGGAGTCCATTTGCTCACTCAAATCCTTGTATGCTCGGATTGCACCCAAATTGGCCTCCAATTGAGCCTACAACGTACAAACGAGTTTCCTTCTTCGTTAACCATAACCGAACTTGTTTGTTGAGTCAAACATGTCCCATTTGATGTTATTATGGTGCCACACGAGTTAGAAACCAAGCGGAGTCCATTTGGTCACTCAAATCCTTGTATTCTCGGATTGCACCCAAATTGGCCTCCAATTGAGCCTACAACGTACAAACGAGTTTTCCTTCTTTGTTAAGCACAACCGAACTTGTTTGTTGAGTCAAACATGTCCCATTTGACGTTATTATGGTGGCACGCGAGGATTGAAATCAAACAAAGTCCATTTGGTCACTCAAAACCTTGTATTCTCGGATTGCACCCAAATTGGCCTCCAATTGAGCCTACAACATACAAACGAGTTTTCTTCTTTGTTAAGCACAACCAAACCTTTTTGTTGAGTCAAACATGTCCCATTCGATGTTATTATGGTGCCACACGAAGATTGAAATCAAACGGAGTCCATTTGCTCACTCAAATCCTTGTATACTCGGATTGCACGCAAATTGGCCTCCAATTGAGCCTACAACTTACAAACGAGTTTTCCTTCTTCGTTAAGCACAACCGAACTTGTTTGTTGAGTCAAATATGTCCCATTTGACGTTATCATGGTGCCACACAAGGATTGAAATCAAACGGAATCCATTTGGTCACTAAAATCCTTCTATTCTCGGATTGCACCCAAATTGGCCTCCAATTGAGCCTACAACGTACAAACGAGTTTTCTTTCTTTGTTAAGCACAAAAGAACTTGTTTGTTGCATCAAACATGTCCCATTTGACGTTAATATGGTTCCACGTGAGTTAGAAACCAAGCGGAGTCCATTTGGTCACTCAAATCCTTTTATTCTCGGATTGCACCCAAATTGGCCTCCAATTGAGCCTACAACGTACAAACGAGTTTTCCTTCTTCGTTAAGCACAACCGAACTTGTTTGTTGAGTCAAATATGTCCAATTTGACGTTATTATGCTGCCACGCAAGGATTAAAATCAAACGGAATCCATTTGGTCACTCAAATCCTTGTATTCTCGGATTGCACCAAACTTGGCCTCCAATTGAGCCTACAATGTACAAACGAGTTTTTCTTCTTCGTTAAGCACAAACGAACTTGTTTGTTGAGTCAAACATGTCACATTTGACATTATTATGGTGCCACGCGAGTTAGAAACCAAGCGGAGTCCATTTGGTCACTCAAATCCTTGTATTATCGGATTGCACCCAAATTGGCCTCCAATTGAGCCTACAACGTACAAACGAGTTTTCCTTCTTTGTTAAGCACAACCGAACTTGTTTGTTGAGTCAAACATGTCCCATTTGACATTATCATGGTGGCACGCGAGGATTGAAATCATACGGAGTCCATTTGGTCACTCAAATCCTTGTATTCTCGGATTGCACCCAAATTGGCCTCCAATTGAGCCTACAACATACAAACGAGTTTTCCTTCTTTGTTAAGCACAACCGAACCTTTTTGTTGAGTCAAACATGTCCCATTTGACGTTATTATGGTGCCACACGAAGATTGAAATCAAACGGAGTCCATTTGCTCACTCAAATCCTTGTATACTCGGATTGCACCCAGATTGGCCTCCAATTGAGCCTACAACGTACAAACGAGATTTCCTTCTTTGTTAAGCACAAACAAACTTGTTTGTTGAGTCAAACATGTCCCATTTGACGTTATTATGGTGGCACGCTAGGATTGAAATCAAACAAAGTCCATTTGGTCACTCAAATCCTTGTACTCTCGGATTGCACCCAAATTGGCCTCCAATTGAGCCTACAACATACAAACGAGTTTTACTTCTTTGTTAAGCACAACCGAACCTTTTTGTTGAGTCAAACATGTCCCATTTGATGTTATTATGGTGCCACATGAAGATTGAAATCAAACGGAGTCCATTTGCTCACTCAAATCCTTGTATACTCGGATTGCACCCAAATTGGCCTCCAATTGAGCCTACAACGTACAAACGAGTTTTCCTTCTTCGTTAAGCACCAACGAACTTGTTTGTTGAGTCAAACATGTCCCATTTGATGTTATTATGGTGCCAAACGAGTTAGAAACCAAGCGGAGTCCATTTGGTCACTCAAATCCTTGTATTATTGGATTGCACCCAAATTGGCCTCCAATTGAGCCTACAACGTACAAACGAGTTTTCCTTCTTTGTTAAGCACAACCGAACTTGTTTGTTGAGTCAAACATGTCCCATTTGACGTTATCATTGTGGCACGCGCGGATTGAAATCAAACGGAGTCCATTTGGTCACTCAAATCCTTGTATTCTCGGATTGCACCCAAATTGGCCTCCAATTGAGCCTACAACATAAAAACGAGTTTTCCTTCTTTGTTAAGCAAAACCGAACCTTTTTGTTGAGTCAAACATGTCCCATTTGACGTTATTATGGTGCCACACGAAGATTGAAATCAAACGGAGTCCATTTGCTCACTCAAATCCTTGTATACTCGGATTACACCCAAATTGGCCTCCAATTGAGCCTACAACGTACAAACGAGTTTTCCTTCTTCGTTAACCATAACCGAACTTGTTTGTTGAGTCAAAAATGTCCCATTTGACGTTAATATGGTTCCACGTGAGTTAGAAACCAAGCGGAGTACATTTGGTCACTCAAATCCTTGTATTCTCGGATTGCACCCAAATTGGCCTCCAATTGAGCCTACAACAGACAAACGAGTTCTCCTTCTTTGTTAAGCACAACCGAACCTTTTTCTTGAGTCAAACATGTCCCATTTGAAGTTATTATGGTGCCACGCGCAGATTGAAATCAAACGGAGTCCATTTGCTCACTCAAATCCTTGTATACTCGGATTGCACCCAAATTGGCCTCCAATTGAGCCTACAACGTACAAACGAGTTTTCTTTCTTCGTTAAGCACAACCGAACTTGTTTGTTTAGTCAAATATGTCCCATTTGACGTTATTATGGTGCCACGCTAGGATTGAAATCAAACGGAATCCATTTGGTCACTCAAATCCTTGTATTCTCGGATTGCACCCAAATTGGCCTCCAATTGAGCCTACAACGTACAAACGAGTTTTCCTTCTGTGTTAAGCACAACCGAACTTGTTTGTTGAGTCAAATATGTCCCAATTGACTTTATTATGGTGCCACGCAAGGATTAAAATCAAACGGAATCCATTTGGTCACTCAAATCCTTGTATTCTCGGATTGCACCAAACTTGGCCTCCAATTGAGCCTACAACGTACAAACGAGTTTTCCTTCTTCGTTAAGCACAAACGAACTTCTTTATTCAGTCAAACATGTCCCATTTGACGTTATTATGGTGCCACATGAGTTAGAAACCAAGCAGAGCCCATTTAGTCACTAAAATCCTTGTATTCTCGGAATGCACCCAAATTGGCCTCCAATTGAGCCTACAACGTACAAACGAGTTTTCCTTCTTTATTAAGCACAACCGAACTTGTTTGTTGAGTCAAACATGTCCCATTTGACGTTATTATGGTGGCACGCTAGGATTTAAATCAAACAAAGTCCATTTGGTCACTCAAATCCTTGTATTCTCGGATTGCACCCAAATTGGCCTCCAATTGAGCCTACAACATACAAAAGAGTTTTCCTTCTTTGTTAAGCACCACCGAACCTTTTTGTTGAGTCAAACATGTCCCATTTGATGTTATTATGGTGCCACACGAATATTGAAATCAAACGGAGTCCATTTGCTCACTCAAATCCTTGTATACTCGGATTGCACCCAAATTGGCCTCCAATTGAGCCTACAACGTACAAACGAGTTTTCCTTCTTCGTTAAGCACAAACGAACTTGTTTTTTGAGTCAAACATGTCCCATTTGACGTTATTATTTTGCCACGCGAGTTAGAAACCAAGCGGAGTCCATTTGGTCACTCAAATCCTTGTATTATCGGATTGCACCCAAATTGGCCTCCAATTGAGCCTACAACGTACAAACGAGTTTTTCTTCTTTGTTAAGCACAACCGAACTTGTTTGTTGAGTCAAACATGTCCCATTTGACGTTATCATTGTGACCCGCGAGGATTGAAATCAAACGGAGTCCATTTGGTCACTCAAATCCTTGTATTCTCGGATTGCACCCAAATTGGCCTCCAATTGAGCCTACAACGTACAAACGAGTTTTCCTTCTTCGTTAACCATAACCGAACTTGTTTGTTGAGTCAAAAATGTCCCATTTGACGTTAATATGGTTCTACGTGAGTTAGAAACCAAGCGGAGTACATTTGGTCACTCAAATCCTTGTATTCTCGGATTGCACCCAAATTGGCCTCCAATTGAGCCTACAACAGACAAACGAGTTTTCCTTCTTTGTTAAGCACAACCGAACCTTTTTCTTGATTCAAACATGTCCCATTTGAAGTTATTATGGTGCCACGCGCAGATTGAAATCAAACGGAGTCCATTTGCTCACTCAAATCCTTGTATTCTCGGATTGCACCCAAATTGGCCTCAAATTGAGCCTACAACGTACAAACGAGTTTTCTTTCTTCGTTAAGCACAACCGAACTTTTTTAACGAGTCAAATATGTCCCATTTGACGTTATTATGGTGCCACGCTAGGATTGAAATCAAACGGAATCAATTTGGTCACTCAAATCCTTGTATTCTCGGATTGCACCCAAATTGGCCTCCAATTGAGCCTACAACATACAAACGAGTTTTCCTTCTTTGTTAAGCACAACCGAACCATTTTGTTGAGTCAAACATGTCCCATTTGATGTTATTATGGTGCCACACGAAGATTGAAATCAAACGGAGTCCATTTGCTCACTCAAATCCTTGTATACTCGGATTGCACCCAAATTGGCCTCCAATTGAGCCTACAACGTACAAACGAGTTTTCCTTCTTCGTTAAGCACAAACGAACTTGTTTGTTGAGTCAAACATGTCCCATTTGACGTTATTATGGTGCCACGCGAGTTAGAAACCAAGCGGAGTCCATTTGGTCACTCAAATCCTTGTATTATCGGATTGCACCCAAATTGGCCTCCAATTGAGCCTACAACGTACAAACGAGTTTTCCTTCTTTGTTAAGCACAACCGAACTTGTTTGTTGAGTCAAGCATGTCCCATTTGATGTTATTATGGTGCCACACGAAGATTGAAATCAAACGGAGTCCATTTGCTCACTCAAATCCTTGTATACTCGGATTGCACCCAAATTGGCCTCCAATTGAGCCTACAACGTACAAACGAGTTTTCCTACTTCGTTAAGCACAAACGAACTTGTTTGTTGAGTCAAACATGTCCCATTTGACGTTATTATGGTGCCACGCGAGTTAGAAACCAAGCGGAGTCCATTTGGTCACTCAAATCCTTGTATTATCGGATTGCACCCAAATTGGCCTCCAATTGAGCCTACAACGTACAAACGAGTTTTCCTTCTTTGTTAAGCACAACCGAACTTGTTTGTTGAGTCAAACATGTCCCATTTGACGTTATCATTGTGGCACGCGAGGATTGAAATCAAACGGAGTCCATTTGGTCACTCAAATCCTTGTATTCTCGGATTGCACCCAAATTGACCTCCAATTGAGCCTACAACAGACAAACGAGTTTTCCTTCTTTGTTAAGCACAACCGAACCTTTTTGTTGAGTCAAACCTGTCCCATTTGAAGTTATTATGGTGCCACACGTAGATTGAAATCAAATGGAGTCCATTTGCTCACTCAAATCCTTGTATTCTCGGATTGCACCAAACTTGGCCTCCAATTGAGCCTACAACGTACAAACGAGTTTTCCTTCTTCGTTAAGCACAAACGAACTTGTTTGTTTAGTCAAACATGTCCCATTTGACGTCGTTATGGTGCCACGTGAGTTAGAAACCAAGCGGAGTCCATTTGGTCACTCAAATCCTTGTATTCTCGGATTGCACCCAAATTGGCCTCCAATTGAGCCTACAACGTACAAACGAATTTTCCTTATTCGTTAAGCACAACCGAACCTTTTTGTTGAGTCAAACATGTCCCATTTGACGTTATTATGGTGCCACACAAGGATTGAAATCAAACGGAGTCCATTTGGTCATTCAAATCCTTGTATTCTCGGATTGCACCCAAATTGGCCTCCAATTGAGCCTACAACGTACAAACGAGTTTTCCTTATTCGTTAAGCACAACCGAACCTTTTTGTTGAGTCAAACATGTCCCATTTGACGTTATTATGGTTCCACGTGAGGATTGAAATCAAACGGAGTCCATTTGGTTACTCAAATAACTGTATTCTCGGATTTCACCAAATTGGCCTCCAATTGAGCCTACAACGTACAAACCAGTTTTCCTTCTTCGTTAAGCACAACCGAACTTGTTTATTGAGCCAAAAATTTCCCATTTGACGTTATTATCGTCCCACGTGAGGATTGAAATCAAACGGAGTCCATTTGGTCACTCAAATCTTTGTATTCTCGGATTGCACCCAAATTTGCCTCCAATTCAGCCGACAATGTACAAATGAGTTTTCCTTCTTCGTTAAGCATAAACAAACTTGTTTGTTGAGTCAAACATGTCCCGTTTGACGTTATTATGGTTCCATGCGGGATTGAAATCAAACGGAGTCCATTTGGTCACTCAAATAATTGTATTCTCGGATTGCACCAAATTGGCCTCCAATTGAGCCTACAACGTACAAACCAGTTTTCCTTCTTCGTTAAGCACAACCGAACTTGTTTATTGAGTCAAAAATGTCCCATTTGACGTTATTATCGTGCCACGCGAGGATTGAAATCAAACGGAGTCCATTTGGTCACTTAAATCTTTGTATTCTCGGATTGCACCCAAATTGGCCTCCAATTGAGCCTACAACGTACAAACGAGTTTTCCTTCTTCGATAAGCACAACCGAACCTTTTTGTTGAGTCAAACATGTCCCATTTTACGTTATTATGGTGCCACGCGAGGATTGAAATCAAACGGAGTCCATTTAGTCATTCAAATCCTTGTATTCTCGGATTGCACCCAAATTGGCCTCCAATTGAGCCTACAACGTACAAACGAGTTTTCCTTATTCGTTAAGCACAACCGAACCTTTTTGTTGAGTCAAACATGTCCCATTTGACGTTATTATGGTGCCACGCGAGGATTGAAATCAAACGGAGTCCATTTGGTCATTCAAATCCTTGTATTCTCGGATTGCACCCAAATTGGCCTCCAATTGAGCGAACAACGTACAAACGAGTTTTCCTTCTTCGTTAAGCACAACCAAACTTTTTGTTGATTCAAACATGTCCCATTTGACGTTATTATGGTGCCACGAAATGATTGAAATCAAACAGAGTCCATTTGGTCACTCAAATCCTTGTATTCTCGGATTGCACCCAAATTGGCCTCCAATTGAGCCTACAACGTACAAACGAGTTTTCCTTATTCGTTAAGCACAACCGAACCTTTTTGTTGAGTCAAACATGTCCCATTTGACGTTATTATGGTGCCACGCGAGGATTGAAATCAAACGGAGTCCATTTGGTCATTCAAATCCTTGTATTCTCGGATTGCACCCAAATTGGCCTCCAATTGAGCGAACAACGTACAAACGAGTTTTCCTTCTTCGTTAAGCACAACCGAACCTTTTTGTTATGTCAAACATGTCCTATTTGATGTTATTATGGTACCATACGAAGATTGAAATAAAACGGAGTCCATTTGGTCACTCAAATCGTTGTATTCTCGGATTGCACCCAAATTGGCCTCCAATTGATCTTACAACGTACAAACGAGTTTTCCTTCTTTGTTAAGCACAACCGAACCTTTTTGTTGAGTTAAACATGTCCCATTTGACGTTATTATGGTTCCACGCAAGGATTGAAATCAAACGGAGTCCATTTGGTCACTCAAATAATTGTATTCTCGGATTGCACCAAATTGGCCTCCAATTGAGCCTACAACGTACAAACGAGTTTTCCCTCTTCGTTAAGCACAACCGAACCTTTTTGTTGAGTCAAACATGTCCCATTTGACGTTATTATGGTGCTACGTGAGGATTGAAATCAAACGGAGTCCATTTGGTCACTCAAATCCTTGTATTCTCGGATTGCACCCAAATTGGCCTCCAATTGAGCCTACAACGTACCAACGAGTTTTCCTTATTCGTTAAGCACAAACGAACTTTTTTGTTGTTTCAAATATGTCTCATTTGACGTTATTATGGTTCCACGTGAGGATTAAAATCAAACGGAGTCCATTTGGTCACTCAAATCCTTGTATTCTCGGATAGCACCCAAATTGGCCTCCAATTGAAACTACAACGTACAAACGATTTTTCCTTCTTCGTTAAGCACAACCGAACTTGTTTGTTGAGTCAAATATGTTCCATTTGACATTATTATGGTTCCACACAACAATTGAAATCAAATGGAGTCCATTTGCTCACTCAAATCCTTGTATTCTCGGATTGCACCCAAATTGGCCTCCAATTGAGCCTACAACTTACAGACGAGTTTTCCTTCTTCGTTAAGCACAAATGAACTTGTTTGTGGAGTCTAGTATGTCCCATTTAACGTTATTATGGTGCCACCCAAGGAGTGAAATCAAACGGAGTCCATTTGGTCACTCAAATCTTTGTATTCTCGGATTGCACCCAAATTGGCCTCCAATTGAGCCTACAACGTACAAACGAGTTTTCCTTCTTCGTTAAGCACAACTGAACTTGTTTGTTGAGTCATACATGTCTCATTTGACGTTATTACGGTACCATGATAGTTAGAAACCAAGCGGAGTCCATTTGGTCACTCAAATCATTGTATTCTCGGATTGCACCCAAATTGGCCTCCAATTGAGCCTACAACGTACAAACGAGTTTTCCTTCTTCGTTAAGCACAACCAAACTTTTTGTTGATTCAAACATGTCCCATTTGACGTTATTATGGTGCCACGAAATGATTGAAATCAAACAGAGTCCATTTGGTCACTCAAATCCTTGTATTCTCGGATTGCACCCAAATTGGCCTCCAATTGAGCCTACAACGTACAAACGAGTTTTCCTTATTCGTTAAGCACAACCGAACCTTTTTGTTGAGTCAAACATGTCCCATTTGACGTTATTATGGTGCCACGCGAGGATTGAAATCAAACGGAGTCCATTTGGTCATTCAAATCCTTGTATTCTCGGATTGCACCCAAATTGGCCTCCAATTGAGCGAACAACGTACAAACGAGTTTTCCTTCTTCGTTAAGCACAACCGAACCTTTTTTTTATGTCAAACATGTCCTATTTGATGTTATTATGGTACCATACGAAGATTGAAATAAAACGGAGTCCATTTGGTCACTCAAATCCTTGTATTCTCGGATTGCACCCAAATTGGCCTCCAATTGATCTTACAACGTACAAACGAGTTGTCCTTCTTTGTTAAGCACAACCGAACCTTTTTGTTGAGTTAACCATGTCCCATTTGACGTTATTATGGTTCCACGCAAGGATTGAAATCAAACGGAGTCCATTTGGTCACTCAAATAATTGTATTCTCGGATTGCACCAAATTGGCCTCCAATTGAGCCTACAACGTACAAACGAGTTTTCCCTCTTCGTTAAGCACAACCGAACCTTTTTGTTGAGTCAAAAATGTCCCATTTGACGTTATTATGGTGCTACGCGAGGATTGAAATCAAACGGAGTCCATTTGGTCACTCAAATCCTTGTATTCTCGGATTGCACCCAAATTGGCCTCCAATTGAGCCTACAAACGTACCAACGAGTTTTCCTTATTCGTTAAGCACAAACGAACTTGTTTGTTGTTTCAAATATGTCTCATTTGACGTTATTATGGTTCCACGTGAGGATTAAAATCAAACAGAGTCCATTTGGTCACTCAAATCCTTGTATTATCGGATAGCACCCAAATTGGCCTCCAATTGAGCCTACAACGTACAAACGATTTTTCCTTCTTCGTTAAGCACAACCGAACTTGTTTGTTGAGTTAAACATGTCCCATTTGACGTTATTATGGTTCCACACAACAATTGAAATCAAATGGAGTCCATTTGCTCACTCAAATCCTTGTATTCTCGGATTGCACCCAAATTGGCCTCCAATTGAGCCTACAACGTACAAACGAGTTTTCCTTCTTCGTTAAGCACAAATGAACTTGTTTGTGGAGTCTAGTATGTCCCATTTAACGTTATTATGGTGCCACCCAAGGAGTGAAATCAAACGGAGTCCATTTGGTCACTCAAATCTTTGTATTCTCGGATTGCACCCAAATTGGCCTCCAATTGAGCCTACAACGTACAAACGAGTTTTCCTTCTTCGTTAAGCACAACTGAACTTGTTTGTTGAGTCATACATGTCTCATTTGACGTTATTATGGTACCATGATAGTTGGAAACCAAGCGGAGTCCATTTGGTCACTCAAATCATTGTATTCTCGGATTGCACCCAAATTGGCCACCAATTGAGCCTACAACGTACAAACGAGTTTTCCTTCTTCGTTAAGCTCAACCGAATAGTTTGTTGAGACAAAGATGTCCCATTTGAAGTTTTTATTGTGCCACGCGAGGATTGAAATCAAACGGAGTCCATTTGGTCACTCAAATCCTTGTATTCTTGGAATGCAACCAAATTGGTCTCCAATTGAGCCTAAAACGTACAAACGACTTTTCCTTATTCGTTAAGCACAACCGAACTTTTTTGTTGAGTCAAACATGTCCCATTTGACGTTATTATGGTTCCATGCGAGTTAGAAACCAAGCGGAGTCCATTTGGTCACTCAAATCCTTGTATTCTCGGATTGCACCCAAATTGGCCTCCAATTGAGCCTACAACGTACAAACGAGTTTTCCTTATTCGTTAAGCACAACTGAACCTTTTTGTTATGTCAAACATGTCCTATTTTACGTTATTATGGTACCACGCAAGGATTGAAATCAAACGGAGTCCATTTGGTCACTCAAATCCTTGTATTCTCGGATTGCACCCAAATTGGCCTCCAATTGAGCCTACAACGTACAAACGAGTTTTCCTTCTTCGTTAAGCACAACCAAACTTTTTGTTGATTCAAATATGTCCCATTTGACGTTATTATGGTTCCACGAAATGATTGAAATCAAACAGAGTCCATTTGGTCACTAAAATCCTTGTATTCTCGGATTGCACCCAAATTGGCCTCCAATTGAGCCTACAACGTACAAACGAGTTTTCCTTCTTCGTTAAGCACAACTGAACTTTTTTGTTGAGTCATACATGTCTCATTTGATGTTATTATGGTACCATGATAGTTAGAAACCAAGCGGAGTCCATTTGGTCACTCAAATCATTGTATTCTCGGATTGCACCCAAATTGGCCACCAATTGAGCCTACAACGTACAAACGAGTTTTCCTTCTTCGTTAAGCTCAACCGAATAGTTTGTTGAGACAAAGATGTCCCATTAGAAGTTTTTATTGTGCCACGCGAGGATTGAAATCAAACGGAGTCCATTTGGTCACTCAAATACTTGTATTCTTGGAATGCAACCAAATTGGTCTCCAATTGAGCCTAAAACGTACAAATGACTTTTCCTTATTCGTTAAGCACAACCGAACTTGTTTTTTGAGTCAAACATGTCCCATTTGACGTTATTATGGTTCCATACGAGTTAGAAACCAAGCGGAGTCCATTTGGTCACTCAAATCCTTGTATTCTCGGATTGCACCCAAATTGGCCTCCAATTGAGCCTACAACGTACAAACGAGTTTTCCTTATTCGTTAAGCACAACTGACCCTTTTTGTTGAGTCAAACATGTCCCATTTGACGTTATTATTGTGCCACACAAGGATTGAAATCAAACGGAGTCCATTTGGTCATTCAAATCGTTGTATTCTCGGATTGCACCCAAATTGGCCTCCAATTGAGCCTACAACGTACAAACGAGTTTTCCTTCTTCGTTAAGCACAACCGAACCTTTTTGTTATGTCAAACATGTCCTATTTGACGTTATTATGGTGCCACGTAAGGATTGAAATCAAACAGAGTCTATTTGGTCACTCAAAACCTTGTATTCTCGGATTGCACCCAAATTGGCCTCCAATTGATCCTACAACGTACAAACGAGTTTTCCTTATTCGTTAAGCACAACCGAACCTTTTTGTTGAGTCAAACATGTCCCATTTGACGTTATTATGGTGCCACGCGAGGATTGAAATCAAACGGAGTCCATTTGGTCATTCAAATCCTTGTATTCTCGTATTGCACCCAAATTGGCCTCCAATTGAGCGTACAACGTACAAACGAGTTTTCCTTCTTCGTTAAGCACAACCGAACCTTTTTGTTGAGTGAAACATGTCCCATTTTACGTTATTATGGTTCCACGCGAGGATTGAAATCACACGGAGTCCTTTTGGTCACTCAAATAATTGTATTCTCGGATTGCACCAAATTGGCCTCCAATTGTGCCTACAACGTACAAACCAGTTTTCCTTCTTCGTTTAGCACAACCTAACTTTTTTATTGAGTCAAACATGTCCCATCTGACGTTATTATGGTGCAACGCAAGGATTGATATCAAACGGAGTCCATTTGGTCACTCAAATATTTGTATTCTCGGATTGCACCCAAATTGGCCTCCAATTGAGCCTACAACGTACAAACAAGTTTTCCTTCTTCGTTAAGCATAACCGAACTTGTTTGTTGAGTCAAACATGTCCCATTTGACGTTATTATGGTTCCATGCGAGTTAGAAACCAAGCGGAGTCCATTTGGTCAGTCAAATCCTTGTATTCTCGGATTGCACCCAAATTGGCCTCCAATTGAGCCTACAACGTACAAACGAGTTTTCCTTCTTCATTAAGCACAAACGAACTTGTTTGTTGAGTCAAATATGTTTCATTTGACGTTATTATGGTGCCACGGGTGGATTGTTATTAAACGGAGTCCATTTGGTCACTCAAATCTTTGTATTCTCGGATTGCACCCAAATTGGCCTCCAATTGAGACTACAACGTACAAACGAGTTTTCCTTCTTTGTTAAGCACAACCGAACTTGTGTGTTGAGTCAAACATGTCATATTTGACTTCATTATGGTTCCATGCGAGTTAGAAACCAAGCGGAGTCCATTTGGTCACTCAAATCCTTGTATTCTCGGATTGCACCCAAATTGGCCTCCAATTGAGCCTACAATGTAGAAACGAGTTTTCCTTCTTCGTTAAGCACAACTTAAACTTTTTGTTGAGTCAAACATGTCCCATTTGAAATTATTATGGTGCCACGTGAGGATTAAAATCAAACGGAGTCCATTTGGTAACTCAAATCCTTGTATTCTCGGATTGCACCCAAATTGGCCTCCAATTGAGCCTACAACCTACAAATAATTTTTCCTTCTTCGTTAAGCACAACCGAACTTGTTTGTTGAGTCAAATATGTGCCATTTGACATTATTATGGTGCCACGCGTGGATTTTTATTAAACGGAGTCCATTTGGTCACTCAAATCTTTGTATTCTCGGATTGCACCCAAATTGGCCTCCAATTGAGCCTACAACGTACAAACGAGTTTTCCTTCTTTGTTAAGCACAAACGAACTTGTTTGTTGAGTCAAACATGTCCCATTTGACGTTATTATGGTTCCACGCGAGGATTGAAATCAAACGAAGTCCATTTGCACACTCAAATCCTTGTATTCTCGGATTGCACCAAATTGGCCTCCAATTGAGCCTACAACGTACAAACGAGTTATCCTTCTTCGTTAAGCACAACCGAATAGTTTGTTGAGACAAAGATGTCCCATTTGACGTTATTATGGTGCCACATGAGGATTGAAATCAAACGGAGTCCATTTGGTCACTCAAATCCTTGTATTCTCGGATTGCACCCAAATTGGCCTCCAATTGAGCGTACAACGTACAAACGAGTGTTCCTTCTTCGTTAAGCACAACCGAACCTTTTTGTTCTGTCAAACATGTCCTATTTGACGTTATTGTGGTACCATATGAGGATTGAAATCAAACGGAGTCCATTTGGTCACTCAAATCCTTGTATTCTCGGATTGCACCCAAATTGGCCTCCAATTGAGCCTACAACGTACAAACGAGTTTTGCTTCTTCGTTAAGCACAACCGAACCTTTTTGTTGAGTCAAACATGTCCCATTTTATGTTATTATGGTTCCACGCGAGGATTGAAATCACATGGAGTCCTTTTGGTCACTCAAATAATTGTATTCTCGGATTGCACCAAATTGGCCTCCAATTGTGCCTACAACGTACAAACCAGTTTTCCTTCTTCGTTTAGCACAACCGAACTTTTTTATTGAGTCAAACATGTCCCATCTGACGTTATTATGGTGCAACGCAAGGATTGATATCAAACGGAGTCCATTTGGTCACTCAAATATTTGTATTCTCGGATTGCACCCAAATTGGCCTCCAATTGAGCCTACAACGTACAAACAAGTTTTCCTTCTTCGTTAAGCATAACCGAACTTGTTTGTTGAGTCAAACATGTCCCATTTGACGTTATTATGGTTCCATGCGAGTTAGAAACCAAGCGGAGTCCATTTGGTCAGTCAAATCCTTGTATTCTCGGATTGCACCCAAATTGGCCTCCAATTGAGCCTACAACGTACAAACGAGTTTTCCTTCTTCATTAAGCACAAACGAACTTGTTTGTTGAGTCAAATATGTTTCATTTGACGTTATTATGGTGCCACGGGTGGATTGTTATTAAACGGAGTCCATTTGGTCACTCAAATCTTTGTATTCTCGGATTGCACCCAAATTGGCCTCCAATTGAGACTACAACGTACAAACGAGTTTTCCTTCTTTGTTAAGCACAACCGAACTTGTGTGTTGAGTCAAACATGTCCCATTTGACTTCATTATGGTTCCATGCGAGTTAGAAACCAAGCGGAGTCCATTTGGTCACTCAAATCCTTGTATTCTCGGATTGCACCCAAATTGGCCTCCAATTGAGCCTACAATGTAGAAACGAGTTTTCCTTCTTCGTTAAGCACAACTTAACCTTTTTGTTGAGTCAAACATGTCCCATTTGAAATTATTATGGTGCCACGTGAGGATTAAAATCAAACGGAGTCCATTTGGTAACTCAAATCCTTGTATTCTCGGATTGCACCCAAATTGGCCTCCAATTGAGCCTACAACCTACAAATAATTTTTCCTTCTTCGTTAAGCACAACCGAACTTGTTTGTTGAGTCAAATATGTGCCATTTGACATTATTATGGTGCCACGCGTGGATTTTTATTAAACGGAGTCCATTTGGTCACTCAAATCTTTGTATTCTCGGATTGCACCCAAATTGGCCTCCAATTGAGCCTACAACGTACAAACGAGTTTTCCTTCTTTGTTAAGCACAAACGAACTTGTTTGTTGAGTCAAACATGTCCCATTTGACGTTATTATGGTTCCACGCGAGGATTGAAATCAAACGAAGTCCATTTGCACACTCAAATCCTTGTATTCTCGGATTGCACCAAATTGGCCTCCAATTGAGCCTACAACGTACAAACGAGTTATCCTTCTTCGTTAAGTACAACCGAATAGTTTGTTGAGACAAAGATGTCCCATTTGACGTTATTATGGTGCCACATGAGGATTGAAATCAAACGGAGTCCATTTGGTCACTCAAATCCTTGTATTCTCGGATTGCACCCAAATTGGCCTCCAATTGAGCGTACAACGTACAAACGAGTGTTCCTTCTTCGTTAAGCACAACCGAACCTTTTTGTTCTGTCAAACATGTCCTATTTGACGTTATTGTGGTACCATATGAGGATTGAAATCAAACGGAGTCCATTTGGTCACTCAAATCCTTGTATTCTCGGATTGCACCCAAATTGGCCTCCAATTGAGCCTACAACGTACAAACGAGTTTTGCTTCTTCGTTAAGCACAACCGAACTTGTTTATTGAGTCAAACATGTCCCATTTGACGTTATTGTGGTGCCACGCGAGGATTGAAATCAAACGGAGTCCATTTAGTCACTCAAATCTTTATATTCTCGGATTGCACCCAAATTGGCCTCCAATTGAGCCTACAACGTACAAACGAGTTTTCCTTCTTCGTTAAGCATAAACGAACTTGTTTTTTGAGTCAAACATGTCCCATTTGACGTTATTATGGTTCCGTGCGAGTTAGAAACCAAGCGGAGTCCATTTGGTCACTTAAATCCTTGTATTCTCGGATTGCACCCAAATTGGCCTCCAATTGAGCCTACAACGTACAAACGAGTTTTCCTTCTTCGTTAAGCACAACTGAACTTGTTTGTTGAGTCATACATGTCTCATTTGACGTTATTATGGTACCATGATAGTTAGAAACCAAACGGAGTCCATTTGGTCACTCAAATCATTGTATTCTCGGATTGCACCCAAATTGGCCACCAATTGAGCCTACAACGTACAAACGAGTTTTCCTTCTTCGTTAAGCACAACCAAACTTTTTGTTGATTCAAACATGTCCCATTTGACGTTATTATGGTGCCACGAAATGATTGAAATCAAACAGAGTCCATTTGGTCACTCAAATCCTTGTATTCTCGGATTGCACCCAAATTGGCCTCCAATTGAGCCTACAACGTACAAACGAGTTTTCCTTATTCGTTAAGCACAACCGAACCTTTTTGTTGAGTCAAACATGTCCCATTTGACGTTATTATGGTGCCACGCGAGGATTGAAATCAAACGGAGTCCATTTGGTCATTCAAATCCTTGTATTCTCGGATTGCACCCAAATTGGCCTCCAATTGAGCGAACAACGTACAAACGAGTTTTCCTTCTTCGTTAAGCACAACCGAACCTTTTTGTTATGTCAAACATGTCCTATTTGATGTTATTATGGTACCATACGAAGATTGAAATAAAACGGAGTCCATTTGGTCACTCAAATCCTTGTATTCTCGGATTGCACCCAAATTGGCCTCCAATTGATCTTACAACGTACAAACGAGTTTTCCTTCTTTGTTAAGCACAACCGAACCTTTTTGTTGAGTTAACCATGTCCCATTTGACGTTATTATGGTTCCACGCAAGGATTGAAATCAAACGGAGTCCATTTGGTCACTCAAATAATTGTATTCTCGGATTGCACCAAATTGGCCTCCAATTGAGCCTACAACGTACAAACGAGTTTTCCCTCTTCGTTAAGCACAACCGAACCTTTTTGTTGACTCAAAAATGTCCCATTTGACGTTATTATGGTGCTACGTGAGGATTGAATCAAACGGAGTCCATTTGGTCACTCAAATCCTTGTATTCTCGGATTGCACCCAAATTGGCCTCCAATTGAGCCTACAACGTACCAACGAGTTTTCCTTATTCGTTAAGCACAAACGAACTTGTTTGTTGTTTCAAATATGTCTCATTTGACGTTATTATGGTTCCACGTGAGGATTAAAATCAAACGGAGTCCAATTGGTCACTCAAATCCTTGTATTCTCGGATAGCACCCAAATTGGCCTCCAATTGAGCCTACATCGTACAAACGATTTTTCCTTCTTCGTTAAGCACAACCGAACTTGTTTGTTGAGTTAAACATGTCCCATTTGACGTTATTATGGTTCCACACAACAATTGAAATCAAATGGAGTCCATTTGCTCACTCAAATCCTTGTATTCTCGGATTGCACCCAAATTGGCCTCCAATTGAGCCTACAACGTACAAACGAGTTTTCCTTCTTCGTTAAGCACAAATGAACTTGTTTGTGGAGTCTAGTATGTCCCATTTAACGTTATTATTGTGCCACCCAAGGAGTGAAATCAAACGGAGTCCATTTGGTCACTCAAATCTTTGTATTCTCGGATTGCACCCAAATTGGCCTCCAATTGAGCCTACAACGTACAAACGAGTTTTCCTTCTTCGTTAAGCACAACTGAACTTGTTTGTTGAGTCATACATGTCTCATTTGACGTTATTATGGTACCATGATAGTTAGAAACCAAGCGGAGTCCATTTGGTCACTCAAATCATTGTATTCTCGGATTGCACCCAAATTGGCCACCAATTGAGCCTACAACGTACAAACGAGTTTTCCTTCTTCGTTAAGCTCAACCGAATAATTTGTTGAGACAAAGATGTCCCATTTGAAGTTTTTATTGTGCCACGCGAGGATTGAAATCAAACGCAGTCCATTTGGTCACTCAAATCTTTGTATTCTCGGATTGCACCCAAATTGGCCTCCAATTGAGCCTACAACGTACAAACGAGTTTTCCTTCTTTGTTAAGCACAAACGAACTTGTTTGTTGAGTCAAACATGTCCCATTTGACGTTATTATGGTTCCACGCGAGGATTGAAATCAAACGAAGTCCATTTGCACACTCAAATCCTTGTATTCTCGGATTGCACCAAATTGGCCTCCAATTGAGCCTACAACGTACAAACGAGTTATCCTTCTTCGTTAAGCACAACCGAATAGTTTGTTGAGACAAAGATGTCCCATTTGACGTTATTATGGTGCCACATGAGGATTGAAATCAAACGGAGTCCATTTGGTCACTCAAATCCTTGTATTCTCGGATTGCACCCAAATTGGCCTCCAATTGAGCGTACAACGTACAAACGAGTGTTCCTTCTTCGTTAAGCACAACCGAACCTTTTTGTTCTGTCAAACATGTCCTATTTGACGTTATTGTGGTACCATATGAGGATTGAAATCAAACGGAGTCCATTTGGTCACTCAAATCCTTGTATTCTCGGATTGCACCCAAATTGGCCTCCAATTGAGCCTACAACGTACAAACGAGTTTTGCTTCTTCGTTAAGCACAACCGAACTTGTTTATTGAGTCAAACATGTCCCATTTGACGTTATTGTGGTGCCACGCGAGGATTGAAATCAAACGGAGTCCATTTAGTCACTCAAATCTTTGTATTCTCGGATTGCACCCAAATTGGCCTCCAATTGAGCCTACAACGTACAAACGAGTTTTCCTTCTTCGTTAAGCATAACCGAACTTGTTTTTTGAGTCAAACATGTCCCATTTGACGTTATTATGGTTCCGTGCGAGTTAGAAACCAAGCGGAGTCCATTTGGTCACTTAAATCCTTGTATTCTCGGATTGCACCCAAATTGGCCTCCAATTGAGCCTACAACGTACAAACGAGTTTTCCTTCTTCGTTAAGCACAACTGAACTTGTTTGTTGAGTCATACATGTCTCATTTGACGTTATTATGGTACCATGATAGTTAGAAACCAAACGGAGTCCATTTGGTCACTCAAATCATTGTATTCTCGGATTGCACCCAAATTGGCCACCAATTGAGCCTACAACGTACAAACGAGTTTTCCTTCTTCGTTAAGCACAACCAAACTTTTTGTTGATTCAAACATGTCCCATTTGACGTTATTATGGTGCCACGAAATGATTGAAATCAAACAGAGTCCATTTGGTCACTCAAATCCTTGTATTCTCGGATTGCACCCAAATTGGCCTCCAATTGAGCCTACAACGTACAAACGAGTTTTCCTTATTCGTTAAGCACAATCGAACCTTTTTGTTGAGTCAAACATGTCCCATTTGACGTTATTATGGTGCCACGCGAGGATTGAAATCAAACGGAGTCCATTTGGTCATTCAAATCCTTGTATTCTCGGATTGCACCCAAATTGGCCTCCAATTGAGCGAACAACGTACAAACGAGTTTTCCTTCTTCGTTAAGCACAACCGAACCTTTTTGTTATGTCAAACATGTCCTATTTGATGTTATTATGGTACCATACGAAGATTGAAATAAAACGGAGTCCATTTGGTCACTCAAATCCTTGTATTCTCGGATTGCACCCAAATTGGCCTCCAATTGATCTTACAACGTACAAACGAGTTTTCCTTCTTTGTTAAGCACAACCGAACCTTTTTGTTGAGTTAACCATGTCCCATTTGACGTTATTATGGTTCCACGCAAGGATTGAAATCAAACGGAGTCCATTTGGTCACTCAAATAATTGTATTCTCGGATTGCACCAAATTGGCCTCCAATTGAGCCTACAACGTACAAACGAGTTTTCCCTCTTCGTTAAGCACAACCGAACCTTTTTGTTGACTCAAAAATGTCCCATTTGACGTTATTATGGTGCTACGTGAGGATTGAATCAAACGGAGTCCATTTGGTCACTCAAATCCTTGTATTCTCGGATTGCACCCAAATTGGCCTCCAATTGAGCCTACAACGTACCAACGAGTTTTCCTTATTCGTTAAGCACAAACGAACTTGTTTGTTGTTTCAAATATGTCTCATTTGACGTTATTATGGTTCCACGTGAGGATTAAAATCAAACGGAGTCCATTTGGTCACTCAAATCCTTGTATTCTCGGATAGCACCCAAATTGGCCTCCAATTGAGCCTACATCGTACAAACGATTTTTCCTTCTTCGTTAAGCACAACCGAACTTGTTTGTTGAGTTAAACATGTCCCATTTGACGTTATTATGGTTCCACACAACAATTGAAATCAAATGGAGTCCATTTGCTCACTCAAATCCTTGTATTCTCGGATTGCACCCAAATTGGCCTCCAATTGAGCCTACAACGTACAAACGAGTTTTCCTTCTTCGTTAAGCACAAATGAACTTGTTTGTGGAGTCTAGTATGTCCCATTTAACGTTATTATTGTGCCACCCAAGGAGTGAAATCAAACGGAGTCCATTTGGTCACTCAAATCTTTGTATTCTCGGATTGCACCCAAATTGGCCTCCAATTGAGCCTACAACGTACAAACGAGTTTTCCTTCTTCGTTAAGCACAACTGAACTTGTTTGTTGAGTCATACATGTCTCATTTGACGTTATTATGGTACCATGATAGTTAGAAACCAAGCGGAGTCCATTTGGTCACTCAAATCATTGTATTCTCGGATTGCACCCAAATTGGCCACCAATTGAGCCTACAACGTACAAACGAGTTTTCCTTCTTCGTTAAGCTCAACCGAATAATTTGTTGAGACAAAGATGTCCCATTTGAAGTTTTTATTGTGCCACGCGAGGATTGAAATCAAACGCAGTCCATTTGGTCACTCAAATCCTTGTATTCTTGGAATGCAACCAAATTGGTCTCCAATTGAGCCTAAAACGTACAAACGACTTTTCCTTATTCGTTAAGCACAACCGAACTTTTTTGTTGAGTCAAACATGTCCCATTTGACGTTATTATGGTTCCATGCGAGTTAGAAACTAAGCGGAGTCCATTTGGTCACTCAAATCCTTGTATTCTCGGATTGCACCCAAATTGGCCTCCAATTGAGCCTACAACGTACAAACGAGTTTTCCTTATTCGTTAAGCACAACCGAACCTTTTTGTTATGTCAAACATGTCCTATTTTACGTTATTATGGTACCACGCAAGGATTGAAATCAAACGGAGTCCATTTGGTCACTCAAATCCTTGTATTCTCGGATTGCACCCAAATTGGCCTCCAATTGAGCCTACAACGTACAAACGAGTTTTCCTTCTTCGTTAAGCACAACCAAACTTTTTGTTGATTCAAATATGTCCCATTTGACGTTAATATGGTTCCACGAAATGATTGAAATCAAACAGAGTCCATTTGGTCACTCAAATCCTTGTATTCTCGGATTGCACCCAAATTGGCCTCCAATTGAGCCTACAACGTACAAACGAGTTTTCCTTCTTCGTTAAGCACAACTGAACTTGTTTGTTGAGTCATACATGTCTCATTTGATGTTATTATGGTACCATGATAGTTAGAAACCAAGCGGAGTCCATTTGGTCACTCAAATCATTGTATTCTCGGATTGCACCCAAATTGGCCACCAATTGAGCCTACAACGTACAAACGAGTTTTCCTTCTTCGTTAAGCTCAACCGAATAGTTTGTTGAGACAAAGATGTCCCATTTGAAGTTTTTATTGTGCCACGCGAGGATTGAAATCAAACGGAGTCCATTTGGTCACTCAAATACTTGTATTCTTGGAATGCAACCAAATTGGTCTCCAATTGAGCCTAAAACGTACAAACGACTTTTCCTTATTCGTTAAGCACAACCGAACTTGTTTGTTGAGTCAAACATGTCCCATTTGACGTTATTATGGTTCCATACGAGTTAGAAACCAAGCGGAGTCCATTTGGTCACTCAAATCCTTGTATTCTCGGATTGCACCCAAATTGGCCTCCAATTGAGCCTACAACGTACAAACGAGTTTTCCTTATTCGTTAAGCACAACTGACCCTTTTTGTTGAGTCAAACATGTCCCATTTGACGTTATTATTGTGCCACACAAGGATTGAAATCAAACGGAGTCCATTTGGTCATTCAAATCGTTGTATTCTCGGATTGCACCCAAATTGGCCTCCAACTGAGCCTACAACGTACAAACGAGTTTTCCTTCTTCGTTAAGCACAACCGAACCTTTTTGTTATGTCAAACATGTCCTATTTGACGTTATTATGGTGCCACGTAAGGATTGAAATCAAACAGAGTCTATTTGGTCACTCAAAACCTTGTATTCTCGGATTGCACCCAAATTGGCCTCCAAATGATCCTACAACGTACAAACGAGTTTTCCTTATTCGTTAAGCACAACCGAACCTTTTTGTTGAGTCAAACATGTCCCATTTGACGTTATTATGGTGCCACGCGAGGATTGAAATCAAACGGAGTCCATTTGGTCATTCAAATCCTTGTATTCTCGTATTGCACCCAAATTGGCCTCCAATTGAGCGTACAACGTACAAACGAGTTTTCCTTCTTCGTTAAGCACAACCGAACCTTTTTGTTGAGTCAAACATGTCCCATTTTACGTTATTATGGTTCCACGCGAGGATTGAAATCACACGGAGTCCTTTTGGTCACTCAAATAATTGTATTCTCGGATTGCACCAAATTGGCCTCCAATTGTGCCTACAACGTACAAACCAGTTTTCCTTCTTCGTTTAGCACAACCGAACTTTTTTATTGAGTCAAACATGTCCCATCTGACGTTATTATGGTGCAACGCAAGGATTGATATCAAACGGAGTCCATTTGGTCAGTCAAATCTTTGTATTCTCGGATTGCACCCAAATTGGCCTCCAATTGAGCCTACAACGTACAAACAAGTTTTCCTTCTTCGTTAAGCATAACCGAACTTGTTTGTTGAGTCAAACATGTCCCATTTGACGTTATTATGGTTCCATGCGAGTTAGAAACCAAGCGGAGTCCATTTGGTCTGTCAAATCCTTGTATTCTCGGATTGCACCCAAATTGGCCTCCAATTGAGCCTACAACCTACAAATAATTTTTCCTTCTTCGTTAAGCACAACCGAACTTGTTTGTTGAGTCAAATATGTGCCATTTGACATTATTATGGTGCCACGCGTGGATTTTTATTAAACGGAGTCCATTTGGTCACTCAAATCTTTGTATTCTCGGATTGCACCCAAATTGGCCTCCAATTGAGCCTACAACGTACAAACGAGTTTTCCTTCTTTGTTAAGCACAAACGAACTTGTTTGTTGAGTCAAACATGTCCCATTTGACGTTATTATGGTTCCACGCGAGGATTGAAATCAAACGGAGTCCATTTGCACACTCAAATCCTTGTATTCTCGGATTGCACCAAATTGGCCTCCAATTGAGCCTACAACGTACAAACGAGTTATCCTTCTTCGTTAAGCACAACCGAATAGTTTGTTGAGACAAAGATGTCCCATTTGACGTTATTATGGTGCCACATGAGGATTGAAATCAAACGGAGTCCATTTGGTCACTCAAATCCTTGTATTCTCGGATTGCACCCAAATTGGCCTCCAATTGAGCGTACAACGTACAAACGAGTGTTCCTTCTTCGTTAAGCACAACCGAACCTTTTTGTTCTGTCAAACATGTCCTATTTGACGTTATTGTGGTACCATATGAGGATTGAAATCAAACGGAGTCCATTTGGTCACTCAAATCCTTGTATTCTCGGATTGCACCCAAATTGGCCTCCAATTGAGCCTACAACGTACAAACGAGTTTTGCTTCTTCGTTAAGCACAACCGAACTTGTTTATTGAGTCAAACATGTCCCATTTGACGTTATTGTGGTGCCATGCGAGGATTGAAATCAAACGGAGTCCATTTAGTCACTCAAATCTTTGTATTCTCGGATTGCACCCAAATTGGCCTCCAATTGAGCCTACAACGTACAAACGAGTTTTCCTTCTTCGTTAAGCATAACCGAACTTGTTTTTTGAGTCAAACATGTCCCATTTGACGTTATTATGGTTCCGTGCGAGTTAGAAACCAAGCGGAGTCCATTTGGTCACTTAAATCCTTGTATTCTCGGATTGCACCCAAATTGGCCTCCAATTGAGCCTACAACGTACAAACGAGTTTTCCTTATTCGTTAAGCACAACCGAACCTTTTTGTTATGTCAAACATGTCCTATTTTACGTTATTATGGTACCACGCAAGGGTTGAAATCAAACGGAGTCCATTTGGTCACTCAAATCCTTGTATTCTCGGATTGCACCCAAATTGGCCTCCAATTGAGCCTACAACGTACAAACGAGTTTTCCTTCTTCGTTAAGCACAACCAAACTTTTTGTTGATTCAAATATGTCCCATTTGACGTTATTATGGTTCCACGAAATGATTGAAATCAAACAGTGTCCATTTGGTCACTCAAATCCTTGTATTCTCGGATTGCACCCAAATTGGCCTCCAATTGAGCCTACAACGTACAAACGAGTTTTCCTTATTCGTTAAGCACAACCGAACCTTTTTGTTGAGTCAAACATGTCCCATTTGACGTTATTATGGTGCCACGCGAGGATTGAAATCAAACGGAGTCCATTTGGTCATTCAAATCCTTGTATTCTCGGATTGCACCCAAATTGGCCTCCAATTGAGCGAACAACGTACAAACGAGTTTTCCTTCTTCGTTAAGCACAACCGAACCATTTTGTTATGTCAAAAATGTCCTATTTGATGTTATTATGGTACCATACGAATATTGAAATAAAACGGAGTCCATTTGGTCACTCAAATCCTTGTATTCTCGGATTGCACCCAAATTGGCCTCCAATTGATCCTACAACGTACAAACGAGTTTTCCTTCTTTGTTAAGCACAACCGAACCTTTTTGTTGAGTTAAACATGTCCCATTTGACGTTATTATGGTTCCACGCAAGGATTGAAATCAAACGGAGTCCATTTGGTCACTCAAATAATTGTATTCTCGGATTGCACCAAATTGGCCTCCAATTGAGCCTACAACGTACAAGCGAGTTTTCCTTCTTCGTTAAGCACAACCGAACCTTTTTGTTGAGTCAAACATGTCCCATTTCACGTTATTATGGTGCTACGCGAGGATTGAAATCAAACGGAGTCCATTTGGTCACTCAAATCCTTGTATTCTCGAATTGCACCCAAATTGGCCTCCAATTGAGCCTACAACGTACCAATGAGTTTTCCTTATTCGTTAAGCACAAACGAACTTGTTTGTGGTTTCAAATATGTCTCATTTGACGTTATTATGGTTCCACGTGAGGATTAAAATCAAACGGAGTCCATTTGGTCACTCAAATCCTTGTATTCTCGGATAGCACCCAAATTGGCCTCCAATTGAGCCTACAACGTACAAACGATTTTTCCTTCTTTGTTAAGCACAACCGAACTTGTTTGTTGAGTCAAATATGTGCCATTTGACATTATTATGGTTCCACACAACAATTGAAATCAAATGGAGTCCATTTGCTCACTCAAATCCTTGTATTCTCGGATTGCACCCAAATTGGCCTCCAATTGAGCCTACAACTTACAGACGAGTTTTCCTTCTTCGTTAAGCACAAATGAACTTGTTTGTGGAGTCTAGTATGTCCCATTTAACGTTATTATGGTGCCACCCAAGGATTGAAATCAAACGGAGTCCATTTGGTCACTCAAATCTTTGTATTCTCGGATTGCACCCAAATTGGCCTCCAATTGAGCCTACAACGTACAAACGAGTTTTCCTTCTTCGTTAAGCACAACTGAACTTGTTTGTTGAGTCATACATGTCTCATTTGATGTTATTATGGTACCATGATAGTTAGAAACCAAGCGGAGTCCATTTGGTCACTCAAATCATTGTATTCTCGGATTGCACCCAAATTGGCCACCAATTGAGCCTACAACGTACAAACGAGTTTTCCTTCTTCGTTAAGCTCAACCGAATAGTTTGTTGAGACAAAGATGTCCCATTTGAAGTTTTTATTGTGCCACACGAGGATTGAAATCAAACGGAGTCCATTTGGTCACTCAAATACTTGTATTCTTGGAATGCAACCAAATTGGTCTCCAATTGAGCCTAAAACGTACAAATGACTTTTCCTTATTCGTTAAGCACAACCGAACTTGTTTGTTGAGTCAAACATGTCCCATTTGACGTTATTATGGTTCCATACGAGTTAGAAACCAAGCGGAGTCCATTTGGTCACTCAAATCCTTGTATTCTCGGATTGCACCCAAATTGGCCTCCAATTGAGCCTACAACGTACAAACGAGTTTTCCTTATTCGTTAAGCACAACTGACCCTTTTTGTTGAGTCAAACATGTCCCATTTGACGTTATTATTGTGCCACACAAGGATTGAAATCAAACGGAGTCCATTTGGTCATTCAAATCGTTGTATTCTCGGATTGCACCCAAATTGGCCTCCAATTGAGCCTACAACGTACAAACGAGTTTTCCTTCTTCGTTAAGCACAACCGAACCTTTTTGTTATGTCAAACATGTCCTATTTGACGTTATTATGGTGCCACGTAAGGATTGAAATCAAACAGAGTCTATTTGGTCACTCAAAACCTTGTATTCTCGGATTGCACCCAAATTGGCCTCCAATTGATCCTACAACGTACAAACGAGTTTTCCTTATTCGTTAAGCACAACCGAACCTTTTTGTTGAGTCAAACATGTCCCATTTGACGTTATTATGGTGCCACGCGAGGATTGAAATCAAACGGAGTCCATTTGGTCATTCAAATCCTTGTATTCTCGTATTGCACCCAAATTGGCCTCCAATTGAGCGTACAACGTACAAACGAGTTTTCCTTCTTCGTTAAGCACAACCGAACCTTTTTGTTGAGTCAAACATGTCCCATTTTATGTTATTATGGTTCCACGCGAGGATTGAAATCACACGGAGTCCTTTTGGTCACTCAAATAATTGTATTCTCGGATTGCACCAAATTGGCCTCCAATTGTGCCTACAACGTACAAACCAGTTTTCCTTCTTCGTTTAGCACAACCAAACTTTTTTATTGAGTCAAACATGTCCCATCTGACGTTATTATGGTGCAATGCAAGGATTGATATCAAACGGAGTCCATTTGGTCACTCAAATCTTTGTATTCTCGGATTGCACCCAAATTGGCCTCCAATTGAGCCTACAACGTACAAACAAGTTTTCCTTCTTCGTTAAGCATAACCGAACTTGTTTGTTGAGTCAAACATGTCCCATTTGACGTTATTATGGTTCCATGCGAGTTAGAAACCAAGCGGAGTCCATTTGGTCAGTCAAATCCTTGTATTCTCGGATTGCACCCAAATTGGCCTCCAATTGAGCCTACAACGTACAAACGAGTTTTCCTTCTTCATTAAGCACAAACGAACTTGTTTGTTGAGTCAAATATGTTTCATTTGACGTTATTATGGTGCCACGGGTGGATTGTTATTAAACGGAGTCCATTTGGTCACTCAAATCTTTGTATTCTCGGATTGCACCCAAATTGGCTTCCAATTGAGACTACAACGTACAAACGAGTTTTCCTTCTTTGTTAAGCACAACCGAACTTGTGCGTTGAGTCAAACATGTCCCATTTGACTTCATTATGGTTCCATGCGAGTTAGAAACCAAGCGGAGTCCATTTGGTCACTCAAATCCTTGTATTCTCGGATTGCACCCAAATTGGCCTCCAATTGAGCCTACAATGTAGAAACGAGTTTTCCTTCTTCGTTAAGCACAACTTAACCTTTTTGTTGAGTCAAACATGTCCCATTTGAAATTATTATGGTGCCACGTGAGGATTAAAATCAAACGGAGTCCATTTGGTAACTCAAATCCTTGTATTCTCGGATTGCACCCAAATTGGCCTCCAATTGAGCCTACAACCTACAAATAATTTTTCCTTCTTCGTTAAGCACAACCGAACTTGTTTGTTGAGTCAAATATGTGCCATTTGACATTATTATGGTGCCACGCGTGGATTTTTATTAAACGGAGTCCATTTGGTCACTCAAATCTTTGTATTCTCGGATTGCACCCAAATTGGCCTCCAATTGAGCCTACAACGTACAAACGAGTTTTCCTTCTTTGTTAAGCACAAACGAACTTGTTTGTTGAGTCAAACATGTCCCATTTGACGTTATTATGGTTCCACGCGAGGATTGAAATCAAACGGAGTCCATTTGCACACTCAAATCCTTGTATTCTCGGATTGCACCAAATTGGCCTCCAATTGAGCCTACAACGTACAAACGAGTTATCCTTCTTCGTTAAGCACAACCGAATAGTTTGTTGAGACAAAGATGTCCCAGTTGACGTTATTATGGTGCCACATGAGGATTGAAATCAAACGGAGTCCATTTGGTCACTCAAATCCTTGTATTCTCGGATTGCACCCAAATTGGCCTCCAATTGAGCGTACAACGTACAAACGAGTGTTCCTTCTTCGTTAAGCACAACCGAACCTTTTTGTTCTGTCAAACATGTCCTATTTGACGTTATTGTGGTACCATATGAGGATTGAAATCAAACGGAGTCCATTTGGTCACTCAAATCCTTGTATTCTCGGATTGCACCCAAATTGGCCTCCAATTGAGCCTACAACGTACAAACGAGTTTTGCTTCTTCGTTAAGCACAACCGAACTTGTTTATTGAGTCAAACATGTCCCATTTGACGTTATTGTGGTGCCACGCGAGGATTGAAATCAAACGGAGTCCATTTAGTCACTCAAATCTTTGTATTCTCGGATTGCACCCAAATTGGCCTCCAATTGAGCCTACAACGTACAAACGAGTTTTCCTTCTTCGTTAAGCATAACCGAACTTGTTTTTTGAGTCAAACATGTCCCATTTGACGTTATTATGGTTCCGTGCGAGTTAGAAACCAAGCGGAGTCCATTTGGTCACTTAAATCCTTGTATTCTCGGATTGCACCCAAATTGGCCTCCAATTGAGCCTACAACGTACAAACGAGTTTTCCTTATTCGTTAAGCACAACCGAACCTTTTTGTTATGTCAAACATGTCCTATTTTACGTTATTATGGTACCACGCAAGGATTGAAATCAAACGGAGTCCATTTGGTCACTCGAATCCTTGTATTCTCGGATTGCACCCAAATTGGCCTCCAATTGAGCCTACAACGTACAAACGAGTTTTCCTTCTTCGTTAAGCACAACCGAATAGTTTGTTGAGACAAAGATGTCCCATTTGACGTTATTATGGTGCCACATGAGGATTGAAATCAAACGGAGTCCATTTGGTCACTCAAATCCTTGTATTCTCGGATTGCACCCAAATTGGCCTCCAATTGAGCGTACAACGTACAAACGAGTTTTCCTTCTTCGTTAAGCACAACCGAACCTTTTTGTTCTGTCAAACATGTCCTATTTGACGTTATTGTGGTACCATATGAGGATTGAAATCAAACGGAGTCCATTTGGTCACTCAAATCCTTGTATTCTCGGATTGCACCCAAATTGGCCTCCAATTGAGCCTACAACGTACAAACGAGTTTTGCTTCTTCGTTAAGCACAACCGAACTTGTTTATTGAGTCAAACATGTCCCATTTGACGTTATTGTGGTGCCATGCGAGGATTGAAATCAAACGGAGTCCATTTAGTCACTCAAATCTTTGTATTCTCGGATTGCACCCAAATTGGCCTCCAATTGAGCCTACAACGTACAAACGAGTTTTCCTTCTTCGTTAAGCATAACCGAACTTGTTTTTTGAGTCAAACATGTCCCATTTGACGTTATTATGGTTCCGTGCGAGTTAGAAACCAAGCGGAGTCCATTTGGTCACTTAAATCCTTGTATTCTCGGATTGCACCCAAATTGGCCTCCAATTGAGCCTACAACGTACAAACGAGTTTTCCTTATTCGTTAAGCACAACCGAACCTTTTTGTTATGTCAAACATGTCCTATTTTACGTTATTATGGTACCACGCAAGGGTTGAAATCAAACGGAGTCCATTTGGTCACTCAAATCCTTGTATTCTCGGATTGCACCCAAATTGGCCTCCAATTGAGCCTACAACGTACAAACGAGTTTTCCTTCTTCGTTAAGCACAACCAAACTTTTTGTTGATTCAAATATGTCCCATTTGACGTTATTATGGTTCCACGAAATGATTGAAATCAAACAGTGTCCATTTGGTCACTCAAATCCTTGTATTCTCGGATTGCACCCAAATTGGCCTCCAATTGAGCCTACAACGTACAAACGAGTTTTCCTTATTCGTTAAGCACAACCGAACCTTTTTGTTGAGTCAAACATGTCCCATTTGACGTTATTATGGTGCCACGCGAGGATTGAAATCAAACGGAGTCCATTTGGTCATTCAAATCCTTGTATTCTCGGATTGCACCCAAATTGGCCTCCAATTGAGCGAACAACGTACAAACGAGTTTTCCTTCTTCGTTAAGCACAACCGAACCATTTTGTTATGTCAAAAATGTCCTATTTGATGTTATTATGGTACCATACGAAGATTGAAATAAAACGGAGTCCATTTGGTCACTCAAATCCTTGTATTCTCGGATTGCACCCAAATTGGCCTCCAATTGATCCTACAACGTACAAACGAGTTTTCCTTCTTTGTTAAGCACAACCGAACCTTTTTGTTGAGTTAAACATGTCCCATTTGACGTTATTATGGTTCCACGCAAGGATTGAAATCAAACGGAGTCCATTTGGTCACTCAAATAATTGTATTCTCGGATTGCACCAAATTGGCCTCCAATTGAGCCTACAACGTACAAGCGAGTTTTCCTTCTTCGTTAAGCACAACCGAACCTTTTTGTTGAGTCAAACATGTCCCATTTCACGTTATTATGGTGCTACGCGAGGATTGAAATCAAACGGAGTCCATTTGGTCACTCAAATCCTTGTATTCTCGAATTGCACCCAAATTGGCCTCCAATTGAGCCTACAACGTACCAATGAGTTTTCCTTATTCGTTAAGCACAAACGAACTTGTTTGTGGTTTCAAATATGTTTCATTTGACGTTATTATGGTTCCACGTGAAGATTAAAATCAAACGGAGTCCATTTGGTCACTCAAATCCTTGTATTCTCGGATAGCACCCAAATTGGCCTCCAATTGAGCCTACAACGTACAAACGATTTTTCCTTCTTTGTTAAGCACAACCGAACTTGTTTGTTGAGTCAAATATGTGCCATTTGACATTATTATGGTTCCACACAACAATTGAAATCAAATGGAGTCCATTTGCTCACTCAAATCCTTGTATTCTCGGATTGCACCCAAATTGGCCTCCAATTGAGCCTACAACTTACAGACGAGTTTTCCTTCTTCGTTAAGCACAAATGAACTTGTTTGTGGAGTCTAGTATGTCCCATTTAACGTTATTATGGTGCCACCCAAGGATTGAAATCAAACGGAGTCCATTTGGTCACTCAAATCTTTGTATTCTCGGATTGCACCCAAATTGGCCTCCAATTGAGCCTACAACGTACAAACGAGTTTTCCTTCTTCGTTAAGCACAACTGAACTTGTTTGTTGAGTCATACATGTCTCATTTGATGTTATTATGGTACCATGATAGTTAGAAACCAAGCGGAGTCCATTTGGTCACTCAAATCATTGTATTCTCGGATTGCACCCAAATTGGCCACCAATTGAGCCTACAACGTACAAACGAGTTTTCCTTCTTCGTTAAGCTCAACCGAATAGTTTGTTGAGACAAAGATGTCCCATTTGAAGTTTTTATTGTGCCACGCGAGGATTGAAATCAAACGGAGTCCATTTGGTCACTCAAATACTTGTATTCTTGGAATGCAACCAAATTGGTCTCCAATTGAGCCTAAAACGTACAAACGACTTTTCCTTATTCGTTAAGCACAACCGAACTTGTTTGTTGAGTCAAACATGTCCCATTTGACGTTATTATGGTTCCATACGAGTTAGAAACCAAGCGGAGTCCATTTGGTCACTCAAATCCTTGTATTCTCGGATTGCACCCAAATTGGCCTCCAATTGAGCCTACAACGTACAAACGAGTTTTCCTTATTCGTTAAGCACAACTGACCCTTTTTGTTGAGTCAAACATGTCCCATTTGACGTTATTATTGTGCCACACAAGGATTGAAATCAAACGGAGTCCATTTGGTCATTCAAATCGTTGTATTCTCGGATTGCACCCAAATTGGCCTCCAATTGAGCCTACAACGTACAAACGAGTTTTCCTTCTTCGTTAAGCACAACCGAACCTTTTTGTTATGTCAAACATGTCCTATTTGACGTTATTATGGTGCCACGTAAGGATTGAAATCAAACAGAGTCTATTTGGTCACTCAAAACCTTGTATTCTCGGATTGCACCCAAATTGGCCTCCAATTGATCCTACAACGTACAAACGAGTTTTCCTTATTCGTTAAGCACAACCGAACCTTTTTGTTGAGTCAAACATGTCCCATTTGACGTTATTATGGTGCCACGCGAGGATTGAAATCAAACGGAGTCCATTTGGTCATTCAAATCCTTGTATTCTCGTATTGCACCCAAATTGGCCTCCAATTGAGCGTACAACGTACAAACGAGTTTTCCTTCTTCGTTAAGCACAACCGAACCTTTTTGTTGAGTCAAACATGTCCCATTTTATGTTATTATGGTTCCACACGAGGATTGAAATCACACGGAGTCCTTTTGGTCACTCAAATAATTGTATTCTCGGATTGCACCAAATTGGCCTCCAATTGTGCCTACAACGTACAAACCAGTTTTCCTTCTTCGTTTAGCACAACCAAACTTTTTTATTGAGTCAAACATGTCCCATCTGACGTTATTATGGTGCAACGCAAGGATTGATATCAAACGGAGTCCATTTGGTCACTCAAATCTTTGTATTCTCGGATTGCACCCAAATTGGCCTCCAATTGAGCCTACAACGTACAAACAAGTTTTCCTTCTTCGTTAAGCATAACCGAACTTGTTTGTTGAGTCAAACATGTCCCATTTGACGTTATTATGGTTCCATGCGAGTTAGAAACCAAGCGGAGTCCATTTGGTCAGTCAAATCCTTGTATTCTCGGATTGCACCCAAATTGGCCTCCAATTGAGCCTACAACGTACAAACGAGTTTTCCTTCTTCATTAAGCACAAACGAACTTGTTTGTTGAGTCAAATATGTTTCATTTGACGTTATTATGGTGCCACGGGTGGATTGTTATTAAACGGAGTCCATTTGGTCACTCAAATCTTTGTATTCTCGGATTGCACCCAAATTGGCTTCCAATTGAGACTACAACGTACAAACGAGTTTTCCTTCTTTGTTAAGCACAACCGAACTTGTGTGTTGAGTCAAACATGTCCCATTTGACTTCATTATGGTTCCATGCGAGTTAGAAACCAAGCGGAGTCCATTTGGTCACTCAAATCCTTGTATTCTCGGATTGCACCCAAATTGGCCTCCAATTGAGCCTACAATGTAGAAACGAGTTTTCCTTCTTCGTTAAGCACAACTTAACCTTTTTGTTGAGTCAAACATGTCCCATTTGAAATTATTATTGTGCCACGTGAGGATTAAAATCAAACGGAGTCCATTTGGTAACTCAAATCCTTGTATTCTCGGATTGCACCCAAATTGGCCTCCAATTGAGCCTACAACGTACAAACGAGTTTTGCTTCTTCGTTAAGCACAACCGAACTTGTTTATTGAGTCAAACATGTCCCATTTGACGTTATTGTGGTGCCACGCGAGGATTGAAATCAAACGGAGTCCATTTAGTCACTCAAATCTTTGTATTCTCGGATTGCACCCAAATTGGCCTCCAATTGAGCCTACAACGTACAAACGAGTTTTCCTTCTTCGTTAAGCATAACCGAACTTGTTTTTTGAGTCAAACATGTCCCATTTGACGTTATTATGGTTCCGTGCGAGTTAGAAACCAAGCGGAGTCCATTTGGTCACTTAAATCCTTGTATTCTCGGATTGCACCCAAATTGGCCTCCAATTGAGCCTACAACGTACAAACGAGTTTTCCTTATTCGTTAAGCACAACCGAACCTTTTTGTTATGTCAAACATGTCCTATTTTACGTTATTATGGTACCACGCAAGGATTGAAATCAAACGGAGTCCATTTGGTCACTCGAATCCTTGTATTCTCGGATTGCACCCAAATTGGCCTCCAATTGAGCCTACAACGTACAAACGAGTTTTCCTTCTTCGTTAAGCACAACCAAACTTTTTGTTGATTCAAATATGTCCCATTTGACGTTATTATGGTTCCACGAAATGATTGAAATCAAACAGAGTCCATTTGGTCACTCAAATCCTTGTATTCTCGGATTGCACCCAAATTGGCCTCCAATTGAGCCTACAACGTACAAACGAGTTTTCCTTATTCGTTAAGCACAACCGAACCTTTTTGTTGAGTCAAACATGTCCCATTTGACGTTATTATGGTGCCACGCGAGGATTGAAATCAAACGGAGTCCATTTGGTCATTCAAATCCTTGTATTCTCGGATTGCACCCAAATTGGCCTCCAATTGAGCCTACAACGTACAAACGAGTTTTCCTTATTCGTTAAGCACAACCGAACCTTTTTGTTGAGTCAAACATGTCCCATTTGACGTTATTATGGTGCCACGCGAGGATTGAAATCAAACGGAGTCCATTTGGTCATTCAAATCCTTGTATTCTCGGATTGCACCCAAATTGGCCTCCAATTGAGCGAACAACGTACAAACGAGTTTTCCTTCTTCGTTAAGCACAACCGAACCTTTTTGTTATGTCAAAAATGTCCTATTTTATGTTATTATGGTACCATACGAAGATTGAAATAAAACGGAGTCCATTTGGTCACTCAAATCCTTGTATTCTCGGATTGCACCCAAATTGGCCTCCAATTGAGCCTACAACGTACAAACGAGTTTTCCTTCTTCGTTAAGCACAACCAAACTTTTTGTTGATTCAAATATGTCCCATTTGACGTTATTATGGTTCCACGAAATGATTGAAATCAAACAGTGTCCATTTGGTCACTCAAATCCTTGTATTCTCGGATTGCACCCAAATTGGCCTCCAATTGAGCCTACAACGTACAAACGAGTTTTCCTTATTCGTTAAGCACAACCGAACCTTTTTGTTGAGTCAAACATGTCCCATTTGACGTTATTATGGTGCCACGCGAGGATTGAAATCAAACGGAGTCCATTTGGTCATTCAAATCCTTGTATTCTCGGATTGCACCCAAATTGGCCTCCAATTGAGCGAACAACGTACAAACGAGTTTTCCTTCTTCGTTAAGCACAACCGAACCATTTTGTTATGTCAAAAATGTCCTATTTGATGTTATTATGGTACCATACGAAGATTGAAATAAAACGGAGTCCATTTGGTCACTCAAATCCTTGTATTCTCGGATTGCACCCAAATTGGCCTCCAATTGATCCTACAACGTACAAACGAGTTTTCCTTCTTTGTTAAGCACAACCGAACCTTTTTGTTGAGTTAAACATGTCCCATTTGACGTTATTATGGTTCCACGCAAGGATTGAAATCAAACGGAGTCCATTTGGTCACTCAAATAATTGTATTCTCGGATTGCACCAAATTGGCCTCCAATTGAGCCTACAACGTACAAGCGAGTTTTCCTTCTTCGTTAAGCACAACCGAACCTTTTTGTTGAGTCAAACATGTCCCATTTCACGTTATTATGGTGCTACGCGAGGATTGAAATCAAACGGAGTCCATTTGGTCACTCAAATCCTTGTATTCTCGAATTGCACCCAAATTGGCCTCCAATTGAGCCTACAACGTACCAATGAGTTTTCCTTATTCGTTAAGCACAAACGAACTTGTTTGTGGTTTCAAATATGTTTCATTTGACGTTATTATGGTTCCACGTGAGGATTAAAATCAAACGGAGTCCATTTGGTCACTCAAATCCTTGTATTCTCGGATAGCACCCAAATTGGCCTCCAATTGAGCCTACAACGTACAAACGATTTTTCCTTCTTTGTTAAGCACAACCGAACTTGTTTGTTGAGTCAAATATGTGCCATTTGACATTATTATGGTTCCACACAACAATTGAAATCAAATGGAGTCCATTTGCTCACTCAAATCCTTGTATTCTCGGATTGCACCCAAATTGGCCTCCAATTGAGCCTACAACTTACAGACGAGTTTTCCTTCTTCGTTAAGCACAAATGAACTTGTTTGTGGAGTCTAGTATGTCCCATTTAACGTTATTATGGTGCCACCCAAGGATTGAAATCAAACGGAGTCCATTTGGTCACTCAAATCTTTGTATTCTCGGATTGCACCCAAATTGGCCTCCAATTGAGCCTACAACGTACAAACGAGTTTTCCTTCTTCGTTAAGCACAACTGAACTTGTTTGTTGAGTCATACATGTCTCATTTGATGTTATTATGGTACCATGATAGTTAGAAACCAAGCGGAGTCCATTTGGTCACTCAAATCATTGTATTCTCGGATTGCACCCAAATTGGCCACCAATTGAGCCTACAACGTACAAACGAGTTTTCCTTCTTCGTTAAGCTCAACCGAATAGTTTGTTGAGACAAAGATGTCCCATTTGAAGTTTTTATTGTGCCACGCGAGGATTGAAATCAAACGGAGTCCATTTGGTCACTCAAATACTTGTATTCTTGGAATGCAACCAAATTGGTCTCCAATTGAGCCTAAAACGTACAAACGACTTTTCCTTATTCGTTAAGCACAACCGAACTTGTTTGTTGAGTCAAACATGTCCCATTTGACGTTATTATGGTTCCATACGAGTTAGAAACCAAGCGGAGTCCATTTGGTCACTCAAATCCTTGTATTCTCGGATTGCACCCAAATTGGCCTCCAATTGAGCCTACAACGTACAAACGAGTTTTCCTTATTCGTTAAGCACAACTGACCCTTTTTGTTGAGTCAAACATGTCCCATTTGACGTTATTATTGTGCCACACAAGGATTGAAATCAAACGGAGTCCATTTGGTCATTCAAATCGTTGTATTCTCGGATTGCACCCAAATTGGCCTCCAATTGAGCCTACAACGTACAAACGAGTTTTCCTTCTTCGTTAAGCACAACCGAACCTTTTTGTTATGTCAAACATGTCCTATTTGACGTTATTATGGTGCCACGTAAGGATTGAAATCAAACAGAGTCTATTTGGTCACTCAAAACCTTGTATTCTCGGATTGCACCCAAATTGGCCTCCAATTGATCCTACAACGTACAAACGAGTTTTCCTTATTCGTTAAGCACAACCGAACCTTTTTGTTGAGTCAAACATGTCCCATTTGACGTTATTATGGTGCCACGCGAGGATTGAAATCAAACGGAGTCCATTTGGTCATTCAAATCCTTGTATTCTCGTATTGCACCCAAATTGGCCTCCAATTGAGCGTACAACGTACAAACGAGTTTTCCTTCTTCGTTAAGCACAACCGAACCTTTTTGTTGAGTCAAACATGTCCCATTTTATGTTATTATGGTTCCACACGAGGATTGAAATCACACGGAGTCCTTTTGGTCACTCAAATAATTGTATTCTCGGATTGCACCAAATTGGCCTCCAATTGTGCCTACAACGTACAAACCAGTTTTCCTTCTTCGTTTAGCACAACCAAACTTTTTTATTGAGTCAAACATGTCCCATCTGACGTTATTATGGTGCAACGCAAGGATTGATATCAAACGGAGTCCATTTGGTCACTCAAATCTTTGTATTCTCGGATTGCACCCAAATTGGCCTCCAATTGAGCCTACAACGTACAAACAAGTTTTCCTTCTTCGTTAAGCATAACCGAACTTGTTTGTTGAGTCAAACATGTCCCATTTGACGTTATTATGGTTCCATGCGAGTTAGAAACCAAGCGGAGTCCATTTGGTCAGTCAAATCCTTGTATTCTCGGATTGCACCCAAATTGGCCTCCAATTGAGCCTACAACGTACAAACGAGTTTTCCTTCTTCATTAAGCACAAACGAACTTGTTTGTTGAGTCAAATATGTTTCATTTGACGTTATTATGGTGCCACGGGTGGATTGTTATTAAACGGAGTCCATTTGGTCACTCAAATCTTTGTATTCTCGGATTGCACCCAAATTGGCTTCCAATTGAGACTACAACGTACAAACGAGTTTTCCTTCTTTGTTAAGCACAACCGAACTTGTGTGTTGAGTCAAACATGTCCCATTTGACTTCATTATGGTTCCATGCGAGTTAGAAACCAAGCGGAGTCCATTTGGTCACTCAAATCCTTGTATTCTCGGATTGCACCCAAATTGGCCTCCAATTGAGCCTACAATGTAGAAACGAGTTTTCCTTCTTCGTTAAGCACAACTTAACCTTTTTGTTGAGTCAAACATGTCCCATTTGAAATTATTATTGTGCCACGTGAGGATTAAAATCAAACGGAGTCCATTTGGTAACTCAAATCCTTGTATTCTCGGATTGCACCCAAATTGGCCTCCAATTGAGCCTACAACCTACAAATAATTTTTCCTTCTTCGTTAAGCACAACCGAACTTGTTTGTTGAGTCAAATATGTGCCATTTGACATTATTATGGTGCCACGCGTGGATTTTTATTAAACGGAGTCCATTTGGTCACTCAAATCTTTGTATTCTCGGATTGCACCCAAATTGGCCTCCAATTGAGCCTACAACGTACAAACGAGTTTTCCTTCTTTGTTAAGCACAAACGAACTTGTTTGTTGAGTCAAACATGTCCCATTTGACGTTATTATGGTTCCACGCGAGGATTGAAATCAAACGGAGTCCATTTGCACAGTCAAATCCTTGTATTCTCGGATTGCACCAAATTGGCCTCCAATTGAGCCTACAACGTACAAACGAGTTATCCTTCTTCGTTAAGCACAACCGAATAGTTTGTTGAGACAAAGATGTCCCAGTTGACGTTATTATGGTGCCACATGAGGATTGAAATCAAACGGAGTCCATTTGGTCACTCAAATCCTTGTATTCTCGGATTGCACCCAAATTGGCCTCCAATTGAGCGTACAACGTACAAACGAGTGTTCCTTCTTCGTTAAGCACAACCGAACCTTTTTGTTCTGTCAAACATGTCCTATTTGACGTTATTGTGGTACCATATGAGGATTGAAATCAAACGGAGTCCATTTGGTCACTCAAATCCTTGTATTCTCGGATTGCACCCAAATTGGCCTCCAATTGAGCCTACAACGTACAAACGAGTTTTGCTTCTTCGTTAAGCACAACCGAACTTGTTTATTGAGTCAAACATGTCCCATTTGACGTTATTGTGGTGCCACGCGAGGATTGAAATCAAACGGAGTCCATTTAGTCACTCAAATCTTTGTATTCTCGGATTGCACCCAAATTGGCCTCCAATTGAGCCTACAACGTACAAACGAGTTTTCCTTCTTCGTTAAGCATAACCGAACTTGTTTTTTGAGTCAAACATGTCCCATTTGACGTTATTATGGTTCCGTGCGAGTTAGAAACCAAGCGGAGTCCATTTGGTCACTTAAATCCTTGTATTCTCGGATTGCACCCAAATTGGCCTCCAATTGAGCCTACAACGTACAAACGAGTTTTCCTTATTCGTTAAGCACAACCGAACCTTTTTGTTATGTCAAACATGTCCTATTTTACGTTATTATGGTACCACGCAAGGATTGAAATCAAACGGAGTCCATTTGGTCACTCGAATCCTTGTATTCTCGGATTGCACCCAAATTGGCCTCCAATTGAGCCTACAACGTACAAACGAGTTTTCCTTCTTCGTTAAGCACAACCAAACTTTTTGTTGATTCAAATATGTCCCATTTGACGTTATTATGGTTCCACGAAATGATTGAAATCAAACAGAGTCCATTTGGTCACTCAAATCCTTGTATTCTCGGATTGCACCCAAATTGGCCTCCAATTGAGCCTACAACGTACAAACGAGTTTTCCTTATTCGTTAAGCACAACCGAACCTTTTTGTTGAGTCAAACATGTCCCATTTGACGTTATTATGGTGCCACGCGAGGATTGAAATCAAACGGAGTCCATTTGGTCATTCAAATCCTTGTATTCTCGGATTGCACCCAAATTGGCCTCCAATTGAGCGAACAACGTACAAACGAGTTTTCCTTCTTCGTTAAGCACAACCGAACCTTTTTGTTATGTCAAAAATGTCCTATTTTATGTTATTATGGTACCATACGAAGATTGAAATAAAACGGAGTCCATTTGGTCACTCAAATCCTTGTATTCTCGGATTGCACCCAAATTGGCCTCCAATTGATCCTACAACGTACAAACGAGTTTTCCTTCTTTGTTAAGCACAACCGAACCTTTTTGTTGAGTTAAACATGTCCCATTTGACGTTATTATGGTTCCACGCAAGGATTGAAATCAAACGGAGTCCATTTGGTCACTCAAATAATTGTATTCTCGGATTGCACCAAATTGGCCTCCAATTGAGCCTACAACGTACAAACGAGTTTTCCTTCTTCGTTAAGCACAACCGAACCTTTTTGTTGAGTCAAACATGTCCCATTTGACGTTATTATGGTGCTACACGAGGATTGAAATCAAACGGAGTCCATTTGGTCACTCAAATCCTTGTATTCTCGGATTGCACCCAAATTGGCCTCCAATTGAGCCTACAACGTACCAACGAGTTTTCCTTATTCGTTAAGCACAAACGAACTTGTTTGTTGTTTCAAATATGTCTCATTTGACGTTATTATGGTTCCACGTGAGGATTAAAATCAAACGGAGTCCATTTGGTCACTCAAATCCTTGTATTCTCGGATAGCACCCAAATTGGCCTCCAATTGAGCCTACAACGTACAAACGATTTTTCCTTCTTCGTTAAGCACAACCGAACTTGTTTGTTGAGTCAAATATGTGCCATTTGACATTATTATGGTTCCACACAACAATTGAAATCAAATGGAGTCCATTTGCTCACTCAAATCCTTGTATTCTCGGATTGCACCCAAATTGGCCTCCAATTGAGCCTACAACGTACAAACGAGTTTTCCTTCTTCGTTAAGCACAACCGAACCTTTTTGTTGAGTCAAACATGTCCCATTTGACGTTATTATGGTGCTATACGAGGATTGAAATCAAACGGAGTCCATTTGGTCACTCAAATCCTTGTATTCTCGGATTGACCCAAATTGGCCTCCAATTGAGCCTACAACGTACAAACGAGTTTTCCTTCTTCGTTAAGCACAACCAAACTTTTTGTTAATTCAAATATGTCCCATTTGACGTTATTATGGTTCCACGAAATGATTGAAATCAAACAGAGTCCATTTGGTCACTCAAATCCTTGTATTCTCGGATTGCACCCAAATTGGCCTCCAATTGAGCCTACAACGTACAAACGAGTTTTCCTTATTCGTTAAGCACAACCGAACCTTTTTGTTGAGTCAAACATGTCCCATTTGACGTTATTATGGTTCCACGCGAGGATTGAAATCAAACGGAGTCCATTTGGTCATTCAAATCCTTGTATTCTCGGATTGCACCCAAATTGGCCTCCAATTGAGCGAACAACGTACAAACGAGTTTTCCTTCTTCGTTAAGCACAACCGAACCTTTTTGTTATGTCAAAAATGTCCTATTTTATGTTATTATGGTACCATACGAAGATTGAAATAAAACGGAGTCCATTTGGTCACTCAAATCCTTGTATTCTCGGATTGCACCCAAATTGGCCTCCAATTGATCCTACAACGTACAAACGAGTTTTCCTTCTTTGTTAAGCACAACCGAACCTTTTTGTTGAGTTAAACATGTCCCATTTGACGTTATTATGGTTCCACGCAAGGATTGAAATCAAACGGAGTCCATTTGGTCACTCAAATAATTGTATTCTCGGATTGCACCAAATTGGCCTCCAATTGAGCCTACAACTTACAGACGAGTTTTCCTTCTTCGTTAAGCACAAATGAACTTGTTTGTGGAGTCTAGTATGTCCCATTTAACGTTATTATGGTGCCACCCAAGGATTGAAATCAAACGGAGTCCATTTGGTCACTCAAATCTTTGTATTCTCGGATTGCACCCAAATTGGCCTCCAATTGAGCCTACAACGTACAAACGAGTTTTCCTTCTTCGTTAAGCACAACTGAACTTGTTTGTTGAGTCATACATGTCTCATTTGATGTTATTATGGTACCATGATAGTTAGAAACCAAGCGGAGTCCATTTGGTCACTCAAATCATTGTATTCTCGGATTGCACCCAAATTGGCCACCAATTGAGCCTACAACGTACAAACGAGTTTTCCTTCTTCGTTAAGCTCAACCGAATAGTTTGTTGAGACAAAGATGTCCCATTTGAAGTTTTTATTGTGCCACGCGAGGATTGAAATCAAACGGAGTCCATTTGGTCACTCAAATACTTGTATTCTTGGAATGCAACCAAATTGGTCTCCAATTGAGCCTAAAACGTACAAACGACTTTTCCTTATTCGTTAAGCACAACCGAACTTGTTTGTTGAGTCAAACATATCCCATTTGACGTTATTATGGTTCCATACGAGTTAGAAACCAAGCGGAGTCCATTTGGTCACTCAAATCCTTGTATTCTCGGATTGCACCCAAATTGGCCTCCAATTGAGCCTACAACGTACAAACGAGTTTTCCTTATTCGTTAAGCACAACTGACCCTTTTTGTTGAGTCAAACATGTCCCATTTGACGTTATTATTGTGCCACACAAGGATTGAAATCAAACGGAGTCCATTTGGTCATTCAAATCGTTGTATTCTCGGATTGCACCCAAATTGGCCTCCAATTGAGCCTACAACGTACAAACGAGTTTTCCTTCTTCGTTAAGCACAACCGAACCTTTTTGTTATGTCAAACATGTCCTATTTGACGTTATTATGGTGCCACGTAAGGATTGAAATCAAACAGAGTCTATTTGGTCACTCAAAACCCTGTATTATCGGATTGCACCCAAATTGGCCTCCAATTGATCCTACAACGTACAAACGAGTTTTCCTTATTCGTTAAGCACAACCGAACCTTTTTGTTGAGTCAAACATGTCCCATTTGACGTTATTATGGTGCCACGCGACGATTGAAATCAAACGGAGTCCATTTGGTCATTCAAATCCTTGTATTCTCGTATTGCACCCAAATTGGCCTCCAATTGAGCGTACAACGTACAAACGAGTTTTCCTTCTTCGTTAAGCACAACCGAACCTTTTTGTTGAGTCAAACATGTCCCATCTTACGTTATTATGGTTCCACGCGAGGATTGAAATCACACGGAGTCCATTTGGTCACTCAAATCCTTGTATTCTCGGATTGCACCCAAATTGGCCTCCAATTGAGCCTACAACGTACAAACGAGTTTTCCTTCTTCGTTAAGCACAACCGAACCTTTTTGTTATGTCAAACATGTCCTATTTGACGTTATTATGGTTCCACGAAATGATTGAAATCAAACAGAGTCCATTTGGTCACTCAAATCCTTGTATTCTCGGATTGCACCCAAATTGGCCTCCAATTGAGCCTACAACGTACAAACGAGTTTTCCTTATTCGTTAAGCACAACCGAACCTTTTTGTTGAGTCAAACATGTCCCATTTGACGTTATTATGGTGCCACGCGAGGATTGAAATCAAACGGAGTCCATTTGGTCATTCAAATCCTTGTATTCTCGGATTGCACCCAAATTGGCCTCCAATTGAGCGAACAACGTACAAACGAGTTTTCCTTCTTCGTTAAGCACAACCGAACCTTTTTGTTATGTCAAAAATGTCCTATTTTATGTTATTATGGTACCATACGAAGATTGAAATAAAACGGAGTCCATTTGGTCACTCAAATCCTTGTATTCTCGGATTGCACCCAAATTGGCCTCCAATTGATCCTACAACGTACAAACGAGTTTTCCTTCTTTGTTAAGCACAACCGAACCTTTTTGTTGAGTTAAACATGTCCCATTTGACGTTATTATGGTTCCACGCAAGGATTGAAATCAAACGGAGTCCATTTGGTCACTCAAATAATTGTATTCTCGGATTGCACCAAATTGGCCTCCAATTGAGCCTACAACGTACAAACGAGTTTTCCTTCTTCGTTAAGCACAACCGAACCTTTTTGTTGAGTCAAACATGTCCCATTTGACGTTATTATGGTGCTACACGAGGATTGAAATCAAACGGAGTCCATTTGGTCACTCAAATCCTTGTATTCTCGGATTGCACCCAAATTGGCCTACAACGTACCAACGAGTTTTCCTTATTCGTTAAGCACAAACGAACTTGTTTGTTGTTTCAAATATGTCTCATTTGACGTTATTATGGTTCCACGTGAGGATTAAAATCAAACGGAGTCCATTTGGTCACTCAAATCCTTGTATTCTCGGATAGCACCCAAATTGGCCTCCAATTGAGCCTACAACGTACAAACGATTTTTCCTTCTTCGTTAAGCACAACCGAACTTGTTTGTTGAGTCAAATATGTGCCATTTGACATTATTATGGTTCCACACAACAATTGAAATCAAATGGAGTCCATTTGCTCACTCAAATCCTTGTATTCTCGGATTGCACCCAAATTGGCCTCCAATTGAGCCTACAACTTACAGACGAGTTTTCCTTCTTCGTTAAGCACAAATGAACTTGTTTGTGGAGTCTAGTATGTCCCATTTAACGTTATTATGGTGCCACCCAAGGATTGAAATCAAACGGAGTCCATTTGGTCACTCAAATCTTTGTATTCTCGGATTGCACCCAAATTGGCCTCCAATTGAGCCTACAACGTACAAACGAGTTTTCCTTCTTCGTTAAGCACAACTGAACTTGTTTGTTGAGTCATACATGTCTCATTTGATGTTATTATGGTACCATGATAGTTAGAAACCAAGCGGAGTCCATTTGGTCACTCAAATCATTGTATTCTCGGATTGCACCCAAATTGGCCACCAATTGAGCCTACAACGTACAAACGAGTTTTCCTTCTTCGTTAAGCTCAACCGAATAGTTTGTTGAGACAAAGATGTCCCATTTGAAGTTTTTATTGTGCCACGCGAGGATTGAAATCAAACGGAGTCCATTTGGTCACTCAAATACTTGTATTCTTGGAATGCAACCAAATTGGTCTCCAATTGAGCCTAAAACGTACAAACGACTTTTCCTTATTCGTTAAGCACAACCGAACTTGTTTGTTGAGTCAAACATGTCCCATTTGACGTTATTATGGTTCCATACGAGTTAGAAACCAAGCGGAGTCCATTTGGTCACTCAAATCCTTGTATTCTCGGATTGCACCCAGATTGGCCTCCAATTGAGCCTACAACGTACAAACGAGTTTTCCTTATTCGTTAAGCACAACTGACCCTTTTTGTTGAGTCAAACATGTCCCATTTGACGTTATTATTGTGCCACACAAGGATTGAAATCAAACGGAGTCCATTTGGTCATTCAAATCGTTGTATTCTCGGATTGCACCCAAATTGGCCTCCAATTGAGCCTACAACGTACAAACGAGTTTTCCTTCTTCGTTAAGCACAACCGAACCTTTTTGTTATGTCAAACATGTCCTATTTGACGTTATTATGGTGCCACATAAGGATTGAAATCAAACAGAGTCTATTTGGTCACTCAAAACCTTGTATTATCGGATTGCACCCAAATTGGCCTCCAATTGATCCTACAACGTACAAACGAGTTTTCCTTATTCGTTAAGCACAACCGAACCTTTTTGTTGAGTCAAACATGTCCCATTTGACGTTATTATGGTGCCACGCGAGGATTGAAATCAAACGGAGTCCATTTGGTCATTCAAATCCTTGTATTCTCGTATTGCACCCAAATTGGCCTCCAATTGAGCGTACAACGTACAAACGAGTTTTCCTTCTTCGTTAAGCACAACCGAACCTTTTTGTTGAGTCAAACATGTCCCATTTTACGTTATTATGGTTCCACGCGAGGATTGAAATCAAACGGAGTCCATTTGGTCATTCAAATCCTTGTATTCTCGGATTGCACCCAAATTGGCCTCCAATTGAGCGAACAACGTACAAACGAGTTTTCCTTCTTCGTTAAGCACAACCGAACCTTTTTGTTACGTCAAAAATGTCCTATTTTATGTTATTATGGTACCATACGAAGATTGAAATAAAACGGAGTCCATTTGGTCACTCAAATCCTTGTATTCTCGGATTGCACCCAAATTGGCCTCCAATTGATCCTACAACGTACAAACGAGTTTTCCTTCTTTGTTAAGCACAACCGAACCTTTTTGTTGAGTTAAACATGTCCCATTTGACGTTATTATGGTTCCACGCAAGGATTGAAATCAAACGGAGTCCATTTGGTCACTCAAATAATTGTATTCTCGGATTGCACCAAATTGGCCTCCAATTGAGCCTACAACGTACAAACGAGTTTTCCTTCTTCGTTAAGCACAACCGAACCTTTTTGTTGAGTCAAACATGTCCCATTTGACGTTATTATGGTGCTACACGAGGATTGAAATCAAACGGAGTCCATTTGGTCACTCAAATCCTTGTATTCTCGGATTGCACCCAAATTGGCCTCCAATTGAGCCTACAACGTACCAACGAGTTTTCCTTATTCGTTAAGCACAAACGAACTTGTTTGTTGTTTCAAATATGTCTCATTTGACGTTATTATGGTTCCACGTGAGGATTAAAATCAAACGGAGTCCATTTGGTCACTCAAATCCTTGTATTCTCGGATAGCACCCAAATTGGCCTCCAATTGAGCCTACAACGTACAAACGATTTTTCCTTCTTCGTTAAGCACAACCGAACTTGTTTGTTGAGTCAAATATGTGCCATTTGACATTATTATGGTTCCACACAACAATTGAAATCAAATGGAGTCCATTTGCTCACTCAAATCCTTGTATTCTCGGATTGCACCCAAATTGGCCTCCAATTGAGCCTACAACTTACAGACGAGTTTTCCTTCTTCGTTAAGCACAAATGAACTTGTTTGTGGAGTCTAGTATGTCCCATTTAACGTTATTATGGTGCCACCCAAGGATTGAAATCAAACGGAGTCCATTTGGTCACTCAAATCTTTGTATTCTCGGATTGCACCCAAATTGGCCTCCAATTGAGCCTACAACGTACAAACGAGTTTTCCTTCTTCGTTAAGCACAATTGAACTTGTTTGTTGAGTCATACATGTCTCATTTGATGTTATTATGGTACCATGATAGTTAGAAACCAAGCGGAGTCCATTTGGTCACTCAAATCATTGTATTCTCGGATTGCACCCAAATTGGCCACCAATTGAGCCTACAACGTACAAACGAGTTTTCCTTCTTCGTTAAGCTCAACCGAATAGTTTGTTGAGACAAAGATGTCCCATTTGAAGTTTTTATTGTGCCACGCGAGGATTGAAATCAAACGGAGTCCATTTGGTCACTCAAATACTTGTATTCTTGGAATGCAACCAAATTGGTCTCCAATTGAGCCTAAAACGTACAAACGACTTTTCCTTATTCGTTAAGCACAACCGAACTTGTTTGTTGAGTCAAACATGTCCCATTTGACGTTATTATGGTTCCATACGAGTTAGAAACCAAGCGGAGTCCATTTGGTCACTCAAATCTTTGTATTCTCGGATTGCACCCAAATTGGCCTCCAATTGAGCCTACAACGTACAAACGAGTTTTCCTTCTTCGTTAAGCACAACCGAACCTTTTTGTTATGTCAAACATGTCCTATTTGACGTTATTATGGTGCCACGTAAGGATTGAAATCAAACAGAGTCTATTTGGTCACTCAAAACCTTGTATTATCGGATTGCACCCAAATTGGCCTCCAATTGATCCTACAACGTACAAACGAGTTTTCCTTATTCGTTAAGCACAACCGAACCTTTTTGTTGAGTCAAACATGTCCCATTTGACGTTATTATGGTGCCACGCGAGGATTGAAATCAAACGGAGTCCATTTGGTCATTCAAATCCTTGTATTCTCGGATTGCACCCAAATTGGCCTCCAATTGAGCCTACAACGTACAAACGAGTTTTCCTTCTTCGTTAAGCACAACCGAACCTTTTTGTTATGTCAAACATGTCCTATTTGACGTTATTATGGTTCCACAAAATGATTGAAATCAAACAGAGTCCATTTGGTCACTCAAATCCTTGTATTCTCGGATTGCACCCAAATTGGCCTCCAATTGAGCCTACAACGTACAAACGAGTTTTCCTTATTCGTTAAGCACAACCGAACCTTTTTGTTGAGTCAAACATGTCCCATTTGACGTTATTATGGTGCCACGCGAGGATTGAAATCAAACGGAGTCCATTTGGTCATTCAAATCCTTGTATTCTCGGATTGCACCCAAATTGGCCTCCAATTGAGCGAACAACGTACAAACGAGTTTTCCTTCTTCGTTAAGCACAACCGAACCTTTTTGTTATGTCAAAAATGTCCTATTTTATGTTATTATGGTACCATACGAAGATTGAAATAAAACGGAGTCCATTTGGTCACTCAAATCCTTGTATTCTCGGATTGCACCCAAATTGGCCTCCAATTGATCCTACAACGTACAAACGAGTTTTCCTTCTTTGTTAAGCACAACCGAACCTTTTTTGTTGAGTTAAACATGTCCCATTTGACGTTATTATGGTTCCACGCAAGGATTGAAATCAAACGGAGTCCATTTGGTCACTCAAATAATTGTATTCTCGGATTGCACCAAATTGGCCTCCAATTGAGCCTACAACGTACAAACGAGTTTTCCTTCTTCGTTAAGCACAACCGAACCTTTTTGTTGAGTCAAACATGTCCCATTTGACGTTATTATGGTGCTACACGAGGATTGAAATCAAACGGAGTCCATTTGGTCACTCAAATCCTTGTATTCTCGGATTGCACCCAAATTGGCCTCCAATTGAGCCTACAACGTACCAACGAGTTTTCCTTATTCGTTAAGCACAAACGAACTTGTTTGTTGTTTCAAATATGTCTCATTTGACGTTATTATGGTTCCACGTGAGGATTAAAATCAAACGGAGTCCATTTGGTCACTCAAATCCTTGTATTCTCGGATAGCACCCAAATTGGCCTCCAATTGAGCCTACAACGTACAAACGATTTTTCCTTCTTCGTTAAGCACAACCGAACTTGTTTGTTGAGTCAAATATGTGCCATTTGACATTATTATGGTTCCACACAACAATTGAAATCAAATGGAGTCCATTTGCTCACTCAAATCCTTGTATTCTCGGATTGCACCCAAAATGGCCTCCAATTGAGCCTACAACGTACAAACGAGTTTTCCTTCTTCGTTAAGCACAACCGAACCTTTTTGTTGAGTCAAACATGTCCCATTTGATGTTATTATGGTGCTACACGAGGATTGAAATCAAACGGAGTCCATTTGGTCACTCAAATCCTTGTATTCTCGGATTGACCCAAATTGGCCTCCAATTGAGCCTACAACGTACAAACGAGTTTTCCTTCTTCGTTAAGCACAACCAAACTTTTTGTTGATTCAAATATGTCCCATTTGACGTTATTATGGTTCCACGAAATGATTGAAATCAAACAGAGTCCATTTGGTCACTCAAATCCTTGTATTCTCGGATTGCACCCAAATTGGCCTCCAATTGAGCCTACAACGTACAAACGAGTTTTCCTTATTCGTTAAGCACAACCGAACCTTTTTGTTGAGTCAAACATGTCCCATTTGACGTTATTATGGTGCCACGCGAGGATTGAAATCAAACGGAGTCCATTTGGTCATTCAAATCCTTGTATTCTCGGATTGCACCCAAATTGGCCTCCAATTGAGCGAACAACGTACAAACGAGTTTTCCTTCTTCGTTAAGCACAACCGAACCTTTTTGTTATGTCAAAAATGTCCTATTTTATGTTATTATGGTACCATACGAAGATTGAAATAAAACGGAGTCCATTTGGTCACTCAAATCCTTGTATTCTCGGATTGCACCCAAATTGGCCTCCAATTGATCCTACAACGTACAAACGAGTTTTTCCTTCTTTGTTAAGCACAACCGAACCTTTTTGTTGAGTTAAACATGTCCCATTTGACGTTATTATGGTTCCACGCAAGGATTGAAATCAAACGGAGTCCATTTGGTCACTCAAATAATTGTATTCTCGGATTGCACCAAATTGGCCTCCAATTGAGCCTACAACGTACAAACGAGTTTTGCTTCTTCGTTAAGCACAACCGAACCTTTTTGTTGAGTCAAACATGTCCCATTTGACGTTATTATGGTGCTACACGAGGATTGAAATCAAACGGAGTCCATTTGGTCACTCAAATCCTTGTATTCTCGGATTGCACCCAAATTGGCCTCCAATTGAGCCTACAACGTACCAACGAGTTTTCCTTATTCGTTAAGCACAAACGAACTTGTTTGTTGTTTCAAATATGTCTCATTTGACGTTATTATGGTTCCACGTGAGGATTAAAATCAAACGGAGTCCATTTGGTCACTCAAATCCTTGTATTCTCGGATAGCACCCAAATTGGCCTCCAATTGAGCCTACAACGTACAAACGATTTTTCCTTCTTCGTTAAGCACAACCGAACTTGTTTGTTGAGTCAAATATGTGCCATTTGACATTATTATGGTTCCACACAACAATTGAAATCAAATGGAGTCCATTTGCTCACTCAAATCCTTGTATTCTCGGATTGCACCCAAATTGGCCTCCAATTGAGCCTACAACGTACAAACGAGTTTTCCTTCTTCGTTAAGCACAACCGAACCTTTTTGTTGAGTCAAACATGTCCCATTTGATGTTATTATGGTGCTACACGAGGATTGAAATCAAACGGAGTCCATTTGGTCACTCAAATCCTTGTATTCTCGGATTGACCCAAATTGGCCTCCAATTGAGCCTACAACGTACAAACGAGTTTTCCTTCTTCGTTAAGCACAACCAAACTTTTTGTTGATTCAAATATGTCCCATTTGACGTTATTATGGTTCCACGAAATGATTGAAATCAAACAGAGTCCATTTGGTCACTCAAATCCTTGTATTCTCGGATTGCACCCAAATTGGCCTCCAATTGAGCCTACAACGTACAAACGAGTTTTCCTTATTCGTTAAGCACAACCGAACCTTTTTGTTGAGTCAAACATGTCCCATTTGACGTTATTATGGTGCCACGCGAGGATTGAAATCAAACGGAGTCCATTTGGTCATTCAAATCCTTGTATTCTCGGATTGCACCCAAATTGGCCTCCAATTGAGCGAACAACGTACAAACGAGTTTTCCTTCTTCGTTAAGCACAACCGAACCTTTTTGTTATGTCAAAAATGTCCTATTTTATGTTATTATGGTACCATACGAAGATTGAAATAAAACGGAGTCCATTTGGTCACTCAAATCCTTGTATTCTCGGATTGCACCCAAATTGGCCTCCAATTGATCCTACAACGTACAAACGAGTTTTTCCTTCTTTGTTAAGCACAACCGAACCTTTTTGTTGAGTTAAACATGTCCCATTTGACGTTATTATGGTTCCACGCAAGGATTGAAATCAAACGGAGTCCATTTGGTCACTCAAATAATTGTATTCTCGGATTGCACCAAATTGGCCTCCAATTGAGCCTACAACGTACAAACGAGTTTTGCTTCTTCGTTAAGCACAACCGAACCTTTTTGTTGAGTCAAACATGTCCCATTTGACGTTATTATGGTGCTACACGAGGATTGAAATCAAACGGAGTCCATTTGGTCACTCAAATCCTTGTATTCTCGGATTGCACCCAAATTGGTCTCCAATTGAGCCTACAACGTACCAACGAGTTTTCCTTATTCGTTAAGCACAAACGAACTTGTTTGTTGTTTCAAATATGTCTCATTTGACGTTATTATGGTTCCACGTGAGGATTAAAATCAAACGGAGTCCATTTGGTCACTCAAATCCTTGTATTCTCGGATAGCACCCAAATTGGCCTCCAATTGAGCCTACAACGTACAAACGATTTTTCCTTCTTCGTTAAGCACAACCGAACTTGTTTGTTGAGTCAAATATGTGCCATTTGACATTATTATGGTTCCACACAACAATTGAAATCAAATGGAGTCCATTTGCTCACTCAAATCCTTGTATTCTCGGATTGCACCCAAATTGGCCTCCAATTGAGCCTACAACGTACAAACGAGTTTTCCTTCTTCGTTAAGCACAACCGAACCTTTTTGTTGAGTCAAACATGTCCCATTTGACGTTATTATGGTGCTACACGAGGATTGAAATCAAACGGAGTCCATTTGGTCACTCAAATCCTTGTATTCTCGGATTGACCCAAATTGGCCTCCAATTGAGCCTACAACGTACAAACGAGTTTTCCTTCTTCGTTAAGCACAACCAAACTTTTTGTTGATTCAAATATGTCCCATTTGACGTTATTATGGTTCCACGAAATGATTGAAATCAAACAGAGTCCATTTGGTCACTCAAATCCTTGTATTCTCGGATTGCACCCAAATTGGCCTCCAATTGAGCCTACAACGTACAAACGAGTTTTCCTTATTCGTTAAGCACAACCGAACCTTTTTGTTGAGTCAAACATGTCCCATTTGACGTTATTATGGTGCCACGCGAGGATTGAAATCAAACGGAGTCCATTTGGTCATTCAAATCCTTGTATTCTCGGATTGCACCCAAATTGGCCTCCAATTGAGCGAACAACGTACAAACGAGTTTTCCTTCTTCGTTAAGCACAACCGAACCTTTTTGTTATGTCAAAAATGTCCTATTTTATGTTATTATGGTACCATACGAAGATTGAAATAAAACGGAGTCCATTTGGTCACTCAAATCCTTGTATTCTCGGATTGCACCCAAATTGGCCTCCAATTGATCCTACAACGTACAAACGAGTTTTCCTTCTTTGTTAAGCACAACCGAACCTTTTTGTTGAGTTAAACATGTCCCATTTGACGTTATTATGGTTCCACGCAAGGATTGAAATCAAACGGAGTCCATTTGGTCACTCAAATAATTGTATTCTCGGATTGCACCAAATTGGCCTCCAATTGAGCCTACAACGTACAAACGAGTTTTCCTTCTTCGTTAAGCACAACCGAACCTTTTTGTTGAGTCAAACATGTCCCATTTGACGTTATTATGGTGCTACACGGGGATTGAAATCAAACGGAGTCCATTTGGTCACTCAAATCCTTGTATTCTCGGATTGCACCCAAATTGGCCTCCAATTGAGCCTACAACGTACCAACGAGTTTTCCTTATTCGTTAAGCACAAACGAACTTGTTTGTTGTTTCAAATATGTCTCATTTGACGTTATTATGGTTCCACGTGAGGATTAAAATCAAACGGAGTCCATTTGGTCACTCAAATCCTTGTATTCTCGGATAGCACCCAAATTGGCCTCCAATTGAGCCTACAACGTACAAACGATTTTTCCTTCTTCGTTAAGCACAACCGAACTTGTTTGTTGAGTCAAATATGTGCCATTTGACATTATTATGGTTCCACACAACAATTGAAATCAAATGGAGTCCATTTGCTCACTCAAATCCTTGTATTCTCGGATTGCACCCAAATTGGCCTCCAATTGAGCCTACAACTTACAGACGAGTTTTCCTTCTTCGTTAAGCACAAATGAACTTGTTTGTGGAGTCTAGTATGTCCCATTTAACGTTATTATGGTGCCACCCAAGGATTGAAATCAAACGGAGTCCATTTGGTCACTCAAATCTTTGTATTCTCGGATTGCACCCAAATTGGCCTCCAATTGAGCCTACAACGTACAAACGAGTTTTCCTTCTTCGTTAAGCACAACTGAACTTGTTTGTTGAGTCATACATGTCTCATTTGATGTTATTATGGTACCATGATAGTTAGAAACCAAGCGGAGTCCATTTGGTCACTCAAATCATTGTATTCTCGGATTGCACCCAAATTGGCCACCAATTGAGCCTACAACGTACAAACGAGTTTTCCTTCTTCGTTAAGCTCAACCGAATAGTTTGTTGAGACAAAGATGTCCCATTCGAAGTTTTTATTGTGCCACGCGAGGATTGAAATAAAACGGAGTCCATTTGGTCACTCAAATACTTGTATTCTTGGAATGCAACCAAATTGGTCTCCAATTGAGCCTAAAACGTACAAACGACTTTTCCTTATTCGTTAAGCACAACCGAACTTGTTTGTTGAGTCAAACATGTCCCATTTGACGTTATTATGGTTCCATACGAGTTAGAAACCAAGCGGAGTCCATTTGGTCACTCAAATCCTTGTATTCTCGGATTGCACCCAAATTGGCCTCCAATTGAGCCTACAACGTACAAACGAGTTTTCCTTATTCGTTAAGCACAACTGACCCTTTTTGTTGAGTCAAACATGTCCCATTTGACGTTATTATTGTGCCACACAAGGATTGAAATCAAACGGAGTCCATTTGGTCATTCAAATCGTTGTATTCTCGGATTGCACCCAAATTGGCCTCCAATTGAGCCTACAACGTACAAACGAGTTTTCCTTCTTCGTTAAGCACAACCGAACCTTTTTGTTATGTCAAACATGTCCTATTTGACGTTATTATGGTGCCACGTAAGGATTGAAATCAAACAGAGTCTATTTGGTCACTCAAAACCTTGTATTCTCGGATTGCACCCAAATTGGCCTCCAATTGATCCTACAACGTACAAACGAGTTTTCCTTATTCGTTAAGCACAACCGAACCTTTTTGTTGAGTCAAACATGTCCCATTTGACGTTATTATGGTGCCACGCGAGGATTGAAATCAAACGGAGTCCATTTGGTCATTCAAATCCTTGTATTCTCGTATTGCACTCAAATTGGCCTCCAATTGAGCGTACAACGTACAAACGAGTTTTCCTTCTTCGTTAAGCACAACCGAACCTTTTTGTTGAGTCAAACATGTCCCATTTTACGTTATTATGGTTCCACGCGAGGATTGAAATCACACGGAGTCCTTTTGGTCACTGAAATAATTGTATTCTCGGATTGCACCAAATTGGCCTCCAATTGTGCCTACAACGTACAAACCAGTTTTCCTTCTTCGTTTAGCACAACCGAACTTTTTTATTGAGTCAAACATGTCCCATCTGACGTTATTATGGTGCAACGCAAGGATTGATATCAAACGGAGTCCATTTGGTCACTCAAATCTTTGTATTCTCGGATTGCACCCAAATTGGCCTCCAATTGAGCCTACAACGTACAAACAAGTTTTCCTTCTTCGTTAAGCATAACCGAACTTGTTTGTTTAGTCAAACATGTCCCATTTGACGTTATTATGGTTCCATGCTAGTTAGAAACCAAGCGGAGTCCATTTAGTCAGTCAAATCCTTGTATTCTCGGATTGCACCCAAATTGGCCTCCAATTGAGCCTACAACGTACAAACGAGTTTTCCTTCTTCATTAAGCACAAACGAACTTGTTTGTTGAGTCAAATATGTTTCATTTGACGTTATTATGGTGCCACGGGTGGATTGTTATTAAACGGAGTCCATTTGGTCACTCAAATCTTTGTATTCTCGGATTGCACCCAAATTGGCCTCCAATTGAGACTACAACGTACAAACGAGTTTTCCTTCTTTGTTAAGCACAACCGAACTTGTGTGTTGAGTCAAACATGTCCCATTTGACTTCATTATGGTTCCATGCGAGTTAGAAACCAAGCGGAGTCCATTTGGTCACTCAAATCCTTGTATTCTCGGATTGCACCCAAATTGGCCTCCAATTGAGCCTACAATGTAGAAACGAGTTTTCCTTCTTCGTTAAGCACAACTTAACCTTTTTGTTGAGTCAAACATGTCCCATTTGAAATTATTATGGTGCCACGTGAGGATTAAAATCAAACGGAGTCCATTTGGTAACTCAAATCCTTGTATTCTCGGATTGCACCCAAATTGGCCTCCAATTGAGCCTACAACCTACAAATAATTTTTCCTTCTTCGTTAAGCACAACCGAACTTGTTTGTTGAGTCAAATATGTGCCATTTGACATTATTATGGTGCCACGCGTGGATTTTTATTAAACGGAGTCCATTTGGTCACTCAAATCTTTGTATTCTCGGATTGCACCCAAATTGGCCTCCAATTGAGCCTACAACGTACAAACGAGTTTTCCTTCTTTGTTAAGCACAAACGAACTTGTTTGTTGAGTCAAACATGTCCCATTTGACGTTATTATGGTTCCACGCGAGGATTGAAATCAAACGGAGTCCATTTGCACACTCAAATCCTTGTATTCTCGGATTGCACCAAATTGGCCTCCAATTGAGCCTACAACGTACAAACGAGTTATCCTTCTTCGTTAAGCACAAACGAATAGTTTGTTGAGACAAAGATGTCCCATTTGACGTTATTATGGTGCCACATGAGGATTGAAATCAAACGGAGTCCATTTGGTCACTCAAATCCTTGTATTCTCGGATTGCACCCAAATTGGCCTCCAATTGAGCGTACAACGTACAAACGAGTGTTCCTTCTTCGTTATGCACAACCGAACCTTTTTGTTCTGTCAAACATCTCCTATTTGACGTTATTGTGGTACCATATGAGGATTGAAATCAAACGGAGTCCATTTGGTCACTCAAATCCTTGTATTCTCGGATTGCACCCAAATTGGCCTCCAATTGAGCCTACAACGTACAAACGAGTTTTGCTTCTTCGTTAAGCACAACCGAACTTGTTTATTGAGTCAAACATGTCCCATTTGACGTTATTGTGGTGCCACGCGAGGATTGAAATCAAACGGAGTCCATTTAGTCACTCAAATCTTTGTATTCTCGGATTGCACCCAAATTGGCCTCCAATTGAGCCTACAACGTACAAACGAGTTTTCCTTCTTCGTTAAGCATAACCGAACTTGTTTTTTGAGTCAAACATGTCCCATTTGACGTTATTATGGTTCCGTGCGAGTTAGAAACCAAGCGGAGTCCATTTGGTCACTTAAATCCTTGTATTCTCGGATTGCACCCAAATTGGCCTCCAATTGAGCCTACAACGTACAAACGAGTTTTCCTTCTTCGTTAAGCACAACCGAACCTTTTTGATGAGTCAAACATGTCCCATTTGACGTTATTATGGTGCCATGCAAGGATTGAAATCAAACAGAGTCCATTTGGTCACTCAAATCCTTGTATTCTCGGATTGCACCCAAATTGGCCTCCAATTCAGCCTACAACGTACAAACGAGTTTTCCTTCTTCGTTAAGCACAATCGAACCTTTTTGTTGAGTCAAACATGTCCCATTTGACGTTATTATGGTGCTACATGAGGATTGAAATCAAACGGAGTCCATTTGGTCACTCAAATCCTGGTATTCTTGGATTGCACCCAAATTGGCCTCCAATTGAGCCTACAACGTACCAACGAGTTTTCCTTCTTCGTTAAGCACAAAGGAACTTGTTTGTTGAGTCAAATATGTCTCATTTGACGTTATTATGGTGCTACGCGTGGATTTTTATTAAACGGAGTCCATTTGGTCACTCAAATCTTTGTATTCTCGGATTGCACCCAAATTGGCCTCCAATTGAGCCTACAACGTACAAACGAGTTTTCCTTCTTTGTTAAGCACAAACGAACTTGTTTGTTGAGTCAAACATGTCCCATTTGACGTTATTATGGTTCCATGCGAGTTAGAAACCAAGCGGAGTCCATTTGGTCACTAAAATCCTTGTATTCTTGGATTGCACCCAAATTGGCCTGCAATTGAGCCTACAACGTACAAACGAGTTTTCCTTCTTCGTTAAGCACAACTGAACTTGTTTGTTGAGTCTAGTATGTCCCATTTAACGTTATTATGGTGCCACGCAAGGAGTGAAATCAAACAGATTCCATTTGATCACTCAAATCTTTGTATTCTTGGATTGCACCCAAATTGGCCACCAATTGAGCCTACAACATACAAACGAGTTTTCCTACTTCGTTAAGCGATACCGAAACTTTTTTTCGAGTCAAACATGTCCCATTTGACGTTATTATGGTTCCATGCGAGTTAGAAACCAAGCGGAGTCCATTTGGTCACTCAAATCCTTGTATTCTCGGATTGCACCAAAATTGGCCTCCAATTGAGCCTACAATATACAAACGAGTTTTCCTTCTTCGTTAAGCACAACCGAACTTGTTTTTTGAGTCAAATATGTTCCATTTGACGTTATTGTGGTGCCACGCGAGGATTGAAATCAAACGGAGTCCATTTGGTAACTCAAATCCTTGTATTCTCGGATTGCACCCAAATTGGCCTCCAATTGAGCCTACAACCTACAAATAATTTTTCCTTCTTCGTTAAGCACAACCGAACTTGTTTGTTGAGTCAAATATGTGCCATTTGACATTATTATGGTGCAACACGAGGATTGAAATCAAACGGAGTCCATTTGGTCACTCAAATCCTTGTATTCTCGGATTGCACCAAAATTGGCCTCCAATTGAGCCTACAATATACAAACGAGTTTTCCTTCTTCGTTAAGCACAACCGAACTTGTTTTTTGAGTCAAATATGTTCCATTTGACGTTATTATGGTGCCACGCAAGGATTGAAATCAAACGGAGTCCATTTGCACACTCAAATTCTTGTATTCTCGGATTGCACCAAAATGCCTCCAATTGAGCCTACAACGTACAAACGAGTTATCCTTCTTCGTTAAGCACAACCGAATATTTTATTGAGACAAAGATGTCCCATTTGACGTTATTATTGTGCCACACGAGGATTGAAATCAAACGGAGTCCATTTGGTCACTCAAATCCTTGTATTCTCGGATTGCACCCAAATTTGCCTCCAATTGAGCGTACAACGTACAAACGAGTGTTCCTTCTTCGTTAAGCACAACCGAACCTTTTTGTTATGTCAAACATGTCCTATTTGACGTTATTGTGGTACCATACAAGGATTGAAATCAAACGGAGTCCATTTGGTCACTCAAATCCTTGTATTCTCGGATTGCACCCAAATTGGCCTCCAATTGAGCCTACAACGTACAAACGAGTTTTGCTTCTTCGTTAAGCACAACCGAACTTGTTTATTGAGTCAAACATGTCCCATTTGACGTTATTGTGGTGCCACGCGAGGATTGAAATCAAACGGAGTCCATTTAGTCACTCAAATCTTTGTATTCTCGGATTGCACCCAAATTGGCCTCCAATTGAGCCTACAACGTACAAACGAGTTTTCCTTCTTCGTTAAGCATAACCGAACTTGTTTTTTGAGTCAAACATGTCCCATTTGACGTTATTATGGTTCCGTGCGAGTTAGAAACCAAGCGGAGTCCATTTGGTCACTTAAATCCTTGTATTCTCGGATTGCACCCAAATTGGCCTCCAATTGAGCCTACAACGTACAAACGAGTTTTCCTTCTTCGTTAAGCACAACCGAACCTTTTTGATGAGTCAAACATGTCCCATTTGACGTTATTGTGGTGCCATGCAAGGATTGAAATCAAACAGAGTCCATTTGGTCACTCAAATCCTTGTATTCTCGGATTGCACCCAAATTGGCCTCCAATTCAGCCTACAACGTACAAACGAGTTTTCCTTCTTCGTTAAGCACAACCGAACCTTTTTGTTGAGTCAAACATGTCCCATTTGACGTTATTATGGTGCTACACGAGGATTGAAATCAAACGGAGTCCATTTGGTCACTCAAATCCTTGTATTCTTGGATTGCACCCAAATTGGCCTCCAATTGAGCCTACAACGTACCAACGAGTTTTCCTTCTTCGTTAAGCACAAAGGAACTTGTTTGTTGAGTCAAATATGTCTCATTTGACGTTATTATGGTGCTACGCGTGGATTTTTATTAATCGGAGTCCATTTGGTCACTCAAATCTTTGTATTCTCGGATTGCACCCAAATTGGCCTCCAATTGAGCCTACAACGTACAAACGAGTTTTCCTTCTTTGTTAAGCACAAACGAACTTGTTTGTTGAGTCAAACATGTCCCATTTGACGTTATTATGGTTCCATGCGAGTTAGAAACCAAGCGGAGTCCATTGGGTCACTAAAATCCTTGTATTCTTGGATTGCACCCAAATTGGCCTGCAATTGAGCCTACAACGTACAAATGAGTTTTCCTTCTTCGTTAAGCACAACTGAACTTGTTTGTTGAGTCTAGTATGTCACATTTAAAGTTATTATGGTGCCACGCAAGGAGTGAAATCAAACAGAGTCCATTTGATCACTCAAATCTTTGTATTCTCGGATTGCACCCAAATTGGCCACCAATTGAGCCTACAACATACAAACGAGTTTTCCTTCTTCGTTAAGCACAACCGAACTTGTTTTTTGAGTCAAATATGTTCCATTTGACGTTATTATGGTGCCACGCAAGGATTGAAATCAAACGGAGTCCATTTGCACACTCAAATCCTTGTATTCTCGGATTGCACCCAAATTGGCCTCCAATTGAGCCTACAACGTACAAACGAGTTTTCCTTCTTCGTTAAGCACAACCAAACCTTTTTTTTGAGTCAAACATGTCCCATTTGACGTTATTTTGGTGCCACGCAAGGATTGAAATCAAACGGAGTCCATTTGGTCATTCAAATCCTTGTATTCTCGGATTGCACCCAAATTGGCCTCCAATTGAGCCTACAACGTACAAACGAGTTTTCCTTCTTCGTTAAGCACAACCGAACCTTTTTGTTATGTCAAACATGTCCTTTTTGACGTTATTATGGTACCACGCAAGGATTGAAATCAAACGGAGTCCATTTGGTCACTCAAATCCTTGTATTCTCGGATTGCACCCAAATTGGCCTCCAATTGAGCCTACAACGTACAAACGAGTTTTCCTTATTCGTTAAGAACAACCGAACCTTTTTTTTGAGTCAAACATGTCCCATTTGACGTTATTATGGTGCCACGTGAGGATTGAAATCAAACGGAGACCATTTGCACACTCAAATCCTTGTATTCTCGGATTGCACCAAATTGGCCTCCAATTGAGCCTACAACGTACAAACAAGCTATCCTTCTTCGTTAAGCACAACCGAATAGTTTGTTGAGACAAAGACGTCCCATTTGACGTTATTATTGTGCCACGCGAGGATTGAAACCAAACGGAGTCCATTTGGTCACTCAAATCCTTTTATTCTCAAATTGCACCCAAATTGGCCACCAATTGAGCCTACAACGTACAAACGAGTTTTCCTACTTCGTTAAGCATAACCAAACTTGTTTGTTGAGTCTAATATGTCCCATTTGACGGTTTATGGTGCCACGCGAATATTGAAATCAAATGGAGTCCATTTGGTCACTCAAATCCTTGTATTCTTAGAATGCAACCAAATTGGCCTCCAATTGAGCCTACAACGTACAAACGACTTTTCCTTATTCGTTAAGCACAACCAAACTTGTTTGTTGAGTCAAAAATTTCCCATTTGACGTTATGGTTCCATGCGAGTTAGAAACCAAGCGGAGTCCATTTGGTCACTCAAATCCTTGTATTCTCGGATTGCACCCAAATTGGCCTCTAATTGAGCCTACAACGTACAAACGAGTTTTCCTTCTTCGTTAAGCACAACCGAACCTTTTTGTTATGTCAAACATGTCCTATTTTACGTTATTATGGTACCATATGAGGATTGAAATCAAACGGAGTCCATTTGGTCACTCAAATCCTTGTATTCTCGGATTGCACCCAAATTGGCCTCCAATTGAGCCTACAACGTACAAACCAGTTTTCCTTCTTCGTTTAGCACAACCGAACTTTTTTAATGAGTCAAACATGTCCCATTTGACATTATTATGGAGCCACGCAAGGATTGATATCAAACGGAGTCCATTTGGTCACTCAAATCTTTGTATTCTCGGATTGCACCCAAATTGGCCTCCAATTGAGCCTACAACGTACAAACGAGTTTTCCTTCTTCGTTAAGCATAACCGCACTTGTTTGTTGAGTCAAACATGTTCCATTTGACGTTAGTATGGTGCCACGCGAGGATTGAAATCAAACGGAGTCCATTTGGTCACTCAAATCTTTTTATTCTCGGATTGCACCCAAATTGGCTTCCAATTGAGCCTACAACGTACAAACGAGTTTTCCTTCTTCGTTAAGCACAACCGAACCTTTTTGTTGAGTCAAACATGTCCCATTTGACGTTATTATGGTGCCACGCAAGGATTGAAATCAAACGGAGTCCATTTGGTCACTCAAATCCTTGTATTCTTCGATTGCACCCAAATTGGCCTCCAATTGAGCCTACAACGTACCAACGAGTTTTCCTTCTTCGTTAAGAACAAACGAACTTGTTTTTTGAGTCAAATATGTATCATTTGACGTTATTATGGTGCCACACATGGATTGTTATTAAACGGAGTCCATTTGGTCACTCAAATCTTTGTATTCTCGGATTGCACCCAAATTGGCCTCCAGTTGAGCCTACAACGTACAAACGAGTTTTCCTTCTTTGTGAAGCACAAACGAACTTTTTTGTTGAGTCAAACATGTCCCATTTGACGTTATTATGGTTCCATGCGAGTTAGAAACCAAGCGGAGTCCATTTGGTCACTCAAATCCATGTATTCTTGGATTGCACCCAAATTGGCCTGCAATTGAGCCTACAACGTACAAACGAGTTTTCCTTCTTCGTTAAGCACAACCGAACCTTTTTGTTATGTCAAACATGTCCTTTTTGACGTTATTATGGTACCACGCAAGGATTGAAATCAAACGGAGTCCATTTGGTCAATCATTTCGTTAAGCACAACTGAACTTGTTTGTTGAGTCTAGTATGTCCCATTTAATGTTATTATGGTGCCACGCAAGGGGTGAAATCAAACGGAGTCCATTTGGTCACTCAAATCTTTGTATTCTCGGATTGCACCCAAATTGGCCTCCAGTTGAGCCTGCAACGTACAAACGAGTTTTCCTTCTTCGTTAAGCACAACCGAAATTATTTTTTTAGTCATACATGTCTCATTTGACGTTATTATGGTACCATGAGAGTTAGAAACCAAGCGGAGTCCATTTGGTCACTCAAATCTTTGTATTCTCGGATTGCACCCAAATTGACCACCAATTGAGCCTACAACGTACAAACGAGTTTTCCTTCTTCGTTAAGCGATACCGAAACTTTTTGTCGATTCAAACATGTCCCATTTGACGTTATTATGGTGCCATGCGAGGATTGAAATCAAATGGAGTCCATTTGCACACTCAAATCCTTGTATTCTCGGATTGCACCAAATTGGCCTCCAATTGAGCCTACAACGTACAAACGAGCTAGCCTTCTTCGTTAAGCACAACCGAATAGTTTGTTGAGACAAAGATGTCCCATTTGACGTTATTATTGTGCCACGTGAAGATTTAAATCAAATGGAGTCCATTTGGTCACTCAAATCCTTGTATTCTCGGATTGCACCCAAATTGGCCACCAATTGAGCCTACAACGTACAAACGAGTTTTCCCTCTTCGTTGAGCACAACCAAACTTGTTTGTTGAGTCTAATATGTCCCATTTGACATTATTATGGTGGCACGCGAATATTGAAATCAAATGGAGTCCATTTGGTCACTCAAATCCTTGTATTCTTCGAATGCAACCAAATTGGCCTCCAATTGAGCCTACAACGTACAAACGACTTTTCCTTATTCGTTAAGCACAACCGAACTTGTTTGTTGAGTCAAACACGTCCCATTTGACGTTATTAAGGTTCCATGCGAGTTAGAAACCAAGCGGAGTCCATTTGGTCACTCAAATCCTTGTATTCTTGGATTGCACCCAAATTGGCCTCCAATTGAGCCTACAACGTATAAACGAGTTTTCCTTATTCGTTAAGCACAACCGAACCTTTTTGTTGAGTCAAACATGTCCCATTTGACGTTATTATGGTGCCACGCGAGGATTGAAATCAAACGGAGTCCATTTGGTCATTCAAATCCTTGTAATCTCGGATTGCACCCAAATTGGCCTCCAATTGAGCCTACAACGTACAAACGAGTTTTCCTTCTTCGTTAAGCACAACCGAACCTTTTTGTTATGTCAAACATGTCCTTTTTGACGTTATTATGGTACCACGCAAGGATTGAAATCAAACGGAGTCCATTTGGTCACTCATATCCTTGTATTCTCGGATTGCACCCAAATTGGCCTCCAATTGAGCCTACAACGTAAAAACGAGTTTTCCTTATTCGTTAAGCACAACCGAACCTTTTTGTTGAGTCAAACATGTCCCATTTGATGTTATTACGGTGCCACGCGAGGATTGAAATCAAACGGAGTCCATTTGGTCATTCAAATCCTTGTATTCTCGGATTGCACCCAAATTGGCCTCCAATTGAGCCTACAACGTACAAACGAGTTTTCCTTCTTCGTTAAGCACAACCGAACCTTTTTTTTATGTCAAACATGTCATTTTTGACGTTATTATGGTACCACGCGAGGATTGAAATCAAACGGAGTCCATTTGGTCACTCAAATCCTTGTATTCTCGGATTGCACCCAAATTGGCCTCCAATTGGGCCTACAACGTACAAACGAGTTTTCCTTCTTCGTTAAGCACAACCGAACCTTTTTGTTGATTCAAACATGTCCCATTTGACGTTATTGTGGTTCCATGCGAGTTAGAAACCAAGCGGAGTCCATTTGGTCACTCAAATCCTTGTATTCTCGGATTGCACCCAAATTGGCCTCCAATTGAGCCTACAACGTACAAACGAGTTTTCCTTATTCGTTAAGCACAACCGAACCTTTTTGTTGAGTCAAAAATGTCCCATTTGACGTTATTATTGTGCCACGTGAGGATTGAAATCAAACGGAGTCCATTTGCACACTCAAATCCTTGTATTCTCGGATTGCACCAAATTGGCCTCCAATTGAGCCTACAACGTACAAACGAGCTATCCTTCTTCGTTAAGCACAACCGAATAGTTTTTTGAGACAAAGATGTCCCATTTGACGTTATTATTGTGCCACACGAGGATTGAAATCAAACGGAGTCCATTTGGTCACTCAAATCCTTGTATTCTCGAATTGCACCCAAATTGGCCACCAATTGAGCCTACAACGTACAAACGAGTTTTCCTACTTCGTTAAGCATAAACAAACTTGTTTGTTGAGTCTAATATGTCCCATTTGACGTTATTATGGTGCCACGCGAATATTGAAATCAAATGGAGTCCATTTGGTCACTCAAATCCTTGTATTCTTAGAATGCAACCAAATTGGCCTCCAATTGAGCCTACAACGTACAAACGACTTTTCCTTATTCGTTAAGCACAACCAAACTTGTTTGTTGAGTCAAACATGTCCCATTTGACGTTATTATGGTTCCATGCGAGTTATAAACCAAGCGGAGTCCATTTGGTCACTCAAATCCTTGTATTCTCGGATTGCACCCAAATTGGCCTCCAATTGAGCCTACAACGTACAAACGAGTTTTCCTTATTCGTTAAGCACAACCGAACCTTTTTGTTGAGTCAAACATGTCCCATTTGACATTATTATGGTGCCACGCGAGGATTGAAATCAAACGGAGTCCATTTGGTCATTCAAATCCTTGTATTCTCGGATTGCACCCAAATTGGCCTCCAATTGAGCCTACAACGTACAAACGAGTTTTCCTTCTTCGTTAAGCACAACCGAACCTTTTTGATGAGTCAAACATGTCCCATTTGACGTTATTGTGGTGCCATGCAAGGATTGAAATCAAACAGAGTCCATTTGGTCACTCAAATCCTTGTATTCTCGGATTGCACCCAAATTGGCCTCCAATTCAGCCTACAACGTACAAACGAGTTTTCCTTCTTCGTTAAGCACAACCGAACCTTTTTGTTGAGTCAAACATGTCCCATTTGACGTTATTATGGTGCTACACGAGGATTGAAATCAAACGGAGTCCATTTGGTCACTCAAATCCTTGTATTCTTGGATTGCACCCAAATTGGCCTCCAATTGAGCCTACAACGTACCAACGAGTTTTCCTTCTTCGTTAAGCACAAAGGAACTTGTTTGTTGAGTCAAATATGTCTCATTTGACGTTATTATGGTGCTACGCGTGGATTTTTATTAATCGGAGTCCATTTGGTCACTCAAATCTTTGTATTCTCGGATTGCACCCAAATTGGCCTCCAATTGAGCCTACAACGTACAAACGAGTTTTCCTTCTTTGTTAAGCACAAACGAACTTGTTTGTTGAGTCAAACATGTCCCATTTGACGTTATTATGGTTCCATGCGAGTTAGAAACCAAGCGGAGTCCATTGGGTCACTAAAATCCTTGTATTCTTGGATTGCACCCAAATTGGCCTGCAATTGAGCCTACAACGTACAAATGAGTTTTCCTTCTTCGTTAAGCACAACTGAACTTGTTTGTTGAGTCTAGTATGTCACATTTAAAGTTATTATGGTGCCACGCAAGGAGTGAAATCAAACAGAGTCCATTTGATCACTCAAATCTTTGTATTCTCGGATTGCACCCAAATTGGCCACCAATTGAGCCTACAACATACAAACGAGTTTTCCTACTTCGTTAAGCGATACCGAAACTTTTTTTCGAGTCAAACATGTCCCATTTGACGTTATTATGGTTCCATGCGAGTTAGAAACCAAGCGGAGTCCATTTGGTCACTCAAATCCTTGTATTCTCGGATTGCACCAAAATTGGCCTCCAATTGAGCCTACAATATACAAACGAGTTTTCCTTCTTCGTTAAGCACAACCGAACTTGTTTTTTGGGTCAAATATGTTCCATTTGACGTTATTATTTTGCCACGCAAGGATTGAAATCAAACGGAGTCCATTTGCACACTCAAATCCTTGTATTCTCGGATTGCACCAAAATGCCTCCAATTGAGCCTACAACGTACAAACGAGTTATCCTTCTTCGTTAAGCACAACCGAATATTTTATTGAGACAAAGATGTCCCATTTGACGTTATTATGGTGCCACATGACGATTGAAATCAAACGGAGTCCATTTGGTCACTCAAATCCTTGTATTCTCGGATTGCACCCAAATTGGCCTCCAATTGAGCGTACAACGTACAAACGAGTGTTCCTTCTTCGTTAAGCACAACCGAACCTTTTTGTTATGTCAAACATGTCCTATTTGACGTTATTATGGTACCATACGAGGATTGAAATCAAACGGAGTCCATTTGGTCACTCAAATAATTGTATTCTCGGATTGCACCCAAATTGGCCTCCAATTGAGCCTACAACGTACAAACGAGTTTTCCTTCTTCGTTAAGCATAAACGAACTTGTTTGTTGAGTCAAACATGTCCCATTTGACGTTATTATGGTTCCATGCGAGTTAGAAACCAAGCGGAGTCCATTTGGTCACTTAAATCCTTGTATTCTAGGATTGCACCCAAATTGGCCTCCAATTGAGCCTACAATATACAAAGGAGTTTTCCTTCTTCGTTAAGCACAACCGAACTTGTTTTTTGAGTCAAATATGTTCCATTTGACGTTATTATGGTGCCACGCAAGGATTGAAATCAAACGGAGTCCATTTGCACACTCAAATCCTTGTATTCTCGGATTGCACCCAAATTGGCCTCCAATTGAGCCTACAACGTACAAACGAGTTTTCCTTCTTCGTTAAGCACAACCAAACCTTTTTTTTGAGTCAAACATGTCCCATTTGACGTTATTTTGGTGCCACGCAAGGATTGAAATCAAACGGAGTCCATTTGGTCATTCAAATCCTTGTATTCTCGGATTGCACCCAAATTGGCCTCCAATTGAGCCTACAACGTACAAACGAGTTTTCCTTCTTCGTTAAGCACAACCGAACCTTTTTGTTATGTCAAACATGTCCTTTTTGACGTTATTATGGTACCACGCAAGGATTGAAATCAAACGGAGTCCATTTGGTCACTCAAATCCTTGTATTCTCGGATTGCACCCAAATTGGCCTCCAATTGAGCCTACAACGTACAAACGAGTTTTCCTTATTCGTTAAGAACAACCGAACCTTTTTTTTGAGTCAAACATGTCCCATTTGACGTTATTATGGTGCCACGTGAGGATTGAAATCAAACGGAGACCATTTGCACACTCAAATCCTTGTATTCTCGGATTGCACCAAATTGGCCTCCAATTGAGCCTACAACGTACAAACAAGCTATCCTTCTTCGTTAAGCACAACCGAATAGTTTGTTGAGACAAAGACGTCCCATTTGACGTTATTATTGTGCCACGCGAGGATTGAAACCAAACGGAGTCCATTTGGTCACTCAAATCCTTTTATTCTCAAATTGCACCCAAATTGGCCACCAATTGAGCCTACAACGTACAAACGAGTTTTCCTACTTCGTTAAGCATAACCAAACTTGTTTGTTGAGTCTAATATGTCCCATTTGACGGTTTATGGTGCCACGCGAATATTGAAATCAAATGGAGTCCATTTGGTCACTCAAATCCTTGTATTCTTAGAATGCAACCAAATTGGCCTCCAATTGAGCCTACAACGTACAAACGACTTTTCCTTATTCGTTAAGCACAACCAAACTTGTTTGTTGAGTCAAAAATTTCCCATTTGACGTTATGGTTCCATGCGAGTTAGAAACCAAGCGGAGTCCATTTGGTCACTCAAATCCTTGTATTCTCGGATTGCACCCAAATTGGCCTCTAATTGAGCCTACAACGTACAAACGAGTTTTCCTTCTTCGTTAAGCACAACCGAACCTTTTTGTTATGTCAAACATGTCCTATTTTACGTTATTATGGTACCATATGAGGATTGAAATCAAACGGAGTCCATTTGGTCACTCAAATCCTTGTATTCTCGGATTGCACCCAAATTGGCCTCCAATTGAGCCTACAACGTACAAACAAGTTTTCCTTCTTCGTTAAGCACAACTGAACCTTTTTGTTGAGTCAAACATGTCCCATTTGACGTTATTATGGTTCCACGCGAGGATTGAAATCAAACGGAGTCCTTTTGGTCACTCAAATAATTGTATTCTCGGATTGCACCAAATTGGCCTCCAATTGAGCCTACAACGTACAAACCAGTTTTCCTTCTTCGTTTAGCACAACCGAACTTTTTTAATGAGTCAAACATGTCCCATTTGACATTATTATGGAGCCACGCAAGGATTGATATCAAACGGAGTCCATTTGGTCACTCAAATCTTTGTATTCTCGGATTGCACCCAAATTGGCCTCCAATTGAGCCTACAACGTACAAACGAGTTTTCCTTCTTCGTTAAGCATAACCGCACTTGTTTGTTGAGTCAAACATGTTCCATTTGACGTTAGTATGGTGCCACGCGAGGATTGAAATCAAACGGAGTCCATTTGGTCACTCAAATCTTTTTATTCTCGGATTGCACCCAAATTGGCTTCCAATTGAGCCTACAACGTACAAACGAGTTTTCCTTCTTCGTTAAGCACAACCGAACCTTTTTGTTGAGTCAAACATGTCCCATTTGACGTTATTATGGTGCCACGCAAGGATTGAAATCAAACGGAGTCCATTTGGTCACTCAAATCCTTGTATTCTTCGATTGCACCCAAATTGGCCTCCAATTGAGCCTACAACGTACCAACGAGTTTTCCTTCTTCGTTAAGAACAAACGAACTTGTTTTTTGAGTCAAATATGTATCATTTGACGTTATTATGGTGCCACACATGGATTGTTATTAAACGGAGTCCATTTGGTCACTCAAATCTTTGTATTCTCGGATTGCACCCAAATTGGCCTCCAGTTGAGCCTACAACGTACAAACGAGTTTTCCTTCTTTGTGAAGCACAAACGAACTTTTTTGTTGAGTCAAACATGTCCCATTTGACGTTATTATGGTTCCATGCGAGTTAGAAACCAAGCGGAGTCCATTTGGTCACTCAAATCCATGTATTCTTGGATTGCACCCAAATTGGCCTGCAATTGAGCCTACAACGTACAAACGAGTTTTCCTTCTTCGTTAAGCACAACCGAACCTTTTTGTTATGTCAAACATGTCCTTTTTGACGTTATTATGGTACCACGCAAGGATTGAAATCAAACGGAGTCCATTTGGTCAATCATTTCGTTAAGCACAACTGAACTTGTTTGTTGAGTCTAGTATGTCCCATTTAATGTTATTATGGTGCCACGCAAGGGGTGAAATCAAACGGAGTCCATTTGGTCACTCAAATCTTTGTATTCTCGGATTGCACCCAAATTGGCCTCCAGTTGAGCCTGCAACGTACAAACGAGTTTTCCTTCTTCGTTAAGCACAACCGAAATTATTTTTTTAGTCATACATGTCTCATTTGACGTTATTATGGTACCATGAGAGTTAGAAACCAAGCGGAGTCCATTTGGTCACTCAAATCTTTGTATTCTCGGATTGCACCCAAATTGACCACCAATTGAGCCTACAACGTACAAACGAGTTTTCCTTCTTCGTTAAGCGATACCGAAACTTTTTGTCGATTCAAACATGTCCCATTTGACGTTATTATGGTGCCATGCGAGGATTGAAATCAAATGGAGTCCATTTGCACACTCAAATCCTTGTATTCTCGGATTGCACCAAATTGGCCTCCAATTGAGCCTACAACGTACAAACGAGCTAGCCTTCTTCGTTAAGCACAACCGAATAGTTTGTTGAGACAAAGATGTCCCATTTGACGTTATTATTGTGCCACGTGAAGATTTAAATCAAATGGAGTCCATTTGGTCACTCAAATCCTTGTATTCTCGGATTGCACCCAAATTGGCCACCAATTGAGCCTACAACGTACAAACGAGTTTTCCCTCTTCGTTGAGCACAACCAAACTTGTTTGTTGAGTCTAATATGTCCCATTTGACATTATTATGGTGGCACGCGAATATTGAAATCAAATGGAGTCCATTTGGTCACTCAAATCCTTGTATTCTTCGAATGCAACCAAATTGGCCTCCAATTGAGCCTACAACGTACAAACGACTTTTCCTTATTCGTTAAGCACAACCGAACTTGTTTGTTGAGTCAAACACGTCCCATTTGACGTTATTAAGGTTCCATGCGAGTTAGAAACCAAGCGGAGTCCATTTGGTCACTCAAATCCTTGTATTCTTGGATTGCACCCAAATTGGCCTCCAATTGAGCCTACAACGTATAAACGAGTTTTCCTTATTCGTTAAGCACAACCGAACCTTTTTGTTGAGTCAAACATGTCCCATTTGACGTTATTATGGTGCCACGCGAGGATTGAAATCAAACGGAGTCCATTTGGTCATTCAAATCCTTGTAATCTCGGATTGCACCCAAATTGGCCTCCAATTGAGCCTACAACGTACAAACGAGTTTTCCTTCTTCGTTAAGCACAACCGAACCTTTTTGTTATGTCAAACATGTCCTTTTTGACGTTATTATGGTACCACGCAAGGATTGAAATCAAACGGAGTCCATTTGGTCACTCATATCCTTGTATTCTCGGATTGCACCCAAATTGGCCTCCAATTGAGCCTACAACGTAAAAACGAGTTTTCCTTATTCGTTAAGCACAACCGAACCTTTTTGTTGAGTCAAACATGTCCCATTTGATGTTATTACGGTGCCACGCGAGGATTGAAATCAAACGGAGTCCATTTGGTCATTCAAATCCTTGTATTCTCGGATTGCACCCAAATTGGCCTCCAATTGAGCCTACAACGTACAAACGAGTTTTCCTTCTTCGTTAAGCACAACCGAACCTTTTTTTTATGTCAAACATGTCATTTTTGACGTTATTATGGTACCACGCGAGGATTGAAATCAAACGGAGTCCATTTGGTCACTCAAATCCTTGTATTCTCGGATTGCACCCAAATTGGCCTCCAATTGGGCCTACAACGTACAAACGAGTTTTCCTTCTTCGTTAAGCACAACCGAACCTTTTTGTTGATTCAAACATGTCCCATTTGACGTTATTGTGGTTCCATGCGAGTTAGAAACCAAGCGGAGTCCATTTGGTCACTCAAATCCTTGTATTCTCGGATTGCACCCAAATTGGCCTCCAATTGAGCCTACAACGTACAAACGAGTTTTCCTTATTCGTTAAGCACAACCGAACCTTTTTGTTGAGTCAAAAATGTCCCATTTGACGTTATTATGGTGCCACGTGAGGATTGAAATCAAACGGAGTCCATTTGCACACTCAAATCCTTGTATTCTCGGATTGCACCAAATTGGCCTCCAATTGAGCCTACAACGTACAAACGAGCTATCCTTCTTCGTTAAGCACAACCGAATAGTTTTTTGAGACAAAGATGTCCCATTTGACGTTATTATTGTGCCACACGAGGATTGAAATCAAACGGAGTCCATTTGGTCACTCAAATCCTTGTATTCTCGAATTGCACCCAAATTGGCCACCAATTGAGCCTACAACGTACAAACGAGTTTTCCTACTTCGTTAAGCATAAACAAACTTGTTTGTTGAGTCTAATATGTCCCATTTGACGTTATTATGGTGCCACGCGAATATTGAAATCAAATGGAGTCCATTTGGTCACTCAAATCCTTGTATTCTTAGAATGCAACCAAATTGGCCTCCAATTGAGCCTACAACGTACAAACGACTTTTCCTTATTCGTTAAGCACAACCAAACTTGTTTGTTGAGTCAAACATGTCCCATTTGACGTTATTATGGTTCCATGCGAGTTATAAACCAAGCGGAGTCCATTTGGTCACTCAAATCCTTGTATTCTCGGATTGCACCCAAATTGGCCTCCAATTGAGCCTACAACGTACAAACGAGTTTTCCTTATTCGTTAAGCACAACCGAACCTTTTTGTTGAGTCAAACATGTCCCATTTGACATTATTATGGTGCCACGCGAGGATTGAAATCAAACGGAGTCCATTTGGTCATTCAAATCCTTGTATTCTCGGATTGCACCCAAATTGGCCTCCAATTGAGCCTACAACGTACAAACGAGTTTTCCTTCTTCGTTAAGCACAACCGAACCTTTTTGTTATGTCAAACATGTCCTTTTTGACGTTATTATGGTACCACGCGAGGATTGAAATCAAACGGAGTCCATTTGGTCACTCAAATCCTTGTATTCTCGGATTGCACCCAAATTGGCCTCCAATTGAGCCTACAACGTACAAACGAGTTTTCCTTCTTCGTTAAGCACAACCGAACCTTTTTGTTGATTCAAACATGTCCCATTTGACGTTATTGTGGTGCCACGCAAGGATTGAAATCAAACAGAGTCCATTTGGTCACTCAAATCCTTGTATTCTCGGATTGCACCCAAATTGGCCTCCAATTGAGCCTACAACGTACAAACGAGTTTTCCTTATTCGTTAAGCACAACCGAACCTTTTTGTTGAGTCAAACATGTCCCATTTGACGTTATTATGGTGCCACATGAGGATTGAAATCAAACGGAGTCCATTTGGTTATTCAAATCCATGTATTCTCGGATTGCACCCAAATTGGCCTCCAATTGAGCGTACAACGTACAAACGAGTTTTCCTTCTTCGTTAAGCACAACCGAACCTTTTTGTTATGTCAAACATGTCCTATTTTACGTTATTATGGTACCATATGAGGATTGAAATCAAACGGAGTCCATTTGGTCACTCAAATCCTTGTATTCTCGGATTGCACCCAAATTGGCCTCCAATTGAGCCTACAACGTACAAACAAGTTTTCCTTCTTCGTTAAGCACAACTGAACCTTTTTGTTGAGTCAAACATCTCCCATTTGACGTTATTATGGTTCCACGCGAGGATTGATATCAAACGGAGTCCATTTGGTCACTCAAATCCATGTATTCTCGGATTGCACCCAAATTGGCCTCCAATTGAGCCTACAACGTACAAACGAGTTTTCCTTCTTCGTTAAGCATAACCGCACTTGTATGTTGAGTCAAACATGTTCCATTTGACGTTAGTATGGTGCCACGCGAGGATTGAAATCAAACGGAGTCCATTTGGTCACTCATTTCGTTAAGCACAACTGAACTTGTTTGTTGAGTCTAGTATGTCCCATTTAATGTTATTATGGTGCCACGCAAGGGGTGAAATCAAACGGAGTCCATTTGGTCACTCAAATCTTTGTATTCTCGGATTGCACCCAAATTGGCCTCCAGTTGAGCCTACAACGTACAAACGAGTTTTCCTTCTTCGTTAAGCACAACCGAAATTATTTTTTGAGTCATACATGTCTCATTTGACGTTATTGTGGTACCATGAGAGTTAGAAACCAAGCGGAGTCCATTTGGTCACTCAAATCTTTGTATTCTCGGATTGCACCCAAATTGACCACCAATTGAGCCTACAACGTACAAATGAGTTTTCCTTCTTCGTTAAGCGATACCGAAACTTTTTGTCGATTCAAACATGTCCCATTTGACGTTATTATTGTGCCACGTGAAGATTGAAATCAAACGGAGTCCATTTGGTCACTCAAATCCTTGTATTCTCGGATTGCACCCAAATTGGCCACCAATTGAGCCTACAACGTACAAACGAGTTTTCCCTCTTCGTTGAGCACAACCAAACTTGTTTGTTGAGTCTAATATGTCCCATTTGACATTATTATGGTGGCACGCGAATATTGAAATCAAATGGAGTCCATTTGGTCACTCAAATCCTTGTATTCTTCGAATGCAACCAAATTGGCCTCCAATTGAGCCTACAACGTACAAACGACTTTTCCTTATTCGTTAAGCACAACCGAACTTGTTTGTTGAGTCAAACACGTCCCATTTGACGTTATTAAGGTTCCATGCGAGTTAGAAACCAAGCGGAGTCCATTTGGTCACTCAAATCCTTGTATTCTCGGATTGCACCCAAATTGGCCTCCAATTGAGCCTACAACGTACAAACGAGTTTTCCTTATTCGTTAAGCACAACCGAACCTTTTTGTTAAGTCAAACATGTCCCATTTGACGTTATTATGGTGCCACGCGAGGATTGAAATCAAACGGAGTCCATTTGGTCATTCAAATCCTTGTAATCTCGGATTGCACCCAAATTGGCCTCCAATTGAGCCTACAACGTACAAACGAGTTTTCCTTCTTCGTTAAGCACAACCGAACCTTTTTGTTATGTCAAACATGTCCTTTTTGACGTTATTATGGTACCACGCAAGGATTGAAATCAAACGGAGTCCATTTGGTCACTCATATCCTTGTATTCTCGGATTGCACCCAAATTGGCCTCCAATTGAGCCTACAACGTACAAACGAGTTTTCCTTATTCGTTAAGCACAACCGAACCTTTTTGTTGAGTCAAACATGTCCCATTTGACGTTATTACGGTGCCACGCGAGGATTGAAATCAAACGGAGTCCATTTGGTCATTCAAATCCTTGTATTCTCGGATTGCACCCAAATTGGCCTCCAATTGAGCCTACAACGTACAAACGAGTTTTCCTTCTTCGTTAAGCACAACCGAACCATTTTTTATGTCAAACATGTCCTTTTTGACGTTATTATGGTACCACGCGAGGATTGAAATCAAACGGAGTCCATTTGGTCACTCAAATCCTTGTATTCTCGGATTGCACCCAAATTGGCCTCCAATTGGGCCTACAACGTACAAACGAGTTTTCCTTCTTCGTTAAGCACAACCGAACCTTTTTGTTGATTCAAACATGTCCCATTTGACGTTATTGTGGTTCCATGCGAGTTAGAAACCAAGCGGAGTCCATTTGGTCACTCAAATCCTTGTATTCTCGGATTGCACCCAAATTGGCCTCCAATTGAGCCTACAACGTACAAACGAGTTTTCCTTATTCGTTAAGCACAACCGAACCTTTTTGTTGAGTCAAAAATGTCCCATTTGACATTATTATGGTGCCACGCGAGGATTGAAATCAAACGGAGTCCATTTGGTCATTCAAATCCTTGTATTCTCGGATTGCACCCAAATTGGCCTCCAATTGAGCCTACAACGTACAAACGAGTTTTCCTTCTTTGTTAAGCACAACCGAACCTTTTTGTTGAGTCAAACATGTCCCATTTGACGTTATTATGGTGCCACGTGAGGATTGAAATCAAACGGAGTCCATTTGCACACTCAAATCCTTGTATTCTCGGATTGCACCAAATTGGCCTCCAATTGAGCCTACAACGTACAAACGAGCTATCCTTCTTCGTTAAGCACAACAGAATAGTTTTTTGAGACAAAGATGTCCCATTTGACGTTATTATTGTGCCACACGAGGATTGAAATCAAACGGAGTCCATTTGGTCACTCAAATCCTTGTATTCTCGAATTGCACCCAAATTGGCCACCAATTGAGCCTACAACGTACAAATGAGTTTTCCTACTTCGTTAAGCATAAACAAACTTGTTTGTTGAGTCTAATATGTCCCATTTGACGTTATTATGGTGCCACGCGAATATTGAAATCAAATGGAGTCCATTTGGTCACTCAAATCCTTGTATTCTTAGAATGCAACCAAATTGGCCTCCAATTGAGCCTACAACGTACAAACGACTTTTCCTTATTCGTTAAGCACAACCAAACTTGTTTGTTGAGTCAAACATGTCCCATTTGACGTTATTATGGTTCCATGCGAGTTATAAACCAAGCGGAGTCCATTTGGTCACTCAAATCCTTGTATTCTCGGATTGCACCCAAATTGGCCTCCAATTGAGCCTACAACGTACAAACGAGTTTTCCTTATTCGTTAAGCACAACCGAACCTTTTTGTTGAGTAAAACATGTCCCATTTGACATTATTATGGTGCCACACGAGGATTGAAATCAAACGGAGTCCATTTGGTCATTCAAATCCTTGTATTCTCGGATTGCACCCAAATTGGCCTCCAATTGAGCCTACAACGTACAAACGAGTTTTCCTTCTTCGTTAAGCACAACCGAACCTTTTTGTTATGTCAAACATGTCCTTTTTGACGTTATTATGGTACCACGCGAGGATTGAAATCAAACGGAGTCCATTTGGTCACTCAAATCCTTGTATTCTCGGATTGCACCCAAATTGGCCTCCAATTGAGCCTACAACGTACAAACGAGTTTTCCTTCTTCGTTAAGCACAACCGAACCTTTTTGTTGATTCAAACATGTCCCATTTGACGTTATTGTGGTGCCACGCAAGGATTGAAATCAAACAGAGTCCATTTGGTCACTCAAATCCTTGTATTCTCGGATTGCACCCAAATTGGCCTCCAATTGAGCCTACAACGTACAAACGAGTTTTCCTTATTCGTTAAGCACAACCGAACCTTTTTGTTGAGTCAAACATGTCCCATTTGACGTTATTATGGTGCCACATGAGGATTGAAATCAAACGGAGTCCATTTGGTTATTCAAATCCATGTATTCTCGGATTGCACCCAAATTGGCCTCCAATTGAGCGTACAACGTACAAACGAGTTTTCCTTCTTCGTTAAGCACAACCGAACCTTTTTGTTATGTCAAACATGTCCTATTTTACGTTATTATGGTACCATATGAGGATTGAAATCAAACGGAGTCCATTTGGTCACTCAAATCCTTGTATTCTCGGATTGCACCCAAATTGGCCTCCAATTGAGCCTACAACGTACAAACAAGTTTTCCTTCTTCGTTAAGCACAACTGAACCTTTTTGTTGAGTCAAACATCTCCCATTTGACGTTATTATGGTTCCACGCGAGGATTGATATCAAACGGAGTCCATTTGGTCACTCAAATCCATGTATTCTCGGATTGCACCCAAATTGGCCTCCAATTGAGCCTACAACGTACAAACGAGTTTTCCTTCTTCGTTAAGCATAACCGCACTTGTATGTTGAGTCAAACATGTTCCATTTGACGTTAGTATGGTGCCACGCGAGGATTGAAATCAAACGGAGTCCATTTGGTCACTCATTTCGTTAAGCACAACTGAACTTGTTTGTTGAGTCTAGTATGTCCCATTTAATGTTATTATGGTGCCACGCAAGGGGTGAAATCAAACGGAGTCCATTTGGTCACTCAAATCTTTGTATTCTCGGATTGCACCCAAATTGGCCTCCAGTTGAGCCTACAACGTACAAACGAGTTTTCCTTCTTCGTTAAGCACAACCGAAATTATTTTTTGAGTCATACATGTCTCATTTGACGTTATTGTGGTACCATGAGAGTTAGAAACCAAGCGGAGTCCATTTGGTCACTCAAATCTTTGTATTCTCGGATTGCACCCAAATTGACCACCAATTGAGCCTACAACGTACAAATGAGTTTTCCTTCTTCGTTAAGCGATACCGAAACTTTTTGTCGATTCAAACATGTCCCATTTGACGTTATTATTGTGCCACGTGAAGATTGAAATCAAACGGAGTCCATTTGGTCACTCAAATCCTTGTATTCTCGGATTGCACCCAAATTGGCCACCAATTGAGCCTACAACGTACAAACGAGTTTTCCCTCTTCGTTGAGCACAACCAAACTTGTTTGTTGAGTCTAATATGTCCCATTTGACATTATTATGGTGGCACGCGAATATTGAAATCAAATGGAGTCCATTTGGTCACTCAAATCCTTGTATTCTTCGAATGCAACCAAATTGGCCTCCAATTGAGCCTACAACGTACAAACGACTTTTCCTTATTCGTTAAGCACAACCGAACTTGTTTGTTGAGTCAAACACGTCCCATTTGACGTTATTAAGGTTCCATGCGAGTTAGAAACCAAGCGGAGTCCATTTGGTCACTCAAATCCTTGTATTCTCGGATTGCACCCAAATTGGCCTCCAATTGAGCCTACAACGTACAAACGAGTTTTCCTTATTCGTTAAGCACAACCGAACCTTTTTGTTAAGTCAAACATGTCCCATTTGACGTTATTATGGTGCCACGCGAGGATTGAAATCAAACGGAGTCCATTTGGTCATTCAAATCCTTGTAATCTCGGATTGCACCCAAATTGGCCTCCAATTGAGCCTACAACGTACAAACGAGTTTTCCTTCTTCGTTAAGCACAACCGAACCTTTTTGTTATGTCAAACATGTCCTTTTTGACGTTATTATGGTACCACGCAAGGATTGAAATCAAACGGAGTCCATTTGGTCACTCATATCCTTGTATTCTCGGATTGCACCCAAATTGGCCTCCAATTGAGCCTACAACGTACAAACGAGTTTTCCTTATTCGTTAAGCACAACCGAACCTTTTTGTTGAGTCAAACATGTCCCATTTGACGTTATTACGGTGCCACGCGAGGATTGAAATCAAACGGAGTCCATTTGGTCATTCAAATCCTTGTATTCTCGGATTGCACCCAAATTGGCCTCCAATTGAGCCTACAACGTACAAACGAGTTTTCCTTCTTCGTTAAGCACAACCGAACCTTTTTTTATGTCAAACATGTCCTTTTTGACGTTATTATGGTACCACGCGAGGATTGAAATCAAACGGAGTCCATTTGGTCACTCAAATCCTTGTATTCTCGGATTGCACCCAAATTGGCCTCCAATTGGGCCTACAACGTACAAACGAGTTTTCCTTCTTCGTTAAGCACAACCGAACCTTTTTGTTGATTCAAACATGTCCCATTTGACGTTATTGTGGTTCCATGCGAGTTAGAAACCAAGCGGAGTCCATTTGGTCACTCAAATCCTTGTATTCTCGGATTGCACCCAAATTGGCCTCCAATTGAGCCTACAACGTACAAACGAGTTTTCCTTATTCGTTAAGCACAACCGAACCTTTTTGTTGAGTCAAAAATGTCCCATTTGACATTATTATGGTGCCACGCGAGGATTGAAATCAAACGGAGTCCATTTGGTCATTCAAATCCTTGTATTCTCGGATTGCACCCAAATTGGCCTCCAATTGAGCCTACAACGTACAAACGAGTTTTCCTTCTTTGTTAAGCACAACCGAACCTTTTTGTTGAGTCAAACATGTCCCATTTGACGTTATTATGGTGCCACGTGAGGATTGAAATCAAACGGAGTCCATTTGCACACTCAAATCCTTGTATTCTCGGATTGCACCAAATTGGCCTCCAATTGAGCCTACAACGTACAAACGAGCTATCCTTCTTCGTTAAGCACAACAGAATAGTTTTTTGAGACAAAGATGTCCCATTTGACGTTATTATTGTGCCACACGAGGATTGAAATCAAACGGAGTCCATTTGGTCACTCAAATCCTTGTATTCTCGAATTGCACCCAAATTGGCCACCAATTGAGCCTACAACGTACAAATGAGTTTTCCTACTTCGTTAAGCATAAACAAACTTGTTTGTTGAGTCTAATATGTCCCATTTGACGTTATTATGGTGCCACGCGAATATTGAAATCAAATGGAGTCCATTTGGTCACTCAAATCCTTGTATTCTTAGAATGCAACCAAATTGGCCTCCAATTGAGCCTACAACGTACAAACGACTTTTCCTTATTCGTTAAGCACAACCAAACTTGTTTGTTGAGTCAAACATGTCCCATTTGACGTTATTATGGTTCCATGCGAGTTATAAACCAAGCGGAGTCCATTTGGTCACTCAAATCCTTGTATTCTCGGATTGCACCCAAATTGGCCTCCAATTGAGCCTACAACGTACAAACGAGTTTTCCTTATTCGTTAAGCACAACCGAACCTTTTTGTTGAGTAAAACATGTCCCATTTGACATTATTATGGTGCCACACGAGGATTGAAATCAAACGGAGTCCATTTGGTCATTCAAATCCTTGTATTCTCGGATTGCACCCAAATTGGCCTCCAATTGAGCCTACAACGTACAAACGAGTTTTCCTTCTTCGTTAAGCACAACCGAACCTTTTTGTTATGTCAAACATGTCCTTTTTGACGTTATTATGGTACCACGCGAGGATTGAAATCAAACGGAGTCCATTTGGTCACTCAAATCCTTGTATTCTCGGATTGCACCCAAATTGGCCTCCAATTGAGCCTACAACGTACAAACGAGTTTTCCTTCTTCGTTAAGCACAACCGAACCTTTTTGTTGATTCAAACATGTCCCATTTGACGTTATTGTGGTGCCACGCAAGGATTGAAATCAAACAGAGTCCATTTGGTCACTCAAATCCTTGTATTCTCGGATTGCACCCAAATTGGCCTCCAATTGAGCCTACAACGTACAAACGAGTTTTCCTTATTCGTTAAGCACAACCGAACCTTTTTGTTGAGTCAAACATGTCCCATTTGACGTTATTATGGTGCCACACGAGGATTGAAATCAAACGGAGTCCATTTGGTTATTCAAATCCATGTATTCTCGGATTGCACCCAAATTGGCCTCCAATTGAGCGTACAACGTACAAACGAGTTTTCCTTCTTCGTTAAGCACAACCAAACCTTTTTGTTATGTCAAACATGTCCTATTTTACGTTATTATGGTACCATATGAGGATTGAAATCAAACGGAGTCCATTTGGTCACTCAAATCCTTGTATTCTCGGATTGCACCCAAATTGGCCTCCAATTGAGCCTACAACGTACAAACAAGTTTTCCTTCTTCGTTAAGCACAACTGAACCTTTTTGTTGAGTCAAACATGTCCCATTTGACGTTATTATGGTTCCACGCGAGGATTGAAATCAAACGGAGTCCTTTTGGTCACTCAAATAATTGTATTCTCGGATTGCACCAAATTGGCCTCCAATTGAGCCTACAACGTACAAACCAGTTTTCCTTCTTCGTTTAGCACAACCGAACTTTTTTAATGAGTCAAACATGTCCCATTTGACATTATTATGGAGCCACGCAAGGATTGATATCAAACGGAGTCCATTTGGTCACTCAAATCTTTGTATTCTCGGATTGCACCCAAATTGGCCTCCAATTGAGCCTACAACGTACAAACGAGTTTTCCTTCTTCGTTAAGCATAACCGCACTTGTTTGTTGAGTCAAACATGTTCCATTTGACGTTAGTATGGTGCCACGCGAGGATTGAAATCAAACGGAGTCCATTTGGTCACTCAAATCTTTTTATTCTCGGATTGCACCCAAATTGGCTTCCAATTGAGCCTACAACGTACAAACGAGTTTTCCTTCTTCGTTAAGCACAACCGAACCTTTTTGTTGAGTCAAACATGTCCCATTTGACGTTATTATGGTGCCACGCAAGGATTGAAATCAAACGGAGTCCATTTGGTCACTCAAATCCTTGTATTCTTCGATTGCACCCAAATTGGCCTCCAATTGAGCCTACAACGTACCAACGAGTTTTCCTTCTTCGTTAAGAACAAACGAACTTGTTTTTTGAGTCAAATATGTATCATTTGACGTTATTATGGTGCCACATATGGATTGTTATTAAACGGAGTCCATTTGGTCACTCAAATCTTTGTATTCTCGGATTGCACCCAAATTGGCCTCCAGTTGAGCCTACAACGTACAAACGAGTTTTCCTTCTTTGTTAAGCACAAACGAACTTTTTTGTTGAGTCAAACATGTCCCATTTGACGTTATTATGGTTCCATGCGAGTTAGAAACCAAGCCGAGTCCATTTGGTCACTCAAATCCATGTATTCTTGGATTGCACCCAAATTGGCCTGCAATTGAGCCTACAACGTACAAACGAGTTTTCCTTCTTCGTTAAGCACAACCGAACCTTTTTGTTATGTCAAACATGTCCTTTTTGACGTTATTATGGTACCACGCAAGGATTGAAATCAAACGGAGTCCATTTGGTCACTCATTTCGTTAAGCACAACTGAACTTGTTTGTTGAGTCTAGTATGTCCCATTTAATGTTATTATGGTGCCACGCAAGGGGTGAAATCAAACGGAGTCCATTTGGTCACTCAAATCTTTGTATTCTCGGATTGCACCCAAATTGGCCTCCAGTTGAGCCTACAACGTACAAACGAGTTTTCCTTCTTCGTTAAGCACAACCGAAATTATTTTTTGAGTCATACATGTCTCATTTGACGTTATTATGGTACCATGAGAGTTAGAAACCAAGCGGAGTCCATTTGGTCACTCAAATCTTTGTATTCTCGGATTGCACCCAAATTGACCACCAATTGAGCCTACAACGTACAAACGAGTTTTCCTTCTTCGTTAAGCGATACCGAAACTTTTTGTCGATTCAAACATGTCCCATTTGACGTTATTATGGTGCCACGCGAGGATTGAAATCAAACGGAGTCCATTTGCACACTCAAATCCTTGTATTCTCGGATTGCACCAAATTGGCCTCCAATTGAGCCTACAACGTACAAACGAGCTAGCCTTCTTCGTTAAGCACAACCGAATAGTTTGTTGAGACAAAGATGTCCCATTTGACGTTATTATTGTGCCACGTGAAGATTGAAATCAAACGGAGTCCATTTGGTCACTCAAATCCTTGTATTCTCGGATTGCACCCAAATTGGCCACCAATTGAGCCTACAACGTACAAACGAGTTTTCCCTCTTCGTTGAGCACAACCAAACTTGTTTGTTGAGTCTAATATGTCCCATTTGACATTATTATGGTGGCACGCGAATATTGAAATCAAATGGAGTCCATTTGGTCACTCAAATCCTTGTATTCTTCGAATGCAACCAAATTGGCCTCCAATTGAGCCTACAACGTACAAACGACTTTTCCTTATTCGTTAAGCACAACCGAACTTGTTTGTTGAGTCAAACACGTCCCATTTGACGTTATTAAGGTTCCATGCGAGTTAGAAACCAAGCGGAGTCCATTTGGTCACTCAAATCCTTGTATTCTCGGATTGCACCCAAATTGGCCTCCAATTGAGCCTACAACGTACAAACGAGTTTTCCTTATTTGTTAAGCACAACCGAACCTTTTTGTTGAGTCAAACATGTCCCATTTGACGTTATTATGGTGCCACGCGAGGATTGAAATCAAACGGAGTCCATTTGGTCATTCAAATCCTTGTAATCTCGGATTGCACCCAAATTGGCCTCCAATTGAGCCTACAACGTACAAACGAGTTTTCCTTCTTCGTTAAGCACAAACGAACCTTTTTGTTATGTCAAACATGTCATTTTTGACGTTATTATGGTACCACGCAAGGATTGAAATCAAACGGAGTCCATTTGGTCACTCATATCCTTGTATTCTCGGATTGCACCCAAATTGGCCTCCAATTGAGCCTACAACGTACAAACGAGTTTTCCTTATTCGTTAAGCACAACCGAACCTTTTTGTTGAGTCAAACATGTCCCATTTGACGTTATTACGGTGCCACGCGAGGATTGAAATCAAACGGAGTCCATTTGGTCATTCAAATCCTTGTATTCTCGGATTGCACCCAAATTGGCCTCCAATTGAGCCTACAACGTACAAACGAGTTTTCCTTCTTCGTTAAGCACAACCGAACCTTTTTTTTATGTCAAACATGTCCTTTTTGACGTTATTATGGTACCACGCGAGGATTGAAATCAAACGGAGTCCATTTGGTCACTCAAATCCTTGTATTCTCGGATTGCACCCAAATTGGCCTCCAATTGGGCCTACAACGTACAAACGAGTTTTCCTTCTTCGTTAAGCACAACCGAACCTTTTTGTTGATTCAAACATGTCCCATTTGACGTTATTATGGTGCCACGCGAGGATTGAAATCAAACGGAGTCCATTTGGTCATTCAAATCCTTGTATTCTCGGATTGCACCCAAATTGGCCTCCAATTGAGCCTACAACGTACAAACGAGTTTTCCTTCTTCGTTAAGCACAACCGAACCTTTTTGTTATGTCAAACATGTCCTTTTTGACGTTATTATGGTACCACGCGAGGATTGAAATCAAACGGAGTCCATTTGGTCACTCAAATCCTTGTATTCTCGGATTGCACCCAAATTGGCCTCCAATTGACCCTACAACGTACAAACGAGTTTTCCTTCTTCGTTAAGCACAACCGAACCTTTTTGTTGATTCAAACATGTCCCATTTGACGTTATTGTGGTGCCACGCAAGGATTGAAATCAAACAGAGTCCATTTGGTCACTCAAATCCTTGTATTCTCGGATTGCACCCAAATTGGCCTCCAATTGAGCCTACAACGTACAAACGAGTTTTCCTTATTCGTTAAGCACAACCGAACCTTTTTGTTGAGTCAATCATGTCCCATTTGACGTTATTATGGTGCCACACGAGGATTGAAATCAAACGGAGTCCATTTGGTTATTCAAATCCATGTATTCTCGGATTGCACCCAAATTGGCCTCCAATTGAGCGTACAACGTACAAACGAGTTTTCCTTCTTCGTTAAGCACAACCGAACCTTTTTGTTATGTCAAACATGTCCTATTTTACATTATTATGGTACCATATGAGGATTGAAATCAAACGGAGTCCATTTGGTCACTCAAATCCTTGTATTCTCGGATTGCACCCAAATTGGCCTCCAATTGAGCCTACAACGTACAAACAAGTTTTCCTTCTTCGTTAAGCACAACTGAACCTTTTTGTTGAGTCAAACATGTCCCATTTGACGTTATTATGGTTCCACGCGAGGATTGAAATCAAACGGAGTCCTTTTGGTCACTCAAATAATTGTATTCTCGGATTGCACCAAATTGGCCTCCAATTGAGCCTACAACGTACAAACCAGTTTTCCTTCTTCGTTTAGCACAACCGAACTTTTTTAATGAGTCAAACATGTCCCATTTGACATTATTATGGAGCCACGCAAGGATTGATATCAAACGGAGTCCATTTGGTCACTCAAATCTTTGTATTCTCGGATTGCACCCAAATTGGCCTCCAATTGAGCCTACAACGTACAAACGAGTTTTCCTTCTTCGTTAAGCATAACCGCACTTGTTTGTTGAGTCAAACATGTTCCATTTGACGTTAGTATGGTGCCACGCGAGGATTGAAATCAAACGGAGTCCATTTGGTCACTCAAATCTTTTTATTCTCGGATTGCACCCAAATTGGCTTCCAATTGAGCCTAAAACGTACAAACGACTTTTCCTTATTCGTTAAGCACAACCGAACTTGTTTGTTGAGTCAAACATGTCCCATTTGACGTTATTATGGTTCCATGCGAGTTAGAAACCAAGCGGAGTCTATTTGGTCACTCAAATCCATGTATTCTTGGATTGCACCCAAATTGGCCTGCAATTGAGCCTACAACGTACAAACGAGTTTTCCTTCTTCGTTAAGCACAACCGAACCTTTTTGTTATGTCAAACATGTCCTTTTTGACGTTATTATGGTACCACGCAAGGATTGAAATCAAACGGAGTCCATTTGGTCACTCATTTCGTTAAGCACAACTGAACTTGTTTGTTGAGTCTAGTATGTCCCATTTAATGTTATTATGGTGCCACGCAAGGGGTGAAATCAAACGGAGTCCATTTGGTCACTCAAATCTTTGTATTCTCGGATTGCACCCAAATTGGCCTCCAGTTGAGCCTACAACGTACAAACGAGTTTTCCTTCTTCGTTAAGCACAACCGAAATTATTTTTTGAGTCATACATGTCTCATTTGACGTTATTATGGTACCATGAGAGTTAGAAACCAAGCGGAGTCCATTTGGTCACTCAAATCTTTGTATTCTCGGATTGCACCCAAATTGACCACCAATTGAGCCTACAACGTACAAACGAGTTTTCCTTCTTCGTTAAGCACAACCGAACCTTTTTGTTGAGTCAAACATGTCCCATTTGACGTTATTATGGTGCCACGCGAGGATTGAAATCAAACGGAGTCCATTTGCACACTCAAATCCTTGTATTCTCGGATTGCACCAAATTGGCCTCCAATTGAGCCTACAACGTACAAACGAGCTAGCCTTCTTCGTTAAGCACAACCGAATAGTTTGTTGAGACAAAGATGTCCCATTTGACGTTATTATTGTGCCACGTGAAGATTGAAATCAAACGGAGTCCATTTGGTCACTCAAATCCTTGTATTCTCGGATTGCACCCAAATTGGCCACCAATTGAGCCTACAACGTACAAACGAGTTTTCCCTCTTCGTTGAGCACAACCAAACTTGTTTGTTGAGTCTAATATGTCCCATTTGACATTATTATGGTGGCACGCGAATATTGAAATCAAATGGAGTCCATTTGGTCACTCAAATCCTTGTATTCTTCGAATGCAACCAAATTGGCCTCCAATTGAGCCTACAACGTACAAACGACTTTTCCTTAATCGTTAAGCACAACCGAACTTGTTTGTTGAGTCAAACACGTCCCATTTGACGTTATTAAGGTTCCATGCGAGTAAGAAACCAAGCGGAGTCCATTTGGTCACTCAAATCCTTGTATTCTCGGATTGCACCCAAATTGGCCTCCAATTGAACCTACAACGTACAAACGAGTTTTCCTTATTCGTTAAGCACAACCGAACCTTTTTGTTGAGTCAAACATGTCCCATTTGACGTTATTATGGTGCCACGCGAGGATTGAGAATCAAACGGAGTCCATTTGGTCATTCAAATCCTTGTAATCTCGGATTGCACCCAAATTGGCCTCCAATTGAGCCTACAACGTACAAACGAGTTTTCCTTCTTCGTTAAGCACAACCGAACCTTTTTGTTATGTCAAACATGTCCTTTTTGACGTTATTATGGTACCACGCAAGGATTGAAATCAAACGGAGTCCATTTGGTCACTCATATCCTTGTATTCTCGGATTGCACCCAAATTGGCCTCCAATTGAGCCTACAACGTACAAACGAGTTTTCCTTATTCGTTAAGCACAACCGAACCTTTTTGTTGAGTCAAACATGTCCCATTTGACGTTATTACGGTGCCACGCGAGGATTGAAATCAAACGGAGTCCATTTGGTCATTCAAATCCTTGTATTCTCGGATTGCACCCAAATTGGCCTCCAATTGAGCCTACAACGTACAAACGAGTTTTCCTTCTTCGTTAAGCACAACCGAACCTTTTTTTTATGTCAAACATGTCCTTTTTGACGTTATTATTATACCACGCGAGGATTGAAATCAAACGGAGTCCATTTGGTCACTCAAATCCTTGTATTCTCGGATTGCACCCAAATTGGCCTCCAATTGGGCCTACAACGTACAAACGAGTTTTCCTTCTTCGTTAAGCACAACCGAACCTTTTTGTTGATTCAAACATGTCCCATTTGACGTTATTGTGGTTCCATGCGAGTTAGAAACCAAGCGGAGTCCATTTGGTCACTCAAATCCTTGTATTCTCGGTTTGCACCCAAATTGGCCTCCAATTGAGCCTACAACGTACAAACGAGTTTTCCTTATTCGTTAAGCACAACCGAACCTTTTTGTTGAGTCAAACATGTCCCATTTGACGTTATTATGGTGCCACGTGAGGATTGAAATCAAACGGAGTCCATTTGCACACTCAAATCCTTGTATTCTCGGATTGCACCAAATTGGCCTCCAATTGAGCCTACAACGTACAAACGAGCTATCCTTCTTCGTTAAGCACAACCGAATAGTTTTTTGAGACAAAGATGTCCCATTTGACGTTATTATTGTGCCACACGAGGATTGAAATCAAACGGAGTCCATTTGGTCACTCAAATCCTTGTATTCTCGAATTGCACCCAAATTGGCCACCAATTGAGCCTACAACGTACAAACGAGTTTTCCTACTTCGTTAAGCATAAACAAACTTGTTTGTTGAGTCTAATATGTCCCATTTGACGTTATTATGGTGCCACGCGAATATTGAAATCAAATGGAGTCCATTTGGTCACTCAAATCCTTGTATTCTTAGAATGCAACCAAATTGGCCTCCAATTGAGCCTACAACGTACAAACGACTTTTCCTTATTCGTTAAGCACAACCAAACTTGTTTTTTGAGTCAAACATGTCCCATTTGACGTTATTATGGTTCCATTCGAGTTATAAACCAAGCGGAGTCCATTTGGTCACTCAAATCCTTGTATTCTCGGATTGCACCCAAATTGGCCTCCAATTGAGCCTACAACGTACAAACGAGTTTTTCTTATTCGTTAAGCACAACCGAACCTTTTTGTTGAGTCAAACATGTCCCATTTGACATTATTATGGTGCCACGCGAGGATTGAAATCAAACGGAGTCCATTTGGTCATTCAAATCCTTGTATTCTCGGATTGCACCCAAATTGGCCTCCAATTGAGCCTACAACGTACAAACGAGTTTTCCTTCTTCGTTAAGCACAACCGAACCTTTTTGTTATGTCAAACATGTCCTTTTTGACGTTATTATGGTACCACGCGAGGATTGAAATCAAACGGAGTCCATTTGGTCACTCAAATCCTTGTATTCTCGGATTGCACCCAAATTGGCCTCCAATTGAGCCTACAACGTACAAACGAGTTTTCCTTCTTCGTTAAGCACAACCGAACCTTTTTGTTGATTCAAACATGTCCCATTTGACGTTATTGTGGTGCCACGCAAGGATTGAAATCAAACAGAGTCCATTTGGTCACTCAAATCCTTGTATTCTCGGATTGCACCCAAATTGGCCTCCAATTGAGCCTACAACGTACAAACGAGTTTTCCTTATTCGTTAAGCACAACCGAACCTTTTTGTTGAGTCAAACATGTCCCATTTGACGTTATTATGGTGCCACACGAGGATTGAAATCAAACGGAGTCCATTTGGTTATTCAAATCCATGTATTCTCGGATTGCACCCAAATTGGCCTCCAATTGAGCGTACAACGTACAAACGAGTTTTCCTTCTTTGTTAAGCACAACCGAACCTTTTTGTTATGTCAAACATGTCCTATTTTACGTTATTATGGTACCATATGAGGATTGAAATCAAACGGAGTCCATTTGGTCACTCAAATCCTTGTATTCTCGGATTGCACCCAAATTGGCCTCCAATTGAGCCTACAACGTACAAACAAGTTTTCCTTCTTCGTTAAGCACAACTGAACCTTTTTGTTGAGTCAAACATGTCCCATTTGACGTTATTATGGTTCCACGCAAGGATTGAAATCAAACGGAGTCCTTTTGGTCACTCAAATAATTGTATTCTCGGATTGCACCAAATTGGCCTCCAATTGAGGCTACAACGTACAAACCAGTTTTCCTTCTTCGTTTAGCACAACCGAACTTTTTTAATGAGTCAAACATGTCCCATTTGACATTATTATGGAGCCACGCAAGGATTGATATCAAACGGAGTCCATTTGGTCACTCAAATCTTTGTATTCTCGGATTGCACCCAAATTGGCCTCCAATTGAGCCTACAACGTACAAACGGGTTTTCCTTCTTCGTTAAGCATAACCGCACTTGTTTGTTGAGTCAAACATGTTCCATTTGATGTTAGTATGGTGCCACGCGAGGATTGAAATCAAACGGAGTCCATTTGGTCACTCAAATTCTTTTATTCTCGGATTGCACCCAAATTGGCTTCCAATTGAGCCTACAACGTACAAACGAGTTTTCCTTCTTCGTTAAGCACAATCGAACCTTTTTGTTGAGTCAAACATGTCCCATTTGACGTTATTATGGTGCCACGCAAGGATTGAAATCAAACGGAGTCCATTTGGTCACTCAAATCCTTGTATTCTTCGATTGCACCCAAATTGGCCTCCAATTGAGCCTACAACATACCAACGAGTTTTCCTTCTTCGTTAAGAACAAACGAACTTGTTTTTTGATTCAAATATGTATCATTTGACGTTATTATGGTGCCACACATGGATTGTTATTAAACGGAGTCCATTTGGTCACTCAAATCTTTGTATTCTCGGATTGCACCCAAATTGGCCTCCAGTTGAGCCTACAACGTACAAACGAGTTTTCCTTCTTTGTTAAGCACAAACGAACTTTTTTTTGGGTCAAACATGTCCCATTTGACGTTATTATGGTTCCATGCGAGTTAGAAACCAAGCGGAGTCCATTTGGTCACTCAAATCCATGTATTCTTGGATTGCACCCAAATTGGCCTGCAATTGAGCCTACAACGTACAAACGAGTTTTCCTTCTTCGTTAAGCACAACCGAACCTTTTTGTTATGTCAAACATGTCCTTTTTGACGTTATTATGGTACCACGCGAGGATTGAAATCAAACGGAGTCCATTTGGTCACTCAAATCCTTGTATTCTCGGATTGCACCCAAATTGGCCTCCAATTGAGCCTACAACGTACAAACGAGTTTTCCTTCTTCGTTAAGCGATACCGAAACTTTTTGTCGATTCAAACATGTCCCATTTGACGTTATTATGGTGCCACGCGAGGATTGAAATCAAACGGAGTCCATTTGCACACTCAAATCCTTGTATTCTCGGATTGCACCAAATTGGCCTCCAATTGAGCCTACAACGTACAAACGAGCTAGCCTTCTTCGTTAAGCACAACCGAATAGTTTGTTGAGACAAAGATGTCCCATTTGACGTTATTATTGTGCCACGTGAAGATTGAAATCAAACGGAGTCCATTTGGTCACTCAAATCCTTGTATTCTCGGATTGCACCCAAATTGGCCACCAATTGAGCCTACAACGTACAAACGAGTTTTCCCTCTTCGTTGAGCACAACCAAACTTGTTTGTTGAATCTAATATGTCCCATTTGACATTATTATGGTGGCACACGAATATTGAAATCAAATGGAGTCCATTTGGTCACTCAAATCCTTATATTCTTCGAATGCAACCAAATTGGCCTCCAATTGAGCCTACAACGTACAAACGACTTTTCCTTATTCGTTAAGCACAACCGAACTTGTTTGTTGAGTCAAACACATCCCATTTGACGTTATTAAGGTTCCATGCGAGTTAGAAACCAAGCGGAGTCCATTTGGTCACTCAAATCCTTGTATTCTCGGATTGCACCCAAATTGGCCTCCAATTGAGCCTACAACGTACAAACGAGTTTTCCTTATTCGTTAAGCACAACCGAACCTTTTTGTTGAGTCAAACATGTCCCATTTGACGTTATTATGGTGCCACGCGAGGATTGAAATCAAACGGAGTCCATTTGGTCATTCAAATCCTTGTAATCTCGGATTGCACCCAAATTGGCCTCCAATTGAGCCTACAACGTACAAACGAGTTTTCCTTCTTCGTTAAGCACAACCGAACCTTTTTGTTATGTCAAACATGTCCTTTTTGACGTTATTATGGTACCACACAAGGATTGAAATCAAACGGAGTCCATTTGGTCACTCATATCCTTGTATTCTCGGATTGCACCCAAATTGGCCTCCAATTGAGCCTACAACGTACAAACGAGTTTTCCTTATTCGTTAAGCACAACCGAACCTTTTTGTTGAGTCAAACATGTCCCATTTGACGTTATTACGGTGCCACGCGAGGATTGAAATCAAACGGAGTCCATTTGGTCATTCAAATCCTTGTATTCTCGGATTGCACCCAAATTGGCCTCCAATTGAGCCTACAACGTACAAACGAGTTTTCCTTCTTTGTTAAGCACAACCGAACCTTTTTTTTATGTCAAACATGTCCTTTTTGACGTTATTATGGTACCACGCGAGGATTGAAATCAAACGGAGTCCATTTGGTCACTCAAATCCTTGTATTCTCGGATTGCACCCAAATTGGCCTCCAATTGGGCCTACAACGTACAAACGAGTTTTCCTTCTTCGTTAAGCACAACCGAACCTTTTTTTTGATTCAAACATGTCCCATTTGACGTTATTGTGGTTCCATGCGAGTTAGAAACCAAGCGGAGTCCATTTGGTCACTCAAATCCTTGTATTCTCGGATTGCACCCAAATTGGCCTCCAATTGAGCCTACAACGTACAAACGAGTTTTCCTTATTCGTTAAGCACAACCGAACCTTTTTGTTGAGTCAAACATGTCCCATTTGACGTTATTATGGTGCCACGTGAGGATTGAAATCAAACGGAGTCCATTTGCACACTCAAATCCTTGTATTCTCGGATTGCACCAAATTGGCCTCCAATTGAGCCTACAACGTACAAACGAGCTATCCTTCTTCGTTAAGCACAACCGAATAGTTTTTTGAGACAAAGATGTCCCATTTGACGTTATTATTGTGCCACACGAGGATTGAAATCAAACGGAGTCCATTTGGTCACTCAAATCCTTGTATTCTCGGATTGCACCCAAATTGGCCACCAATTGAGCCTACAACGTACAAACGAGTTTTCCCTCTTCGTTGAGCACAACCAAACTTGTTTTTTGAATCTAATATGTCCCATTTGACATTATTATGGTGGCACACGAATATTGAAATCAAATGGAGTCCATTTGGTCACTCAAATCCTTGTATTCTTAGAATGCAACCAAATTGGCCTCCAATTGAGCCTACAACGTACAAACGACTTTTCCTTATTCGTTAAGCACAACCAAACTTGTTTTTTGAGTCAAACATGTCCCATTTGACGTTATTATGGTTCCATGCGAGTTTTAAACCAAGCGGAGTCCATTTGGTCACTCAAATCCTTGTATTCTCGGATTGCACCCAAATTGGCCTCCAATTGAGCCTACAACGTACAAACGAGTTTTCCTTATTCGTTAAGCACAACCGAACCTTTTTGTTGAGTCAAACATGTACCATTTGACATTATTATGGTGCCACACGAGGATTGAAATCAAACGGAGTCCATTTGGTCATTCAAATCCTTGTATTCTCGGATTGCACCCAAATTGGCCTCCAATTGAGCCTACAACGTACAAACGAGTTTTCCTTCTTCGTTAAGCACAACCGAACCTTTTTGTTATGTCAAACATGTCCTTTTTGACGTTATTATGGTACCACACGAGGATTGAAATCAAACGGAGTCCATTTGGTCACTCAAATCTTTGTATTCTCGGATTGCACCCAAATTGGCCTCCAATTGAGCCTACAACGTACAAACGAGTTTTCCTTCTTCGTTAAGCACAACCGAACCTTTTTGTTGATTGAAACATGTCCCATTTGACGTTATTGTGGTGCCACGCAAGGATTGAAATCAAACAGAGTCCATTTGGTCACTCAAATCCTTGTATTCTCGGATTGCACCCAAATTGGCCTCCAATTGAGCCTACAACGTACAAACGAGTTTTCCTTATTCGTTAAGCACAACCGAACCTTTTTGTTGAGTCAAACATGTCCCATTTGACGTTATTATTTTGCCACACGAGGATTGAAATCAAACGGAGTCCATTTGGTTATTCAAATCCATGTATTCTCGGATTGCACCCAAATTGGCCACCAATTGAGCGTACAACGTACAAACGAGTTTTCCTTCTTCGTTAAGCACAACCGAACCTTTTTGTTTTGTCAAACATGTCCCATTTTACGTTATTATGGTACCATATGAGGATTGAAATCAAACGGAGTCCATTTGGTCACTCAAATCCTTGTATTCTCGGATTGCACCCAAATTGGCCTCCAATTGAGCCTACAACGTACAAACAAGTTTTCCTTCTTCGTTAAGCACAACTGAACCTTTTTGTTGAGTCAAACATGTCCCATTTGACGTTATTATGGTTCCACGCGAGGATTGAAATCAAACGGAGTCCTTTTGGTCACTCAAATAATTGTATTCTCGGATTGCACCAAATTGGCCTCCAATTGAGCCTACAACGTACAAACCAGTTTTCCTTCTTCGTTTAGCACAACCGAACTTTTTTAATGAGTCAAACATGTCCCATTTGACATTATTATGGAGCCACGCAAGGATTGATATCAAACGGAGTCCATTTGGTCACTCAAATCTTTGTATTCTCGGATTGCACCAAATTGGCCTCCAATTGAGCCTACAACGTACAAACGAGCTATCCTTCTTCGTTAAGCACAACCGAATAGTTTTTTGAGACAAAGATGTCCCATTTGACGTTATTATTGTGCCACACGAGGATTGAAATCAAACGGAGTCCATTTGGTCACTCAAATCCTTGTATTCTCGAATTGCACCCAAATTGGCCACCAATTGAGCCTACAACGTACAAACGAGTTTTCCTACTTCGTTAAGCATAAACAAACTTGTTTGTTGAGTCTAATATGTCCCATTTGACGTTATTATGGTGCCACGCGAATATTGAAATCAAATGGAGTCCATTTGGTCACTCAAATCCTTGTATTCTTAGAATGCAACCAAATTGGCCTCCAATTGAGCCTACAACGTACAAACGACTTTTCCTTATTCGTTAAGCACAACCAAACTTGTTTTTTGAGTCAAACATGTCCCATTTGACGTTATTATGGTTCCATGCGAGTTTTAAACCAAGCGGAGTCCATTTGGTCACTCAAATCCTTGTATTCTCGGATTGCACCCAAATTGGCCTCCAATTGAGCCTACAACGTACAAACGAGTTTTCCTTATTCGTTAAGCACAACCGAACCTTTTTGTTGAGTCAAACATGTACCATTTGACATTATTATGGTGCCACGCGAGGATTGAAATCAAACGGAGTCCATTTGGTCATTCAAATCCTTCTATTCTCGGATTGCACCCAAATTGGCCTCCAATTGAGCCTACAACGTACAAACGAGTTTTCCTTCTTCGTTAAGCACAACCGAACCTTTTTGTTATGTCAAACATGTCCTTTTTGACGTTATTATGGTACCACACGAGGATTGAAATCAAACGGAGTCCATTTGGTCACTCAAATCTTTGTATTCTCGGATTGCACCCAAATTGGCCTCCAATTGAGCCTACAACGTACAAACGAGTTTTCCTTCTTCGTTAAGCACAACCGAACCTTTTTGTTGATTGAAACATGTCCCATTTGACGTTATTGTGGTGCCACGCAAGGATTGAAATCAAACAGAGTCCATTTGGTCACTCAAATCCTTGTATTCTCGGATTGCACCCAAATTGGCCTCCAATTGAGCCTACAACGTACAAACGAGTTTTCCTTATTCGTTAAGCACAACCGAACCTTTTTGTTGAGTCAAACATGTCCCATTTGACGTTATTATGGTGCCACACGAGGATTGAAATCAAACGGAGTCCATTTGGTTATTCAAATCCATGTATTCTCGGATTGCACCCAAATTGGCCTCCAATTGAGCCTACAACGTACAAACGAGTTTTCCTTCTTCGTTAAGCACAACCGAACCTTTTTGTTATGTCAAACATGTCCCATTTTACGTTATTATGGTACCATATGAGGATTGAAATCAAACGGAGTCCATTTGGTCACTCAAATCCTTGTATTCTCGGATTGCACCCAAATTGGCCTCCAATTGAGCCTACAACGTACAAACAAGTTTTCCTTCTTCGTTAAGCACAACTGAACCTTTTTGTTGAGTCAAACATGTCCCATTTGACGTTATTATGGTTCCACGCGAGGATTGAAATCAAACGGAGTCCTTTTGGTCACTCAAATAATTGTATTCTCGGATTGCACCAAATTGGCCTCCAATTGAGCCTACAACGTACAAACCAGTTTTCCTTCTTCGTTTAGCACAACCGAACTTTTTTAATGAGTCAAACATGTCCCATTTGACATTATTATGGAGCCACGCAAGGATTGATATCAAACGGAGTCCATTTGGTCACTCAAATCTTTGTATTCTCGGATTGCACCCAAATTGGCCTCCAATTGAGCCTACAACGTACAAACGAGTTTTCCTTCTTCGTTAAGCATAACCGTACTTGTTTGTTGAGTCAAACATGTTCCATTTGACGTTAGTATGGTGCCACGCGAGGATTGAAATCAAACGGAGTCCATTTGGTCACTCAAATCTTTTTATTCTCGGATTGCACCCAAATTGGCTTCCAATTGAGCCTACAACGTACAAACGAGTTTTCCTTCTTCGTTAAGCACAACCGAACCTTTTTGTTGAGTCAAACATGTCCCATTTGACGTTATTATGGTGCCACGCAAGGATTGAAATCAAACGGAGTCCATTTGGTCACTCAAATCCTTGTATTCTTCGATTGCACCCAAATTGGCCTCCAATTGAGCCTACAACGTACCAACGAGTTTTCCTTCTTCGTTAAGAACAAACGAACTTGTTTTTTGAGTCAAATATGTATCATTTGACGTTATTATGGTGCCACACATGGATTGTTATTAAACGGAGTCCATTTGGTCACTCAAATCTTTGTATTCTCGGATTGCACCCAAATTGGCCTCCAGTTGAGCCTACAACGTACAAACGAGTTTTCCTTCTTTGTTAAGCACAAACGAACTTTTTTGTTGAGTCAAACATGTCCCATTTGACGTTATTATGGTTCCATGCGAGTTAGAAACCAAGCGGAGTCCATTTGGTCACTCAAATCCATGTATTCTTGGATTGCACCCAAATTGGCCTGCAATTGAGCCTACAACGTACAAACGAGTTTTCCTTCTTCGTTAAGCACAACCGAACCTTTTTGTTATGTCAAACATGTCCTTTTTGACGTTATTATGGTACCACGCGAGGATTGAAATCAAACGGAGTCCATTTGGTCACTCAAATCCTTGTATTCTCGGATTGCACCCAAATTGGCCTCCAATTGAGCCTACAACGTACAAACGAGTTTTCCTTCTTCGTTAAGCACAACCGAACCTTTTTGTTGATTGAAACATGTCCCATTTGACGTTATTGTGGTGCCACGCAAGGATTGAAATCAAACAGAGTCCATTTGGTCACTCAAATCCTTGTATTCTCGGATTGCACCCAAATTGGCCTCCAATTGAGCCTACAACGTACAAACGAGTTTTCCTTATTCGTTAAGCACAACCGAACCTTTTTGTTGAGTCAAACATGTCCCATTTGACGTTATTATGGTGCCACACGAGGATTGAAATCAAACGGAGTCCATTTGGTTATTCAAATCCATGTATTCTCGGATTGCACCCAAATTGGCCTCCAATTGAGCGTACAACGTACAAACGAGTTTTCCTTCTTCGTTAAGCACAACCGAACCTTTTTGTTATGTCAAACATGTCCTATTTTACGTTATTATGGTACCATATGAGGATTGAAATCAAACGGAGTCCATTTGGTCACTCAAATCCTTGTATTCTCGGATTGCACCCAAATTGGCCTCCAATTGAGCCTACAACGTACAAACAAGTTTTCCTTCTTCGTTAAGCACAACTGAACCTTTTTGTTGAGTCAAACATGTCCCATTTGACGTTATTATGGTTCCACGCGAGGATTGAAATCAAACGGAGTCCTTTTGGTCACTCAAATAATTGTATTCTCGGATTGCACCAAATTGGCCTCCAATTGAGCCTACAACGTACAAACCAGTTTTCCTTCTTCGTTTAGCACAACCGAACTTTTTTAATGAGTCAAACATGTCCCATTTGACATTATTATGGAGCCACGCAAGGATTGATATCAAACGGAGTCCATTTGGTCACTCAAATCTTTGTATTCTCGGATTGCACCCAAATTGGCCTCCAATTGAGCCTACAACGTACAAACGAGTTTTCCTTCTTCGTTAAGCATAACCGCACTTGTTTGTTGAGTCAAACATGTTCCATTTGACGTTAGTATGGTGCCACGTGAGGATTGAAATCAAACGGAGTCCATTTGGTCACTCAAATCTTTTTATTCTCGGATTGCACCCAAATTGGCTTCCAATTGAGCCTACAACGTACAAACGAGTTTTCCTTCTTCGTTAAGCAAAACCAAACCTTTTTGTTGAGTCAAACATGTCCCATTTGACGTTATTATGGTGCCACGCAAGGATTGAAATCAAACGGAGTCCATTTGGTCACTCAAATCCTTGTATTCTTCGATTGCACCCAAATTGGCCTCCAATTGAGCCTACAACATACCAACGAGTTTTCCTTCTTCGTTAAAAACAAACGAACTTGTTTTTTGAGTCAAATATGTATCATTTGACGTTATTATGGTGCCACACATGGATTGTTATTAAACGGAGTCCATTTGGTCACTCAAATCTTTGTATTCTCGGATTGCACCCAAATTGGCCTCCAGTTGAGCCTACAACGTACAAACGAGTTTTCCTTCTTTGTTAAGCACAAACGAACTTTTTTGTTGAGTCAAACATGTCCCATTTGACGTTATTATGGTTCCATGCGAGTTAGAAACCAAGCGGAGTCCATTTGGTCACTCAAATCCATGTATTCTTGGATTGCACCCAAATTGGCCTGCAATTGAGCCTACAACGTACAAACGAGTTTTCCTTCTTCGTTAAGCACAACCGAACATTTTTGTTATGTCAAACATGTCCTTTTTGACGTTATTATGGTACCACGCAAGGATTGAAATCAAACGGAGTCCATTTGGTCACTCATTTCGTTAAGCACAACTGAACTTGTTTGTTGAGTCTAGTATGTCCCATTTAATGTTATTATGGTGCCACGCGAGGATTGAAATCAAACGGAGTCCATTTGCACACTCAAATCCTTGTATTCTCGGATTGCACCAAATTGGCCTCCAATTGAGCCTACAACGTACAAACGAGCTAGCCTTCTTCGTTAAGCACAACCGAATAGTTTGTTGAGACAAAGATGTCCCATTTGACGTTATTATTGTGCCACGTGAAGATTGAAATCAAACGGAGTCCATTTGGTCACTCAAATCCTTGTATTCTCGGATTGCACCCAAATTGGCCACCGATTGAGCCTACAACGTACAAACGAGTTTTCCCTCTTCGTTGAGCACAACCAAACTTGTTTGTTGAATCTAATATGTCCCATTTGACATTATTATGGTGGCACACGAATATTGAAATCAAATGGAGTCCATTTGGTCACTCAAATCCTTGTATTCTTCGAATGCAACCAAATTGGCCTCCAATTGAGCCTACAACGTACAAACGACTTTTCCTTATTCGTTAAGCACAACCGAACTTGTTTGTTGAGTCAAACACATCCCATTTGACGTTATTAAGGTTCCATGCGAGTTAGAAACCAAGCGGAGTCCATTTGGTCACTCAAATCCTTGTATTCTTGGATTGCACCCAAATTGGCCTCCAATTGAGCCTACAACGTACAAACGAGTTTTCCTTCTTCGTTAAGCACAACCGAACCTTTTTGTTGATTGAAACATGTCCCATTTGACGTTATTGTGGTGCCACGCAAGGATTGAAATCAAACAGAGTCCATTTGGTCACTCAAATCCTTGTATTCTCGGATTGCACCCAAATTGGCCTCCAATTGAGCCTACAACGTACAAACGAGTTTTCCTTATTCGTTAAGCACAACCGAACCTTTTTGTTGAGTCAAACATGTCCCATTTGACGTTATTATGGTGCCACACGAGGATTGAAATCAAACGGAGTCCATTTGGTTATTCAAATCCATGTATTCTCGGATTGCACCCAAATTGGCCTCCAATTGAGCGTACAACGTACAAACGAGTTTTCCTTCTTCGTTAAGCACAACCGAACCTTTTTGTTATGTCAAACATGTCCTATTTTACGTTATTATGGTACCATATGAGGATTGAAATCAAACGGAGTCCATTTGGTCACTCAAATCCTTGTATTCTCGGATTGCACCCAAATTGGCCTCCAATTGAGCCTACAACGTACAAACAAGTTTTCCTTCTTCGTTAAGCACAACTGAACCTTTTTGTTGAGTCAAACATGTCCCATTTGACGTTATTATGGTTCCACGCGAGGATTGAAATCAAACGGAGTCCTTTTGGTCACTCAAATAATTGTATTCTCGGATTGCACCAAATTGGCCTCCAATTGAGCCTACAACGTACAAACCAGTTTTCCTTCTTCGTTTAGCACAACCGAACTTTTTTAATGAGTCAAACATGTCCCATTTGACATTATTATGGAGCCACGCAAGGATTGATATCAAACGGAGTCCATTTGGTCACTCAAATCCATGTATTCTTGGATTGCACCCAAATTGGCCTGCAATTGAGCCTACAACGTACAAACGAGTTTTCCTTCTTCGTTAAGCACAACCGAACCTTTTTGTTATGTCAAACATGTCCTTTTTGACGTTATTATGGTACCACGCGAGGATTGAAATCAAACGGAGTCCATTTGGTCACTCAAATCCTTGTATTCTCGGATTGCACCCAAATTGGCCTCCAATTGAGCCTACAACGTACAAACGAGTTTTCCTTCTTCGTTAAGCGATACCGAAACTTTTTGTCGATTCAAACATGTCCCATTTGACGTTATTATGGTGCCACGCGAGGATTGAAATCAAACGGAGTCCATTTGCACACTCAAATCCTTGTATTCTCGGATTGCACCAAATTGGCCTCCAATTGAGCCTACAACGTACAAACGAGCTAGCCTTCTTCGTTAAGCACAACCGAATAGTTTGTTGAGACAAAGATGTCCCATTTGACGTTATTATTGTGCCACGTGAAGATTGAAATCAAACGGAGTCCATTTGGTCACTCAAATCCTTGTATTCTCGGATTGCACCCAAATTGGCCACCAATTGAGCCTACAACGTACAAACGAGTTTTCCCTCTTCGTTGAGCACAACCAAACTTGTTTGTTGAATCTAATATGTCCCATTTGACATTATTATGGTGGCACACGAATATTGAAATCAAATGGAGTCCATTTGGTCACTCAAATCCTTATATTCTTCGAATGCAACCAAATTGGCCTCCAATTGAGCCTACAACGTACAAACGACTTTTCCTTATTCGTTAAGCACAACCGAACTTGTTTGTTGAGTCAAACACATCCCATTTGACGTTATTAAGGTTCCATGCGAGTTAGAAACCAAGCGGAGTCCATTTGGTCACTCAAATCCTTGTATTCTCGGATTGCACCCAAATTGGCCTCCAATTGAGCCTACAACGTACAAACGAGTTTTCCTTATTCGTTAAGCACAACCGAACCTTTTTGTTGAGTCAAACATGTCCCATTTGACGTTATTATGGTGCCACGCGAGGATTGAAATCAAACGGAGTCCATTTGGTCATTCAAATCCTTGTAATCTCGGATTGCACCCAAATTGGCCTCCAATTGAGCCTACAACGTACAAACGAGTTTTCCTTCTTCGTTAAGCACAACCGAACCTTTTTGTTATGTCAAACATGTCCTTTTTGACGTTATTATGGTACCACACAAGGATTGAAATCAAACGGAGTCCATTTGGTCACTCATATCCTTGTATTCTCGGATTGCACCCAAATTGGCCTCCAATTGAGCCTACAACGTACAAACGAGTTTTCCTTATTCGTTAAGCACAACCGAACCTTTTTGTTGAGTCAAACATGTCCCATTTGACGTTATTACGGTGCCACGCGAGGATTGAAATCAAACGGAGTCCATTTGGTCATTCAAATCCTTGTATTCTCGGATTGCACCCAAATTGGCCTCCAATTGAGCCTACAACGTACAAACGAGTTTTCCTTCTTTGTTAAGCACAACCGAACCTTTTTTTTATGTCAAACATGTCCTTTTTGACGTTATTATGGTACCACGCGAGGATTGAAATCAAACGGAGTCCATTTGGTCACTCAAATCCTTGTATTCTCGGATTGCACCCAAATTGGCCTCCAATTGGGCCTACAACGTACAAACGAGTTTTCCTTCTTCGTTAAGCACAACCGAACCTTTTTTTTGATTCAAACATGTCCCATTTGACGTTATTGTGGTTCCATGCGAGTTAGAAACCAAGCGGAGTCCATTTGGTCACTCAAATCCTTGTATTCTCGGATTGCACCCAAATTGGCCTCCAATTGAGCCTACAACGTACAAACGAGTTTTCCTTATTCGTTAAGCACAACCGAACCTTTTTGTTGAGTCAAACATGTCCCATTTGACGTTATTATGGTGCCACGTGAGGATTGAAATCAAACGGAGTCCATTTGCACACTCAAATCCTTGTATTCTCGGATTGCACCAAATTGGCCTCCAATTGAGCCTACAACGTACAAACGAGCTATCCTTCTTCGTTAAGCACAACCGAATAGTTTTTTGAGACAAAGATGTCCCATTTGACGTTATTATTGTGCCACACGAGGATTGAAATCAAACGGAGTCCATTTGGTCACTCAAATCCTTGTATTCTCGGATTGCACCCAAATTGGCCACCAATTGAGCCTACAACGTACAAACGAGTTTTCCCTCTTCGTTGAGCACAACCAAACTTGTTTTTTGAATCTAATATGTCCCATTTGACATTATTATGGTGGCACACGAATATTGAAATCAAATGGAGTCCATTTGGTCACTCAAATCCTTGTATTCTTAGAATGCAACCAAATTGGCCTCCAATTGAGCCTACAACGTACAAACGACTTTTCCTTATTCGTTAAGCACAACCAAACTTGTTTTTTGAGTCAAACATGTCCCATTTGACGTTATTATGGTTCCATGCGAGTTTTAAACCAAGCGGAGTCCATTTGGTCACTCAAATCCTTGTATTCTCGGATTGCACCCAAATTGGCCTCCAATTGAGCCTACAACGTACAAACGAGTTTTCCTTATTCGTTAAGCACAACCGAACCTTTTTGTTGAGTCAAACATGTACCATTTGACATTATTATGGTGCCACACGAGGATTGAAATCAAACGGAGTCCATTTGGTCATTCAAATCCTTGTATTCTCGGATTGCACCCAAATTGGCCTCCAATTGAGCCTACAACGTACAAACGAGTTTTCCTTCTTCGTTAAGCACAACCGAACCTTTTTGTTATGTCAAACATGTCCTTTTTGACGTTATTATGGTACCACACGAGGATTGAAATCAAACGGAGTCCATTTGGTCACTCAAATCTTTGTATTCTCGGATTGCACCCAAATTGGCCTCCAATTGAGCCTACAACGTACAAACGAGTTTTCCTTCTTCGTTAAGCACAACCGAACCTTTTTGTTGATTGAAACATGTCCCATTTGACGTTATTGTGGTGCCACGCAAGGATTGAAATCAAACAGAGTCCATTTGGTCACTCAAATCCTTGTATTCTCGGATTGCACCCAAATTGGCCTCCAATTGAGCCTACAACGTACAAACGAGTTTTCCTTATTCGTTAAGCACAACCGAACCTTTTTGTTGAGTCAAACATGTCCCATTTGACGTTATTATTTTGCCACACGAGGATTGAAATCAAACGGAGTCCATTTGGTTATTCAAATCCATGTATTCTCGGATTGCACCCAAATTGGCCACCAATTGAGCGTACAACGTACAAACGAGTTTTCCTTCTTCGTTAAGCACAACCGAACCTTTTTGTTTTGTCAAACATGTCCCATTTTACGTTATTATGGTACCATATGAGGATTGAAATCAAACGGAGTCCATTTGGTCACTCAAATCCTTGTATTCTCGGATTGCACCCAAATTGGCCTCCAATTGAGCCTACAACGTACAAACAAGTTTTCCTTCTTCGTTAAGCACAACTGAACCTTTTTGTTGAGTCAAACATGTCCCATTTGACGTTATTATGGTTCCACGCGAGGATTGAAATCAAACGGAGTCCTTTTGGTCACTCAAATAATTGTATTCTCGGATTGCACCAAATTGGCCTCCAATTGAGCCTACAACGTACAAACCAGTTTTCCTTCTTCGTTTAGCACAACCGAACTTTTTTAATGAGTCAAACATGTCCCATTTGACATTATTATGGAGCCACGCAAGGATTGATATCAAACGGAGTCCATTTGGTCACTCAAATCTTTGTATTCTCGGATTGCACCAAATTGGCCTCCAATTGAGCCTACAACGTACAAACGAGCTATCCTTCTTCGTTAAGCACAACCGAATAGTTTTTTGAGACAAAGATGTCCCATTTGACGTTATTATTGTGCCACACGAGGATTGAAATCAAACGGAGTCCATTTGGTCACTCAAATCCTTGTATTCTCGAATTGCACCCAAATTGGCCACCAATTGAGCCTACAACGTACAAACGAGTTTTCCTACTTCGTTAAGCATAAACAAACTTGTTTGTTGAGTCTAATATGTCCCATTTGACGTTATTATGGTGCCACGCGAATATTGAAATCAAATGGAGTCCATTTGGTCACTCAAATCCTTGTATTCTTAGAATGCAACCAAATTGGCCTCCAATTGAGCCTACAACGTACAAACGACTTTTCCTTATTCGTTAAGCACAACCAAACTTGTTTTTTGAGTCAAACATGTCCCATTTGACGTTATTATGGTTCCATGCGAGTTTTAAACCAAGCGGAGTCCATTTGGTCACTCAAATCCTTGTATTCTCGGATTGCACCCAAATTGGCCTCCAATTGAGCCTACAACGTACAAACGAGTTTTCCTTATTCGTTAAGCACAACCGAACCTTTTTGTTGAGTCAAACATGTACCATTTGACATTATTATGGTGCCACGCGAGGATTGAAATCAAACGGAGTCCATTTGGTCATTCAAATCCTTCTATTCTCGGATTGCACCCAAATTGGCCTCCAATTGAGCCTACAACGTACAAACGAGTTTTCCTTCTTCGTTAAGCACAACCGAACCTTTTTGTTATGTCAAACATGTCCTTTTTGACGTTATTATGGTACCACACGAGGATTGAAATCAAACGGAGTCCATTTGGTCACTCAAATCTTTGTATTCTCGGATTGCACCCAAATTGGCCTCCAATTGAGCCTACAACGTACAAACGAGTTTTCCTTCTTCGTTAAGCACAACCGAACCTTTTTGTTGATTGAAACATGTCCCATTTGACGTTATTGTGGTGCCACGCAAGGATTGAAATCAAACAGAGTCCATTTGGTCACTCAAATCCTTGTATTCTCGGATTGCACCCAAATTGGCCTCCAATTGAGCCTACAACGTACAAACGAGTTTTCCTTATTCGTTAAGCACAACCGAACCTTTTTGTTGAGTCAAACATGTCCCATTTGACGTTATTATGGTGCCACACGAGGATTGAAATCAAACGGAGTCCATTTGGTTATTCAAATCCATGTATTCTCGGATTGCACCCAAATTGGCCTCCAATTGAGCCTACAACGTACAAACGAGTTTTCCTTCTTCGTTAAGCACAACCGAACCTTTTTGTTATGTCAAACATGTCCCATTTTACGTTATTATGGTACCATATGAGGATTGAAATCAAACGGAGTCCATTTGGTCACTCAAATCCTTGTATTCTCGGATTGCACCCAAATTGGCCTCCAATTGAGCCTACAACGTACAAACAAGTTTTCCTTCTTCGTTAAGCACAACTGAACCTTTTTGTTGAGTCAAACATGTCCCATTTGACGTTATTATGGTTCCACGCGAGGATTGAAATCAAACGGAGTCCTTTTGGTCACTCAAATAATTGTATTCTCGGATTGCACCAAATTGGCCTCCAATTGAGCCTACAACGTACAAACCAGTTTTCCTTCTTCGTTTAGCACAACCGAACTTTTTTAATGAGTCAAACATGTCCCATTTGACATTATTATGGAGCCACGCAAGGATTGATATCAAACGGAGTCCATTTGGTCACTCAAATCTTTGTATTCTCGGATTGCACCCAAATTGGCCTCCAATTGAGCCTACAACGTACAAACGAGTTTTCCTTCTTCGTTAAGCATAACCGTACTTGTTTGTTGAGTCAAACATGTTCCATTTGACGTTAGTATGGTGCCACGCGAGGATTGAAATCAAACGGAGTCCATTTGGTCACTCAAATCTTTTTATTCTCGGATTGCACCCAAATTGGCTTCCAATTGAGCCTACAACGTACAAACGAGTTTTCCTTCTTCGTTAAGCACAACCGAACCTTTTTGTTGAGTCAAACATGTCCCATTTGACGTTATTATGGTGCCACGCAAGGATTGAAATCAAACGGAGTCCATTTGGTCACTCAAATCCTTGTATTCTTCGATTGCACCCAAATTGGCCTCCAATTGAGCCTACAACGTACCAACGAGTTTTCCTTCTTCGTTAAGAACAAACGAACTTGTTTTTTGAGTCAAATATGTATCATTTGACGTTATTATGGTGCCACACATGGATTGTTATTAAACGGAGTCCATTTGGTCACTCAAATCTTTGTATTCTCGGATTGCACCCAAATTGGCCTCCAGTTGAGCCTACAACGTACAAACGAGTTTTCCTTCTTTGTTAAGCACAAACGAACTTTTTTGTTGAGTCAAACATGTCCCATTTGACGTTATTATGGTTCCATGCGAGTTAGAAACCAAGCGGAGTCCATTTGGTCACTCAAATCCATGTATTCTTGGATTGCACCCAAATTGGCCTGCAATTGAGCCTACAACGTACAAACGAGTTTTCCTTCTTCGTTAAGCACAACCGAACCTTTTTGTTATGTCAAACATGTCCTTTTTGACGTTATTATGGTACCACGCGAGGATTGAAATCAAACGGAGTCCATTTGGTCACTCAAATCCTTGTATTCTCGGATTGCACCCAAATTGGCCTCCAATTGAGCCTACAACGTACAAACGAGTTTTCCTTCTTCGTTAAGCACAACCGAACCTTTTTGTTGATTGAAACATGTCCCATTTGACGTTATTGTGGTGCCACGCAAGGATTGAAATCAAACAGAGTCCATTTGGTCACTCAAATCCTTGTATTCTCGGATTGCACCCAAATTGGCCTCCAATTGAGCCTACAACGTACAAACGAGTTTTCCTTATTCGTTAAGCACAACCGAACCTTTTTGTTGAGTCAAACATGTCCCATTTGACGTTATTATGGTGCCACACGAGGATTGAAATCAAACGGAGTCCATTTGGTTATTCAAATCCATGTATTCTCGGATTGCACCCAAATTGGCCTCCAATTGAGCGTACAACGTACAAACGAGTTTTCCTTCTTCGTTAAGCACAACCGAACCTTTTTGTTATGTCAAACATGTCCTATTTTACGTTATTATGGTACCATATGAGGATTGAAATCAAACGGAGTCCATTTGGTCACTCAAATCCTTGTATTCTCGGATTGCACCCAAATTGGCCTCCAATTGAGCCTACAACGTACAAACAAGTTTTCCTTCTTCGTTAAGCACAACTGAACCTTTTTGTTGAGTCAAACATGTCCCATTTGACGTTATTATGGTTCCACGCGAGGATTGAAATCAAACGGAGTCCTTTTGGTCACTCAAATAATTGTATTCTCGGATTGCACCAAATTGGCCTCCAATTGAGCCTACAACGTACAAACCAGTTTTCCTTCTTCGTTTAGCACAACCGAACTTTTTTAATGAGTCAAACATGTCCCATTTGACATTATTATGGAGCCACGCAAGGATTGATATCAAACGGAGTCCATTTGGTCACTCAAATCTTTGTATTCTCGGATTGCACCCAAATTGGCCTCCAATTGAGCCTACAACGTACAAACGAGTTTTCCTTCTTCGTTAAGCATAACCGCACTTGTTTGTTGAGTCAAACATGTTCCATTTGACGTTAGTATGGTGCCACGTGAGGATTGAAATCAAACGGAGTCCATTTGGTCACTCAAATCTTTTTATTCTCGGATTGCACCCAAATTGGCTTCCAATTGAGCCTACAACGTACAAACGAGTTTTCCTTCTTCGTTAAGCAAAACCAAACCTTTTTGTTGAGTCAAACATGTCCCATTTGACGTTATTATGGTGCCACGCAAGGATTGAAATCAAACGGAGTCCATTTGGTCACTCAAATCCTTGTATTCTTCGATTGCACCCAAATTGGCCTCCAATTGAGCCTACAACATACCAACGAGTTTTCCTTCTTCGTTAAAAACAAACGAACTTGTTTTTTGAGTCAAATATGTATCATTTGACGTTATTATGGTGCCACACATGGATTGTTATTAAACGGAGTCCATTTGGTCACTCAAATCTTTGTATTCTCGGATTGCACCCAAATTGGCCTCCAGTTGAGCCTACAACGTACAAACGAGTTTTCCTTCTTTGTTAAGCACAAACGAACTTTTTTGTTGAGTCAAACATGTCCCATTTGACGTTATTATGGTTCCATGCGAGTTAGAAACCAAGCGGAGTCCATTTGGTCACTCAAATCCATGTATTCTTGGATTGCACCCAAATTGGCCTGCAATTGAGCCTACAACGTACAAACGAGTTTTCCTTCTTCGTTAAGCACAACCGAACATTTTTGTTATGTCAAACATGTCCTTTTTGACGTTATTATGGTACCACGCAAGGATTGAAATCAAACGGAGTCCATTTGGTCACTCATTTCGTTAAGCACAACTGAACTTGTTTGTTGAGTCTAGTATGTCCCATTTAATGTTATTATGGTGCCACGCGAGGATTGAAATCAAACGGAGTCCATTTGCACACTCAAATCCTTGTATTCTCGGATTGCACCAAATTGGCCTCCAATTGAGCCTACAACGTACAAACGAGCTAGCCTTCTTCGTTAAGCACAACCGAATAGTTTGTTGAGACAAAGATGTCCCATTTGACGTTATTATTGTGCCACGTGAAGATTGAAATCAAACGGAGTCCATTTGGTCACTCAAATCCTTGTATTCTCGGATTGCACCCAAATTGGCCACCGATTGAGCCTACAACGTACAAACGAGTTTTCCCTCTTCGTTGAGCACAACCAAACTTGTTTGTTGAATCTAATATGTCCCATTTGACATTATTATGGTGGCACACGAATATTGAAATCAAATGGAGTCCATTTGGTCACTCAAATCCTTGTATTCTTCGAATGCAACCAAATTGGCCTCCAATTGAGCCTACAACGTACAAACGACTTTTCCTTATTCGTTAAGCACAACCGAACTTGTTTGTTGAGTCAAACACATCCCATTTGACGTTATTAAGGTTCCATGCGAGTTAGAAACCAAGCGGAGTCCATTTGGTCACTCAAATCCTTGTATTCTTGGATTGCACCCAAATTGGCCTCCAATTGAGCCTACAACGTACAAACGAGTTTTCCTTCTTCGTTAAGCACAACCGAACCTTTTTGTTGATTGAAACATGTCCCATTTGACGTTATTGTGGTGCCACGCAAGGATTGAAATCAAACAGAGTCCATTTGGTCACTCAAATCCTTGTATTCTCGGATTGCACCCAAATTGGCCTCCAATTGAGCCTACAACGTACAAACGAGTTTTCCTTATTCGTTAAGCACAACCGAACCTTTTTGTTGAGTCAAACATGTCCCATTTGACGTTATTATGGTGCCACACGAGGATTGAAATCAAACGGAGTCCATTTGGTTATTCAAATCCATGTATTCTCGGATTGCACCCAAATTGGCCTCCAATTGAGCGTACAACGTACAAACGAGTTTTCCTTCTTCGTTAAGCACAACCGAACCTTTTTGTTATGTCAAACATGTCCTATTTTACGTTATTATGGTACCATATGAGGATTGAAATCAAACGGAGTCCATTTGGTCACTCAAATCCTTGTATTCTCGGATTGCACCCAAATTGGCCTCCAATTGAGCCTACAACGTACAAACAAGTTTTCCTTCTTCGTTAAGCACAACTGAACCTTTTTGTTGAGTCAAACATGTCCCATTTGACGTTATTATGGTTCCACGCGAGGATTGAAATCAAACGGAGTCCTTTTGGTCACTCAAATAATTGTATTCTCGGATTGCACCAAATTGGCCTCCAATTGAGCCTACAACGTACAAACCAGTTTTCCTTCTTCGTTTAGCACAACCGAACTTTTTTAATGAGTCAAACATGTCCCATTTGACATTATTATGGAGCCACGCAAGGATTGATATCAAACGGAGTCCATTTGGTCACTCAAATCTTTGTATTCTCGGATTGCACCCAAATTGGCCTCCAATTGAGCCTACAACGTACAAACGAGTTTTCCTTCTTCGTTAAGCATAACCGCACTTGTTTGTTGAGTCAAACATGTTCCATTTGACGTTAGTATGGTGCCACGTGAGGATTGAAATCAAACGGAGTCCATTTGGTCACTCAAATCTTTTTATTCTCGGATTGCACCCAAATTGGCTTCCAATTGAGCCTACAACGTACAAACGAGTTTTCCTTCTTCGTTAAGCAAAACCAAACCTTTTTGTTGAGTCAAACATGTCCCATTTGACGTTATTATGGTGCCACGCAAGGATTGAAATCAAACGGAGTCCATTTGGTCACTCAAATCCTTGTATTCTTCGATTGCACCCAAATTGGCCTCCAATTGAGCCTACAACATACCAACGAGTTTTCCTTCTTCGTTAAAAACAAACGAACTTGTTTTTTGAGTCAAATATGTATCATTTGACGTTATTATGGTGCCACACATGGATTGTTATTAAACGGAGTCCATTTGGTCACTCAAATCTTTGTATTCTCGGATTGCACCCAAATTGGCCTCCAGTTGAGCCTACAACGTACAAACGAGTTTTCCTTCTTTGTTAAGCACAAACGAACTTTTTTGTTGAGTCAAACATGTCCCATTTGACGTTATTATGGTTCCATGCGAGTTAGAAACCAAGCGGAGTCCATTTGGTCACTCAAATCCATGTATTCTTGGATTGCACCCAAATTGGCCTGCAATTGAGCCTACAACGTACAAACGAGTTTTCCTTCTTCGTTAAGCACAACCGAACATTTTTTGTTATGTCAAACATGTCCTTTTTGACGTTATTATGGTACCACGCAAGGATTGAAATCAAACGGAGTCCATTTGGTCACTCATTTCGTTAAGCACAACTGAACTTGTTTGTTGAGTCTAGTATGTCCCATTTAATGTTATTATGGTGCCACGCGAGGATTGAAATCAAACGGAGTCCATTTGCACACTCAAATCCTTGTATTCTCGGATTGCACCAAATTGGCCTCCAATTGAGCCTACAACGTACAAACGAGCTAGCCTTCTTCGTTAAGCACAACCGAATAGTTTGTTGAGACAAAGATGTCCCATTTGACGTTATTATTGTGCCACGTGAAGATTGAAATCAAACGGAGTCCATTTGGTCACTCAAATCCTTGTATTCTCGGATTGCACCCAAATTGGCCACCGATTGAGCCTACAACGTACAAACGAGTTTTCCCTCTTCGTTGAGCACAACCAAACTTGTTTGTTGAATCTAATATGTCCCATTTGACATTATTATGGTGGCACACGAATATTGAAATCAAATGGAGTCCATTTGGTCACTCAAATCCTTGTATTCTTCGAATGCAACCAAATTGGCCTCCAATTGAGCCTACAACGTACAAACGACTTTTCCTTATTCGTTAAGCACAACCGAACTTGTTTGTTGAGTCAAACACATCCCATTTGACGTTATTAAGGTTCCATGCGAGTTAGAAACCAAGCGGAGTCCATTTGGTCACTCAAATCCTTGTATTCTCGGATTGCACCCAAATTGGCCTCCAATTGAGCCTACAACGTACAAACGAGTTTTCCTTATTCGTTAAGCACAACCGAACCTTTTTGTTGAGTCAAACATGTACCATTTGACATTATTATGGTGCCACGCGAGGATTGAAATCAAACGGAGTCCATTTGGTCATTCAAATCCTTGTATTCTCGGATTGCACCCAAATTGGCCTCCAATTGAGCCTACAACGTACAAACGAGTTTTCCTTCTTCGTTAAGCACAACCGAACCTTTTTGTTATGTCAAACATGTCCTTTTTGACATTATTATGGTACCACACGAGGATTGAAATCAAACGGAGTCCATTTGGTCACTCAAATCTTTGTATTCTCGGATTGCACCCAAATTGGCCTCCAATTGAGCCTACAACGTACAAACGAGTTTTCCTTCTTCGTTAAGCACAACCGAACCTTTTTGTTGATTGAAACATGTCCCATTTGACGTTATTGTGGTGCCACGCAAGGATTGAAATCAAACAGAGTCCATTTGGTCACTCAAATCCTTGTATTCTCGGATTGCACCCAAATTGGCCTCCAATTGAGCCTACAACGTACAAACGAGTTTTCCTTATTCGTTAAGCACAACCGAACCTTTTTGTTGAGTCAAACATGTCCCATTTGACGTTATTATGGTGCCACACGAGGATTGAAATCAAACGGAGTCCATTTGGTTATTCAAATCCATGTATTCTCGGATTGCACCCAAATTGGCCTCCAATTGAGCCTACAACGTACAAACGAGTTTTCCTTCTTCGTTAAGCACAACCGAACCTTTTTGTTATGTCAAACATGTCCCATTTTACGTTATTATGGTACCATATGAGGATTGAAATCAAACGGAGTCCATTTGGTCACTCAAATCCTTGTATTCTCGGATTGCACCCAAATTGGCCTCCAATTGAGCCTACAACGTACAAACAAGTTTTCCTTCTTCGTTAAGCACAACTGAACCTTTTTGTTGAGTCAAACATGTCCCATTTGACGTTATTATGGTTCCACGCGAGGATTGAAATCAAACGGAGTCCTTTTGGTCACTCAAATAATTGTATTCTCGGATTGCACCAAATTGGCCTCCAATTGAGCCTACAACGTACAAACCAGTTTTCCTTCTTCGTTTAGCACAACCGAACTTTTTTAATGAGTCAAACATGTCCCATTTGACATTATTATGGATCCACGCAAGGATTGATATCAAACGGAGTCCATTTGGTCACTCAAATCTTTGTATTCTCGGATTGCACCCAAATTGGCCTCCAATTGAGCCTACAACGTACAAACGAGTTTTCCTTCTTCGTTAAGCATAACCGCACTTGTTTGTTGAGTCAAACATGTTCCATTTGACGTTAGTATGGTGCCACGCGAGGATTGAAATCAAACGGAGTCCATTTGGTCACTCAAATCTTTTTATTCTCGGATTGCACCCAAATTGCCTTCCAATTGAGCCTACAACGTACAAACGAGTTTTCCTTCTTCGTTAAGCACAACCGAACCTTTTTGTTGAGTCAAACATGTCCCATTTGACGTTATTATGGTGCCACGCAAGGATTGAAATCAAACGGAGTCCATTTGGTCACTCAAATCCTTGTATTCTTCGATGGCACCCAAATTGGCCTCCAATTGAGCCTACAACGTACCAACGAGTTTTCCTTCTTCGTTAAGAACAAACGAACTTGTTTTTTGAGTCAAATATGTATCATTTGACGTTATTATGGTGCCACACATGGATTGTTATTAAACGGAGTCCATTTGGTCACTCAAATCTTTGTATTCTCGGATTGCACCCAAATTGGCCTCCAGTTGAGCCTACAACGTACAAACGAGTTTTCCTTCTTTGTTAAGCACAAACGAACTTTTTTGTTGAGTCAAACATGTCCCATTTGACGTTATTATGGTTCCATGCGAGTTAGAAACCAAGCGGAGTCCATTTGGTCACTCAAATCCATGTATTCTTGGATTGCACCCAAATTGGCCTGCAATTGAGCCTACAACGTACAAACGAGTTTTCCTTCTTCGTTAAGCACAACCGAACCTTTTTGTTATGTCAAACATGTCCTTTTTGACGTTATTATGGTACCACGCGAGGATTGAAATCAAACGGAGTCCATTTGGTCACTCAAATCCTTGTATTCTCGGATTGCACCCAAATTGGCCTCCAATTGAGCCTACAACGTACAAACGAGTTTTCCTTCTTCGTTAAGCACAACCGAACCTTTTTGTTGATTGAAACATGTCCCATTTGACGTTATTGTGGTGCCACGCAAGGATTGAAATCAAACAGAGTCCATTTGGTCACTCAAATCCTTGTATTCTCGGATTGCACCCAAATTGGCCTCCAATTGAGCCTACAACGTACAAACGAGTTTTCCTTATTCGTTAAGCACAACCGAACCTTTTTGTTGAGTCAAACATGTCCCATTTGACGTTATTATGGTGCCACACGAGGATTGAAATCAAACGGAGTCCATTTGGTTATTCAAATCCATGTATTCTCGGATTGCACCCAAATTGGCCTCCAATTGAGCGTACAACGTACAAACGAGTTTTCCTTCTTCGTTAAGCACAACCGAACCATTTTGTTATGTCAAACATGTCCTATTTTACGTTATTATGGTACCATATGAGGATTGAAATCAAACGGAGTCCATTTGGTCACTCAAATCCTTGTATTCTCGGATTGCACCCAAATTGGCCTCCAATTGAGCCTACAACGTACAAACAAGTTTTCCTTCTTCGTTAAGCACAACTGAACCTTTTTGTTGAGTCAAACATGTCCCATTTGACGTTATTATGGTTCCACGCGAGGATTGAAATCAAACGGAGTCCTTTTGGTCACTCAAATAATTGTATTCTCGGATTGCACCAAATTGGCCTCCAATTGAGCCTACAACGTACAAACCAGTTTTCCTTCTTCGTTTAGCACAACCGAACTTTTTTAATGAGTCAAACATGTCCCATTTGACATTATTATGGAGCCACGCAAGGATTGATATCAAACGGAGTCCATTTGGTCACTCAAATCTTTGTATTCTCGGATTGCACCCAAATTGGCCTCCAATTGAGCCTACAACGTACAAACGAGTTTTCCTTCTTCGTTAAGCATAACCGCACTTGTTTGTTGAGTCAAACATGTTCCATTTGACGTTAGTATGGTGCCACGCGAGGATTGAAATCAAACGGAGTCCATTTGGTCACTCAAATCTTTTTATTCTCGGATTGCACCCAAATTGGCTTCCAATTGAGCCTACAACGTACAAACGAGTTTTCCTTCTTCGTTAAGCACAACCGAACCTTTTTGTTGAGTCAAACATGTCCCATTTGACGTTATTATGGTGCCACGCAAGGATTGAAATCAAACGGAGTCCATTTGGTCACTCAAATCCTTGTATTCTTCGATTGCACCCAAATTGGCCTCCAATTGAGCCTACAACGTACCAACGAGTTTTCCTTCTTCGTTAAGAACAAACGAACTTGTTTTTTGAGTCAAATATGTATCATTTGATGTTATTATGGTGCCACACATGGATTGTTATTAAACGGAGTCCATTTGGTCACTCAAATCTTTGTATTCTCGGATTGCACCCAAATTGGCCTCCAGTTGAGCCTACAACGTACAAACGAGTTTTCCTTCTTTGTTAAGCACAAACGAACTTTTTTGTTGAGTCAAACATGTCCCATTTGACGTTATTATGGTTCCATGCGAGTTAGAAACCAAGCGGAGTCCATTTGGTCACTCAAATCCATGTATTCTTGGATTGCACCCAAATTGGCCTGCAATTGAGCCTACAACGTACAAACGAGTTTTCCTTCTTCGTTAAGCACAACCGAACCTTTTTGTTATGTCAAACATGTCCTTTTTGACGTTATTATGGTACCACGCAAGGATTGAAATCAAACGGAGTCCATTTGGTCACTCATTTCGTTAAGCACAACTGAACTTGTTTGTTGAGTCTAGTATGTCCCATTTAATGTTATTATGGTGCCACGCAAGGGGTGAAATCAAACGGAGTCCATTTGGTCACTCAAATCTTTGTATTCTCGGATTGCACCCAAATTGGCCTCCAGTTGAGCCTACAACGTACAAACGAGTTTTCCTTATTCGTTAAGCACAACCGAACCTTTTTGTTGAGTCAAACATGTCCCATTTGACGTTATTATGGTGCCACACGAGGATTGAAATCAAACGGAGTCCATTTGGTTATTCAAATCCATGTATTCTCGGATTGCACCCAAATTGGCCTCCAATTGAGCCTACAACGTACAAACAAGTTTTCCTTCTTCGTTAAGCACAACTGAACCTTTTTGTTGAGTCAAACATGTCCCATTTGACGTTATTATGGTTCCACGCGAGGATTGAAATCAAACGGAGTCCTTTTGGTCACTCAAATAATTGTATTCTCGGATTGCACCAAATTGGCCTCCAATTGAGCCTACAACGTACAAACCAGTTTTCCTTCTTCGTTTAGCACAACCGAACTTTTTTAATGAGTCAAACATGTCCCATTTGACATTATTATGGAGCCACGCAAGGATTGATATCAAACGGAGTCCATTTGGTCACTCAAATCTTTGTATTCTCGGATTGCACCCAAATTGGCCTCCAATTGAGCCTACAACGTACAAACGAGTTTTCCTTCTTCGTTAAGCATAACCGCACTTGTTTGTTGAGTCAAACATGTTCCATTTGACGTTAGTATGGTGCCACGCGAGGATTGAAATCAAACGGAGTCCATTTGGTCACTCAAATCTTTTTATTCTCGGATTGCACCCAAATTGCCTTCCAATTGAGCCTACAACGTACAAACGAGTTTTCCTTCTTCGTTAAGCACAACCGAACCTTTTTGTTGAGTCAAACATGTCCCATTTGACGTTATTATGGTGCCACGCAAGGATTGAAATCAAACGGAGTCCATTTGGTCACTCAAATCCTTGTATTCTTCGATTGCACCCAAATTGGCCTCCAATTGAGCCTACAACGTACCAACGAGTTTTCCTTCTTCGTTAAGAACAAACGAACTTGTTTTTTGAGTCAAATATGTATCATTTGACGTTATTATGGTGCCACACATGGATTGTTATTAAACGGAGTCCATTTGGTCACTCAAATCTTTGTATTCTCGGATTGCACCCAAATTGGCCTCCAGTTGAGCCTACAACGTACAAACGAGTTTTCCTTCTTTGTTAAGCACAAACGAACTTTTTTGTTGAGTCAAACATGTCCCATTTGACGTTATTATGGTTCCATGCGAGTTAGAAACCAAGCGGAGTCCATTTGGTCACTCAAATCCATGTATTCTTGGATTGCACCCAAATTGGCCTGCAATTGAGCCTACAACGTACAAACGAGTTTTCCTTCTTCGTTAAGCACAACCGAACCTTTTTGTTATGTCAAACATGTCCTTTTTGACGTTATTATGGTACCACGCGAGGATTGAAATCAAACGGAGTCCATTTGGTCACTCAAATCCTTGTATTCTCGGATTGCACCCAAATTGGCCTCCAATTGAGCCTACAACGTACAAACGAGTTTTCCTTCTTCGTTAAGCACAACCGAACCTTTTTGTTGATTGAAACATGTCCCATTTGACGTTATTGTGGTGCCACGCAAGGATTGAAATCAAACAGAGTCCATTTGGTCACTCAAATCCTTGTATTCTCGGATTGCACCCAAATTGGCCTCCAATTGAGCCTACAACGTACAAACGAGTTTTCCTTATTCGTTAAGCACAACCGAACCTTTTTGTTGAGTCAAACATGTCCCATTTGACGTTATTATGGTGCCACACGAGGATTGAAATCAAACGGAGTCCATTTGGTTATTCAAATCCATGTATTCTCGGATTGCACCCAAATTGGCCTCCAATTGAGCGTACAACGTACAAACGAGTTTTCCTTCTTCGTTAAGCACAACCGAACCTTTTTGTTATGTCAAACATGTCCTATTTTACGTTATTATGGTACCATATGAGGATTGAAATCAAACGGAGTCCATTTGGTCACTCAAATCCTTGTATTCTCGGATTGCACCCAAATTGGCCTCCAATTGAGCCTACAACGTACAAACAAGTTTTCCTTCTTCGTTAAGCACAACTGAACCTTTTTGTTGAGTCAAACATGTCCCATTTGACGTTATTATGGTTCCACGCGAGGATTGAAATCAAACGGAGTCCTTTTGGTCACTCAAATAATTGTATTCTCGGATTGCACCAAATTGGCCTCCAATTGAGCCTACAACGTACAAACCAGTTTTCCTTCTTCGTTTAGCACAACCGAACTTTTTTAATGAGTCAAACATGTCCCATTTGACATTATTATGGAGCCACGCAAGGATTGATATCAAACGGAGTCCATTTGGTCACTCAAATCTTTGTATTCTCGGATTGCACCCAAATTGGCCTCCAATTGAGCCTACAACGTACAAACGAGTTTTCCTTCTTCGTTAAGCATAACCGCACTTGTTTGTTGAGTCAAACATGTTCCATTTGACGTTAGTATGGTGCCACGCGAGGATTGAAATCAAACGGAGTCCATTTGGTCACTCAAATCTTTTTATTCTCGGATTGCACCCAAATTGGCTTCCAATTGAGCCTACAACGTACAAACGAGTTTTCCTTCTTCGTTAAGCACAACCGAACCTTTTTGTTGAGTCAAACATGTCCCATTTGACGTTATTATGGTGCCACGCAAGGATTGAAATCAAACGGAGTCCATTTGGTCACTCAAATCCTTGTATTCTTCGATTGCACCCAAATTGGCCTCCAATTGAGCCTACAACGTACCAACGAGTTTTCCTTCTTCGTTAAGAACAAACGAACTTGTTTTTTGAGTCAAATATGTATCATTTGATGTTATTATGGTGCCACACATGGATTGTTATTAAACGGAGTCCATTTGGTCACTCAAATCTTTGTATTCTCGGATTGCACCCAAATTGGCCTCCAGTTGAGCCTACAACGTACAAACGAGTTTTCCTTCTTTGTTAAGCACAAACGAACTTTTTTGTTGAGTCAAACATGTCCCATTTGACGTTATTATGGTTCCATGCGAGTTAGAAACCAAGCGGAGTCCATTTGGTCACTCAAATCCATGTATTCTTGGATTGCACCCAAATTGGCCTGCAATTGAGCCTACAACGTACAAACGAGTTTTCCTTCTTCGTTAAGCACAACCGAACCTTTTTGTTATGTCAAACATGTCCTTTTTGACGTTATTATGGTACCACGCAAGGATTGAAATCAAACGGAGTCCATTTGGTCACTCATTTCGTTAAGCACAACTGAACTTGTTTGTTGAGTCTAGTATGTCCCATTTAATGTTATTATGGTGCCACGCAAGGGGTGAAATCAAACGGAGTCCATTTGGTCACTCAAATCTTTGTATTCTCGGATTGCACCCAAATTGGCCTCCAGTTGAGCCTACAACGTACAAACGAGTTTTCCTTCTTCGTTAAGCACAACCGAAATTATTTTTTGAGTCATACATGTCTCATTTGACGTTATTGTGGTACCATGAGAGTTAGAAACCAAGCGGAGTCCATTTGGTCACTCAAATCTTTGTATTCTCGGATTGCACCCAAATTGACCACCAATTGAGCCTACAACGTACAAACGAGTTTTCCTTCTTCGTTAAGCGATACCGAAACTTTTTGTCGATTCAAACATGTCCCATTTGACGTTATTATTGTGCCACGTGAAGATTGAAATCAAACGGAGTCCATTTGGTCACTCAAATCCTTGTATTCTCGGATTGCACCCAAATTGGCCACCAATTGAGCCTACAACGTACAAACGAGTTTTCCCTCTTCGTTGAGCACAACCAAACTTGTTTGTTGAGTCTAATATGTCCCATTTGACATTATTATGGTGGCACGCGAATATTGAAATCAAATGGAGTCCATTTGGTCACTCAAATCCTTGTATTCTTCGAATGCAACCAAATTGGCCTCCAATTGAGCCTACAACGTACAAACGACTTTTCCTTATTCGTTAAGCACAACCGAACTTGTTTGTTGAGTCAAACACGTCCCATTTGACGTTTTTAAGGTTCCATGCGAGTTAGAAACCAAGCGGAGTCCATTTGGTCACTCAAATCCTTGTATTCTCGGATTGCACCCAAATTGGCCTCCAATTGAGCCTACAACGTACAAACGAGTTTTCCTTATTCGTTAAGCACAACCGAACCTTTTTGTTAAGTCAAACATGTCCCATTTGACGTTATTATGGTGCCACGCGAGGATTGAAATCAAACGGAGTCCATTTGGTCATTCAAATCCTTGTAATCTCGGATTGCACCCAAATTGGCCTCCAATTGAGCCTACAACGTACAAACGAGTTTTCCTTCTTCGTTAAGCACAACCGAACCTTTTTGTTATGTCAAACATGTCCTTTTTGACGTTATTATGGTACCACGCAAGGATTGAAATCAAACGGAGTCCATTTGGTCACTCATATCCTTGTATTCTCGGATTGCACCCAAATTGGCCTCCAATTGAGCCTACAACGTACAAACGAGTTTTCCTTATTCGTTAAGCACAACCGAACCTTTTTGTTGAGTCAAACATGTCCCATTTGACGTTATTACGGTGCCACGCGAGGATTGAAATCAAACGGAGTCCATTTGGTCATTCAAATCCTTGTATTCTCGGATTGCACCCAAATTGGCCTCCAATTGAGCCTACAACGTACAAACGAGTTTTCCTTCTTCGTTAAGCACAACCGAACCTTTTTTTTATGTCAAACATGTCCTTTTTGACGTTATTATGGTACCACGCGAGGATTGAAATCAAACGGAGTCCATTTGGTCACTCAAATCCTTGTATTCTCGGATTGCACCCAAATTGGCCTCCAATTGGGCCTACAACGTACAAACGAGTTTTCCTTCTTCGTTAAGCACAACCGAACCTTTTTGTTGATTCAAACATGTCCCATTTGACGTTATTGTGGTTCCATGCGAGTTAGAAACCAAGCGGAGTCCATTTGGTCACTCAAATCCTTGTATTCTCGGATTGCACCCAAATTGGCCTCCAATTGAGCCTACAACGTACAAACGAGTTTTCCTTATTCGTTAAGCACAACCGAACCTTTTTGTTGAGTCAAAAATGTCCCATTTGACATTATTATGGTGCCACGCGAGGATTGAAATCAAACGGAGTCCATTTGGTCATTCAAATCCTTGTATTCTCGGATTGCAACCAAATTGGCCTCCAATTGAGCCTACAACGTACAAACGAGTTTTCCTTCTTTGTTAAGCACAACCGAACCTTTTTGTTGAGTCAAACATGTCCCATTTGACGTTATTATGGTGCCACGTGAGGATTGAAATCAAACGGAGTCCATTTGCACACTCAAATCCTTGTATTCTCGGATTGCACCAAATTGGCCTCCAATTGAGCCTACAACGTACAAACGAGCTATCCTTCTTCGTTAAGCACAACCGAATAGTTTTTTGAGACAAAGATGTCCCATTTGACGTTATTATTGTGCCACACGAGGATTGAAATCAAACGGAGTCCATTTGGTCACTCAAATCCTTGTATTCTCGAATTGCACCCAAATTGGCCACCAATTGAGCCTACAACGTACAAACGAGTTTTCCTACTTCGTTAAGCATAAACAAACTTGTTTGTTGAGTCTAATATGTCCCATTTGACGTTATTATGGTGCCACGCGAATATTGAAATCAAATGGAGTCCATTTGGTCACTCAAATCCTTGTATTCTTAGAATGCAACCAAATTGGCCTCCAATTGAGCCTACAACGTACAAACGACTTTTCCTTATTCGTTAAGCACAACCAAACTTGTTTGTTGAGTCAAACATGTCCCATTTGACGTTATTATGGTTCCATGCGAGTTATAAACCAAGCGGAGTCCATTTGGTCACTCAAATCCTTGTATTCTCGGATTGCACCCAAATTGGCCTCCAATTGAGCCTACAACGTACAAACGAGTTTTCCTTATTCGTTAAGCACAACCGAACCTTTTTGTTGAGTAAAACATGTCCCATTTGACATTATTATGGTGCCACACGAGGATTGAAATCAAACGGAGTCCATTTGGTCATTCAAATCCTTGTATTCTCGGATTGCACCCAAATTGGCCTCCAATTGAGCCTACAACGTACAAACGAGTTTTCCTTCTTCGTTAAGCACAACCGAACCTTTTTGTTATGTCAAACATGTCCTTTTTGACGTTATTATGGTACCACGCGAGGATTGAAATCAAACGGAGTCCATTTGGTCACTCAAATCCTTGTATTCTCGGATTGCACCCAAATTGGCCTCCAATTGAGCCTACAACGTACAAACGAGTTTTCCTTCTTCGTTAAGCACAACCGAACCTTTTTGTTGATTCAAACATGTCCCATTTGACGTTATTGTGGTGCCACGCAAGGATTGAAATCAAACAGAGTCCATTTGGTCACTCAAATCCTTGTATTCTCGGATTGCACCCAAATTGGCCTCCAATTGAGCCTACAACGTACAAACGAGTTTTCCTTATTCGTTAAGCACAACCGAACCTTTTTGTTGAGTCAAACATGTCCCATTTGACGTTATTATGGTGCCACACGAGGATTGAAATCAAACGGAGTCCATTTGGTTATTCAAATCCATGTATTCTCGGATTGCACCCAAATTGGCCTCCAATTGAGCGTACAACGTACAAACGAGTTTTCCTTCTTCGTTAAGCACAACCAAACCTTTTTGTTATGTCAAACATGTCCTATTTTACGTTATTATGGTACCATATGAGGATTGAAATCAAACGGAGTCCATTTGGTCACTCAAATCCTTGTATTCTCGGATTGCACCCAAATTGGCCTCCAATTGAGCCTACAACGTACAAACAAGTTTTCCTTCTTCGTTAAGCACAACTGAACCTTTTTGTTGAGTCAAACATGTCCCATTTGACGTTATTATGGTTCCACGCGAGGATTGAAATCAAACGGAGTCCTTTTGGTCACTCAAATAATTGTATTCTCGGATTGCACCAAATTGGCCTCCAATTGAGCCTACAACGTACAAACCAGTTTTCCTTCTTCGTTTAGCACAACCGAACTTTTTTAATGAGTCAAACATGTCCCATTTGACATTATTATGGAGCCACGCAAGGATTGATATCAAACGGAGTCCATTTGGTCACTCAAATCTTTGTATTCTCGGATTGCACCCAAATTGGCCTCCAATTGAGCCTACAACGTACAAACGAGTTTTCCTTCTTCGTTAAGCATAACCGCACTTGTTTGTTGAGTCAAACATGTTCCATTTGACGTTAGTATGGTGCCACGCGAGGATTGAAATCAAACGGAGTCCATTTGGTCACTCAAATCTTTTTATTCTCGGATTGCACCCAAATTGGCTTCCAATTGAGCCTACAACGTACAAACGAGTTTTCCTTCTTCGTTAAGCACAACCGAACCTTTTTGTTGAGTCAAACATGTCCCATTTGACGTTATTATGGTGCCACGCAAGGATTGAAATCAAACGGAGTCCATTTGGTCACTCAAATCCTTGTATTCTTCGATTGCACCCAAATTGGCCTCCAATTGAGCCTACAACGTACCAACGAGTTTTCCTTCTTCGTTAAGAACAAACGAACTTGTTTTTTGAGTCAAATATGTATCATTTGACGTTATTATGGTGCCACATATGGATTGTTATTAAACGGAGTCCATTTGGTCACTCAAATCTTTGTATTCTCGGATTGCACCCAAATTGGCCTCCAGTTGAGCCTACAACGTACAAACGAGTTTTCCTTCTTTGTTAAGCACAAACGAACTTTTTTGTTGAGTCAAACATGTCCCATTTGACGTTATTATGGTTCCATGCGAGTTAGAAACCAAGCGGAGTCCATTTGGTCACTCAAATCCATGTATTCTTGGATTGCACCCAAATTGGCCTGCAATTGAGCCTACAACGTACAAACGAGTTTTCCTTCTTCGTTAAGCACAACCGAACCTTTTTGTTATGTCAAACATGTCCTTTTTGACGTTATTATGGTACCACGCAAGGATTGAAATCAAACGGAGTCCATTTGGTCACTCATTTCGTTAAGCACAACTGAACTTGTTTGTTGAGTCTAGTATGTCCCATTTAATGTTATTATGGTGCCACGCAAGGGGTGAAATCAAACGGAGTCCATTTGGTCACTCAAATCTTTGTATTCTCGGATTGCACCCAAATTGGCCTCCAGTTGAGCCTACAACGTACAAACGAGTTTTCCTTCTTCGTTAAGCACAACCGAAATTATTTTTTGAGTCATACATGTCTCATTTGACGTTATTATGGTACCATGAGAGTTAGAAACCAAGCGGAGTCCATTTGGTCACTCAAATCTTTGTATTCTCGGATTGCACCCAAATTGACCACCAATTGAGCCTACAACGTACAAACGAGTTTTCCTTCTTCGTTAAGCGATACCGAAACTTTTTGTCGATTCAAACATGTCCCATTTGACGTTATTATGGTGCCACGCGAGGATTGAAATCAAACGGAGTCCATTTGCACACTCAAATCCTTGTATTCTCGGATTGCACCAAATTGGCCTCCAATTGAGCCTACAACGTACAAACGAGCTAGCCTTCTTCGTTAAGCACAACCGAATAGTTTGTTGAGACAAAGATGTCCCATTTGACGTTATTATTGTGCCACGTGAAGATTGAAATCAAACGGAGTCCATTTGGTCACTCAAATCCTTGTATTCTCGGATTGCACCCAAATTGGCCACCAATTGAGCCTACAACGTACAAACGAGTTTTCCCTCTTCGTTGAGCACAACCAAACTTGTTTGTTGAGTCTAATATGTCCCATTTGACATTATTATGGTGGCACGCGAATATTGAAATCAAATGGAGTCCATTTGGTCACTCAAATCCTTGTATTCTTCGAATGCAACCAAATTGGCCTCCAATTGAGCCTACAACGTACAAACGACTTTTCCTTATTCGTTAAGCACAACCGAACTTGTTTGTTGAGTCAAACACGTCCCATTTGACGTTATTAAGGTTCCATGCGAGTTAGAAACCAAGCGGAGTCCATTTGGTCACTCAAATCCTTGTATTCTCGGATTGCACCCAAATTGGCCTCCAATTGAGCCTACAACGTACAAACGAGTTTTCCTTCTTCGTTAAGCACAAACGAACCTTTTTGTTATGTCAAACATGTCATTTTTGACGTTATTATGGTACCACGCAAGGATTGAAATCAAACGGAGTCCATTTGGTCACTCATATCCTTGTATTCTCGGATTGCACCCAAATTGGCCTCCAATTGAGCCTACAACGTACAAACGAGTTTTCCTTATTCGTTAAGCACAACCGAACCTTTTTGTTGAGTCAAACATGTCCCATTTGACGTTATTACGGTGCCACGCGAGGATTGAAATCAAACGGAGTCCATTTGGTCATTCAAATCCTTGTATTCTCGGATTGCACCCAAATTGGCCTCCAATTGAGCCTACAACGTACAAACGAGTTTTCCTTCTTCGTTAAGCACAACCGAACCTTTTTTTTATGTCAAACATGTCCTTTTTGACGTTATTATGGTACCACGCGAGGATTGAAATCAAACGGAGTCCATTTGGTCACTCAAATCCTTGTATTCTCGGATTGCACCCAAATTGGCCTCCAATTGGGCCTACAACGTACAAACGAGTTTTCCTTCTTCGTTAAGCACAACCGAACCTTTTTGTTGATTCAGACATGTCCCATTTGACGTTATTGTGGTTCCATGCGAGTTAGAAACCAAGCGGAGTCCATTTGGTCACTCAAATCCTTGTATTCTCGGATTGCACCCAAATTGGCCTCCAATTGAGCCTACAACGTACAAACGAGCTTTCCTTATTCGTTAAGCACAACCGAACCTTTTTGTTGAGTCAAACATGTCCCATTTGACATTATTATGGTGCCACGCGAGGATTGAAATCAAACGGAGTCCATTTGGTCATTCAAATCCTTGTATTCTCGGATTGCACCCAAATTGGCCTCCAATTGAGCCTACAACGTACAAACGAGTTTTCCTTCTTCGTTAAGCACAACCGAACCTTTTTGTTATGTCAAACATGTCCTTTTTGACGTTATTATGGTACCACGCGAGGATTGAAATCAAACGGAGTCCATTTGGTCACTCAAATCCTTGTATTCTCGGATTGCACCCAAATTGGCCTCCAATTGACCCTACAACGTACAAACGAGTTTTCCTTCTTCGTTAAGCACAACCGAACCTTTTTGTTGATTCAAACATGTCCCATTTGACGTTATTGTGGTGCCACGCAAGGATTGAAATCAAACAGAGTCCATTTGGTCACTCAAATCCTTGTATTCTCGGATTGCACCCAAATTGGCCTCCAATTGAGCCTACAACGTACAAACGAGTTTTCCTTATTCGTTAAGCACAACCGAACCTTTTTGTTGAGTCAATCATGTCCCATTTGACGTTATTATGGTGCCACACGAGGATTGAAATCAAACGGAGTCCATTTGGTTATTCAAATCCATGTATTCTCGGATTGCACCCAAATTGGCCTCCAATTGAGCGTACAACGTACAAACGAGTTTTCCTTATTCGTTAAGCACAACCGAACCTTTTTGTTATGTCAAACATGTCCTATTTTACATTATTATGGTACCATATGAGGATTGAAATCAAACGGAGTCCATTTGGTCACTCAAATCCTTGTATTCTCGGATTGCACCCAAATTGGCCTCCAATTGAGCCTACAACGTACAAACAAGTTTTCCTTCTTCGTTAAGCACAACTGAACCTTTTTGTTGAGTCAAACATGTCCCATTTGACGTTATTATGGTTCCACGCGAGGATTGAAATCAAACGGAGTCCTTTTGGTCACTCAAATAATTGTATTCTCGGATTGCACCAAATTGGCCTCCAATTGAGCCTACAACGTACAAACCAGTTTTCCTTCTTCGTTTAGCACAACCGAACTTTTTTAATGAGTCAAACATGTCCCATTTGACATTATTATGGAGCCACGCAAGGATTGATATCAAACGGAGTCCATTTGGTCACTCAAATCTTTGTATTCTCGGATTGCACCCAAATTGGCCTCCAATTGAGCCTACAACGTACAAACGAGTTTTCCTTCTTCGTTAAGCATAACCGCACTTGTTTGTTGAGTCAAACATGTTCCATTTGACGTTAGTATGGTGCCACGCGAGGATTGAAATCAAACGGAGTCCATTTGGTCACTCAAATCTTTTTATTCTCGGATTGCACCCAAATTGGCTTCCAATTGAGCCTAAAACGTACAAACGACTTTTCCTTATTCGTTAAGCACAACCGAACTTGTTTGTTGAGTCAAACATGTCCCATTTGACGTTATTATGGTTCCATGCGAGTTAGAAACCAAGCGGAGTCTATTTGGTCACTCAAATCCATGTATTCTTGGATTGCACCCAAATTGGCCTGCAATTGAGCCTACAACGTACAAACGAGTTTTCCTTCTTCGTTAAGCACAACCGAACCTTTTTGTTATGTCAAACATGTCCTTTTTGACGTTATTATGGTACCACGCAAGGATTGAAATCAAACGGAGTCCATTTGGTCACTCATTTCGTTAAGCACAACTGAACTTGTTTGTTGAGTCTAGTATGTCCCATTTAATGTTATTATGGTGCCACGCAAGGGGTGAAATCAAACGGAGTCCATTTGGTCACTCAAATCTTTGTATTCTCGGATTGCACCCAAATTGGCCTCCAGTTGAGCCTACAACGTACAAACGAGTTTTCCTTCTTCGTTAAGCACAACCGAAATTATTTTTTGAGTCATACATGTCTCATTTGACGTTATTATGGTACCATGAGAGTTAGAAACCAAGCGGAGTCCATTTGGTCACTCAAATCTTTGTATTCTCGGATTGCACCCAAATTGACCACCAATTGAGCCTACAACGTACAAACGAGTTTTCCTTCTTCGTTAAGCGATACCGAAACTTTTTGTCGATTCAAACATGTCCCATTTGACGTTATTATGGTGCCACGCGAGGATTGAAATCAAACGGAGTCCATTTGCACACTCAAATCCTTGTATTCTCGGATTGCACCAAATTGGCCTCCAATTGAGCCTACAACGTACAAACGAGCTAGCCTTCTTCGTTAAGCACAACCGAATAGTTTGTTGAGACAAAGATGTCCCATTTGATGTTATTATTGTGCCACGTGAAGATTGAAATCAAACGGAGTCCATTTGGTCACTCAAATCCTTGTATTCTCGGATTGCACCCAAATTGGCCACCAATTGAGCCTACAACGTACAAACGAGTTTTCCCTCTTCGTTGAGCACAACCAAACTTGTTTGTTGAGTCTAATATGTCCCATTTGACATTATTATGGTGGCACGCGAATATTGAAATCAAATGGAGTCCATTTGGTCACTCAAATCCTTGTATTCTTCGAATGCAACCAAATTGGCCTCCAATTGAGCCTACAACGTACAAACGACTTTTCCTTATTCGTTAAGCACAACCGAACTTGTTTGTTGAGTCAAACACGTCCCATTTGACGTTATTAAGGTTCCATGCGAGTAAGAAACCAAGCGGAGTCCATTTGGTCACTCAAATCCTTGTATTCTCGGATTGCACCCAAATTGGCCTCCAATTGAACCTACAACGTACAAACGAGTTTTCCTTATTCGTTAAGCACAACCGAACCTTTTTGTTGAGTCAAACATGTCCCATTTGACGTTATTATGGTGCCACGCGAGGATTGAAATCAAACGGAGTCCATTTGGTCATTCAAATCCTTGTAATCTCGGATTGCACCCAAATTGGCCTCCAATTGAGCCTACAACGTACAAACGAGTTTTCCTTCTTCGTTAAGCACAACCGAACCTTTTTGTTATGTCAAACATGTCCTTTTTGACGTTATTATGGTACCACGCAAGGATTGAAATCAAACGGAGTCCATTTGGTCACTCATATCCTTGTATTCTCGGATTGCACCCAAATTGGCCTCCAATTGAGCCTACAACGTACAAACGAGTTTTCCTTATTCGTTAAGCACAACCGAACCTTTTTGTTGAGTCAAACATGTCCCATTTGACGTTATTACGGTGCCACGCGAGGATTGAAATCAAACGGAGTCCATTTGGTCATTCAAATCCTTGTATTCTCGGATTGCACCCAAATTGGCCTCCAATTGAGCCTACAACGTACAAACGAGTTTTCCTTCTTCGTTAAGCACAACCGAACCTTTTTTTTATGTCAAACATGTCCTTTTTGACGTTATTATTATACCACGCGAGGATTGAAATCAAACGGAGTCCATTTGGTCACTCAAATCCTTGTATTCTCGGATTGCACCCAAATTGGCCTCCAATTGGGCCTACAACGTACAAACGAGTTTTCCTTCTTCGTTAAGCACAACCGAACCTTTTTGTTGATTCAAACATGTCCCATTTGACGTTATTGTGGTTCCATGCGAGTTAGAAACCAAGCGGAGTCCATTTGGTCACTCAAATCCTTGTATTCTCGGATTGCACCCAAATTGGCCTCCAATTGAGCCTACAACGTACAAACGAGTTTTCCTTATTCGTTAAGCACAACCGAACCTTTTTGTTGAGTCAAACATGTCCCATTTGACGTTATTATGGTGCCACGTGAGGATTGAAATCAAACGGAGTCCATTTGCACACTCAAATCCTTGTATTCTCGGATTGCACCAAATTGGCCTCCAATTGAGCCTACAACGTACAAACGAGCTATCCTTCTTCGTTAAGCACAACCGAATAGTTTTTTGAGACAAAGATGTCCCATTTGACGTTATTATTGTGCCACACGAGGATTGAAATCAAACGGAGTCCATTTGGTCACTCAAATCCTTGTATTCTCGAATTGCACCCAAATTGGCCACCAATTGAGCCTACAACGTACAAACGAGTTTTCCTACTTCGTTAAGCATAAACAAACTTGTTTGTTGAGTCTAATATGTCCCATTTGACGTTATTATGGTGCCACGCGAATATTGAAATCAAATGGAGTCCATTTGGTCACTCAAATCCTTGTATTCTTAGAATGCAACCAAATTGGCCTCCAATTGAGCCTACAACGTACAAACGACTTTTCCTTATTCGTTAAGCACAACCAAACTTGTTTTTTGAGTCAAACATGTCCCATTTGACGTTATTATGGTTCCATTCGAGTTATAAACCAAGCGGAGTCCATTTGGTCACTCAAATCCTTGTATTCTCGGATTGCACCCAAATTGGCCTCCAATTGAGCCTACAACGTACAAACGAGTTTTTCTTATTCGTTAAGCACAACCGAACCTTTTTGTTGAGTCAAACATGTCCCATTTGACATTATTATGGTGCCACGCGAGGATTGAAATCAAACGGAGTCCATTTGGTCATTCAAATCCTTGTATTCTCGGATTGCACCCAAATTGGCCTCCAATTGAGCCTACAACGTACAAACGAGTTTTCCTTCTTCGTTAAGCACAACCGAACCTTTTTGTTATGTCAAACATGTCCTTTTTGACGTTATTATGGTACCACGCGAGGATTGAAATCAAACGGAGTCCATTTGGTCACTCAAATCCTTGTATTCTCGGATTGCACCCAAATTGGCCTCCAATTGAGCCTACAACGTACAAACGAGTTTTCCTTCTTCGTTAAGCACAACCGAACCTTTTTGTTGATTCAAACATGTCCCATTTGACGTTATTGTGGTGCCACGCAAGGATTGAAATCAAACAGAGTCCATTTGGTCACTCAAATCCTTGTATTCTCGGATTGCACCCAAATTGGCCTCCAATTGAGCCTACAACGTACAAACGAGTTTTCCTTATTCGTTAAGCACAACCGAACCTTTTTGTTGAGTCAAACATGTCCCATTTGACGTTATTATGGTGCCACACGAGGATTGAAATCAAACGGAGTCCATTTGGTTATTCAAATCCATGTATTCTCGGATTGCACCCAAATTGGCCTCCAATTGAGCGTACAACGTACAAACGAGTTTTCCTTCTTTGTTAAGCACAACCGAACCTTTTTGTTATGTCAAACATGTCCTATTTTACGTTATTATGGTACCATATGAGGATTGAAATCAAACGGAGTCCATTTGGTCACTCAAATCCTTGTATTCTCGGATTGCACCCAAATTGGCCTCCAATTGAGCCTACAACGTACAAACAAGTTTTCCTTCTTCGTTAAGCACAACTGAACCTTTTTGTTGAGTCAAACATGTCCCATTTGACGTTATTATGGTTCCACGCAAGGATTGAAATCAAACGGAGTCCTTTTGGTCACTCAAATAATTGTATTCTCGGATTGCACCAAATTGGCCTCCAATTGAGCCTACAACGTACAAACCAGTTTTCCTTCTTCGTTTAGCACAACCGAACTTTTTTAATGAGTCAAACATGTCCCATTTGACATTATTATGGAGCCACGCAAGGATTGATATCAAACGGAGTCCATTTGGTCACTCCAATCTTTGTATTCTCGGATTGCACCCAAATTGGCCTCCAATTGAGCCTACAACGTACAAACGGGTTTTCCTTCTTCGTTAAGCATAACCGCACTTGTTTGTTGAGTCAAACATGTTCCATTTGATGTTAGTATGGTGCCACGCGAGGATTGAAATCAAACGGAGTCCATTTGGTCACTCAAATTCTTTTATTCTCGGATTGCACCCAAATTGGCTTCCAATTGAGCCTACAACGTACAAACGAGTTTTCCTTCTTCGTTAAGCACAACCGAACCTTTTTGTTGAGTCAAACATGTCCCATTTGACGTTATTATGGTGCCACGCAAGGATTGAAATCAAACGGAGTCCATTTGGTCACTCAAATCCTTGTATTCTTCGATTGCACCCAAATTGGCCTCCAATTGAGCCTACAACATACCAACGAGTTTTCCTTCTTCGTTAAGAACAAACGAACTTGTTTTTTGATTCAAATATGTATCATTTGACGTTATTATGGTGCCACACATGGATTGTTATTAAACGGAGTCCATTTGGTCACTCAAATCTTTGTATTCTCGGATTGCACCCAAATTGGCCTCCAGTTGAGCCTACAACGTACAAACGAGTTTTCCTTCTTTGTTAAGCACAAACGAACTTTTTTTTTGAGTCAAACATGTCCCATTTGACGTTATTATGGTTCCATGCGAGTTAGAAACCAAGCAGAGTCCATTTGGTCACTCAAATCCATGTATTCTTGGATTGCACCCAAATTGGCCTGCAATTGAGCCTACAACGTACAAACGAGTTTTCCTTCTTCGTTAAGCACAACCGAACCTTTTTGTTATGTCAAACATGTCCTTTTTGACGTTATTATGGTACCACGCGAGGATTGAAATCAAACGGAGTCCATTTGGTCACTCAAATCCTTGTATTCTCGGATTGCACCCAAATTGGCCTCCAATTGAGCCTACAACGTACAAACGAGTTTTCCTTCTTCGTTAAGCGATACCGAAACTTTTTGTCGATTCAAACATGTCCCATTTGACGTTATTATGGTGCCACGCGAGGATTGAAATCAAACGGAGTCCATTTGCACACTCAAATCCTTGTATTCTCGGATTGCACCAAATTGGCCTCCAATTGAGCCTACAACGTACAAACGAGCTAGCCTTCTTCGTTAAGCACAACCGAATAGTTTGTTGAGACAAAGATGTCCCATTTGACGTTATTATTGTGCCACGTGAAGATTGAAATCAAACGGAGTCCATTTGGTCACTCAAATCCTTGTATTCTCGGATTGCACCCAAATTGGCCACCAATTGAGCCTACAACGTACAAACGAGTTTTCCCTCTTCGTTGAGCACAACCAAACTTGTTTGTTGAATCTAATATGTCCCATTTGACATTATTATGGTGGCACACGAATATTGAAATCAAATGGAGTCCATTTGGTCACTCAAATCCTTATATTCTTCGAATGCAACCAAATTGGCCTCCAATTGAGCCTACAACGTACAAACGACTTTTCCTTATTCGTTAAGCACAACCGAACTTGTTTGTTGAGTCAAACACATCCCATTTGACGTTATTAAGGTTCCATGCGAGTTAGAAACCAAGCGGAGTCCATTTGGTCACTCAAATCCTTGTATTCTCGGATTGCACCCAAATTGGCCTCCAATTGAGCCTACAACGTACAAACGAGTTTTCCTTATTCGTTAAGCACAACCGAACCTTTTTGTTGAGTCAAACATGTCCCATTTGACGTTATTATGGTGCCACGCGAGGATTGAAATCAAACGGAGTCCATTTGGTCATTCAAATCCTTGTAATCTCGGATTGCACCCAAATTGGCCTCCAATTGAGCCTACAACGTACAAACGAGTTTTCCTTCTTCGTTAAGCACAACCGAACCTTTTTGTTATGTCAAACATGTCCTTTTTGACGTTATTATGGTACCACACAAGGATTGAAATCAAACGGAGTCCATTTGGTCACTCATATCCTTGTATTCTCGGATTGCACCCAAATTGGCCTCCAATTGAGCCTACAACGTACAAACGAGTTTTCCTTATTCGTTAAGCACAACCGAACCTTTTTGTTGAGTCAAACATGTCCCATTTGACGTTATTACGGTGCCACGCGAGGATTGAAATCAAACGGAGTCCATTTGGTCATTCAAATCCTTGTATTCTCGGATTGCACCCAAATTGGCCTCCAATTGAGCCTACAACGTACAAACGAGTTTTCCTTCTTTGTTAAGCACAACCGAACCTTTTTTTTATGTCAAACATGTCCTTTTTGACGTTATTATGGTACCACGCGAGGATTGAAATCAAACGGAGTCCATTTGGTCACTCAAATCCTTGTATTCTCGGATTGCACCCAAATTGGCCTCCAATTGGGCCTACAACGTACAAACGAGTTTTCCTTCTTCGTTAAGCACAACCGAACCTTTTTTTTGATTCAAACATGTCCCATTTGACGTTATTGTGGTTCCATGCGAGTTAGAAACCAAGCGGAGTCCATTTGGTCACTCAAATCCTTGTATTCTCGGATTGCACCCAAATTGGCCTCCAATTGAGCCTACAACGTACAAACGAGTTTTCCTTATTCGTTAAGCACAACCGAACCTTTTTGTTGAGTCAAACATGTCCCATTTGACGTTATTATGGTGCCACGTGAGGATTGAAATCAAACGGAGTCCATTTGCACACTCAAATCCTTGTATTCTCGGATTGCACCAAATTGGCCTCCAATTGAGCCTACAACGTACAAACGAGCTATCCTTCTTCGTTAAGCACAACCGAATAGTTTTTTGAGACAAAGATGTCCCATTTGACGTTATTATTGTGCCACACGAGGATTGAAATCAAACGGAGTCCATTTGGTCACTCAAATCCTTGTATTCTCGGATTGCACCCAAATTGGCCACCAATTGAGCCTACAACGTACAAACGAGTTTTCCCTCTTCGTTGAGCACAACCAAACTTGTTTGTTGAATCTAATATGTCCCATTTGACATTATTATGGTGGCACACGAATATAGAAATCAAATGGAGTCCATTTGGTCACTCAAATCTTTGTATTCTCGGATTGCACCCAAATTGGCCTCCAATTGAGCCTACAACGTACAAACGAGTTTTCCTTCTTCGTTAAGCACAACCGAACCTTTTTGTTGATTGAAACATGTCCCATTTGACGTTATTGTGGTGCCACGCAAGGATTGAAATCAAACAGAGTCCATTTGGTCACTCAAATCCTTGTATTCTCGGATTGCACCCAAATTGGCCTCCAATTGAGCCTACAACGTACAAACGAGTTTTCCTTATTCGTTAAGCACAACCGAACCTTTTTGTTGAGTCAAACATGTCCCATTTGACGTTATTATGGTGCCACACGAGGATTGAAATCAAACGGAGTCCATTTGGTTATTCAAATCCATGTATTCTCGGATTGCACCCAAATTGGCCTCCAATTGAGCGTACAACGTACAAACGAGTTTTCCTTCTTCGTTAAGCACAACCGAACCTTTTTGTTATGTCAAACATGTCCCATTTTACGTTATTATGGTACCATATGAGGATTGAAATCAAACGGAGTCCATTTGGTCACTCAAATCCTTGTATTCTCGGATTGCACCCAAATTGGCCTCCAATTGAGCCTACAACGTACAAACAAGTTTTCCTTCTTCGTTAAGCACAACTGAACCTTTTTGTTGAGTCAAACATGTCCCATTTGACGTTATTATGGTTCCACGCGAGGATTGAAATCAAACGGAGTCCTTTTGGTCACTCAAATAATTGTATTCTCGGATTGCACCAAATTGGCCTCCAATTGAGCCTACAACGTACAAACCAGTTTTCCTTCTTCGTTTAGCACAACCGAACTTTTTTAATGAGTCAAACATGTCCCATTTGACATTATTATGGAGCCACGCAAGGATTGATATCAAACGGAGTCCATTTGGTCACTCAAATCTTTGTATTCTCGGATTGCACCAAATTGGCCTCCAATTGAGCCTACAACGTACAAACGAGCTATCCTTCTTCGTTAAGCACAACCGAATAGTTTTTTGAGACAAAGATGTCCCATTTGACGTTATTATTGTGCCACACGAGGATTGAAATCAAACGGAGTCCATTTGGTCACTCAAATCCTTGTATTCTCGAATTGCACCCAAATTGGCCACCAATTGAGCCTACAACGTACAAACGAGTTTTCCTACTTCGTTAAGCATAAACAAACTTGTTTGTTGAGTCTAATATGTCCCATTTGACGTTATTATGGTGCCACGCGAATATTGAAATCAAATGGAGTCCATTTGGTCACTCAAATCCTTGTATTCTTAGAATGCAACCAAATTGGCCTCCAATTGAGCCTACAACGTACAAACGACTTTTCCTTATTCGTTAAGCACAACCAAACTTGTTTTTTGAGTCAAACATGTCCCATTTGACGTTATTATGGTTCCATGCGAGTTTTAAACCAATCGGAGTCCATTTGGTCACTCAAATCCTTGTATTCTCGGATTGCACCCAAATTGGCCTCCAATTGAGCCTACAACGTACAAACGAGTTTTCCTTATTCGTTAAGCACAACCGAACCTTTTTGTTGAGTCAAACATGTACCATTTGACATTATTATGGTGCCACGCGAGGATTGAAATCAAACGGAGTCCATTTGGTCATTCAAATCCTTGTATTCTCGGATTGCACCCAAATTGGCCTCCAATTGAGCCTACAACGTACAAACGAGTTTTCCTTCTTCGTTAAGCACAACCGAACCTTTTTGTTATGTCAAACATGTCCTTTTTGACGTTATTATGGTACCACACGAGGATTGAAATCAAACGGAGTCCATTTGGTCACTCAAATCTTTGTATTCTCGGATTGCACCCAAATTGGCCTCCAATTGAGCCTACAACGTACAAACGAGTTTTCCTTCTTCGTTAAGCACAACCGAACCTTTTTGTTGATTGAAACATGTCCCATTTGACGTTATTGTGGTGCCACGCAAGGATTGAAATCAAACAGAGTCCATTTGGTCACTCAAATCCTTGTATTCTCGGATTGCACCCAAATTGGCCTCCAATTGAGCCTACAACGTACAAACGAGTTTTCCTTATTCGTTAAGCACAACCGAACCTTTTTGTTGAGTCAAACATGTCCCATTTGACGTTATTATGGTGCCACACGAGGATTGAAATCAAACGGAGTCCATTTGGTTATTCAAATCCATGTATTCTCGGATTGCACCCAAATTGGCCTCCAATTGAGCCTACAACGTACAAACGAGTTTTCCTTCTTCGTTAAGCACAACCGAACCTTTTTGTTATGTCAAACATGTCCCATTTTACGTTATTATGGTACCATATGAGGATTGAAATCAAACGGAGTCCATTTGGTCACTCAAATCCTTGTATTCTCGGATTGCACCCAAATTGGCCTCCAATTGAGCCTACAACGTACAAACAAGTTTTCCTTCTTCGTTAAGCACAACTGAACCTTTTTGTTGAGTCAAACATGTCCCATTTGACGTTATTATGGTTCCACGCGAGGATTGAAATCAAACGGAGTCCTTTTGGTCACTCAAATAATTGTATTCTCGGATTGCACCAAATTGGCCTCCAATTGAGCCTACAACGTACAAACCAGTTTTCCTTCTTCGTTTAGCACAACCGAACTTTTTTAATGAGTCAAACATGTCCCATTTGACATTATTATGGAGCCACGCAAGGATTGATATCAAACGGAGTCCATTTGGTCACTCAAATCTTTGTATTCTCGGATTGCACCCAAATTGGCCTCCAATTGAGCCTACAACGTACAAACGAGTTTTCCTTCTTCGTTAAGCATAACCGCACTTGTTTGTTGAGTCAAACATGTTCCATTTGACGTTAGTATGGTGCCACGCGAGGATTGAAATCAAACGGAGTCCATTTGGTCACTCAAATCTTTTTATTCTCGGATTGCACCCAAATTGCCTTCCAATTGAGCCTACAACGTACAAACGAGTTTTCCTTCTTCGTTAAGCACAACCGAACCTTTTTGTTGAGTCAAACATGTCCCATTTGACGTTATTATGGTGCCACGCAAGGATTGAAATCAAACGGAGTCCATTTGGTCACTCAAATCCTTGTATTCTTCGATTGCACCCAAATTGGCCTCCAATTGAGCCTACAACGTACCAACGAGTTTTCCTTCTTCGTTAAGAACAAACGAACTTGTTTTTTGAGTCAAATATGTATCATTTGACGTTATTATGGTGCCACACATGGATTGTTATTAAACGGAGTCCATTTGGTCACTCAAATCTTTGTATTCTCGGATTGCACCCAAATTGGCCTCCAGTTGAGCCTACAACGTACAAACGAGTTTTCCTTCTTTGTTAAGCACAAACGAACTTTTTTGTTGAGTCAAACATGTCCCATTTGACGTTATTATGGTTCCATGCGAGTTAGAAACCAAGCGGAGTCCATTTGGTCACTCAAATCCATGTATTCTTGGATTGCACCCAAATTGGCCTGCAATTGAGCCTACAACGTACAAACGAGTTTTCCTTCTTCGTTAAGCACAACCGAACCTTTTTGTTATGTCAAACATGTCCTTTTTGACGTTATTATGGTACCACGCGAGGATTGAAATCAAACGGAGTCCATTTGGTCACTCAAATCCTTGTATTCTCGGATTGCACCCAAATTGGCCTCCAATTGAGCCTACAACGTACAAACGAGTTTTCCTTCTTCGTTAAGCACAACCGAACCTTTTTGTTGATTGAAACATGTCCCATTTGACGTTATTGTGGTGCCACGCAAGGATTGAAATCAAACAGAGTCCATTTGGTCACTCAAATCCTTGTATTCTCGGATTGCACCCAAATTGGCCTCCAATTGAGCCTACAACGTACAAACGAGTTTTCCTTATTCGTTAAGCACAACCGAACCTTTTTGTTGAGTCAAACATGTCCCATTTGACGTTATTATGGTGCCACACGAGGATTGAAATCAAACGGAGTCCATTTGGTTATTCAAATCCATGTATTCTCGGATTGCACCCAAATTGGCCTCCAATTGAGCGTACAACGTACAAACGAGTTTTCCTTCTTCGTTAAGCACAACCGAACCTTTTTGTTATGTCAAACATGTCCTATTTTACGTTATTATGGTACCATATGAGGATTGAAATCAAACGGAGTCCATTTGGTCACTCAAATCCTTGTATTCTCGGATTGCACCCAAATTGGCCTCCAATTGAGCCTACAACGTACAAACAAGTTTTCCTTCTTCGTTAAGCACAACTGAACCTTTTTGTTGAGTCAAACATGTCCCATTTGACGTTATTATGGTTCCACGCGAGGATTGAAATCAAACGGAGTCCTTTTGGTCACTCAAATAATTGTATTCTCGGATTGCACCAAATTGGCCTCCAATTGAGCCTACAACGTACAAACCAGTTTTCCTTCTTCGTTTAGCACAACCGAACTTTTTTAATGAGTCAAACATGTCCCATTTGACATTATTATGGAGCCACGCAAGGATTGATATCAAACGGAGTCCATTTGGTCACTCAAATCTTTGTATTCTCGGATTGCACCCAAATTGGCCTCCAATTGAGCCTACAACGTACAAACGAGTTTTCCTTCTTCGTTAAGCATAACCGCACTTGTTTGTTGAGTCAAACATGTTCCATTTGACGTTAGTATGGTGCCACGTGAGGATTGAAATCAAACGGAGTCCATTTGGTCACTCAAATCTTTTTATTCTCGGATTGCACCCAAATTGGCTTCCAATTGAGCCTACAACGTACAAACGAGTTTTCCTTCTTCGTTAAGCACAACCAAACCTTTTTGTTGAGTCAAACATGTCCCATTTGACGTTATTATGGTGCCACGCAAGGATTGAAATCAAACGGAGTCCATTTGGTCACTCAAATCCTTGTATTCTTCGATTGCACCCAAATTGGCCTCCAATTGAGCCTACAACATACCAACGAGTTTTCCTTCTTCGTTAAGAACAAACGAACTTGTTTTTTGAGTCAAATATGTATCATTTGACGTTATTATGGTGCCACACATGGATTGTTATTAAACGGAGTCCATTTGGTCACTCAAATCTTTGTATTCTCGGATTGCACCCAAATTGGCCTCCAGTTGAGCCTACAACGTACAAACGAGTTTTCCTTCTTTGTTAAGCACAAACGAACTTTTTTGTTGAGTCAAACATGTCCCATTTGACGTTATTATGGTTCCATGCGAGTTAGAAACCAAGCGGAGTCCATTTGGTCACTCAAATCCATGTATTCTTGGATTGCACCCAAATTGGCCTGCAATTGAGCCTACAACGTACAAACGAGTTTTCCTTCTTCGTTAAGCACAACCGAACCTTTTTGTTATGTCAAACATGTCCTTTTTGACGTTATTATGGTACCACGCAAGGATTGAAATCAAACGGAGTCCATTTGGTCACTCATTTCGTTAAGCACAACTGAACTTGTTTGTTGAGTCTAGTATGTCCCATTTAATGTTATTATGGTGCCACGCGAGGATTGAAATCAAACGGAGTCCATTTGCACACTCAAATCCTTGTATTCTCGGATTGCACCAAATTGGCCTCCAATTGAGCCTACAACGTACAAACGAGCTAGCCTTCTTCGTTAAGCACAACCGAATAGTTTGTTGAGACAAAGATGTCCCATTTGACGTTATTATTGTGCCACGTGAAGATTGAAATCAAACGGAGTCCATTTGGTCACTCAAATCCTTGTATTCTCGGATTGCACCCAAATTGGCCACCGATTGAGCCTACAACGTACAAACAAGTTTTCCCTCTTCGTTGAGCACAACCAAACTTGTTTGTTGAATCTAATATGTCCCATTTGACATTATTATGGTGGCACACGAATATTGAAATCAAATGGAGTCCATTTGGTCACTCAAATCCTTGTATTCTTCGAATGCAACCAAATTGGCCTCCAATTGAGCCTACAACGTACAAACGACTTTTCCTTATTCGTTAAGCACAACCGAACTTGTTTGTTGAGTCAAACACATCCCATTTGACGTTATTAAGGTTCCATGCGAGTTAGAAACCAAGCGGAGTCCATTTGGTCACTCAAATCCTTGTATTCTCGGATTGCACCCAAATTGGCCTCCAATTGAGCCTACAACGTACAAACGAGTTTTCCTTATTCGTTAAGCACAACCGAACCTTTTTGTTGAGTCAAACATGTACCATTTGACATTATTATGGTGCCACGCGAGGATTGAAATCAAACGGAGTCCATTTGGTCATTCAAATCCTTGTATTCTCGGATTGCACCCAAATTGGCCTCCAATTGAGCCTACAACGTACAAACGAGTTTTCCTTCTTCGTTAAGCACAACCGAACCTTTTTGTTATGTCAAACATGTCCTTTTTGACGTTATTATGGTACCACACGAGGATTGAAATCAAACGGAGTCCATTTGGTCACTCAAATCTTTGTATTCTCGGATTGCACCCAAATTGGCCTCCAATTGAGCCTACAACGTACAAACGAGTTTTCCTTCTTCGTTAAGCACAACCGAACCTTTTTGTTGATTGAAACATGTCCCATTTGACGTTATTGTGGTGCCACGCAAGGATTGAAATCAAACAGAGTCCATTTGGTCACTCAAATCCTTGTATTCTCGGATTGCACCCAAATTGGCCTCCAATTGAGCCTACAACGTACAAACGAGTTTTCCTTATTCGTTAAGCACAACCGAACCTTTTTGTTGAGTCAAACATGTCCCATTTGACGTTATTATGGTGCCACACGAGGATTGAAATCAAACGGAGTCCATTTGGTTATTCAAATCCATGTATTCTCGGATTGCACCCAAATTGGCCTCCAATTGAGCCTACAACGTACAAACGAGTTTTCCTTCTTCGTTAAGCACAACCGAACCTTTTTGTTATGTCAAACATGTCCCATTTTACGTTATTATGGTACCATATGAGGATTGAAATCAAACGGAGTCCATTTGGTCACTCAAATCCTTGTATTCTCGGATTGCACCCAAATTGGCCTCCAATTGAGCCTACAACGTACAAACAAGTTTTCCTTCTTCGTTAAGCACAACTGAACCTTTTTGTTGAGTCAAACATGTCCCATTTGACGTTATTATGGTTCCACGCGAGGATTGAAATCAAACGGAGTCCTTTTGGTCACTCAAATAATTGTATTCTCGGATTGCACCAAATTGGCCTCCAATTGAGCCTACAACGTACAAACCAGTTTTCCTTCTTCGTTTAGCACAACCGAACTTTTTTAATGAGTCAAACATGTCCCATTTGAAATTATTATGGAGCCACGCAAGGATTGATATCAAACGGAGTCCATTTGGTCACTCAAATCTTTGTATTCTCGGATTGCACCCAAATTGGCCTCCAATTGAGCCTACAACGTACAAACGAGTTTTCCTTCTTCGTTAAGCATAACCGCACTTGTTTGTTGAGTCAAACATGTTCCATTTGACGTTAGTATGGTGCCACGCGAGGATTGAAATCAAACGGAGTCCATTTGGTCACTCAAATCTTTTTATTCTCGGATTGCACCCAAATTGCCTTCCAATTGAGCCTACAACGTACAAACGAGTTTTCCTTCTTCGTTAAGCACAACCGAACCTTTTTGTTGAGTCAAACATGTCCCATTTGACGTTATTATGGTGCCACGCAAGGATTGAAATCAAACGGAGTCCATTTGGTCACTCAAATCCTTGTATTCTTCGATTGCACCCAAATTGGCCTCCAATTGAGCCTACAACGTACCAACGAGTTTTCCTTCTTCGTTAAGAACAAACGAACTTGTTTTTTGAGTCAAATATGTATCATTTGACGTTATTATGGTGCCACACATGGATTGTTATTAAACGGAGTCCATTTGGTAACTCAAATCTTTGTATTCTCGGATTGCACCCAAATTGGCCTCCAGTTGAGCCTACAACGTACAAACGAGTTTTCCTTCATTGTTAAGCACAAACGAACTTTTTTTCTTGAGTCAAACATGTCCCATTTGACGTTATTATGGTTCCATGCGAGTTAGAAACCAAGCGGAGTCCATTTGGTCACTCAAATCCATGTATTCTTGGATTGCACCCAAATTGGCCTGCAATTGAGCCTACAACGTACAAACGAGTTTTCCTTCTTCGTTAAGCACAACCGAACCTTTTTGTTATGTCAAACATGTCCTTTTTGACGTTATTATGGTACCACGCGAGGATTGAAATCAAACGGAGTCCATTTGGTCACTCAAATCCTTGTATTCTCGGATTGCACCCAAATTGGCCTCCAATTGAGCCTACAACGTACAAACGAGTTTTCCTTCTTCGTTAAGCACAACCGAACCTTTTTGTTGATTGAAACATGTCCCATTTGACGTTATTGTGGTGCCACGCAAGGATTGAAATCAAACAGAGTCCATTTGGTCACTCAAATCCTTGTATTCTCGGATTGCACCCAAATTGGCCTCCAATTGAGCCTACAACGTACAAACGAGTTTTCCTTATTCGTTAAGCACAACCGAACCTTTTTGTTGAGTCAAACATGTCCCATTTGACGTTATTATGGTGCCACACGAGGATTGAAATCAAACGGAGTCCATTTGGTTATTCAAATCCATGTATTCTCGGATTGCACCCAAATTGGCCTCCAATTGAGCGTACAACGTACAAACGAGTTTTCCTTCTTCGTTAAGCACAACCGAACCTTTTTGTTATGTCAAACATGTCCTATTTTACGTTATTATGGTACCATATGAGGATTGAAATCAAACGGAGTCCATTTGGTCACTCAAATCCTTGTATTCTCGGATTGCACCCAAATTGGCCTCCAATTGAGCCTACAACGTACAAACAAGTTTTCCTTCTTCGTTAAGCACAACTGAACCTTTTTGTTTAGTCAAACATGTCCCATTTGACGTTATTATGGTTCCACGCGAGGATTGAAATCAAACGGAGTCCTTTTGGTCACTCAAATAATTGTATTCTCGGATTGCACCAAATTGGCCTCCAATTGAGCCTACAACGTACAAACCAGTTTTCCTTCTTCGTTTAGCACAACCGAACTTTTTTAATGAGTCAAACATGTCCCATTTGACATTATTATGGAGCCACGCAAGGATTGATATCAAACGGAGTCCATTTGGTCACTCAAATCTTTGTATTCTCGGATTGCACCCAAATTGGCCTCCAATTGAGCCTACAACGTACAAACGAGTTTTCCTTCTTCGTTAAGCATAACCGCACTTGTTTGTTGAGTCAAACATGTTCCATTTGACGTTAGTATGGTGCCACGTGAGGATTGAAATCAAACGGAGTCCATTTGGTCACTCAAATCTTTTTATTCTCGGATTGCACCCAAATTGCCTTCCAATTGAGCCTACAACGTACAAACGAGTTTTCCTTCTTCGTTAAGCACAACCGAACCTTTTTGTTGAGTCAAACATGTCCCATTTGACGTTATTATGGTGCCACGCAAGGATTGAAATCAAACGGAGTCCATTTGGTCACTCAAATCCTTGTATTCTTCGATTGCACCCAAATTGGCCTCCAATTGAGCCTACAACATACCAACGAGTTTTCCTTCTTCGTTAAGAACAAACGAACTTGTTTTTTGAGTCAAATATGTATCATTTGACGTTATTATGGTGCCACACATGGATTGTTATTAAACGGAGTCCATTTGGTCACTCAAATCTTTGTATTCTCGGATTGCACCCAAATTGGCCTCCAGTTGAGCCTACAACGTACAAACGAGTTTTCCTTCTTTGTTAAGCACAAACGAACTTTTTTGTTGAGTCAAACATGTCCCATTTGACGTTATTATGGTTCCATGCGAGTTAGAAACCAAGCGGAGTCCATTTGGTCACTCAAATCCATGTATTCTTGGATTGCACCCAAATTGGCCTGCAATTGAGCCTACAACGTACAAACGAGTTTTCCTTCTTCGTTAAGCACAACCGAACCTTTTTGTTATGTCAAACATGTCCTTTTTGACGTTATTATGGTACCACGCAAGGATTGAAATCAAACGGAGTCCATTTGGTCACTCATTTCGTTAAGCACAACTGAACTTGTTTGTTGAGTCTAGTATGTCCCATTTAATGTTATTATGGTGCCACGCGAGGATTGAAATCAAACGGAGTCCATTTGCACACTCAAATCCTTGTATTCTCGGATTGCACCAAATTGGCCTCCAATTGAGCCTACAACGTACAAACGAGCTAGCCTTCTTCGTTAAGCACAACCGAATAGTTTGTTGAGACAAAGATGTCCCATTTGACGTTATTATTGTGCCACGTGAAGATTGAAATCAAACGGAGTCCATTTGGTCACTCAAATCCTTGTATTCTCGGATTGCACCCAAATTGGCCACCGATTGAGCCTACAACGTACAAACGAGTTTTCCCTCTTCGTTGAGCACAACCAAACTTGTTTGTTGAATCTAATATGTCCCATTTGACATTATTATGGTGGCACACGAATATTGAAATCAAATGGAGTCCATTTGGTCACTCAAATCCTTGTATTCTTCGAATGCAACCAAATTGGCCTCCAATTGAGCCTACAACGTACAAACGACTTTTCCTTATTCGTTAAGCACAACCGAACTTGTTTGTTGAGTCAAACACATCCCATTTGACGTTATTAAGGTTCCATGCGAGTTAGAAACCAAGCGGAGTCCATTTGGTCACTCAAATCCTTGTATTCTCGGATTGCACCCAAATTGGCCTCCAATTGAGCCTACAACGTACAAACGAGTTTTCCTTATTCGTTAAGCACAACCGAACCTTTTTGTTGAGTCAAACATGTACCATTTGACATTATTATGGTGCCACGCGAGGATTGAAATCAAACGGAGTCCATTTGGTCATTCAAATCCTTGTATTCTCGGATTGCACCCAAATTGGCCTCCAATTGAGCCTACAACGTACAAACGAGTTTTCCTTCTTCGTTAAGCACAACCGAACCTTTTTGTTATGTCAAACATGTCCTTTTTGACGTTATTATGGTACCACACGAGGATTGAAATCAAACGGAGTCCATTTGGTCACTCAAATCTTTGTATTCTCGGATTGCACCCAAATTGGCCTCCAATTGAGCCTACAACGTACAAACGAGTTTTCCTTCTTCGTTAAGCACAACCGAACCTTTTTGTTGATTGAAACATGTCCCATTTGACGTTATTGTGGTGCCACGCAAGGATTGAAATCAAACAGAGTCCATTTGGTTATTCAAATCCTTGTATTCTCGGATTGCACCCAAATTGGCCTCCAATTGAGCCTACAACGTACAAACGAGTTTTCCTTCTTCGTTAAGCACAACCGAACCTTTTTGTTATGTCAAACATGTCCTTTTTTGATGTTATTATGGTACCACACGAGGATTGAAATCAAACGGAGTCCATTTGGTTATTCAAATCCATGTATTCTCGGATTGCACCCAAATTGGCCTCCAATTGAGCCTACAACGTACAAACGAGTTTTCCTTCTTCGTTAAGCACAACCGAACCTTTTTGTTATGTCAAACATGTCCCATTTTACGTTATTATGGTACCATATGAGGATTGAAATCAAACGGAGTCCATTTGGTCACTCAAATCCTTGTATTCTCGGATTGCACCCAAATTGGCCTCCAATTGAGCCTACAACGTACAAACAAGTTTTCCTTCTTCGTTAAGCACAACTGAACCTTTTTGTTGAGTCAAACATGTCCCATTTGACGTTATTATGGTTCCACGCGAGGATTGAAATCAAACGGAGTCCTTTTGGTCACTCAAATAATTGTATTCTCGGATTGCACCAAATTGGCCTCCAATTGAGCCTACAACGTACAAACCAGTTTTCCTTCTTCGTTTAGCACAACCGAACTTTTTTAATGAGTCAAACATGTCCCATTTGACATTATTATGGAGCCACGCAAGGATTGATATCAAACGGAGTCCATTTGGTCACTCAAATCTTTGTATTCTCGGATTGCACCCAAATTGGCCTCCAATTGAGCCTACAACGTACAAACGAGTTTTCCTTCTTCGTTAAGCATAACCGCACTTGTTTGTTGAGTCAAACATGTTCCATTTGACGTTAGTATGGTGCCACGCGAGGATTGAAATCAAACGGAGTCCATTTGGTCACTCAAATCTTTTTATTCTCGGATTGCACCCAAATTGCCTTCCAATTGAGCCTACAACGTACAAACGAGTTTTCCTTCTTCGTTAAGCACAACCGAACCTTTTTGTTGAGTCAAACATGTCCCATTTGACGTTATTATGGTGCCACGCAAGGATTGAAATCAAACGGAGTCCATTTGGTCACTCAAATCCTTGTATTCTTCGATTGCACCCAAATTGGCCTCCAATTGAGCCTACAACGTACCAACGAGTTTTCCTTCTTCGTTAAGAACAAACGAACTTGTTTTTTGAGTCAAATATGTATCATTTGACGTTATTATGGTGCCACACATGGATTGTTATTAAACGGAGTCCATTTGGTCACTCAAATCTTTGTATTCTCGGATTGCACCCAAATTGGCCTCCAGTTGAGCCTACAACGTACAAACGAGTTTTCCTTCTTTGTTAAGCACAAACGAACTTTTTTGTTGAGTCAAACATGTCCCATTTGACGTTATTATGGTTCCATGCGAGTTAGAAACCAAGCGGAGTCCATTTGGTCACTCAAATCCATGTATTCTTGGATTGCACCCAAATTGGCCTGCAATTGAGCCTACAACGTACAAACGAGTTTTCCTTCTTCGTTAAGCACAACCGAACCTTTTTGTTATGTCAAACATGTCCTTTTTGACGTTATTATGGTACCACGCGAGGATTGAAATCAAACGGAGTCCATTTGGTCACTCAAATCCTTGTATTCTCGGATTGCACCCAAATTGGCCTCCAATTGAGCCTACAACGTACAAACGAGTTTTCCTTCTTCGTTAAGCACAACCGAACCTTTTTGTTGATTGAAACATGTCCCATTTGACGTTATTGTGGTGCCACGCAAGGATTGAAATCAAACAGAGTCCATTTGGTCACTCAAATCCTTGTATTCTCGGATTGCACCCAAATTGGCCTCCAATTGAGCCTACAACGTACAAACGAGTTTTCCTTATTCGTTAAGCACAACCGAACCTTTTTGTTGAGTCAAACATGTACCATTTGACATTATTATGGTGCCACGCGAGGATTGAAATCAAACGGAGTCCATTTGGTCATTCAAATCCTTGTATTCTCGGATTGCACCCAAATTGGCCTCCAATTGAGCCTACAACGTACAAACGAGTTTTCCTTCTTCGTTAAGCACAACCGAACCTTTTTGTTATGTCAAACATGTCCTTTTTGACGTTATTATGGTACCACACGAGGATTGAAATCAAACGGAGTCCATTTGGTCACTCAAATCTTTGTATTCTCGGATTGCACCCAAATTGGCCTCCAATTGAGCCTACAACGTACAAACGAGTTTTCCTTCTTCGTTAAGCACAACCGAACCTTTTTGTTGATTGAAACATGTCCCATTTGACGTTATTGTGGTGCCACGCAAGGATTGAAATCAAACAGAGTCCATTTGGTTATTCAAATCCTTGTATTCTCGGATTGCACCCAAATTGGCCTCCAATTGAGCCTACAACGTACAAACGAGTTTTCCTTCTTCGTTAAGCACAACCGAACCTTTTTGTTATGTCAAACATGTCCTTTTTTGATGTTATTATGGTACCACACGAGGATTGAAATCAAACGGAGTCCATTTGGTTATTCAAATCCATGTATTCTCGGATTGCACCCAAATTGGCCTCCAATTGAGCCTACAACGTACAAACGAGTTTTCCTTCTTCGTTAAGCACAACCGAACCTTTTTGTTATGTCAAACATGTCCCATTTTACGTTATTATGGTACCATATGAGGATTGAAATCAAACGGAGTCCATTTGGTCACTCAAATCCTTGTATTCTCGGATTGCACCCAAATTGGCCTCCAATTGAGCCTACAACGTACAAACAAGTTTTCCTTCTTCGTTAAGCACAACTGAACCTTTTTGTTGAGTCAAACATGTCCCATTTGACGTTATTATGGTTCCACGCGAGGATTGAAATCAAACGGAGTCCTTTTGGTCACTCAAATAATTGTATTCTCGGATTGCACCAAATTGGCCTCCAATTGAGCCTACAACGTACAAACCAGTTTTCCTTCTTCGTTTAGCACAACCGAACTTTTTTAATGAGTCAAACATGTCCCATTTGACATTATTATGGAGCCACGCAAGGATTGATATCAAACGGAGTCCATTTGGTCACTCAAATCTTTGTATTCTCGGATTGCACCCAAATTGGCCTCCAATTGAGCCTACAACGTACAAACGAGTTTTCCTTCTTCGTTAAGCATAACCGCACTTGTTTGTTGAGTCAAACATGTTCCATTTGACGTTAGTATGGTGCCACGCGAGGATTGAAATCAAACGGAGTCCATTTGGTCACTCAAATCTTTTTATTCTCGGATTGCACCCAAATTGCCTTCCAATTGAGCCTACAACGTACAAACGAGTTTTCCTTCTTCGTTAAGCACAACCGAACCTTTTTGTTGAGTCAAACATGTCCCATTTGACGTTATTATGGTGCCACGCAAGGATTGAAATCAAACGGAGTCCATTTGGTCACTCAAATCCTTGTATTCTTCGATTGCACCCAAATTGGCCTCCAATTGAGCCTACAACGTACCAACGAGTTTTCCTTCTTCGTTAAGAACAAACGAACTTGTTTTTTGAGTCAAATATGTATCATTTGACGTTATTATGGTGCCACACATGGATTGTTATTAAACGGAGTCCATTTGGTCACTCAAATCTTTGTATTCTCGGATTGCACCCAAATTGGCCTCCAGTTGAGCCTACAACGTACAAACGAGTTTTCCTTCTTTGTTAAGCACAAACGAACTTTTTTGTTGAGTCAAACATGTCCCATTTGACGTTATTATGGTTCCATGCGAGTTAGAAACCAAGCGGAGTCCATTTGGTCACTCAAATCCATGTATTCTTGGATTGCACCCAAATTGGCCTGCAATTGAGCCTACAACGTACAAACGAGTTTTCCTTCTTCGTTAAGCACAACCGAACCTTTTTGTTATGTCAAACATGTCCTTTTTGACGTTATTATGGTACCACGCGAGGATTGAAATCAAACGGAGTCCATTTGGTCACTCAAATCCTTGTATTCTCGGATTGCACCCAAATTGGCCTCCAATTGAGCCTACAACGTACAAACGAGTTTTCCTTCTTCGTTAAGCACAACCGAACCTTTTTGTTGATTGAAACATGTCCCATTTGACGTTATTGTGGTGCCACGCAAGGATTGAAATCAAACAGAGTCCATTTGGTCACTCAAATCCTTGTATTCTCGGATTGCACCCAAATTGGCCTCCAATTGAGCCTACAACGTACAAACGAGTTTTCCTTATTCGTTAAGCACAACCGAACCTTTTTGTTGAGTCAAACATGTCCCATTTGACGTTATTATGGTGCCACACGAGGATTGAAATCAAACGGAGTCCATTTGGTTATTCAAATCCATGTATTCTCGGATTGCACCCAAATTGGCCTCCAATTGAGCGTACAACGTACAAACGAGTTTTCCTTCTTCGTTAAGCACAACCGAACCTTTTTGTTATGTCAAACATGTCCTATTTTACGTTATTATGGTACCATATGAGGATTGAAATCAAACGGAGTCCATTTGGTCACTCAAATCCTTGTATTCTCGGATTGCACCCAAATTGGCCTCCAATTGAGCCTACAACGTACAAACAAGTTTTCCTTCTTCGTTAAGCACAACTGAACCTTTTTGTTTAGTCAAACATGTCCCATTTGACGTTATTATGGTTCCACGCGAGGATTGAAATCAAACGGAGTCCTTTTGGTCACTCAAATAATTGTATTCTCGGATTGCACCAAATTGGCCTCCAATTGAGCCTACAACGTACAAACCAGTTTTCCTTCTTCGTTTAGCACAACCGAACTTTTTTAATGAGTCAAACATGTCCCATTTGACATTATTATGGAGCCACGCAAGGATTGATATCAAACGGAGTCCATTTGGTCACTCAAATCTTTGTATTCTCGGATTGCACCCAAATTGGCCTCCAATTGAGCCTACAACGTACAAACGAGTTTTCCTTCTTCGTTAAGCATAACCGCACTTGTTTGTTGAGTCAAACATGTTCCATTTGACGTTAGTATGGTGCCACGTGAGGATTGAAATCAAACGGAGTCCATTTGGTCACTCAAATCTTTTTATTCTCGGATTGCACCCAAATTGGCTTCCAATTGAGCCTACAACGTACAAACGAGTTTTCCTTCTTCGTTAAGCACAACCGAACCTTTTTGTTGAGTCAAACATGTCCCATTTGACGTTATTATGGTGCCATGCAAGGATTGAAATCAAACGGAGTCCATTTGGTCACTCAAATCCTTGTATTCTTCGATTGCACCCAAATTGGCCTCCAATTGAGCCTACAACGTACCAACGAGTTTTCCTTCTTCATTAAGAACAAACGAACTTGTTTTTTGAGTCAAATATGTATCATTTGACGTTATTATGGTGCCACACATGGATTGTTATTAAACGGAGTCCATTTGGTCACTCAAATCTTTGTATTCTCGGATTGCACCCAAATTGGCCTCCAGTTGAGCCTACAACGTACAAACGAGTTTTCCTTCTTTGTTAAGCACAAACGAACTTTTTTGTTGAGTCAAACATGTCCCATTTGACGTTATTATGGTTCCATGCGAGTTAGAAACCAAGCGGAGTCCATTTGGTCACTCAAATCCATGTATTCTTGGATTGCACCCAAATTGGCCTGCAATTGAGCCTACAACGTACAAACGAGTTTTCCTTCTTCGTTAAGCACAACCGAACCTTTTTGTTATGTCAAACATGTCCTTTTTGACGTTATTATGGTACCACGCAAGGATTGAAATCAAACGGAGTCCATTTGGTCACTCATTTCGTTAAGCACAACTGAACTTGTTTGTTGAGTCTAGTATGTCCCATTTAATGTTATTATGGTGCCACGCGAGGATTGAAATCAAACGGAGTCCATTTGCACACTCAAATCCTTGTATTCTCGGATTGCACCAAATTGGCCTCCAATTGAGCCTACAACGTACAAACGAGCTAGCCTTCTTCGTTAAGCACAACCGAATAGTTTGTTGAGACAAAGATGTCCCATTTGACGTTATTATTGTGCCACGTGAAGATTGAAATCAAACGGAGTCCATTTGGTCACTCAAATCCTTGTATTCTCGGATTGCACCCAAATTGGCCACCGATTGAGCCTACAACGTACAAACGAGTTTTCCCTCTTCGTTGAGCACAACCAAACTTGTTTGTTGAATCTAATATGTCCCATTTGACATTATTATGGTGGCACACGAATATTGAAATCAAATGGAGTCCATTTGGTCACTCAAATCCTTGTATTCTTCGAATGCAACCAAATTGGCCTCCAATTGAGCCTACAACGTACAAACGACTTTTCCTTATTCGTTAAGCACAACCGAACTTGTTTGTTGAGTCAAACACATCCCATTTGACGTTATTAAGGTTCCATGCGAGTTAGAAACCAAGCGGAGTCCATTTGGTCACTCAAATCCTTGTATTCTCGGATTGCACCCAAATTGGCCTCCGATTGAGCCTACAACGTACAAACGAGTTTTCCTTATTCGTTAAGCACAACCGAACCTTTTTGTTGAGTCAAACATGTCCCATTTGACGTTATTATGGTGCCACGCGAGGATTGAAATCAAACGGAGTCCATTTGGTCATTCAAATCCTTGTAATCTCGGATTGCACCCAAATTGGCCTCCAATTGAGCCTACAACGTACAAACGAGTTTTCCTTCTTCGTTAAGCACAACCGAACCTTTTTGTTATGTCAAACATGTCCTTTTTGACGTTATTATGGTACCACACAAGGATTGAAATCAAACGGAGTCCATTTGGTCACTCATATCCTTGTATTCTCGGATTGCACCCAAATTGGCCTCCAATTGAGCCTACAACGTACAAACGAGTTTTCCTTATTCGTTAAGCACAACCGAACCTTTTTGTTGAGTCAAACATGTCCCATTTGACGTTATTACGGTGCCACGCGAGGATTGAAATCAAACGGAGTCCATTTGGTCATTCAAATCCTTGTATTCTCGGATTGCACCCAAATTGGCCTCCAATTGAGCCTACAACGTACAAACGAGTTTTCCTTCTTTGTTAAGCACAACCGAACCTTTTTTTTATTTCAAACATGTCCTTTTTGACGTTATTATGGTACCACGCGAGGATTGAAATCAAACGGAGTCCATTTGGTCACTCAAATCCTTGTATTCTCGGATTGCACCCAAATTGGCCTCCAATTGGGCCTACAACGTACAAACGAGTTTTCCTTCTTCGTTAAGCACAACCGAACCTTTTTTTTGATTCAAACATGTCCCATTTGACGTTATTGTGGTTCCATGCGAGTTAGAAACCAAGCGGAGTCCATTTGGTCACTCAAATCCTTGTATTCTCGGATTGCACCCAAATTGGCCTCCAATTGAGCCTACAACGTACAAACGAGTTTTCCTTATTCGTTAAGCACAACCGAACCTTTTTGTTGAGTCAAACATGTCCCATTTGACGTTATTATGGTGCCACGTGAGGATTGAAATCAAACGGAGTCCATTTGCACACTCAAATCCTTGTATTCTCGGATTGCACCAAATTGGCCTCCAATTGAGCCTACAACGTACAAACGAGCTATCCTTCTTCGTTAAGCACAACCGAATAGTTTTTTGAGACAAAGATGTCCCATTTGACGTTATTATTGTGCCACACGAGGATTGAAATCAAACGGAGTCCATTTGGTCACTCAAATCCTTGTATTCTCGAATTGCACCCAAATTGGCCACCAATTGAGCCTACAACGTACAAACGAGTTTTCCTACTTCGTTAAGCATAAACAAACTTGTTTGTTGAGTCTAATATGTCCCATTTGACGTTATTATGGTGCCACGCGAATATTGAAATCAAATGGAGTCCATTTGGTCACTCAAATCCTTGTATTCTTAGAATGCAACCAAATTGGCCTCCAATTGAGCCTACAACGTACAAACGACTTTTCCTTATTCGTTAAGCACAACCAAACTTTTTTTTTGAGTCAAACATGTCCCATTTGACGATATTATGGTTCCATGCGAGTTATAAACCAAGCGGAGTCCATTTGGTCACTCAAATCCTTGTATTCTCGGATTGCACCCAAATTGGCCTCCAATTGAGCCTACAACGTACAAACGAGTTTTCCTTATTCGTTAAGCACAACCGAACCTTTTTGTTGAGTCAAACATGTACCATTTGACATTATTATGGTGCCACGCGAGGATTGAAATCAAACGGAGTCCATTTGGTCATTCAAATCCTTGTATTCTCGGATTGCACCCAAATTGGCCTCCAATTGAGCCTACAACGTACAAACGAGTTTTCCTTCTTCGTTAAGCACAACCGAACCTTTTTGTTATGTCAAACATGTCCTTTTTTGATGTTATTATGGTACCACACGAGGATTGAAATCAAACGGAGTCCATTTGGTCACTCAAATCCTTGTATTCTCGGATTGCACCCAAATTGGCCTCCAATTGAGCCTACAACGTACAAACGAGTTTTCCTTCTTCGTTAAGCACAACCGAACCTTTTTGTTGAGTCAAACATGTCCCATTTGACGTTATTATGGTGCCACGCAAGGATTGAAATCAAACGGAGTCCATTTGGTCACTCAAATCCTTGTATTCTTCGATTGCACCCAAATTGGCCTCCAATTGAGCCTACAACGTACCAACGAGTTTTCCTTCTTCGTTAAGAACAAACGAACTTGTTTTTTGAGTCAAATATGTATCATTTGACGTTGTTATGGTGCCACACATGGATTGTTATTAAACGGAGTCCATTTGGTCACTCAAATCTTTGTATTCTCGGATTGCACCCAAATTGGCCTCCAGTTGAGCCTACAACGTACAAACGAGTTTTCCTTCTTTGTTAAGCACAAACGAACTTTTTTGTTGAGTCAAACATGTCCCATTTGACGTTATTATGGTTCCATGCGAGTTAGAAACCAAGCGGAGTCCATTTGGTCACTCAAATCCATGTATTCTTGGATTGCACCCAAATTGGCCTGCAATTGAGCCTACAACGTACAAACGAGTTTTCCTTCTTCGTTAAGCACAACCGAACCTTTTTGTTATGTCAAACATGTCCTTTTTGACGTTATTATGGTAGCACGCGAGGATTGAAATCAAACGGAGTCCATTTGGTCACTCAAATCCTTGTATTCTCGGATTGCACCCAAATTGGCCTCCAATTGAGCCTACAACGTACAAACGAGTTTTCCTTCTTCGTTAAGCACAACCGAACCTTTTTGTTGATTCAAACATGTCCCATTTGACGTTATTGTGGTGCCACGCAAGGATTGAAATCAAACAGAGTCCATTTGGTCACTCAAATCCTTGTATTCTCGGATTGCACCCAAATTGGCCTCCAATTGAGCCTACAACGTACAAACGAGTTTTTCTTATTCGTTAAGCACAACCGAACCTTTTTGTTGAGTCAAACATGTCCCATTTGACGTTATTATGGTGCCACACGAGGATTGAAATCAAACGGAGTCCATTTGGTTATTCAAATCCATGTATTCTCGGATTGCACCCAAATTGGCCTCCAATTGAGCGTACAACGTACAAACGAGTTTTCCTTCTTCGTTAAGCACAACCGAACCTTTTTGTTATGTCAAACATGTCCTATTTTACGTTATTATGGTACCATATGAGGATTGAAATCAAACAGAGTCCATTTGGTCACTCAAATCCTTGTATTCTCGGATTGCACCCAAATTGGCCTCCAATTGAGCCTACAACGTAAAAACAAGTTTTCCTTCTTCGTTAAGCACAACTGAACCTTTTTGTTGAGTCAAACATGTCCCATTTGACATTATTATGGAGCCACGCAAGGATTGATATCAAACGGAGTCCATTTGGTCACTCAAATCTTTGTATTCTCGGATTGCACCCAAATTGGCCTCCAATTGAGCCTACAACGTACAAACGAGTTTTCCTTCTTCGTTAAGCATAACCGCACTTGTTTGTTGAGTCAAACATGTTCCATTTGACGTTAGTATGGTGCCACGTGAGGATTGAAATCAAACGGAGTCCATTTGGTCACTCAAATCTTTTTATTCTCGGATTGCACCCAAATTGGCTTCCAATTGAGCCTACAACGTACAAACGAGTTTTCCTTCTTCGTTAAGCACAACCGAACCTTTTTGTTGAGTCAAACATGTCCCATTTGACGTTATTATGGTGCCACGCAAGGATTGAAATCAAACAGAGTCCATTTGGTCACTCAAATCCTTGTATTCTTCGATTGCACCCAAATTGGCCTCCAATTGAGCCTACAACATACCAACGAGTTTTCCTTCTTCGTTAAGAACAAACGAACTTGTTTTTTGAGTCAAATATGTATCATTTGACGTTATTATGGTGCCACACATGGATTGTTATTAAACGGAGTCCATTTGGTCACTCAAATCTTTGTATTCTCGGATTGCACCCAAATTGGCCTCCAGTTGAGCCTACAACGTACAAACGAGTTTTCCTTCTTTGTTAAGCACAAACGAACTTTTTTGTTGAGTCAAACATGTCCCATTTGACGTTATTATGGTTCCATGCGAGTTAGAAACCAAGCGGAGTCCATTTGGTCACTCAAATCCATGTATTCTTGGATTGCACCCAAATTTGCCTGCAATTGAGCCTACAACGTACAAACGAGTTTTCCTTCTTCGTTAAGCACAACCGAACCTTTTTGTTATGTCAAACATGTCCTTTTTGACGTTATTATGGTACCACGCAAGGATTGAAATCAAACGGAGTCCATTTGGTCACTCATTTCGTTAAGCACAACTGAACTTGTTTGTTGAGTCTAGTATGTCCCATTTAATGTTATTATGGTGCCACGCGAGGATTGAAATCAAACGGAGTCCATTTGCACACTCAAATCCTTGTATTCTCGGATTGCACCAAATTGGCCTCCAATTGAGCCTACAACGTACAAATGAGCTAGCCTTCTTCGTTAAGCACAACCGAATAGTTTGTTGAGACAAAGATGTCCCATTTGACGTTATTATTGTGCCACGTGAAGATTGAAATCAAACGGAGTCCATTTGGTCACTCAAATCCTTGTATTCTCGGATTGCACCCAAATTGGCCACCGATTGAGCCTACAACGTACAAACGAGTTTTCCCTCTTCGTTGAGCACAACCAAACTTGTTTGTTGAGTCTAATATGTCCCATTTGACATTATTATGGTGGCACGCGAATATTGAAATCAAATGGAGTCCATTTGGTCACTCAAATCCTTGTATTCTTCGAATGCAACCAAATTGGCCTCCAATTGAGCCTACAACGTACAAACGAGTTTTCCTTATTCGTTAAGCACAACCGAACCTTTTTGTTGAGTCAAACATGTCCCATTTGACGTTATTATGGTGCCACGCGAGGATTGAAATCAAACGGAGTCCATTTGGTCATTCAAATCCTTGTATTCTCGGATTGCACCCAAATTGGCCTCCAATTGAGCCTACAACGTACAAACGAGTTTTCCTTCTTCGTTAAGCACAACCGAACCTTTTTGTTATGTCAAACATGTCCTTTTTGACGTTATTATGGTACCACGCAAGGATTGAAATCAAACGGAGTCCATTTGGTCACTCATATCCTTGTATTCTCGGATTGCACCCAAATTGGCCTCCAATTGAGCCTACAACGTACAAACGAGTTTTCCTTCTTCGTTAAGCACAACCGAACCTTTTTGTTGAGTCAAGCATGTCCCATTTGACGTTATTGTGGTGCCACGCAAGGATTGAAATCAAACAGAGTCCATTTGGTCACTCAAATCCTTGTATTCTCGGATTGCACCCAAATTGGCCTCCAATTGAGCCTACAACGTACAAATGAGTTTTCCTTATTCGTTAAGCACAACCGAACCTTTTTGTTGAGTCAAACATGTCCCATTTGACGTTATTATGGTGCCACGCGAGGATTGAAATCGAACGGAGTCCATTTGGTCATTCAAATCCTTGTATTCTCGGATTGCACCCAAATTGGCCTCCAATTGAGCGTACAACGTACAAACGAGTTTTCCTTCTTCGTTAAGCACAACCGAACCTTTTTTTTATGTCAAACATGTCCTATTTGACGTTATTATGGTACCATATGAGGATTGAAATCAAACGGAGTCCATTTGGTCACTCAAATCCTTGTATTCTCGGATTGCACCCAAATTGGCCTCCAATTGAGCCTACAACGTACAAACAAGTTTTCCTTCTTCGTTAAGCACAACCGAACCTTTTTTTTGAGTCAAACATGTCCCATTTGACATTATTATGGTTCCTCGCGAGGATTGAAATCAAACGGAGTCCTTTTGGTCACTCAAATAATTGTATTCTCGGATTGCACCAAATTGGCCTCCAATTGAGCCTACAACGTACAAACCAGTTTTTCTTCTTCGTTTAGTACAACCGAACTTTTTTATTGAGTCAAACATGTCCCATTTTACGTTATTATGGTGCCACGCAAGGATTGATATCAAACGGAGTCCATTTGGTCCTTCAAATCTTTGTATTCTCGGATTGCACCCAAATTGGCCACCCATTGAGCCTACAACGTACAAACGAGTTTTACTTCTTCGTTAAGCATAACCGAACTTGTTTGTTTAGTCAAACATGTTCCATTGGACGTTATTATGGTGCCACGCGAGGATTGAAATCAAACGGAGTCCATTTGGTCACTCAAATCTTTGTATTCTCGGATTCCACCCAAATTGGCCTCCAATTGAGCCTACAACGTACAAACGAGTTTTCCTTCTTTGTTAAGCATAACCGAACTTTTTTGTTGAGTCAAACATGTCCCATTTGACGTTATTATGGTTCCATGAGAGTTAGAAACCAAGCGGAGTCCATTTGGTCACTTAAATCCTTGTATTCTCGGATTGTACCCAAATTGGCCTCCAATTGAGCCTACAACGTACAAACGAGTTTTCCTTCTTCGTTAAGCACAACCGAACCTTTTTGTTGAGTCAAAAATGTCCCATTTGACGTTATTATGGTGACACGCAAGGATTGAAATCAAACAGAGTCCATTTGGTCACTCAAATCCTTGTATTCTCGGATTGCACCCAAATTGGCCTCCAATTGAGCCTACGACGTACCAACGAGTTTTCCTTTTTCGTTAAGCACAAACGAACTTGTTTGTTGTGTCAAATATGTCTCATTTGTTGTTATTATGGAGCCTCGTGTGGATTGTTATTAAACGGAGTCCATTTGGTCACTCAAATCTTTGTATTCTCGGATTGCACCCAAATTGGCCTCCAATTGAGCCTACAACGTACAAACGAGTTTTCCTTCGTTGTTAAGCACAACCGAACTTGTTTGTTGAGTCAAACATGTCCCATTTGACGTTATTATGGTTCCATGCGAGTAAGAAACCAAGCGGAGTCCATTTGGTCACTCAAATCCTTGTATTCTTGGATTGCACCCAAATTGGCCTCCAATTGAGCCTACAACGTAAAAACGAGTTTTCCTTCTTCGTTAAGCACAACTGAACCTTTTTGTTGAGTCAAGCATGTCCCATTTGACGTTATTATGGTGCCACATGTGGATTGAAATCAAACGGAGTCCATTTGGTCACTCAAATCCTTGTATTCTCGGATTGCACCCAAATTGGCCTCCAATTGAGCCTACAACGTACAAACGATTTTTCCTTCTTCTTTAAGCACAACCGAACTTGTTTGTTGAGTCAAATATCTGCCATTTGATGTATTATGGTTCCACATGACAATTGAAATCAAATGGAGTCCATTTTCTCACTCAAATCCTTGTATTCTCGGATTGCACCCAAATTGGCCTCCAATTGAGCCTACAACTTACAAACGAGTTTTCCTTCTTCGTTAAGCACAACCGAACTTGTTTGTTGAGTCTAGTATGTCCCATTTAATGTTGTTATGGTGCCACGCAAGGAGTGAAATCAAACGGAGTCCATTTGGTCACTCAAATCTTTGTATTCTCGGATTGCACCCAAATTGGCCTCCCATTGAGCATACAACGTACAAACGAGTTTTCCTTCTTCGTTAAGCACAACCGAACTTGTTTCTTGAGTCATACATGTCCCATTTGAAGTTATTATGGTACAATGAGAGTTAGAAACCAAGCGGATTCCATTTGGTCACTCAAATCCTTGTATTCTCGGATTGCACCCAAATTGGCCACCAATTGAGCCTACAACGTACAAACGAGTTTTCCTTCTTCGTTAAGCGATACCGAAACTTTTTGTCGAGTCAAACATGTGACATTTGACGTTATTATGGTACCACGCGAGAATTGAAATCAAACGGAGTCCATTTGCTCACTCAAATCCTTGTATTCTCGGATTGCACCAAATTGGCCTCCAATTGAGCCTACAAAGTACAAACGAGCTAGCCTTCTTCGTTAAGCACAACCGAATAGTTTGTTGAGACAAAGATGTCCCATTTGACGTTATTATTGTGCCACGTGAAGATTGAAATAAAACGGAGTCCATTTGGTCACTCAAATCCTTGTATTCTCGGATTGCACCCAAATTGGCCACCAATTGAGCCTACAACGTACAAACGAGTTTTCCCTCTTCGTTGAGCACAACCAAACTTGTTTGTTGAGTCTAATATGTCCCATTTGACATTATTATGGTGGCACGCGAATATTGAAATCAAATGGAGTCCATTTGGTCACTCAAATCCTTGTATTCTTCGAATGCAACCAAATTGGCCTCCAATTGAGCCTACAACGTACAAACGACTTTTCCTTATTCGTTAAGCACAAACGAACTTGTTTGTTGAGTCAAACATGTCCCATTTGACGTTATTAAGGTTCCATGCGAGTTAGAAACCAAGCGGAGTCCATTTGGTCACTCAAATCCTTGTATTCTCGGATTGCACCCAAATTGGCCTCCAATTGAGCCTACAACGTACAAACGAGTTTTCCTTATTCGTTAAGCACAACCGAACCTTTTTGTTGAGTCAAACATGTCCCATTTGACGTTATTATGGTGCCACGCGAGGATTGAAATCAAACGGAGTCCATTTGGTCATTCAAATCCTTGTATTCTCGGATTGCACCCAAATTGGCCTCCAATTGAGCCTACAACGTACAAACGAGTTTTCCTTCTTCGTTCAGCACAACCGAACCTTTTTGTTATGTCAAACATGTCCTTTTTGACGTTATTATGGTACCACGCAAGGATTGAAATCAAACGGAGTCCATTTGGTCACTCATATCCTTGTATTCTCGGATTGCACCCAAATTGGCCTCCAATTGAGCCTACAACGTACAAACGAGTTTTCCTTCTTCGTTAAGCACAACCGAACCTTTTTGTTGAGTCAAACATGTCCCATTTGACGTTATTGTGGTGCCACGCAAGGATTGAAATCAAACAGAGTCCATTTGGTCACTCAAATCCTTGTATTCTCGGATTGCACCCAAATTGGCCTCCAATTGAGCCTACAACGTACAAATGAGTTTTCCTTATTCGTTAAGCACAACCGAACCTTTTTGTTGAGTCAAACATGTCCCATTTGACGTTATTATGGTGCCACACGAGGATTGAAATCAAACGGAGTCCATTTGGTCATTCAAATCCTTGTATTCTCGGATTGCACCCAAATTGGCCTCCAATTGAGCGTACAACGTACAAACGAGTTTTCCTTCTTCGTTAAGCACAACCGAACCTTTTTTTTATGTCAAACATGTCCTATTTGACGTTATTAAGGTACCATATGAGGATTGAAATCAAACGGAGTCCATTTGGTCACTCAAATCCTTGTATTCTCGGATTGCACCCAAATTGGCCTCCAATTGAGCCTACAACGTACAAACAAGTTTTCCTTCTTCGTTAAGCACAACCGAACCTTTTTTTTGAGTCAAACATGTCCCATTTGACATTATTATGGTTCCTCGCGAGGATTGAAATCAAACGGAGTCCTTTTGGTCACTCAAATAATTGTATTCTCGGATTGCACCAAATTGGCCTCCAATTGAGCCTACAACGTACAAACCAGTTTTCCTTCTTCGTTTAGTACAACCGAACTTTTTTATTGAGTCAAACATGTCCCATTTTACGTTATTATGGTGCCACGCAAGGATTGATATCAAACGGAGTCCATTTGGTCCTTCAAATCTTTGTATTCTCGGATTGCACCCAAATTGGCCACCCATTGAGCCTACAACGTACAAACGAGTTTTACTTCTTCGTTAAGCATAACCGAACTTGTTTGTTTAGTCAAACATGTTCCATTGGACGTTATTATGGTGCCACGCGAGGATTGAAATCAAACGGAGTCCATTTGGTCACTCAAATCTTTGTATTCTCGGATTCCACCCAAATTGGCCTCCAATTGAGCCTACAACGTACAAACGAGTTTTCCTTCTTTGTTAAGCATAACCGAACTTTTTTGTTGAGTCAAACATGTCCCATTTGACGTTATTATGGTTCCATGAGAGTTAGAAACCAAGCGGAGTCCATTTGGTCACTTAAATCCTTGTATTCTCGGATTGTACCCAAATTGGCCTCCAATTGAGCCTACAACGTACAAACGAGTTTTCCTTCTTCGTTAAGCACAACCGAACCTTTTTGTTGAGTCAAAAATGTCCCATTTGACGTTATTATGGTGACACGCAAGGATTGAAATCAAACAGAGTCCATTTGGTCACTCAAATCCTTGTATTCTCGGATTGCACCCAAATTGGCCTCCAATTGAGCCTACGACGTACCAACGAGTTTTCCTTTTTCGTTAAGCACAAACGAACTTGTTTGTTGTGTCAAATATGTCTCATTTGTTGTTATTATGGAGCCTCGTGTGGATTGTTATTAAACGGAGTCCATTTGGTCACTCAAATCTTTGTATTCTCGGATTGCACCCAAATTGGCCTCCAATTGAGCCTACAACGTACAAACGAGTTTTCCTTCGTTGTTAAGCACAACCGAACTTGTTTGTTGAGTCAAACATGTCCCATTTGACGTTATTATGGTTCCATGCGAGTAAGAAACAAAGCGGAGTCCATTTGGTCACTCAAATCCTTGTATTCTTGGATTGCACCCAAATTGGCCTCCAATTGAGCCTACAACGTAAAAACGAGTTTTCCTTCTTCGTTAAGCACAACTGAACCTTTTTGTTGAGTCAAACATGTCCCATTTGACGTTATTATGGTGCCACATGTGGATTGAAATCAAACGGAGTCCATTTGGTCACTCAAATCCTTGTATTCTCGGATTGCACCCAAATTGGCCTCCAATTGAGCCTACAACGTACAAACGATTTTTCCTTCTTCTTTAAGCACAACCGAACTTGTTTGTTGAGTCAAATATCTGCCATTTGATGTTATTATGGTTCCACATGACAATTGAAATCAAATGGAGTCCATTTTCTCACTCAAATCCTTGTATTCTCGGATTGCACCCAAATTGGCCTCCCATTGAGCCTACAACTTACAAACGAGTTTTCCTTCTTCGTTAAGCACAACCGAACTTGTTTGTTGAGTCTAGTATGTCCCATTTAATGTTGTTATGGTGCCACGCAAGGAGTGAAATCAAACGGAGTCCATTTGGTCACTCAAATCTTTGTATTCTCGGATTGCAGCCAAATTGGCCTCCCATTGAGCATACAACGTACAAACGAGTTTTCCTTCTTCGTTAAGCACAACCGAACTTGTTTCTTGAGTCATACATGTCCCATTTGAAGTTATTATGGTACAATGAGAGTTAGAAACCAAGCGGATTCCATTTGGTCACTCAAATCCTTGTATTCTCGGATTGCACCCAAATTGGCCACCAATTGAGCCTACAACGTACAAACGAGTTTTCCTTCTTCGTTAAGCGATACCGAAACTTTTTGTCGAGTCAAACATGTGACATTTGACGTTATTATGGTACCACGCGAGAATTGAAATCAAACGGAGTCCATTTGCTCACTCAAATCCTTGTATTCTCGGATTGCACCAAATTGGCCTCCAATTGAGCCTACAACGTACAAACGAGCTAGCCTTCTTCGTTAAGCACAACCGAATAGTTTGTTGAGACAAAGATGTCCCATTTGACGTTATTATTGTGCCACGTGAAGATTGAAATAAAACGGAGTCCATTTGGTCACTCAAATCCTTGTATTCTCGGATTGCACCCAAATTGGCCACCAATTGAGCCTACAACGTACAAACGAGTTTTCCCTCTTCGTTGAGCACAACCAAACTTGTTTGTTGAATCTAATATGTCCCATTTGACATTATTATGGTGGCACGCGAATATTGAAATCAAATGGAGTCCATTTGGTCACTCAAATCCTTGTATTCTTCGAATGCAACCAAATTGGCCTCCAATTGAGCCTACAACGTACAAACGACTTTTCCTTATTCGTTAAGCACAAACGAACTTGTTTGTTGAGTCAAACATGTCCCATTTGACGTTATTAAGGTTCCATGCGAGTTAGAAACCAAGCGGAGTCCATTTGGTCACTCAAATCCTTGTATTCTCGGATTGCACCCAAATTGGCCTCCAATTGAGCCTACAACGTACAAACGAGTTTTCCTTATTCGTTAAGCACAACCGAACCTTTTTGTTGAGTCAAACATGTCCCATTTGACGTTATTATGGTGCCACGCGAGGATTGAAATCAAACGGAGTCCATTTGGTCATTCAAATCCTTGTATTCTCGGATTGCACCTAAATTGGCCTCCAATTGAGCCTACAACGTACAAACGAGTTTTCCTTCTTCGTTAAGCACAACCGAACCTTTTTGTTATGTCAAACATGTCATTTTTGACGTTATTATGGTACCACGCAAGGATTGAAATCAAACGGAGTCCATTTGGTCACTCATATCCTTGTATTCTCGGATTGCACCCAAATTGGCCTCCAATTGAGCCTACAACGTACAAACGAGTTTTCCTTCTTCGTTAAGCGATACCGAAACTTTTTGTCGAGTCAAACATGTGACATTTGACGTTATTATGGTACCACGCGAGAATTGAAATCAAACGGAGTCCATTTGCTCACTCAAATCCTTGTATTCTCGGATTGCACCAAATTGGCCTCCAATTGAGCCTACAACGTACAAACGAGCTAGCCTTCTTCGTTAAGCACAACCGAATAGTTTGTTGAGACAAAGATGTCCCATTTGACGTTATTATTGTGCCACGTGAAGATTGAAATAAAACGGAGTCCATTTGGTCACTCAAATCCTTGTATTCTCGGATTGCACCCAAATTGGCCACCAATTGAGCCTACAACGTACAAACGAGTTTTCCCTCTTCGTTGAGCACAACTAAACTTGTTTGTTGAGTCTAATATGTCCCATTTGACATTATTATGGTGGCACGCGAATATTGAAATCAAATGGAGTCCATTTGGTCACTCAAATCCTTGTATTCTTCGAATGCAACCAAATTGGCCTCCAATTGAGCCTACAACGTACAAACGACTTTTCCTTATTCGTTAAGCACAACTGAACCTTTTTGTTGAGTCAAACATGTGACATTTGACGTTATTATGGTACCACGCGAGAATTGAAATCAAACAGAGTCCATTTGGTCACTCAAATCCTTGTATTCTCGGATTGCACCTAAATTGGCCTCCAATTGAGCCTACAACGTACAAATGAGTTTTCCTTATTCGTTAAGCACAACCGAACCTTTTTGTTGAGTCAAACATGTCCCATTTGACGTTATTATGGTGCCACACGAGGATTGAAATCAAACGGAGTCCATTTGGTCATTCAAATCCTTGTATTCTCGGATTGCACCCAAATTGGCCTCCAATTGAGCGTACAACGTACAAACGAGTTTTCCTTCTTCGTTAAGCACAACCGAACCTTTTTTTTATGTCAAACATGTCCTATTTGACGTTATTAAGGTACCATATGAGGATTGAAATCAAACGGAGTCCATTTGGTCACTCAAATCCTTGTATTCTCGGATTGCACCCAAATTGGCCTCCAATTGAGCCTACAACGTACAAACAAGTTTTCCTTCTTCGTTAAGCACAACCGAACCTTTTTTTTGAGTCAAACATGTCCCATTTGACATTATTATGGTTCCTCGCGAGGATTGAAATCAAACGGAGTCCTTTTGGTCACTCAAATAATTGTATTCTCGGATTGCACCAAATTGGCCTCCAATTGAGCCTACAACGTACAAACCAGTTTTCCTTCTTCGTTTAGTACAACCGAACTTTTTTATTGAGTCAAACATGTCCCATTTTACGTTATTATGGTGCCACGCAAGGATTGATATCAAACGGAGTCCATTTGGTCCTTCAAATCTTTGTATTCTCGGATTGCACCCAAATTGGCCACCCATTGAGCCTACAACGTACAAACGAGTTTTACTTCTTCGTTAAGCATAACCGAACTTGTTTGTTTAGTCAAACATGTTCCATTGGACGTTATTATGGTGCCACGCGAGGATTGAAATCAAACGGAGTCCATTTGGTCACTCAAATCTTTGTATTCTCGGATTCCACCCAAATTGGCCTCCAATTGAGCCTACAACGTACAAACGAGTTTTCCTTCTTTGTTAAGCATAACCGAACTTTTTTGTTGAGTCAAACATGTCCCATTTGACGTTATTATGGTTCCATGAGAGTTAGAAACCAAGCGGAGTCCATTTGGTCACTTAAATCCTTGTATTCTCGGATTGTACCCAAATTGGCCTCCAATTGAGCCTACAACGTACAAACGAGTTTTCCTTCTTCGTTAAGCACAACCGAACCTTTTTGTTGAGTCAAAAATGTCCCATTTGACGTTATTATGGTGACACGCAAGGATTGAAATCAAACAGAGTCCATTTGGTCACTCAAATCCTTGTATTCTCGGATTGCACCCAAATTGGCCTCCAATTGAGCCTACGACGTACCAACGAGTTTTCCTTTTTCGTTAAGCACAAACGAACTTGTTTGTTGTGTCAAATATGTCTCATTTTTTGTTATTATGGAGCCTCGTGTGGATTGTTATTAAACGGAGTCCATTTGGTCACTCAAATCTTTGTATTCTCGGATTGCACCCAAATTGGCCTCCAATTGAGCCTACAACGTACAAACGAGTTTTCCTTCGTTGTTAAGCACAACCGAACTTGTTTGTTGAGTCAAACATGTCCCATTTGACGTTATTATGGTTCCATGCGAGTAAGAAACCAAGCGGAGTCCATTTGGTCACTCAAATCCTTGTATTCTTGGATTGCACCCAAATTGGCCTCCAATTGAGCCTACAACGTAAAAACGAGTTTTCCTTCTTCGTTAAGCACAACTGAACCTTTTTGTTGAGTCAAACATGTCCCATTTGACGTTATTATGGTGCCACATGTGGATTGAAATCAAACGGAGTCCATTTGGTCACTCAAATCCTTGTATTCTCGGATTGCACCCAAATTGGCCTCCAATTGAGCCTACAACGTACAAACGATTTTTCCTTCTTCTTTAAGCACAACCGAACTTGTTTGTTGAGTCAAATATCTGCCATTTGATGTTATTATGGTTCCACATGACAATTGAAATCAAATGGAGTCCATTTTCTCACTCAAATCCTTGTATTCTCGGATTGCACCCAAATTGGCCTCCCATTGAGCCTACAACTTACAAACGAGTTTTCCTTCTTCGTTAAGCACAACCGAACTTGTTTGTTGAGTCTAGTATGTCCCATTTAATGTTGTTATGGTGCCACGCAAGGAGTGAAATCAAACGGAGTCCATTTGGTCACTCAAATCTTTGTATTCTCGGATTGCAGCCAAATTGGCCTCCCATTGAGCATACAACGTACAAACGAGTTTTCCTTCTTCGTTAAGCACAACCGAACTTGTTTGTTGAGTCATACATGTCCCATTTGAAGTTATTATGGTACAATGAGAGTTAGAAACCAAGCGGATTCCATTTGGTCACTCAAATCCTTGTATTCTCGGATTGCACCCAAATTGGCCACCAATTGAGCCTACAACGTACAAACGAGTTTTCCTTCTTCGTTAAGCGATACCGAAACTTTTTGTCTAGTCAAACATGTGACATTTGACGTTATTATGGTACCACGCGAGAATTGAAATCAAACGGAGTCCATTTGCTCACTCAAATCCTTGTATTCTCGGATTGCACCAAATTGGCCTCCAATTGAGCCTACAACGTACAAACGAGTTATCCTTCTTCGTTAAGCTCAACCGAATATTTTGTTGAGACAAAGATGTCCCATTTGACGTTATTATTGTGCCACATGAGGATTGAAATTAAACGGAGTCCATTTGCTCACTCAAATCCTTGTATTCTCGGATTGCACCCAAATTGGCCTCCAATTGAGCCTACAACGTACAAACGAGTTTTCCTTCTTCGTTAAGCACAACCAAACTTGTTTGTTGAGTCTAATATGTCCCATTTGACGTTATTATGGTGCCACGCAAATATTGAAATCAAATGGAGTCCATTTGGTCACTCAAATCCTTGTATTCTTGGAATGCAACCAAATTGGCCTCCAATTGAGCGTACAACGTACAAACGACTTTTCCTTCTTCGTTAAGCACAAAGGCCAAAATGTTGGATTTTTCATTATTAAGTTACCCACGCGGTTAGAAGTCAAACGAATTCCATTTGGTCACTCAAATGCTCGTAATCTCGGAATGCACCCAAATTGGCCTCCAATTGAGCCTACAACGTACAAACGAGTTTTCCTTCTTCGTTAAGCACAACCAAACATTTTTGTTTAGTCAAACATGTTTCATTTTTTATTATTTTGGAACCCACACGGTTAGAAAACAAACGAAGTCCATTTGGTCAATCAAATCCTCGTATTCTCGAATTGCACCCAAATTGGCCTCCAATTGAGCCTACAACGTACAAATGAGTTTCCTTTATATTATCAACATCTTATTTGTTCTGGCCAACATCTTATTTAAGCACAACTAAACTTATTTGTTCTGGCCAACATCTTGCATTTTTATATTATCAAGGTACCCACATGGTTAGAAGTCAAACGAAGTCCATTTGGTCGATCAAATTCTCATATTCTCGGAATGCATCCCAATTGGCCTTCAATTGAGCCTACAATGTACAAACAAGTTTTCCTACTTCGTTAAGCTCAACCAAACTTATTTATTGAATCCAAAATCTTTCATTTTTCATTATTAAGTTACCCACCCGGTTAAAATTCAAACGAAATCCATTTGGTCACTCAAATCCTCGTATTTTCGGAATGCACCATAATTTGCCTCTACAACGTACAAACGAGTTTTCCTTCTACGCTAAGCACAACCATACTTATTTGTTGAGGCCAACATGCTGAATTTTTCATTATTAAGTTACCCACGCAGTTAGAAGTCAAACAAAGTCATTTGGTCACTCAAATCCTCGTATTCTAGGAATGTACCCATATTGGCCTCCAATTTAGCCTACCACATAAAAACAAGTTTCCCATCTTAGTTAAGCTCAACAAAACTTAATTGTTGAGGCCAACATCTTCCATTATAATTATTAAGGTACCCACGTGGTTAGAATTCAAACGAAGTCTATTTGGTCATTCAAATCCTCGTATTCTCGGCATGCATCCAAATTTGCCTCCAATTGAGCCTACAACATACAAAACGAGTTTTCCTTCTTCGTTAAGCACAACCAAACTTATTTGTTTATGCCAAAATCTTGAGTTTGTCATTATCAAGGTATCAATGTGGTTAGAAGTCAAACGAAGTTCATTTGGTCACTCAAATCCTCGTATTCTCGGAATGCACTCAAATTGGCCTCCAATTGAAACTATTACGTATAAAAGAATTTTCCATCTTTGGTAAGTCAACCAAACATTTTGGTTTAGTCAAACATGTTGAATTTTTTAATATTTTGGATACCTCGTAGTTAGAAGTCAAACGAATTCCATTTGGTCAATCAAATACTCGTATTCTCGGAATGCACCCAAATTGGCCTCCAATTGAGCTTACAACTACAAACGACTTTTCCTTGTTCGTTAAGCACAAAAAATCTTATTTGATGTGGCCAAAATTTTGCATTTGTCATTATTAAGGTACCCACGCGATTAGAAGTCAAACGAAGTCAATTTGGTCACTCAAATACTAGTATTCTCGGAATGCACCCAAATTGGCCTCCAATTTAGCCTACAACGTACAAACGACTTTTCCTTCTTCGTTAAGCACACAAAAAAACTTATTTGATGAATCCAAAATCTTGCATTTATCATTATTAAAGTACCCACGCGGTTAGAAGTCAAACAAAGTCAATTTGGTCACTCAAATCCTCGTATTCTCGGAATGCACCCATATTGGCGTCCAATTTAGACTACAACGTAAAAACGAGTTTCCCATCTTAGTTAAGCTCTAGAAAACTTATTTGTTGAGGCCAACATCTTCCATTTGCCATTATTAAAGTACCCACGTGGTTAGAAGTCAAACGAAGTCTGTTTGGTCACTCAAATCCTCGTATTCTCGGCATGCAGTCAAATTTGCCTCCAATTGAGCCTACAACGTACAAACGAATTGTCCTTCTTCGTTAAGCACAAAAAAGCATATTTGTTGATTCCAAAATCTTGCATTTGTCATCATTAAGGTACCCACACGGTTAGAAGTCAAACAAAGTCAATTTTGTCACTAAAATCCTCGTATTCTAGGCATGCACCCAAATTGGCCTCCAATTGAGCCTTCAACGTACAAACGAGTTTTCCTTCTCCGTTAAGCACAACCAAACATTTTTGTTGTTTCAAAATAGTTGTATTAGTCATTATTTAGGTACCCACGCTATTATAAGTCAAACGAAGTCCATTTGGTCACTCAAATCCTCGTATTCTTAGAATGCACCCAAATTCGCCTCCAATTGAGCCTACAACGTACAAACGACTTTTCCTTTTTCGTTAAGCACAACAAAACTTATTTGATGAGGCCAAAATCTTGAATTTATCATTATTAAGATACCCACACAGTTAGAAGTTAAGCGAAGTTCATTTGGTCACTCAAATCCTCGTAATCTCGGAATGCACCCAAATTGGCCTATAATTGAGCCTACAACGTACAAACGAGTTTTCCTTATTAGTTAAGCACAAACAAACATAGACAATGGCATGATAGCTCAATAGTTATAGCTTGGAGGATGGTACCTCTAGTTCATCGGCTCAAACCCAGCTTGCGGCATCTTTATGGGTCTAAGATCCTATAAAAACCTTGTTTGGCTTTCAAAAAAAAAAAAGCGCAACCAAACATTTTTGTTTGGTCAAACATGCTGCATTTGTCATTATTTTGGAATCCACACGGTTAGAAGTCTAACGAAGTCCATTTGGTCGATCAAATCCTCGTATTCTCGGAATTCACCTAAATTGGCCTCCAATTGAGCATACAAAGTACAAATGAGTATCCTTTCTTATTTAAGCAGAACAAAACTTCTTTGTTCAGGCCAACATCTTGCATTTTTCATTATCAACGCACCCACGTGGTTAGAAGTCAAATGAAGTCCATTTGGTCAATCAAATCCTTGTATTCTTGGAATTCATCCAAATTGGCTTACAATTGAGCCTACAACGTACAAACGAGTTTTCCTTCTTCGTTAAGTTCAACAAAACTTAGTTAATGAGGCCAAAATATTTATTTTGTCATTATTAAGGTACCCACGCGGTTAGAATTCAAACAAAGTCTATTTGGTCACTCAAATCCTCGTATTCTCGGCATGCATCCAAATTTGCCTCCAATTGAGCCTACAACGTACAAACGAGTTTTCCTTCTTCGTTAAGCTCAACCAAACTTATTTCTTAAGGCCGACATCCTTCATTTGTCATTATTAAGGTACTCACATGCTTAGAAGTCGACTGAAGTCCATTTGGTCTGACAAATCCTCGTATTTTGAAATGCGCCAAAATTAACCTTTAATTGAGCCTACAATGTACAAACGAGTTTTCCTTCTACGTTAAGCACAACCATACTTATTTGTTGAGGCCAACATGTTGAATTTGTCATTATTAAGGTACCCACGCAGTTAGAAGTCAAACAAAGTCATTTAGTCACTCAAATCCTCATATTCTCGGAATACACCCATATTAGCCTCCAATTTAGCCTACCACGTAAAAACGAGTTTCCCATCTTAGTTAAGCTCAACAAAACTTATTTATATAGGCCAAAATCTTCCATTTATAATTATTAAGGTACCCACGCAGTTAGAAGTAAAACGAAGTCTATTTGGTCACTCAAATCCTCGTATTCTCGACATGCATCCAAATTTGCCACCAATTGAGCCTACAACGTACAAACGAGTTTTCCTTCTTCGTAAAGCACAACCAAATTTATTTGTTTATGCCAACATCTTGAATTTGTCATTATCAAGGGACCAATGTGGTTAGAAGTCAAACAAAGTTCATTTGGTCACTCAAATCCTCGTATTCTCGGAATGCACTCATATTGGCCTCCAATTGAACCTACTACGTACAAAAGAGTTTTTCCATATTTGTTAAGTCAACCAAACATTTTGGTTGAGTCAAACATGTTGATATTTTCAATATTTTAGACACCTCGCAGTTAAGTCAAACGAATTCCATTTGGTCAGTCAAATCCTCGTATTCTCGGAATGCAACCAAATTGGACTCCAATTGAGCTTACAACTACAAATTACTTTTCCTTCTTCGTTAAGCACAACAAAACTTATTTGATGAGGCCAAAATCTTTCATTTGTCATTATTAAGGTACCCACGCAGTTAGAAGTCAAATGAAGTCAATTTGGTCACTCAAGTCCTCGTATTCTCGAAATGCACCCAAATTGGCCTCCAATTGAGCCTACAACGTAAAAACGACTTTTCCTTCTTCGTTAAGCACACAAAAAAACTTATTTGATGAGTCCAAAATCTTGAATTTGTCATTATTAAGGTACCCACGTGCTTATAAGTCAACTGAAGTCCTTTTGGTCAATCAAATCGTCGTATTTTCGGAATACGCCAAAATTAGCCTCCAATTGAGCTTACAATGTACAAACGAGTTTTCCTTCTACGTTAAGCAAAACCATACTTAGTTGTTGTGGAAAACATGTTGAATTTGTCATTATTAAGGTACCCACGCAGTTAGAAGTCAAACAAAGTCATTTGGTCACTAAAATCTGCGTATTCTCGGAATGCACCCAAATTGGCGTCCAATTTAGACTACAACGTAAAAACGAGTTTCCCATCTTAGTTAAGCTCTACAAAACTTATTTGTTGAGGACAACATCTTCCATTTTCCATTATTAAGGTACCCACGTGGTAAGAAGTCAAACGAAGTCTGTTTGGTCACTCAAATCCTCGTATTCTTGGCATGCAGTCAAATTTGCCTCCAATTGAGCCTACAACGTACAAACGAATTGTCCTTCTTCGTTAAGCACAAAAAAGCATATTTGTTGATTCCAAAATCTTGCATTTGTCATCATTAAGGTACCCATGCGGTTAGAAGTCAAACAAAGTCAATTTTGTCACTAAAATCCTCGTATTCTAGGCATGCACCCAAATTGGCCTCCAATTGAGCCTTCAACGTACAAACGAGTTTTCCTTCTCCGTTAAGCACAACCAAACATTTTTGTTGTTTCAAAATAGTTGTATTTGTCATTATTTAGGTACCCACACTATTATAAGTCAAACGAAGTCCATTTGGTCACTCAAATCCTCGTATTCTTAGAATGCACCCAAATTCGCCTCCAATTGAGCCTACAACGTACAAACGACTTTTCCTTTTTCGTTAAGCACAACAAAACTTATTTGATGAGGCCAAAATCTTGAATTTATCATTATTAAGATACCCACACAGTTAGAAGTTAAACGAAGTTCATTTGGTCACTCAAATCCTCGTAATCTCGGAATGCACCCAAATTGGCCTATAATTGAGCCTACAACGTACAAACGAGTTTTCCTTATTAGTTAAGCACAAACAAACATAGACAATGGCATGATAGCTCAATAGTTATAGCTTGGAGGATGGTACCTCTAGTTCATCGGCTCAAACCCAGCTTGCGGCATCTTTATGGGTCTAAGATCCTATAAAAACCTTGTTTGGCTTTCAAAAAAAAAAAAGCACAACCAAACATTTTTGTTTTGTCAAACATGCTGCATTTGTCATTATTTTGGAATCCACACGGTTAGAAGTCTAACGAAGTCCATTTGGTCGATCAAATCCTCGTATTCTCGGAATTCACCTAAATTGGCCTCCAATTGAGCATACAAAGTACAAATGAGTTTCCTTTCTTATTTAAGCAGAACAAAACTTCTTTGTTCAGGCCAACATCTTGCATTTTTCATTATCAACGCACCCACGTGATTAGAAGTCAAATGAAGTCCAGTTGGTCAATCAAATCCTTGTATTCTTGGAATTCATCCAAATTGGCTTACAATTGAGCCTACAACGTACAAACGAGTTTTCCTTCTTCGTTAAGCTCAACAAAACTTAGTTAATGAGGCCAAAATATTTATTTTGTCATTATTAAGGTACCCACGCGGTTAGAATTCAAACAAAGTCTATTTGGTCACTCAAATCCTCGTATTCTCGGCATGCATCCAAATTTGCCTCCAATTGAGCCTACAACGTACAAACGAGTTTTCCTTCTTCGTTAAGCTCAACCAAACTTATTTCTTAAGGCCGACATCCTTCATTTGTCATTATTAAGGTACTCACGTGCTTAGAAGTCGACTGAAGTCCATTTGGTCTGACAAATCCTCGTATTTTTGAAATGCGCCAAAATTAACCTTTAATTGAGCCTACAATGTACAAACGAGTTTTCCTTCTACGTTAAGCACAACCATACTTATTTGTTGAGGCCAACATGTTGAATTTGTCATTATTAAGGTACCCACGCAGTTAGAAGTCAAACAAAGTCATTTAGTCACTCAAATCCTCATATTCTCGGAATACACCCATATTAGCCTCCAATTTAGCCTACCACGTAAAAACGAGTTTCCCATCTTAGTTAAGCTCAACAAAACTTATTTATATAGGCCAAAATCTTCCATTTATAATTATTAAGGTACCCACGCAGTTAGAAGTAAAACGAAGTCTATTTGGTCACTCAAATCCTCGTATTCTCGACATGCATCCAAATTTGCCACCAATTGAGCCTACAACGTACAAACGAGTTTTCCTTCTTCGTAAAGCACAACCAAATTTATTTGTTTATGCCAACATCTTGAATTTGTCATTATCAAGGGACCAATGTGGTTAGAAGTCAAACAAAGTTCATTTGGTCACTCAAATCCTCGTATTCTCGGAATGCACTCATATTGGCCTCCAATTGAACCTACTACGTACAAAAGAGTTTTTCCATATTTGTTAAGTCAACCAAACATTTTGGTTGAGTCAAACATGTTGATATTTTCAATATTTTAGACACCTCGCAGTTAAGTCAAACGAATTCCATTTGGTCAGTCAAATCCTCGTATTCTCGGAATGCAACCAAATTGGACTCCAATTGAGCTTACAACTACAAATTACTTTTCCTTCTTCGTTAAGCACAACAAAACTTATTTGATGAGGCCAAAATCTTTCATTTGTCATTATTAAGGTACCCACGCAGTTAGAAGTCAAATGAAGTCAATTTGGTCACTCAAGTCCTCGTATTCTCGAAATGCACCCAAATTGGCCTCCAATTGAGCCTACAACGTAAAAACGACTTTTCCTTCTTCGTTAAGCACACAAAAAAACTTATTTGATGAGTCCAAAATCTTGAATTTGTCATTATTAAGGTACCCACGTGCTTATAAGTCAACTGAAGTCCTTTTGGTCAATCAAATCGTCGTATTTTCGGAATACGCCAAAATTAGCCTCCAATTGAGCTTACAATGTACAAACGAGTTTTCCTTCTACGTTAAGCAAAACCATACTTAGTTGTTGTGGAAAACATGTTGAAGTTTTCATTATTAAGGTACCCACACAGTTAGAAGTCAAACAAAGTCATTTGGTCACTCAAATCTGCGTATTCTCGGAATGCACCCAAATTGGCGTCCAATTTAGACTACAACGTAAAAACGAGTTTCCCATCTTAGTTAAGCTCTACAAAACTTATTTGTTGAGGACAACATCTTCCATTTTCCATTATTAAGGTACCCACGTGGTAAGAAGTCAAACGAAGTCTGTTTGGTCACTCAAATCCTCGTATTCTCGGCATGCAGTCAAATTTGCCTCCAATTGAGCCTACAACGTACAAACGAATTTTCCTTCTTCGTTAAGCACAACAAAACATATTTGTTGATGCCAACATCTTTCATTTGTCATTATCAAGGTACCAATGTGGTTAGAAGTCAAACGAAGTTCATTTGGTCACGCAAATCATCGTATTCTCGGAATGCGCCCAAATCGGCCTCCAATTGAGCCTACAACATACAAACGACTTTTCCTTCTTCGTTAAGCACACAAAAAAACTTATTTGATGAGTCTGAAATCTTGCATTTGTCATCATTAAGGTACCCACGCGGTTAGAAGTCAAACGAAGTCAATTTGGTCACTAAAATCCTCGTATTCTCGGAATGCACCCAAATTGGCCTCCAATTGAGCCTACAACGTACAATCGAGTTTTCCTTCCCTGTTAAGCATAACCAAACATTTTTGTTATGTAAAAATAGTTGTATTTGTCATTATTTAGGTACCCACGCGATTATAAGTCAAACGAAGTCAATTTGGTCACTCAAATCCTCGTATTCTTGGAATGCACACAAATTGGCCTCCAATTGAGCCTACAACGTACAAACGAGTTTTCCTTCTTCGTTAAGCACAAACAAACATAGCCAATGGCATGATAGCTCAACTGTTAGAGCTTGGCGGATGGTACCACTAGGTCATCGGTTCAAACCCAGCTTGCGGCATCTTTATGGGTTCTAGGATCCTATAAAAACCCTGCTTGACTTTCAACAAATAAAAAAGCACAACCAAACATTTTTGTTTTGTCAAACATGTTGCATTTGTCATTATTTTGGAACCCACGCAGTTAGAAGTCAAACGAATTCCATTTGGTCAATAAAATCCTCGTATTCTTGGAATTCACCTAAATTGGCTTCCAATTAAGCCTACAACGTACAAATGAGTTTCCTTTCTTATTTAAGCACAACAAAACTTATTTGTTCAGGCCAATATCTTGCATTTGTCATTATCAAGGGACCCACGTGGTTAGAAGTCAAACGAAGTCCATTTGGTCAATCAAATCCTTGTATTCTCGGAATGCATCCAAATTGGCCTACAATCTAGCCTACAACGTACAAACGAGTTTTCCTTCTTCGTTAAGCTCAACCAAACTTATTTAATGAGGCCAAAATATTTATTTTTTCATTATTAAGGTACCTACGCGGTTATAATTCAAACGAAATCCTTTTGGTCACTCAAATCCTCGTATTTTCGGAATGTACCCAAATTGGCCTCCAATTGAGCCTACAACGTACAAACGAGTTTTCCTTCTTCGTTAAGCTCAACCAAACCTATTTCTTGTGGCCGACATCTTTCATTTGTCATTATTAACGTACTCACGTGCTTATAAGTCAACTGAAGTCCATTTGGTCTGACAAATCCTCGTATTTTTTAAATGCACCAAAATTAGCATCCAATTGAGCCTACAATGTACAAACGAGTTTTCCTTCTACGTTAAGCACAACCGTACTTATTTGTTGAGGCCAACATGTTGAATTTTTCATTATTAAGTTATCCACGAAGTTAGAAGTCAAACAAAGTCATTTGGTTACTCAAATCCTCGTATTCTCGGAATGCACCCATATTGGCCTCCAATTTAGCCTACCACGTAAAAACAAGTTTCACATCTTAGTTAAGCTCAACAAAACTTATGTATTGAGGCCACCAACTTCCATTTATAATTATTAAGGTACCCACGCGGTTAGAAGTCAAACAAAGTCTATTTGGTCACTCAAATCCTCGTATTCTCGGCATGCATCCAAATTTGCCTCCAATTGAGCCTACAACGTACAAACGAGTTTTCCTTCTTCGTTAAGCTCAACCAAACTTATTTCTTTAGGCCGACATCTTTCATTTGTCATTATTAAGGTACTCACGTGCTTAGAAGTCAACTGAAGTCCATTTGGTCTGACAAATCCTCGTATTTTGGAAATGCGCCAAAATTAACCTTTAATTGAGCCTACAATGTACAAACGAGTTTTCCTTCTACGTTAAGCACAACCATACTTATTTGTTGAGGCCAACATGTTGAATTTGTCATTATTAAGGTACCCACGCAGTTAGAAGTCAAACAAAGTCATTTAGTCACTCAAATCCTCATATTCTCGGAATACACCCATATTAGCCTCCAATTTAGCCTACCACGTAAAAACGAGTTTCCCATCTTAGTTAAGCTCAACAAAACTTATTTATATAGGCCAAAATCTTCCATTTATAATTATTAAGGTACCCACGCAGTTAGAAGTAAAACGAAGTCTATTTGGTCACTCAAATCCTCGTATTCTCGACATGCATCCAAATTTGCCACCAATTGAGCCTACAACGTACAAACGAGTTTTCCTTCTTCGTAAAGCACAACCAAATTTATTTGTTTATGCCAACATCTTGAATTTGTCATTATCAAGGGACCAATGTGGTTAGAAGTCAAACAAAGTTCATTTGGTCACTCAAATCCTCGTATTCTCGGAATGCACTCATATTGGCCTCCAATTGAACCTACTACGTACAAAAGAGTTTTTCCATATTTGTTAAGTCAACCAAACATTTTGGTTGAGTCAAACATGTTGATATTTTCAATATTTTAGACACCTCGCAGTTAAGTCAAACGAATTCCATTTGGTCAGTCAAATCCTCGTATTCTCGGAATGCAACCAAATTGGACTCCAATTGAGCTTACAACTACAAATTACTTTTCCTTCTTCGTTAAGCACAACAAAACTTATTTGATGAGGCCAAAATCTTTCATTTGTCATTATTAAGGTACCCACGCAGTTAGAAGTCAAATGAAGTCAATTTGGTCACTCAAGTCCTCGTATTCTCGAAATGCACCCAAATTGGCCTACAATTGAGCCTACAACGTAAAAACGACTTTTCCTTCTTCGTTAAGCACACAAAAAAACTTATTTGATGAGTCCAAAATCTTGAATTTGTCATTATTAAGGTACCCACGTGCTTATAAGTCAACTGAAGTCCTTTTGGTCAATCAAATCGTCGTATTTTCGGAATACGCCAAAATTAGCCTCCAATTGAGCTTACAATGTACAAACGAGTTTTCCTTCTACGTTAAGCAAAACCATACTTAGTTGTTGTGGAAAACATGTTGAAGTTTTCATTATTAAGGTACCCACACAGTTAGAAGTCAAACAAAGTCATTTGGTCACTCAAATCTGCGTATTCTCGGAATGCACCCAAATTGGCGTCCAATTTAGACTACAACGTAAAAACGAGTTTCCCATCTTAGTTAAGCTCTACAAAACTTATTTGTTGAGGACAACATCTTCCATTTTCCATTATTAAGGTACCCACGTGGTAAGAAGTTAAACGAAGTCTGTTTGGTCACTCAAATCCTCGTATTCTCGGCATGCAGTCAAATTTGCCTCCAATTGAGCCTACAACGTACAAACGAATTTTCCTTCTTCGTTAAGCACAACAAAACATATTTGTTGATGCCAACATCTTTCATTTGTCATTATCAAGGTACCAATGTGGTTAGAAGTCAAACGAAGTTCATTTGGTCACGCAAATCATCGTATTCTCGGAATGCGCCCAAATCGGCCTCCAATTGAGCCTACAACATACAAACGACTTTTCCTTCTTCGTTAAGCACACAAAAAAACTTATTTGATGAGTCTGAAATCTTGCATTTGTCATCATTAAGGTACCCACGCGGTTAGAAGTCAAACGAAGTCAATTTGGTCACTAAAATCCTCGTATTCTCGGAATGCACCCAAATTGGCCTCCAATTGAACCTACAACGTACAATCGAGTTTTCCTTCCCTGTTAAGCATAACCAAACATTTTTGTTATGTAAAAATAGTTGTATTTGTCATTATTTAGGTACCCACGCGATTATAAGTCAAACGAAGTCAATTTGGTCACTCAAATCCTCGTATTCTTGGAATGCACACAAATTGGCCTCCAATTGAGCCTACAACGTACAAACGAGTTTTCCTTCTTCGTTAAGCACAAACAAACATAGCCAATGGCATGATAGCTCAACTGTTAGAGCTTGGCGGATGGTACCACTAGGTCATCGGTTCAAACCCAGCTTGCGGCATCTTTATGGGTTCTAGGATCCTATAAAAACCCTGCTTGACTTTCAACAAATAAAAAAGCACAACCAAACATTTTTGTTTTGTCAAACATGTTGCATTTGTCATTATTTTGGAACCCACGCAGTTAGAAGTCAAACGAATTCCATTTGGTCAATAAAATCCTCGTATTCTTGGAATTCACCTAAATTGGCTTCCAATTAAGCCTACAACGTACAAATGAGTTTCCTTTCTTATTTAAGCACAACAAAACTTATTTGTTCAGGCCAATATCTTGCATTTGTCATTATCAAGGGACCCACGTGGTTAGAAGTCAAACGAAGTCCATTTGGTCAATCAAATCCTTGTATTCTCGGAATGCATCCAAATTGGCCTACAATCTAGCCTACAACGTACAAACGAGTTTTCCTTCTTCGTTAAGCTCAACCAAACTTATTTAATGAGGCCAAAATATTTATTTTTTCATTATTAAGGTACCTACGCGGTTATAATTCAAACGAAATCCTTTTGGTCACTCAAATCCTCGTATTTTCGGAATGCACCCAAATTGGCCTCCAATTGAGCCTACAACGTACAAACGAGTTTTCCTTCTTCGTTAAGCTCAACCAAACCTATTTCTTGTGGCCGACATCTTTCATTTGTCATTATTAACGTACTCACGTGCTTATAAGTCAACTGAAGTCCATTTGGTCTGACAAATCCTCGTATTTTTTAAATGCACCAAAATTAGCATCCAATTGAGCCTACAATGTACAAACGAGTTTTCCTTCTACGTTAAGCACAACCGTACTTATTTGTTGAGGCCAACATGTTGAATTTTTCATTATTAAGTTATCCACGAAGTTAGAAGTCAAACAAAGTCATTTGGTTACTCAAATCCTCGTATTCTCGGAATGCACCCATATTGGCCTCCAATTTAGCCTACCACGTAAAAACAAGTTTCACATCTTAGTTAAGCTCAACAAAACTTATGTATTGAGGCCAACAACTTCCATTTATAATTATTAAGGTACCCGCGCGGTTAGAAGTCAAACAAAGTCTATTTGGTCACTCAAATCCTCGTATTCTCGGCATGCATCCAAATTTGCCTCCAATTGAGCCTACAACGTACAAACGAGTTTTCCTTCTTCGTTAAGCTCAACCAAACTTATTTCTTTAGGCCGACATCTTTCATTTGTCATTATTAAGGTACTCACGTGCTTAGAAGTCAACTGAAGTCCATTTGGTCTGACAAATCCTCGTATTTTGGAAATGCGCCAAAATTAACCTTTAATTGAGCCTACAATGTACAAACGAGTTTTCCTTCTACGTTAAGCACAACCATACTTATTTGTTGAGGCCAACATGTTGAATTTGTCATTATTAAGGTACCCACGCAGTTAGAAGTCAAACAAAGTCATTTAGTCACTCAAATCCTCATATTCTCGGAATACACCCATATTAGCCTCCAATTTAGCCTACCACGTAAAAACGAGTTTCCCATCTTAGTTAAGCTCAACAAAACTTATTTATATAGGCCAAAATCTTCCATTTATAATTATTAAGTTACCCACGCAGTTAGAAGTAAAACGAAGTCTATTTGGTCACTCAAATCCTCGTATTCTCGACATGCATCCAAATTTGCCTCCAATTGAGCCTACAACGTACAAACGAGTTTTCCTTCTTCGTAAAGCACAACCAAATTTATTTGTTTATGCCAACATCTTGAATTTATCATTATCAAGGGACCAATGTGGTTAGAAGTCAAACAAAGTTCATTTGGTCACTCAAATCCTCGTATTCTCGGAATGTACTCATATTGGCCTCCAATTGAACCTACTACGTACAAAAGAGTTTTTCCATATTTGTTAAGTCAACCAAACATTTTGGTTGAGTCAAACATGTTGATATTTTCAATATTTTAGACACCTCGCAGTTAAGTCAAACGAATTCCATTTGGTCAGTCAAATCCTCGTATTCTCGGAATGCAACCAAATTGGCCTCCAATTGAGCTTACAACTACAAATTACTTTTCCTTCTTCGTTAAGCACAACAAAACTTATTTGATGAGGCCAAAATCTTTCATTTTTCATTATTAAGGTACCCACGCAATTAGAAGTCAAACGAAGTCAATTTGGTCACTCAAGTCCTCATATTCTCGAAATGCACCCAAATTGGCCTCCAATTGAGCCTACAACGTAAAAACGACTTTTCCTTCTTCGTTAAGCACACAAAAAAACTTATTTGATGAGTCCAAAATCTTGAATTTGTCATTATTAAGGTACCCACGCGGTTAAAAGTCAAACGAAGTCAATTTGGTCACTAAAATCCTCGTATTCTCGGAATGCACCCAAATTGGCCTCCAATTTAGCCTTTTTTTTTTTTTTTTTTTTTTTTTTTTTGAAAGGCAAGCCGGTGTTTGATAGGATCCGTAACCTATCCCCCGAGGTGCCGCCTATAGGCCAACATCACCCCGAAAGAAATTATGCCGCCGGAGGGTCTCGAAGCGAGGACCTGGGGATAAATCCCACAAGGCCTTAACCACTCGACCATAACTCCTTTGGCACCTCCAATTGAGCCTACAACGTACAAACGAGTTTTCCTTCCCCGTTAAGCACAACCAAACATTTTTGTTGTGTAAAAATAGTTGTATTTGTCATTATTTAGGTACCCACGCGATTATAAGTCAAACGAAGTCCATTTGGTCACTCAAGTCCTCGTATTCTTGGAATGCACCCAAATTGGCCTCCAATTGAGCCTACAACGTACAAACGAGTTTTCCTTCTTCATTAAGCACAACATAACTTATTTGATGTGGCCAAAATATTTAATTTGTCATCATTAAGGTACCCACACGGTTAGAATTCAAACGAAATCCATTTGGTCACTCAAATCCTCGTATTTTCGGAATGCACCCAAATTGGCCTCCAATTGAGCCTACAACATACAAACGAGTTTTCCTTCTTCGTTAAGCTCAACCAAACTTATTTATTGAGGCCGAAATCTTTCATTTGTAATTATTAAGGTACCCACGTGCTTATAAGTCAACTGAAGTCCTTTCAAATCGTCGTATTTTCGGAATGCCTCCAATTGAGCATACAATGTACAAACGAGTTTTCCTTCTACGTTAAGCAAAACCATACTTAGTTGTTGTGGAAAACATGTTGAATTTGTCATTATTAACGTACCCACGCAGTTAGAAGTCAAACAAAGTCATTTGGTCACTCAAATCCTCGTATCCTCGGAATGCACCCATATTGGCGTCCAATTTAGACTACAATGTAAAAACGAGTTTCCCATCTTAGTTAAGCTCTACAAAACTTATTTGTTGAGGCCAACATCTTCCATTTTCCATTATTAAGGTACCCACGTGGTTAGAAGTCAAACGAAGTCTGTTTGGTCACTCAAATCCTCGTATTCTCGGCATGCAGTCAAATTTGCCTCCAATTGAGCCTACAACGTACAAACGAATTTTCCTTCTTCGTTAAGCACAACAAAACATATTTGTTGATGCCAACATCTTTCATTTGTCATTATCAAGGTACCAATGTGGTTAGAAGTCAAACGAAGTTCATTTGGTCACGCAAATAGTCGTATTCTCGAAATGCGCCCAAATCGGCCTCCAATTGAGCCTACAACATAAAAACGACTTTTCCTTCTTCGTTAAGCACACAAAAAAACTTATTTGATGAGTCCGAAATCTTGCATTTGTCATGATTAAGGTACCCACGCGGTTAGAAGTCAAACGAAGTCAATTTGGTCACTAAAATCCTCGTATTCTCGGAATGCACCCAAATTGCCCTCCAATTGAGCCTACAACGTACAAACGAGTTTTCCTTCTCCGTTAAGCACAACCAAACATTTTTGTTGTGTAAAAATAGTTGTATTTGTCATTATTTAGGTACCCACGCGATTATAAGTCAAATGAAGTCAATTTGGTCACTCAAATCCTCGTATTCTTGGAATGCACACAAATTGGCCTCCAATTGAGCCTACAACGTACAAACGAGTTTTCCTTCTTCGTTAAGCACAAACAAACATAGCCAATGGCATGATAGCTCAACTTTTAAGCTTGGCGGATGGTACCACTAGGTCATCGGTTCAAACCCAGCTTGCGGCATCTTTATGGGTTCTAGGATCCTATAAAAACCTTACTTATTTGTTAAGTCAACCAAACATTTTGGTTGAGTCAAACATGTTGATATTTTCAATATTTTAGACACCTCGCAGTTAAGTCAAACGAATTCCATTTGGTCAGTCAAATCCTCGTATTCTCGGAATGCAACCAAATTGGCCTCCAATTGAGCTTACAACTACAAATTACTTTTCCTTCTTCGTTAAGCACAACAAAACTTATTTGATGAGGCCAAAATCTTTCATTTTACATTATTAAGGTACCCACGCAGTTAGAAGTCAAACGAAGTCAATTTGGTCACTCAAGTCCTCGTATTCTCGAAATGCACCCAAATTGGCCTCCAATTGAGCCTACAACGTAAAAATGACTTTTCCTTCTTCGTTAAGCACACAAAAAAACTTATTTGATGAGTCCAAAATCTTGAATTTGTCATTATTAAGGTACCCACGCGGTTAGAAGTCAAACGAAGTCAATTTGGTCACTAAAATCCTCGTATTCTCGGAATGCACCCAAATTGGCCTCCAATTGAGCCTACAACGTACAAACGAGTTTTCCTTCTCCGTTAAGCACAACCAAACATTTTTGTTGTGTAAAAATAGTTGTATTTGTCATTATTTAGGTACCCACGCGATTATAAGTCAAACGAAGTCAATTTGGTCACTCAAATCCTCGTATTCTTGGAATGCACACAAATTGGCCTCCAATTGAACCTACAACGTACAAACGAGTTTTCCTTCTTCGTTAAGCACAAACAAACATAGCCAATGGCATGATAGCTCAACTGTTAGAGCTTGGCGGATGGTACCACTAGGTCATCGGTTCAAACCCAGCTTGCGGCATCTTTATGGGTTCTAGGATCCTATAAAAACCTTGCTTGACTTTCAACAAATAAAAAAGCACAACCAAACATTTTTGTTTTGTCAAACATGTTGCATTTGTCATTATTTTGGAACCCACGCAGTTAGAAGTCAAACGAATTCCATTTGGTCGATAAAATCCTCGTATTCTTGGAATTCACCTAAATTGGCTTCCAATTAAGCCTACAACGTATAAATGAGTTTCCTTTCTTATTTAAGCACAACAAAACTTATTTGTTCAGGCCAATATCTTGCATTTGTCATTATCAAGGGACCCACGTGGTTAGAAGTCAAACGAAGTCCATTTGGTCAATCAAATCCTTGTATTCTCGGAATGCATCCAAATTGGCCTACAATCTAGCCTACAACGTACAAACGAGTTTTCCTTCTTCGTTAAGCTCAACCAAACTTATTTAATGAGGCCAAAATATTTATTTTGTCATTATTAAGGTACCCATGTGGTTATAATTCAAACGAAATCCTTTTGGTCACTCAAATCCTCGTATTTTTGAAATGCACCCAAATTGGCCTCCAACTGAGCCTACAACGTACAAACGAGTTTTTCTTCTTCGTTAAGCTCAACCAAACCTATTTCTTGAGGCCGACATCTTTCATTTGTCATTATTAACGCACTCACGTGCTTAGAAGTCAACTGAAGTCCATTTGGTCTGACAAATCCTCGTATTTTTGAAATGCACCAAAATTAGCATCCAATTGAGCCTACAATGTACAAACGAGTTTTCCTTCTACGTTAAGCACAACCATACTTATTTGTTGAGTCCACCATGTTGAATTTTTCATTATTAAGTTATCCATGAAGTTAGAAGTCAAACAAAGTCATTTGGTTACTCAAATCCTCGTATTCTCGGAATGCACCCATATTGTCTTCCAATTTAGCCTACCACGTAAAAACAAGTTTCACATCTTAGTTAAGCTCAACAAAACTTATTTTTTGAGGCCAACAACTTCAATTTATAATTATTAAGGTACCCACGCGGTTAGAAGTCAAACAAAGTCTATTTGGTCACTCAAATCCTCGTATTCTCGGCATGCATCCAAATTTGCCTCCAATTGAGCCTACAACGTACAAACGAGTTTTCCTTCTTCGTTAAGCTCAACCAAACTTATTTCTTAAGGACGACATCTTTCATTTGTCATTATTAAGGTACTCACGTGCTTAGAAGTCAACTGAAGTCCATTTGGTCTGACAAATCCTCGTATTTTTGAAATGCGCCAAAATTAACCTTTAATTGAGCCTACAATGTACAAACGAGTTTTCCTTTTACGTTAAGCACAACCATACTTATTTGTTGAGGCCAACATGTTGAATTTGTCAATATTAAGGTACCCACGCAGTTAGAAGTCAAACAAAGTCATTTAGTCACTCAAATCCTCATATTCTCGGAATACACCCATATTAGCCTCCAATTTAGCCTACCACGTAAAAACGAGTTTCCCATCTTAGTTAAGCTCAAAAAAACTTATTTATATAGGCCAAAATCTTCCATTTATAATTATTAAGTTACCCACGCAGTTAGAAGTAAAACGAAGTCTATTTGGTCACTCAAATCCTTGTATTCTCGACATGCATCCAAATTTGCCTCCAATTGAGCCTACAACGTACAAACGAGTTTTCCTTCTTCGTAAAGCACAACCAAATTTATTTGTTTATGCCAACATCTTGAATTTGTCATTATCAAGGGACCAATGTGGTTAGAAATCAAACAAAGTTCATTTGGTCACTCAAATCCTCGTATTCTCGGAATGCACTCATATTGGCCTCCAATTGAACCTACTACGTACAAAAGAGTTTTTCCATATTTGTTAAGTCAACCAAACATTTTGGTTGAGTCAAACATGTTGATATTTTCAATATTTTAGACACCTCGCAGTTAAGTCAAACGAATTCCATTTGGTCAGTCAAATCCTCGTATTCTCGGAATGCAACCAAATTGGCCTCCAATTGAGCTTACAACTACAAATTACTTTTCCTTCTTCGTTAAGCACAACAAAACTTATTTGATGAGGCCAAAATCTTTCATTTTACATTATTAAGGTACCCACGCAGTTAGAAGTCAAACGAAGTCAATTTGGTCACTCAAGTCCTCGTGTTCTCGAAATGCACCCAAATTGGCCTCCAATTTAGCCTACAACGTAAAAACGACTTTTCCTTCTTCGTTAAGCACACAAAAAAACTTATTTGATGAGTCCAAAATCTTGAATTTGTCATTATTAAGGTACCCACGCGGTTAGAAGTCAAACGAAGTCAATTTGGTCACTAAAATCCTCGTATTCTCGGAATGCACCCAAATTGGCCTCCAATTGAGCCTACAACGTACAAACGAGTTTTCCTTCTCCGTTAAGCACAACCAAACATTTTTGTTGTGTAAAAATAGTTGTATTTGTCATTATTTAGGTACCCACGCGATTATAAGTCAAACGAAGTCAATTTGGTCACTCAAATCCTCGTATTCTTGGAATGCACACAAATTGGCCTCCAATTGAACCTACAACGTACAAACGAGTTTTCCTTCTTCGTTAAGCACAAACAAACATAGCCAATGGCATGATAGCTCAACTGTTAGAGCTTGGCGGATGGTACCACTAGGTCATCGGTTCAAACCCAGCTTGCGGCATCTTTATGGGTTCTAGGATCCTATAAAAGCCCTGCTTGACTTTCAACAAATAAAAAAGCACAACCAAACATTTTTGTTTTGTCAAACATGTTGCATTTGTCATTATTTTGGAACCCACGCAGTTAGAAGTCAAACGAATTCCATTTGGTCGATAAAATCCTCGTATTCTTGGAATTCACCTAAATTGGCTTCCAATTAAGCCTACAACGTATAAATGAGTTTCCTTTCTTATTTAAGCACAACAAAACTTATTTGTTCAGGCCAATATCTTGCATTTGTCATTATCAAGGGACCCACGTGGTTAGAATTCAAACGAAGTCCATTTGGTCAATCAAATCCTTGTATTCTCGGAATGCATCCAAATTGGCCTACAATCTAGCCTACAACGTACAAACGAGTTTTCCTTCTTCGTTAAGCTCAACCAAACTTATTTAATGAGGCCAAAATATTTATTTTGTCATTATTAAGGTACCCATGCGGTTATAATTCAAACGAAATCCTTTTGGTCACTCAAATCCTCGTATTTTTGAAATGCACCCAAATTGGCCTCCAACTGAGCCTACAACGTACAAACGAGTTTTTCTTCTTCGTTAAGCTCAACCAAACCTATTTCTTGAGGCCGACATCTTTCATTTTTCATTATTAACGTACTCACGTGCTTAGAAGTCAACTGAAGTCCATTTGGTCTGACAAATCCTCGTATTTTTGAAATGCACCAAAATTAGCATCCAATTGAGCCTACAATGTACAAACGAGTTTTCCTTCTACGTTAAGCACAACCGTACTTATTTGTTGAGTCCAACATGTTGAATTTTTCATTATTAAGTTATCCACGAAGTTAGAAGTCAAACAAAGTCATTTGGTTACTCAAATCCTCGTATTCTCGGAATGCACCCATATTGTCTTCCAATTTAGCCTACCACGTAAAAACAAGTTTCACATCTTAGTTAAGCTCAACAAAACTTATTTGTTGAGGCCAACAACTTCCATTTATAATTATTAAGGTACCCACGCGGTTAGAAGTCAAACAAAGTCTATTTGGTCACTCAAATTCTCGTATTCTCGGCATGCATCCAAATTTGCCTCCAATTGAGCCTACAACGTACAAACGAGTTTTCCTTCTTCGTTAAGCTCAACCAAACTTATTTCTTAAGGACGACATCTTTCATTTGTCATTATTAAGGTACTCACGTGCTTAGAAGTCAACTGAAGTCCATTTGGTCTGACAAATCCTCGTATTTTTGAAATGCGCCAAAATTAACCTTTAATTGAGCCTACAATGTACAAACGAGTTTTCCTTTTACGTTAAGCACAACAATACTTATTTGTTGAGGCCAACATGTTGAATTTGTCATTATTAAGGTACCCACGCAGTTAGAAGTCAAACAAAGTCATTTAGTCACTCAAATCCTCATATTCTCGGAATACACCCATATTAGCCTCCAATTTAGCCTACCACGTAAAAACGAGTTTCCCATCTTAGTTAAGCTCAACAAAACTTATTTATATAGGCCAAAATCTTCCATTTATAATTATTAAGTTACCCACGCAGTTAGAAGTAAAACGAAGTCTATTTGGTCACTCAAATCCTCGTATTCTCGACATGCATCCAAATTTGCCTCCAATTGAGCCTACAACGTACAAACGAGTTTTCCTTCTTCGTAAAGCACAACCAAATTTATTTGTTTATGCCAACATCTTGAATTTGTCATTATCAAGGGACCAATGTTTTTAGAAGTCAAACAAAGTTCATTTGGTCACTAAAATCCTCGTATTCTCGGAATGCACTCACATTGGCCTCCAATTGAACCTACTACGTACAAAAGAGTTTTTCCATATTTGTTAAGTCAACCAAACATTTTGGTTGAGTCAAACATGTTGATATTTTCAATATTTTAGACAACTCGCAGTTAAGTCAAACGAATTCCTTTTGGTCAGTCAAATCCTCGTATTCTCGGAATGCAATCAAATTGGCCTCCAATTGAGCTTACAACTACAAATTACTTTTCCTTCTTCGTTAAGCACAACAAAACTTATTTGATGAGGCCAAAATCTTTCATTTGTCATTATTAAGGTACCCACGCAGTTAGAAGTCAAACGAAATCAATTTGGTCACTCAAGTCCTCGTATTCTCGAAATGCACCCAAATTGGCCTCCAATTGAGCCTACAACGTAAAAATTACTTTTCCTTCTTCGTTAAGCACACAAAAAAAATTATTTGATGAGTCCAAAATCTTGAATTTGTCATTATTAAGGTACCCACGCGGTTAGAAGTCAAACGAAGTTAATTTGGTCACTAAAATCCTCGTATTCTCGGAATGCACCCAAATTGGCCTCCAATTGAGCCTACAACGTACAAACGAGTTTTCCTTCTCCGTTAAGCACAACCATACATTTTCGTTGTGTAAAAATAGTTGTATTTGTCATTATTTAGGTACCCACGCGATTATAAGTCAAACGAAGTCCATTTGGTCACTCAAGTCCTCGTATTCTTGGAATGCACCCAAATTGGCCTCCAATTGAGCCTACAACGTACAAACGAGTTTTCCTTCTTCATTAACCACAACATAACTTATTTGATGTGGCCAAAATATTTATTTTGTCATCATTAAGGTACCCACACGGTTAGAATTCAAACGAAATCCATTTGGTCACTCAAATCCTCGTATTTTCTGAATGCACCCAAATTGGCCTCCAATTGAGCCTACAACATATAAACGAGTTTCCTTCTTCGTTAAGCTCAACAAAACTTATTTCTTGAGGCCGACATCTTTCATTTGTAATTATTAAGGTACCCACGTGCTTATAAGTCAACTAAAGTCCTTTTGGTCACTGAAATCGTCGTATTTTCGGAATACGCCAAAATTAGCCTCCAATTGAGCTTACAATATACAAACGAGTTTTCCTTCTACGTTAAGCAAAACCATACTTAGTTGTTGTGGAAAACATGTTGAATTTGTCATTATTAAGGTACCCACGCAGTTAGAAGTCAAACAAAGTCATTTGGTCACTCAAATCCTCGTATTCTCGGAATGCACCCATATTGGCGTCCAATTTAGACTACAATGTAAAAACGAGTTTCCCATCTAAGTTATGCTCTACAAAACTTATTTGTTGAGGCCAACATTATCCATTTGCCATTATTAAGGTACCCACGTGGTTAGAAGTCAAACGAAGTCTGTTTGGTCACTCAAATCCTCGTATTCTCGGCATGCAGTCAAATTTGCCTCCAATTGAGCCTACAACGTACAAACGAATTTTCCTTCTTCGTTAAGCACAACAAAACATATTTGTTGATGCCAACATCTTTCATTTTTCATTATCAAGGTACCAATGTGGTTAGAAGTCAAACGAAGTTCATTTGGTCACGCAAATCATCGTATTCTCGGAATGCGCCCAAATCGGCCTCCAATTGAGCCTACAACATACAAACGACTTTTCCTTCTTCGTTAAGCACACAAAAAAACTTATTTGATGAGTCCAAAATCTTGCATTTGTCATCATTAAGGTACCCACACGGTTAGAAGTCAAACGAAGTCAATTTGGTCACTAAAATCCTCGTATTCTCGGAATGCACCCAAATTGGCCTCCAATTGAGCCTACAACGTACAAACGAGTTTTCCTTCTCCGTTAAGCACAACCAAACATTTTTGTTGTGTAAAAATAGTTGTATTTGTCATTATTTAGGTACCCACGCGATTATAAGTCAAACGAAGTCAATTTGGTCACTCAAATCCTCGTATTCTTGGAATGCACACAAATTGGCCTCCAATTGAGCCTACAACGTACAAACGAGTTTTCCTTCTTCGTTAAGCACAAACAAACATAGCCAATGGCATGATAGCTCAACTGTTAGAGCTTGGCGGATGGTACCACTAGGTCATCGGTTCAAACCCAGCTTGCGGCATCTTTATGGGTTCTAGGATCCTATAAAAACCCTGCTTGACTTTCAACAAATAAAAAAGCACAACCAAACATTTTTGTTTTGTCAAACATGTTGCATTTGTCATTATTTTCGAACCCACGCAGTTAGAAGTCAAACGAATTCCATTTGGTCGATAAAATCCTCGTATTCTTGGAATTCACCTAAATTGGCTTCCAATTAAGCCTACAACGTACAAATGAGTTTCCTTTCTTATTTAAGCACAACAAAACTTATTTGTTCAGGCCAATATCTTGAATTTGTCATTATCAAGTTACCCAAGTGGTTAGAAGTCAAACGAAGTCCGTTTGGTCAATCAAATCCTTGTATTCTCGGAATGCATCCAAATTGGCCTACAATCTAGGCTACAACGTACAAACGAGTTTTCCTTCTTCGTTAAGCTCAACCAAACTTATTTAATGAGGCCAAAATATTTATTTTGTCATTATTAAGGTACCCACGCGGTTATAATTCAAACGAAATCCTTTTGTTCACTCAAATCCTCCTATTTTCGGAATGCACCCAAATTGGCCTCCAATTGAGCCTACAACGTACAAACGAGTTTTATTCTTCGTTAAGCTCAACCAAACCTATTTCTTGAGGCCGACATCTTTCATTTGTCATTATTAACGTACTCACAGGCTTAGAAGTCAACTGAAGTCCATTTGGTCTGACAAATCCTCGTATTTTTGAAATGCGCCAAAATTAACCTTTAATTGAGTCTACAATGTACAAACGAGTTTTCCTTCTACGTTAAGCACAACCATACTTATTTGTTGAGGCCAACATGTTGAATTTGTCATTATTAAGGTACCCACGCAGTTAGAAGTCAAACAAAGTCATTTAGTCACTCAAATCCTCATATTCTCGGAATACACCCATATTAGCCTCCAATTTAGCCTACCACGTAAAAACGAGTTTCCCATCTTAGTTAAGCTCAACAAAACTTATTTATATAGTCCAAAATCTTCCATTTATAATTATTAAGGTACCCACGCAGTTAGAAGTAAAACGAAGTCTATTTGGTCACTAAAATCCTCGTATTCTCGGAATGCACCCAAATTGGCCTCCAATTGAGCCTACAACGTACAAACGAGTTTTCCTTCTCCGTTAAGCACAACCAAACATTTTTGTTGTGTAAAAATAGTTGTATTTGTCATTATTTAGGTACCCACGCGATTATAAGTCAAACGAAGTCAATTTGGTCACTCAAATCCTCGTATTCTTGGAATGCACACAAATTGGCCTCCAATTGAGCCTACAACGTACAAACGAGTTTTCCTTCTTCGTTAAGCACAAACAAACATAGCCAATGGCATGATAGCTCAACTGTTAGAGCTTGGCGGATGGTACCACTAGGTCATCGGTTCAAACCCAGCTTGCGGCATCTTTATGGGTTCTAGGATCCTATAAAAACCCTGCTTGACTTTCAACAAATAAAAAAGCACAACCAAACATTTTTGTTTTGTCAAACATGTTGCATTTGTCATTATTTTGGAACCCACGCAGTTAGAAGTCAAACGAATTCCATTTGGTCGATAAAATCCTCGTATTCTTGGAATTCACCAAAATTGCCTTCCAATTAAGCCTACAACGTACAAATGAGTTTCCTTTCTTATTTAAGCACAACAAAACTTATTTGTTCAGGCCAATATCTTGCATTTGTCATTATCAAGGGAACCACGTGGTTAGAAGTCAAACGAAGTCCATTTGGTCAATCAAATCCTTGTATTCTCGGAATGCATCCAAATTGGCCTACAATCTAGCCTACAACGTACAAACGAGTTTTCCTTCTTCGTTAAGCTCAACCAAACTTATTTAATGAGGCCAAAATATTTATTTTGTCATTATTAAGGTACCCACGCGGTTATAATTCAAACGAAATCCATTTGGTCACTCAAATCCTCGTATTTTCGGAATGCACCCAAATTGGCCTCCAATTGAGCCTACAACGTACAAACGAGTTTTCCTTCTTCGTTAAGCTCAACCAAACCTATTTCTTGAGGCCGACATCTTTCATTTTTCATTATTAACGTACTCACGTGCTTAGAAGTCAACTGAAATCCATTTGGTCTGACAAATCCTCGTATTTTTGAAATACGCCAAAATTAGCATCCAATTGAGCCTACAATGTATAAACGAGTTTTCCTTCTACGTTAAGCACAACCGTACTTATTTGTTGAGGCCAACATGTTGAATTTTTCATTATTAAGTTATCCACGAAGTTAGAAGTCAAACAAAGTCATTTGGTCACTCAAATCCTCGTATTCTCGGAATGCACCCATATTGGCCTCCAATTTAGCCTACCACGTAAAAACAAGTTTCCCATCTTAGTTAAGCTCAACAAAACTTATTTGTTGAGGCCAACAACTTCCATTTATAATTATTAAGGTACCCACGCGGTTAGAAGTCAAACAAAGTCTATTTGGTCACTCAAATCCTCGTATTCTCGGCATGCATCCAAATTTGCCTCCAATTGAGCATACAACGTACAAACGAGTTTTCCTTCTTCGTTACGCACAACAAAACTTTGATGTGGCCAAAATCTTGCATTTGTCATTATTAAGGTATCCACACGGTTAGAAGTCAAATGAAGTCAATTTGGTCACTCAAATCCTCGTATTCTCGGAATGCACCCAAATTGGCCTCCAATTGATCCAATAACGTACAAACGAGTTTTCCTTCTCCGTTAAGCACAACCAAACATTTTTGTTGTGTCAAAATTGTTGTATTTGTCATTATTTAGGGACCCTCGCTATTAGAAGTCAAACGAAGTCCATTTGGTCACTCTAATCCTTGTATTCTTGGAATGCAACCAAATTGGCCTCCAATTGTGCCTACAACGTACAAACGACTTTTCCTTCTTCGTTAAGCACAAAAAAACTTATTTGATGAGGCCAAAATCTTGAATTTTTCATTATTAACTTACCCACGTGGTTAAAAGTTAAACGGATTCCATTTGGTCACTCAAATGCTCGTAATCTCGGAATGCACCCAAATTGGCCTCCAATTGAGCCTACAACGTACAAACGAGTTTTCCTTCTTGGTTAAGCACAACCAAAAATTTTTGTTTAGTCGAACATGTTTCATTTTTTATTATTTTTATAACCCACACGGTTAGAAAACAAACGAAGTCCATTTGGTCAATCAAATCCTCGTATTCTCGAATTTCACCCAAATTGGCCTCCAATTGAGCCTACAACGTAAATATGAGTTTCCTTTCTTATTTAAGCACAACTAAACTTATTTGTTCTGGCCAACATCTTGCATTTTTTAATTATCAAGGTACCCACATGGTTAGAAGTCAAACGAAGTCCATTTGGTCGATCAAATTCTCATATTCTCGGAATGCATCCCAATTGGCCTACAATTGAGCCTACAATGTACAAACGAGTTTTCCTACTTCGTGAAGCTCAACCAAACTTATTTATTGAATCCAAAATCTTTCATTTTTCATTATTAAGGTACCCACCCGGTTAAAATTCAAACGAAATCCATTTGGTCACTCAAATCCTCGTATTTTCGGAATGCACCCAAATTTGCATCTACAACGTACAAACGAGTTTTCCTTCTACGCTAAGCACAACCATACTTCTTTGTTGAGGCCAACATGCTGAATTTTTCATTATTAAGTTACCCACGCAGTTAGAAGTCAAACAAAGTCAACTGAAGACTCAAATCCTCGTATTCTTGGAATGTACCCAAATTGGCCTCCAATTTAGCCTACCACGTAAAAACAAGTTTCCCATCTTAGTTAAGCTCAACAAAACTTATTTGTTGAGGCCAACTTCTTCCATTATAATTATTAAGGTACCCACGCGATTAGAATTCAAACAAAGTCTATTTGGTCACTCAAATCCTCGTATTCTCGGCATGCATCCAAATTTGCCTCCAATTGAGCCTACAACGTACAAACGAGTTTTCCTTCTTCGTAAAGCACAACCAAACTTATTTGTTTATGCCAAAATCTTGAGTTTGTCATTATCAAGGTATCAATGTGGTTAGAAGTCAAACGAAGTTCATTTGGTCACTCAAATCCTCGTATTCTCGGAATGCACTCAAATTGGCCTCCAATTGAAACTACTAAGTACAAAAGAGTTTTCCATCTTTGGTAAGTCAACCAAACATTTTGGATGAGTCAAACATGTTGAATTTATCAATATTTTGGATACCTCACAGTTAGAGGTCAAACGAATTCCATTTGGTCACTCAAATCCTCGTATTCTCGGAATGCACCCATATTGGCCTCCAATTTAGCCTACCACGTAAAAACGAGTTTCCCATCTTAGTTAAGCTCAACAAAACTTATTTGTTGTGGCCAACATCTTCCATTTGTAATTATTAAGGTACCCACGCGGTTAGAAGTAAACTGAAGTCTATTTAGTCACTCAAATCCTTGTATTCTCGCCATGCATCCAAATTTGCCTCCAATTGTGCCTACAACGTACAAACGAGTTTTCCTTCTTCGTTAAGCACAACAAAACTTATTTGATGAGTCCAACATCTTGCATTTTTCATTATTAAGGTACCCACGCGGTTAGAAGTCAAAAGAAGTCAATTTGGTCACTCAAATCCTCGTATTCTAGGAATGCACCCAAATTGTCATCCAATTGATCCAACAACGTACAAACGAGTTTTCCTGATCCGTTAAGCACAACCAAACATTTTTGTTGTGTCAAAATTGTTGTATTTGTCATTATTTAGGTACCCACGCGATTATAAGTCAAACGAAGTCCATTTGGTCACTCAAATCCTCGTATTCTTGGAATGCACCCAAATTCGCCTCCAATTGAGCCTACAACGTACAAACGACTTTTCCTTTTTCGTTAAGCACAACAAAACTTATTTGATGAAGCCAAAATCTTGAATTTGTCATTATTAAGATACCCACACGGTTAGAAGTTAAACGAAGTTCATTTGGTCACTCAAATCCTCGTAATCTCGGAATGCACCCAAATTGGCCTACAATTGAGCCTACAACGTACAAACGAGTTTTCCTTATTCGTTAAGCACAAACAAACATAGCCAATGGCATGATAGCTCAACGGTTACAAATTGGCGGATGGTACCACTAGGTCATCGGTTCAAACCCAGCTTGCGGCATCTTTATGGGTCTAGGATCCTATAAAAATCCTGTTTGGCTTTCAAAAAAAAAAAAGCACAACGAAACATTTTTGTTTATTCAAACATGTTGCATTTGTCATTATTTTGGAATCCACACGGTTAGAAGTCTAACGAAGTCCATTTGGTCGATCAAATCCTCGTATTATCAGAATTCACCTAAATTGGCCTCCAATTGAGCTTACAACGTACAAATGAGTTTCCTTTCTTATTTAAGCACAACAAAACTTATTTGTTCAGGCCAACATCTTGCATTTTTCATTATCAAGGCTCCCACGTGGTTAGAAGTCAAACGAAGTCCATTTGGTCAATCAAATCCTCGTATTCTTGGAATTCATCCAAATTGGCTTACAATTGAGCCTACAACGTACAAACGAGTTTTCCTTCTTCGTTAAGCTCAACCAAACTTAGTTAATGAGGCCAAAATATTTATTTTGTCATTATTAAGGTACCCTCACGGTTAGAATTTAAACAAAATCCTTTTGGTCACTCAAATCCTCGTATTTTCTAAATGCACCCAAATTGGCCTCCAATTGAGCCTACAACGTACAAACGAGTTTTCCTTCTTCGTTGAGCTCAACCAAACCTATTTATTGAGGCCGACATCTTTCATTTGTCATTATTAACGTACTCACGTGCTTAGAAGTCAACTGAAGTCCATTTGGTCTGACAAATCCTCGTATTTTTGAAATGCGCCAAAATTAGCCTCCAATTGAGCCTACAATGTACAAACGAGTTTTCCTTCTACGTTAAGCACAACCGTACTTATTTGTTGAGGCCAACATGTTGAATTTTTCATTATTAAGTTATCCCAATGTTAGAAGTCAAACAAAGTCATTTGGTCACTCAAATCCTCGTATTCTCGGAATACACCCATATTGGCCTCCAATTTAGCCTACCACGTAAAAATAAGTTTCCCATCTTAGTTAAGCTCAACAAAACTTATTTGTTGAGGCCAACAACTTCCATTTATAATTATTCAGGTACCCACGCGGTTAGAAGTCAAACAAAGTCTATTTGGTCACTCAAATCCTCGTATTCTCGGCATGCATCCAAATTTGCCTCCAATTGAGCATACAACGTACAAACGAGTTTTTCTTCTTCGTTACGCACAACAAAACTTTGATGTGGCCAAAATCTTGCATTTGTCATTATTAAGGTATCCACACGGTTAGAAGTCAAATGAAGTCAATTTGGTCACTCAAATCCTCGTATTCTCGTAATGCACCCAAATTGGCCTCCAATTGATCCAATAACGTACAAACGAGTTTTCCTTCTCCGTTAAGCACAACCAAACATTTTTGTTGTGTCAAAATTGTTGTATTTGTCATTATTTAGGGACCCTCACTATTAGAAGTCAAACGAAGTCCATTTGGTCACTCTAATCCTTGTATTCTTGGAATGCAACCAAATTGGCCTCCAATTGTGCCTACAACGTACAAACGACTTTTCCTTATTCGTTAAGCACAAAAAAACTTATTTGATGAGGCCAAAATCTTTAATTTTTTATTATTAACTTACCCACGTGGTTAAAAGTTAAACGAATTCCATTTGGTCACTGAAATGCTCGTAATCTTGGAATGCACCCAAATTGGCCTCCAATTGAGCCTACAACGTACAAACGAGTTTTCCTTCTTGGTTAAGCACAACCAAACATTTTTGTTTAGTCAAACATGTTTCATTTTTTATTATTTTGGAACCCACACGGTTAGAAAACAAACGAAGTCCATTTGGTCAATCAAATCCTCGTATTCTCGAATTGCAACCAAATTGGCCTCCAATTGAGCCTACAACGTAAATATGAGTTTCCTTTCTTATTTAAGCACAACTAAACTTATTTGTTCTGGCCAACATCTTGCATTTTTTAATTATCAAGGTACCCACATGGTTAGAAGTCAAACGAAGTCCATTTGGTCTATCAAATTCTCATATTCTCGAAATGCATCCCAATTGGCCTACAATTGAGCCTACAATGTACAAACGAGTTTTCCTACTTCGTGAAGCTCAACCAAACTTATTTATTGAATCCAAAATCTTTCATTTTTTATTATTAAGGTACCCACCCGATTAAAATTCAAACGAAATCCATTTGGTCACTCAAATCCTCGTATTTTCGGAATGCACCCAAATTTGCATTTACAACGTACAAACGAGTTTTCCTTCAACGCTAAGCACAACCATACTTATTTGTTGAGGCCAACATGCTGAATTTTTCATTATTAAGTTACCCACGTAGTTAGAAGTCAAACAAAGTCAACAGAAGACTCAAATCCTCATATTCTTGGAATGTACCCAAATTGGCCTCCAATTTAGCCTACCACGTAAAAACAAGTTTCCCATCTTAGTTAAGCTCAACAAAACTTATTTGTTGAGGCCAACTTCTTCCATTATAATTTTTAAGGTACCCACACGGTTAGAATTCAAACAAAGTCTATTTGGTCACTCAAATCCTCGTATTCTCGGCATTCATCCAAATTTGCCTCCAATTGAGCCTACAACGTACAAACGAGTTTTCCTTCTTCGTAAAGCACAACCAAACTTATTTGTTTATGCCAAAATCTTGAGTTTGTCAATATCAAGGTATCAATGTGGTTAGAAGTCAAACGAAGTTCATTTGGTCACTCAAATCCTCGTATTCTCGGAATGCACTCAAATTGGCCTCCAATTGAAACTACTAAGTACAAAAGAGTTTTCCATCTTTGGTAAGTCAACCAAACATTTTGGATGAGTCAAACATGTTGAATTTATCAATATTTTGGATACCTCGCAGTTAGAGGTCAAACGAATTCCATTTGGTCACTCAAATCCTCGTATTCTCGGAATGCACCCATATTGGCCTCCAATTTAGCCTACCACGTAAAAACGAGTTTCCCATCTTAGTTAAGCTCAACAAAACTTATTTGTTGTGGCCAACATCTTCCATTTGTAATTATTAAGGTACCCACGCGGTTAGAAGTAAACTGAAGTCTATTTAGTCACTCAAATCCTTGTATTCTCGCCATGCATCCAAATTTGCCTCCAATTGTGCCTACAACGTACAAACGAGTTTTCCTTCTTCGTTAAGCACAACAAAACTTATTTGATGAGTCCAAAATCTTGCATTTTTCATTATTAAGGTACCCACGCGGTTAGAAGTCAAAAGAAGTCAATTTGGTCACTCAAATCCTCGTATTCTAGGAATGCACCCAAATTGTCATCCAATTGATCCAACAACGTACAAACGAGTTTTCCTGATCCGTTAAGCACAACCAAACATTTTTGTTGTGTCAAAATTGTTGTATTTGTCATTATTTAGGTACCCACGCGATTATAAGTCAAACGAAGTCCATTTGGTCACTCAAATCCTCGTATTCTTGGAATGCACCCAAATTCGCCTCCAATTGAGCCTACAACGTACAAACGACTTTTCCTTTTTCGTTAAGCACAACAAAACTTATTTGATGAAGCCAAAATCTTGAATTTTTCATTATTAAGATACCCACACGGTTAGAAGTTAAACGAAGTTCATTTGGTCACTCAAATCCTCGTAATCTCGGAATGCACCCAAATTGGCCTACAATTGAGCCTACAATGTACAAACGAGTTTTCCTTATTCGTTAAGCACAAACAAACATAGCCAATGGCATGATAGCTCAACGGTTACAAATTGGCGGATGGTACCACTAGGTCATCGGTTCAAACCCAGCTTGCGGCATCTTTATGGGTCTAGGATCCTATAAAAACCCTGTTTGGCTTTCAAAAAAAAAAAAGCACAACGAAACATTTTTGTTTATTCAAACATGTTGCATTTGTCATTATTTTGGAATCCACATGGTTAGAAGTCTCACGAAGTCCATTTGGTCGATCAAATCCTCGTATTATCAGAATTCACCTAAATTGGCCTCCAATTGAGCTTACAACGTACAAATGAGTTTCCTTTCTTATTTAAGCACAACAAAACTTATTTGTTCAGGCCAACATCTTGCATTTTTCATTATCAAGGCCCCCACGTGGTTAGAAGTCAAACGAAGTCCATTTGGTCAATCAAATCGTCGTATTCTTGGAATTCATCCAAATTGGCTTACAATTGAGCCTACAATTTACAAACGAGTTTTCCTTCTTCGTTAAGCTCAACCAAACTTAGTTAATGAGGCCAAAATATTTATTTTGTCATTATTAAGGTACCCACACGGTTAGAATTTAAACAAAATCGTTTTGGTCACTCAAATCCTCGTATTTTCTGAATGCACCCAAATTGGCCTCCAATTGAGCCTATAACGTACAAACGAGTTTTCCTTATTCGTTAAGCTCAACCAAACCTATTTCTTGAGGCCGACATCTTTCATTTGTCATTATTAACGTATTCACGTGCTTAGAAGTCAACTGAAGTCCATTTGGTCTGACAAATCCTCGTATTTTTGAAATGCGCCAAAATTAGCCTCCAATTGAGCCTACAATGTACAAACGAGTTTTCCTTCTACGTTAAGCACAACCGTACTTATTTGTTGAGGCCAACATGTTGAATTTTTCATTATTAAGTTATCCACGATGTTAGAAGTCAAACAAAGTCATTTGGTCACTCAAATCCTCGTACTCTCGGAATGCACCCATATTGGCCTCCAATTTAGCCTACCACGTAAAAACAAGTTTCCCATCTTAGTTAAGCTCAACAAAACTTATTTGTTGAGGCCAACAACTTCCATTTATAATTATTCAGGTACCCACGCGGTTAGAAGTCAAACAAAGTCTATTTGGTCACTCAAATCCTCGTATTCTCGGCATGCATCCAAATTTGCCTCCAATTGAGCATACAACGTACAAACGAGTTTTCCTTCTTCGTTACGCACAACAAAACTTTGATGTGGCCAAAATCTTGCATTTGTCATTATTAAGGTATCCACACGGTTAGAAGTCAAATGAAGTCAATTTGGTCACTCAAATCCTCGTATTCTCGGAATGCACCCAAATTGGCCTCCAATTGATCCAATAACGTACAAACGAGTTTTCCTTCTCCGTTAAGCACAACCAAACATTTTTGTTGTGTCAAAATTGTTGTATTTGTCATTATTTAGGGACCCTCGCTATTAGAAGTCAAACGAAGTCCATTTGGTCACTCTAATCCTTGTATTCTTGGAATGCAACCAAATTGGCCTCCAATTGTGCCTACAACGTACAAACGACTTTTCCTTCTTCGTTAAGCACAAAAAAACTTATTTGATGAGGCCAAAATCTTGAATTTTTCATTATTAAGTTACCCACGCGGTTAAAAGTTAAACGAATTCCATTTGGTCACTCAAATGCTCGTAATCTCGGAATGCACCCAAATTGGCCTCCAATTGAGCCTACAACGTACAAACGAGTTTTCCTTCTTCGTTAAGCACAACCAAACATTTTTGTTTAGTCAAACATGTTTCATTTTTTATTATTTTGGAACCCACACGGTTAGAAAACAAACGATGTCCATTTGGTCAATCAAATCCTCGTATTCCCGAATTGCACCCAAATTGGCCTCCAATTGAGCCTACAACGTAAATATGAGTTTCCTTTCTTATTTAAGCACAACTAAACCTATTTGTTCGGACCAACATCTTGAATTTTTTAATTATCAAGGTACCCACATGGTTAGAAGTCAAACGAAGTCCATTTGGTCGATCAAATTCTCATATTCTCGGAATGCATCCCAATTGGCCTACAATTGAGCCTACAATGTACAAACGAGTTATCTTACTTCGTGAAGCTCAACCAAACTTATTTATTAAATCCAAAATCTTTCATTTTTCATTATTAAGGTACCCACCCGGTTAAAATTCAAACGAAATCCATTTGGTCATTCAAATCCTCGTATTTTCGGAATGCACCCAAATTTGCCTCTACAACGTACAAACGAGTTTTCCTTCTACGCTAAGCACAACCATACTTATTTTTTGAGGCCAACATGCTGAATTTTTCATTATTAAGTTACCCACGCAGTTAGAAGTCAAACAAAGTCAACTGAAGACTCAAATCCTCGTATTCTTGGAATGTACCCAAATTGGCCTCCAATTTAGCCTACCACATAAAAACAAGTTTCCCATCTTAGTTAAGCTCAACAAAACTTATTTGTTGAGACCAACTTCTTCCATTATAATTATTAAGGTACCCACGCGGTTAGAATTCAAACAAAGTCTATTTGGTCACTCAAATCCTCGTATTCTCGGCATGCATCCAAATTTGCCTCCAATTGAGCCTACAACGTACAAACGAGTTTTCCTTCTTCGTTAAGCACAACCAAACTTAGTTGTTTATGCCAAAATCTTGAGTTTTTCATTATCAAGGTATCAATGTGGTTAGAAGTCAAACGAAGTTCATTTGGTCACTCAAATCCTCGTATTCTCGGAATGCACTCAAATTGGCCTCCAATTGAAACTACTAAGTACAAAAGAGTTTTCCATCTTTGGTAAGTCAACCAAACATTTTGGATGAGTCAAACATGTTGAATTTATCAATATTTTGGATACCTCACAGTTAGAGGTCAAACGAATTCCATTTGGTCACTCAAATCCTCGTATTCTCGGAATGCACCCATATTGGCCTCCAATTTAGCCTACCACGTAAAAACGAGTTTCCCATCTTAGTTAAGCTCAACAAAACTTATTTGTTGTGGCCAACATCTTCCATTTGTAATTATTAAGGTACCCACGCGGTTAGAAGTAAACTCAAGTCTATTTAGTCACTCAAATCCTTGTATTCTCGCCATGCATCCAAATTTGCCTCCAATTGTGCCTACAACGTACAAACGAATTTTCCTTCTTCGTTAAGCACAACAAAACTTATTTGATGAGTCCAAAATCTTGCATTTTTCATTATTAAGGTACCCACGCGGTTAGAAGTCAAAAGAAGTCAATTTGGTCACTCAAATCCTCGTATTCTAGGAATGCGCCCAAATTGTCCTCCAATTGATCCAACAACGTACAAACGAGTTTTCCTGATCCGTTAAGCACAACCAAACATTTTTGTTGTGTCAAAATTGTTGTATTTGTCATTATTTAGGTACCCACGCGATTATAAGTCAAACGAAGTCCATTTGGTCACTCAAATCCTCGTATTCTTAGAATGCACCCAAATTCGCCTCCAATTGAGCCTACAACGTACAAACGACTTTTCCTTTTTCGTTAAGCACAACAAAACTTATTTGATGAAGCCAAAATCTTGAATTTGTCATTATTAAGATACCCACACGGTTAGAAGTTAAACGAAGTTCATTTGGTCACTCAAATCCTCGTAATCTCGGAATGCACCCAAATTAGCCTACAATTGAGCCTACAACGTACAAACGAGTTTTCCTTATTCGTTAAGCACAAACAAACATAGCCAATGGCATGATAGCTCAACGGTTACAAATTGGCGGATAGTACCACTAGGTCATTGGTTCAAACCCAGCTTGCGGCATCTTTATGGGTCTAGGATCCTAAAAAACCCTGTTTGGCTTTCAAAAAAAAAAAGCACAACGAAACATTTTTGTTTAGTCAAACATGTTGCATTTGTCATTATTTTGGAATCCACACGGGTAGAAGTCTAACGAAGTCCATTTGGTCGATCAAATCCTCGTATTATCAGAATTCACCTAAATTGGCCTCCAATTGAGCTTACAACGTACAAATGAGTTTCCTTTCTTATTTAAGCACAACAAAACTTATTTGTTCAGGCCAACATCTTGCATTTTTCATTATCAAGGCCCCCACGTGGTTAGAAGTCAAACGAAGTCCATTTGGTCAATCAAATCCTCGTATTCTTGGAATTCATCCAAATTGGCTTACAATTGAGCCTACAACGTACAAATGAGTTTTCCTTCTTCGTTAAGCTCAACCAAACTTAGTTAATGAGGCCAAAATATTTATTTTGTCATTATTAAGGTACCCTCACGGTTAGAATTTAAACAAAATCCTTTTGGTCACTCAAATCCTCGTATTTTCGGAATGCACCCAAATTGGCCTCCAATTGAGCCTACAACGTACAAACGAGTTTTCCTTCTTCGTTAAGCTCAACCAAACCTATTTCTTGAGGCCGACATCTTTCATTTGTCATTATTAACGTACTCACATGCTTAGAAGTCAACTGAAGTCCATTTGGTCTGACAAATCCTCGTATTTTTGAAATGCGCCAAAATTAGCCTCCAGTTGAGCCTACAATGTACAAACGAGTTTTCCTTCTACGTTAAGCACAACCGTACTTATTTGTTGAGGCCAACATGTTGAATTTTTCATTATTAAGTTATCCACGATGTTAGAAGTCAAACAAAGTCATTTGGTCACTCAAATCCTCGTATTCTCGGAATGCACCCATATTGGCCTCCAATTTAGCCTACCACGTAAAAACAAGCTTCCCATCTTAGTTAAGCTCAACAAAACTTATTTGTTGAGGCCAACAACTTCCACTTATAATTATTCAGGTACCCACGCGGTTAGAATTCAAACAAAGTCTATTTGGTCACTCAAATCCTCGTATTCTCGGCATGCATCCAAATTTGCCTCCAATTGAGCATACAATGTACAAACGAGTTTTCCTTCTTCGTTACGTACAACAAAACTTTGATGTGGCCAAAATCTTGCATTTGTCATTATTAAAGTATCCACACGGTTAGAAGTCAAATGAAGTCAATTTGGTCACTCAAATCCTCGTATTCTCGGAATGCACCCAAATTGGCCTCCAATTGATCCAATAACGTACAAACGAGTTTTCCTTCTCCGTTAAGCACAACCAAACATTTTTGTTGTGTCAAAATTGTTGTATTTGTCATTATTTAGGGACCCTCGCTATTAGAAGTCAAACGAAGTCCATTTGGTCACTCTAATCCTTGTATTCTTGGAATGCAACCAAATTGGCCTCCAATTGTGCCTACAACGTACAAACGACTTTTCCTTCTTCGTTAAGCACAAAAAAACTTATTTGATGAGGCCATAATCTTTAATTTTTCATTATTAAGTTACCCACGCGGTTAAAAGTTAAACGAATTCCATTTGGTCACTCAAATGCTCGTAATCTCGGAATGCACCCAAATTGGCCTCCAATTGAGCCTACAACGTACAAACGAGTTTTCCTTCTTCGTTAAGCACAACCAAACATTTTTGTTTAGTCAAACATGTTTCATTTTTTATTATTTTGGAACCCACACGGTTAGAAAACAAACGAAGTCCATTTGGTAAACCAAATCCTCGTATTCTCGAATTGCACCCAAATTGGCCTCCAATTGAGCCTACAACGTAAATATGAGTTTCCTTTCTTATTTAAGCACAACTAAACTTATTTGTTCTGGCCAACATCTTGTATTTTTTAATTATCAAGGTACCCACATTGTTAGAAGTCAAACGAAGTCCATTTGGTCGATCAAATTCTCATATTCTCGGAATGCATCCCAATTGGCCTACAATTGAGCCTACAATGTACAAACGAGTTTTCTTACTTCGTGAAGCTCAACCAAACTTATTTATTGAATCCAAAATCTTTCATTTTTCATTATTAAGGTACCCACCCGGTTAAAATTCAAACGAAATCCATTTGGTCACTCAAATCCTCGTATTTTCGGAATGCACCCAAATTTGCCTCTACAACGTACAAACGAGTTTTCCTTCTACGCTAAGCACAACAATACTTATTTTTTGAGGCCAACATGCTGAATTTTTCATTATTAAGTTACCCACGCAGTTAGAAGTCAAACAAAGTCAACTGAAGACTCAAATCCTCGTATTCTTGGAATGTACCCAAATTGGCCTCCAATTTAGCCTACCACGTAAAAACAAGTTTCCCATCTTAGTTAAGCTCAACAAAACTTATTTGTTGAGGCCAACTTCTTCCATTATAATTATTAAGGTACCCACGAGGTTAGAATTCAAACAAAGTCTATTTGGTCACTCAAATCCTCGTATTCTCGGCATGCATCCAAATTTGCCTCCAATTGAGCCTACAACGTACAAACGAGTTTTCCTTCTTCGTTAAGCACAACCAAACTTATTTGTTTATGCCAAAATCTTGAGTTTGTCATTATCAAGGTATCAATGTGGTTAGAAGTCAAACGAAGTTCATTTGGTCACTCAAATCCTCGTATTCTCGGAATGCACTCAAATTGGCCTCCAATTGAAACTACTAAGTACAAAAGAGTTTTCCATCTTTGGTAAGTCAACCAAACATTTTGGATGAGTCAAACACGTTGAATTTATCAATATTTTGGATACCTCGCAGTTAGAGGTCAAACGAATTCCATTTGGTCACTCAAATCCTCGTATTCTCGGAATGCACCCATATTGGCCTCCAATTTAGCCTACCACGTAAAAACGAGTTTCCCATCTTAGTTAAGCCCAACAAAACTTATTTGTTCTGGCCAACATCTTCCATTTGTAATTATTAAGGTACCCACGCGGTTAGAAGTAAACTGAAGTCTATTTAGTCACTCAAATCCTTGTATTCTCGCCATGCATCCAAATTTGCCTCCAATTGTGCCTACAACGTAAAAACGAGTTTTCCTTCTTCGTTAAGCACAACAAAACTTATTTGATGAGTCCAAAATCTTGCATTTTTCATTATTAAGGTACCCACGCGGTTAGAAGTCAAAAGAAGTCAATTTGGTCACTCAAATCCTCGTATTCTAGGAATGCACCCAAATTGTCCTCCAATTGATCCAACAACGTACAAACGAGTTTTCCTGATCCGTTAAGCACAACCAAACATTTTTGTTGTGTCAAAATTGTTGTATTTGTCATTATTTAGGTACCCACGTGATTATAAGTCAAACGAAGTCCATTTGGTCACTCAAATCCTCGTATTCTTGGAATGCACCCAAATTCGCCTCCAATTGACCTACAACGTACAAATGACTTTTCCTTTTTCGTTAAGCACAACAAAACTTATTTGATGAAGCCAAAATCTTGAATTTGTCATTATTAAGATACCCACACGGTTAGAAGTTAAACGAAGTTCATTTGGTCACTCAAATCCTCGTAATCTCGGAATGCACCCAAATTGGCCTACAATTGAGCCTACAACGTACAAACGAGTTTTCCTTATTCGTTAAGCACAAACAAACATAGCTAATGGCATGATAGCTCAACGGTTACAACTTGGCGGATGGTACCACTAGGTCATCGGTTCAAACCCAGCTTGCGGCATCTTTATGGGTCTAGGATCCTATAAAAACGCTGTTTGGCTTTCAAAAAAAAAAAGCACAACGAAACATTTTTGTTTAGTCAAACATGTTGCATTTGTCATTATTTTGGAATCCACACGGTTAGAAGTCTAACGAAGTTTATTTGGTCGATCAAATCCTCGTATTATCAGAATTCACCTAAATTGGCCTCCAATTGAGCTTACAACGTACAAATGAGTTTCCTTTCTTATTTAAGCACAACAAAACTTATTTGTTCAGGCCAACATCTTGCATTTTTCATTATCAAGGCCCCCACATGGTTAGAAGTCAAACGAAGTCCATTTGGTCAATGAAATCCTCGTATTCTTGGAATTCATCCAAATTGGCTTACAATTGAGCCTACAAAGTACAAACGAGTTTTCCTTCTTCGTTAAGCTCAACCAAACTTAGTTAATGAGGCCAAAATATTTATTTTGTCATTATTAAGGTACCCTCGCGGTTAGAATTTAAACAAAATCCTTTTGGTCACTCAAATCCTCGTATTTTCGGAATGCAACCAAATTGGCCTTCAATTGAGCCTACAACGTACAAACGAGTTTTCCTTCTTCGTTAAGCTCAACCAAACTTATTTCTTGGGGCCTACATCTTTCATTTTTCATTATTAAGATACTCACGTGCTTAGAAGTCAACTGAAGTGCATTTTGTCTGACAAATCCTCGTATTTTTGAAATGCGCCAAAATTAGCCTCCAATTTAGCCTACAATGTACAAACGAGTTTTCCTTCTACGTTTAGCACAACCATACTTATTTGTTGAGGCCAACATGTTGAATTTTTCATTATTAAGGTACCCACGCAGTTAGAAGTCAAACAAAGTCATTTGGTCACTCAAATCCTCATATTCTCGGAATGCACCCATATTGGCCTCCAATTTAGCCTACCACGTAAAAACGAGTTTCCCATCTTAGTTAAGCTCAACAAAACTAATTTGTAGAATCCAACATCTTCCATTTATAATTATTAAGGTACCCACGCAGTTAGACGTCAAACGAAGTCTATTTGGTCACTCAAATCCTCGTATTCTCGACATGCATCCAAATTTGACTCCAATTGAGCCTACAACTTACAAACGAGTTTTCCTTCTTCGTTAAGCACAACCAAACTTATTTGTATATGCCAACATCTTGAATTTGTCATTATCAAGGTACCAATGTGGTAAGAATTCAAACGAAGTTCATTTGGTCACTCAAATCCTCGTATTCTCGGAATGCACTCAAATTGGCCTCCAATTGAACCTACTACGTACAAAAGAGTTTTCCATATTTTTTAAGTCAACCAAACATTTTGGCTGAGTCAAACATGTTGAAATTCTCAATATTTTAGACACCTCGCAGTTAGAAGTCAAACGAATTCCATTTGGTTAGTCAAATCCTCGTATTCTCGGAATGCAACCAAATTGGCCTCCAATTGAGCTTACAACTACAAATGAATTTTCCTTCTTCGTTAAGCTCAACAAAACTTAATTGATGAGGCCAAAATCTTGCATTTTTCATTATTAAGGTACCAACGCAGTTAGAAGTCAAACGAAGTCCATTTGGTCACTCAAGTCCTCGTATTCTCGGAATTCACCCAAATTGGCCTCCAGTTGAACCTACAACGTACAACCGAGTTTTCTTTCTTCATTAAGCACAACATAACTTATTTGATGTGGCCAAAATATTTATTTTTTCATTATTAAGGTACCCACGTGGTTAGAATTCAAACGAAATCCATTTGGTCACTCAAATTCTCGTATTTTCGGAATGCACCCAAATTGGCCCCCAATTGAGCCTACAACATACAAACGAGTTTTCCTTCTTCGTTAAGCTCAACCAAACTTATTTCTTGAGGCCGACATCTTTCATTTGTCATTATTAAGGTACCCACGTGCTTATAAGTCAACTGAATTTCTTTTGGTCACTCAAATCCTCGTATTTTCGGAATGCGCCAAAATTAGCCTCCAATTGAGCTTACAATGTACAAACGAGTTTTCCTTCTACGTTAAGCACAACCATACTTATTTGTTGTTGCCAACATGTTGCATTGGTCACTCAAATCATCGTATTCTCGGAATGCACCCATATTGGCGTCCAATTTAGCCTACAACGTAAAAACGAGTTTCCCATCTTAGTTAAGATCTACAAAACTTATTTGTTGAGGCCAACATCTTCCATTTTCCATTATTAAGGTACCCACGTGGTTAGAAGTCAAACGAAGTCTGTTTGGTCACTCAAATCCTTGTATTCTCGGCAGGAAGTTAAATTTGCCTCCAATTGAGCCTACAACGTACAAACGAATTGGCCTTCTTCGTTAAGCACAAAAAAACATATTTTTTGATGCCAACATCTTTCATTTGTTGAGGCCAACTTCTTCCATTATAATTATTAAGGTACCGACGCGGTTAGAATTCAAACAATGTCTATTTGGTCACTCAAATCCTCGTATTCTCGGCATGCATCCAAATTTGCCTCCAATTGAGCCTACAACGTACAAACGAGTTTTCCTTCTTCGTAAAGCACAACCAAACTTATTTGTTTATGCCAAAATCTTGAGTTTGTCATTATCAATGTATCAATGTGGTTAGAAGTCAAACGAAGTTCATTTGGTCACTCAAATCCTCGTATTCTCGGAATGCACTCAAATTGGCCTCCAATTGAAACTACTACGTACAAAAGAGTTTTCCATCTTTGGTAAGTATACCAAACATTTTGGTTGAGTCAAACATGTTGAATTTTTCAATATTTTGGATACCTCACTGTTAGATGTCAAACGAATTCCATTTGGTCACTCAAATCCTCGTATTCTCGGAATGCACCCATATTGGCCTCCAATTTAGCCTACCACGTAAAAACGAGTTTCCCATCTTAGTTAAGCTCAACAAAACTTATTTGTTGCGGCCAACATCTTCCATTTGTAATTATTAAGGTACCCACGCGGTTAGAAGTAAACTGAAGTCTATTTAGTCACTCAAATCCTCGTATTCTCGCCATGCATCCAAATTTGCCTCCAATTGTGCCTACAATGTACAAACGAGTTTTCCTTCTTCGTTAAGCACAACAAAACTTATTTGATGAGTCCAAAATCTTGCATTTTTCATTATTAAGTTACCCACGGGGTTAGAAGTCAAAAGAAGTCAATTTGGTCACTCAAATCCTCGTATTCTAGGAATGCACCCAAATTGTCTTCCAATTGATCCTACAACGTACAAACGAGTTTTCCTGATCCGTTAAGGCCAACCAAACATTTTTGTTGTGTCAAAATTGTTGTATTTGTCATTATTTAGGTACCCACGCGATTATAATTCAAACGAAGTCCATTTGGTCACTCAAATCCTCGTATTCTTGGAATGCACCCAAATTCGCCTCCAATTGAGCCTACAACGTACAAACGACTTTTCCTTTTTCGTTAAGCACAAAAAAACATAGCCAATGGCATGATAGCTCAACGATTACAGCTTGGCGGATGGTACCACTAGGTCATCGGTTCAAACCCAACTTGCGGCATCTTTATGGGTCTAGGATCCTATAAAAACCCTGTTTGGCTTTCAAAAAAAAAAGCACAACGAAACATTTTTGTTTAGTCAAACATGTTGCATTTGTCATTATTTTGGAATTCACACTGTTAGAAGTCTAACGAAGTCCATTTGGTCAATCAAATCCTCGTATTCTCAGAATTCATCTAAATTGGCCTACAATTGAGCTTACAACGTACAAATGAGTTTCCTTTCTTATTTAAGCACAACAAAACTTATTTGTTCAGGCCAACAACTTTCATTTTTCATTATCAAGGCACCCACATGGTTAGAAGTCAAACGAAGTCCATTTGGTCAATCAAATCCTCGTATTCTTGGAATTCATCCAAATTGGTATACAATTGAGCCTACAACGTACAAACGAGTTTTCCTTCTTCGTTAAGTTCAACCAAACTTATTTCTTGAGGCCAACATCTTTCATTTGTCATTATTAAGATACTCACTTGCTTAGAAGTCAACTGAAGTGCATTTGGTCTGACAAATCCTCGTATTTTTTAAATGCGCCAAAATTAGCTTCCAATTGAGCCTATAATGTACAAACGAGTTTTCCTTCTACGTTAAGCACAACCATACTTATTTGTTGAGGCCAACATGTTGAATTTGTCATTATTAAGGTACCCACGCAGTCAGAAGTCAAACAAAGTCATTTGGTCACTCAAATCTTCATATTCTCGGAATGCACCCATATTGGCCTCCAATTTAGCCTACCACGTAAAAACGCGTTTCCCATCTTAGTTAAGCTCAAAAAAACGTATTTGTAGAGGCCAACATCTTACATTTATAATTATTAAGGTACCCACGCAGTTAGAATTCAAACGAAGTCTATTTGGTCACTCAAATCCTCGTATTCTCGACATACATCCAAATTTGCCTCCAATTGAGCCTACAACGTACAAACGAGTTTTCCTTCTTCGTTAAGCACAACTAAACTTATTTGTTTATGCCAACATCTTGAATTTTTCATTATCAAGGTACCAATGTGGTTAGAAGTCAAACGAAGTTCATTTGGTCACTCAAATCCTCGTATTCTCGGAATGCACTCAAATTGGCCTCCAATTGAACCTACTACGTACAAAAGAGTTTTCCATATTTGTTAAGTCAACCAAACATTTTGGTTGAGTCAAACATGTTGAAATTCTCAATATTTAAGACACCTCGCAGTTAGAAGTCAAACGAATTCCATTTGGTCAGTCAAATCCTCGTATTCTCGGAATGCAACCAAATTGGCCTCCAATTAAGCTTACAACTACAAATGACTTTTCCTTCTTCGTTAAGCACAACAAAACTTATTTGATGAGGCCAAAATCTTGCATTTGTCATTATTAAGGTACCAACGCATTTAGAAGTCAAACGAAGTCCATTTGGTCAATCAAGTCCTCGTATCTTCGGAATGCACCCAAATTGGCCTCCAATTGAACCTACAACATACAACCGAGTTTTCTTTCTTCATTAAGCACAAAATAACTTATTTGATGTGTCCAAAATATTTATTTTGTCATTATTAAGGTACCCACGCGGTTAGAATTCAAACAAAATCCATTTGGTCACTCAAATCCTCGTATTTTCGGAATGCACCCAAATTGGCCCCCAATTGAGCCTACAACATACAAACAAGTTTTCCTTCTTCGTTAAGCTCAACCAAACTTATTTCTTGAGGCCGACATCTTTCATTTGTCATTATTAAGGTACCCACGTGCTTATAAGTCAACTGAAGTCCTTTTGGTCACTCAAATCCTCGTATTTTCGGAATGCGCCAAAATTAGCCTCCAATTGTGCTTACAATGTACAAACGAGTTTTCCTTCTACGTTAAGCACAACCATACTTATTTTTTGTGGCCAACATGTTGAATTTGTCATTATTAAGGTACCTACACAGTTAGAAGTCAAACAAAGTCATTTGGTCACTCAAATCCTCGTATTCTCGGAATGCACCGATATTGGCATCCAATTTAGCCTACAACGTAAAAACGAGTTTCCCATCTTAGTTAAGCTCTACAAAACTTATTTGTTGAGGCCAACATCTTCCATTTTCCATTATCAAGGTACCCACGTGGTTAGAAGTCAAACGAAGTCTGTTTGGTCACTCAAATCCTCGTATTCTCGGCATGAAGTCAAATTTGCCTTCAATTGAGCTTACAACGTACAAACGAATTTGCCTTCTACGTTAAGCACAACAAAACATATTTTTTGATGCCAACATCTTTCATTTGTCATTATCAAGGTACCAATGTGGTTAGAAGTCAAACGAAGTTCATTTTGTCACTCAAATCCTCGTATTCTCAGAATGCGCCCAAATTGGCCTCCAATTGAGCCTACAACGTAAAAACGACTTTTCCTTCTTTGTTAAGCACACAAAAAAACTTATTTGATGAGTCCAAAATCTTGAATTTGTCATTATTAAGTAATTCACTCGGTTAGAAGTCAAACGAAGTCAATTTGGTCACTAAAATCCTCGTATTCTCGGAATGCACCCAAATTGGCCTCCAATTGAGCCTACAACGTACAAACGAGTTTTCCTTCTCCGTTAAGCACAACCAAACATTTTTGTTGTGTAAAAATAGTTGTATTTGTCATTATTTAGGTACCCACATGATTATAAGTCAAACGAAGTCCATTTGGTCACTCAAGTCCTCGTATTCTTGGAATGCACCCAAATTGGCCTCCAATTGAGCCTACAACGTACAAACGAGTTTTCTTTCTTCATTAAGCACAACATAACTTATTTGATGTGTCCAAAATATTTATTTTATCATTATTAAGGTACCCACGCGGTTAGAATTCAAACAAAATCAAATTTGGTCACTCAAATCCTCGTATTTTCGGAATGCACCCAAATTGGCCCCCAATTGAGCCTACAACATACAAACGAGTTTTCCTTCTTCGTTAAGCTCAACCAAACTTATTTCTTGAGGCCGACATCTTTCATTTGTCATTATTAAGGTACCCACGTGCTTATAAGTCAACTGAAGTCCTTTTGGTCACTCAAATCCTCGTATTTTCGGAATGCGCCAAAATTAGCCTCCAATTGTGCTTACAATGTACAAACGAGTTTTCCTTCTACGTTAAGCACAACCATACTTATTTTTTGTGGCCAACATGTTTCATTTGTCATTATTAAGGTACCTACACAGTTAGAAGTCAAACAAAGTCATTTGGTCACTCAAATCCTCGTATTCTCGGAATGCACCCATATTGGCATCCAATTTAGCCTACAACGTAAAAACGAGTTTCCCATCTTAGTGAAGCTCTACAAAACTTATTTGTTGAGGCCAACATCTTCCATTTTCCATTATCAAGGTACCCACGTGGTTAGAAGTCAAACGAAGTCTGTTTGGTCACTCAAATCCTCGTATTCTCGGCATGAAGTCAAATTTGCCTTCAATTGAGCCTACAACATACAAACGAATTTGCCTTCTACGTTAAGCACAACAAAACATATTTTTTGATGCCAACATCTTTCATTTGTCATTATCAAGGTACCAATGTGGTTAGAAGTCAAACGAAGTTCATTTTGTCACTCAAATCCTCGTATTCTCGGAATGCGCCCAAATTGGCCTCCAATTGAGCCTACAACGTACAAACGACTTTTCCTTCTTCGTTAAGCACACAAAAAAACTTATTTGATGAGTCCAAAATCTTGTATTTTTCATTATTAAGGTACCCACGAGGTTAGAAGTCAAACGAAGCCAATTTGGTCACTAAAATCCTCGTATTCTCGGAATGCACCCAAATTGGCCTCCAATTGAGCCTACAACGTACAAACGAGTTTTCCTTCTCCGTTAAGCACAACCTAACGTTTTTGTTGTGTAAAAATAGTTGTATTTGTCATTATTTAGGTACCCACGCGATTATAAGTCAAACGAAGTCCATTTGGTCACTAAAATCCTCGTATTCTTGGAATGCACCCAAATTGGCCTCCAATTGAGCCTACAACGTACAAACGAGTTTTCCTTCTTCGTTAAGCAAAAACAAACAAAGCCAATGGAATGATAGCTCAACTCTTAGAGCTTGGCGGATGGTACCACTAGGTCATCGGTTCAAACCCAGCTTGCGGCATCTTTATGGGTTCTAGGATCCTATAAAAACCCTGCTTGACTTTCAACAAATAAAAAGCACAACCAAACATTTTTGTTTAGTCAAACATGTTGCATTTGTAATTATTTTGGAACTCACGCAGTAAGAAGTCAAACGAATTCCATTTGGTCGATCAAATCCTCGTATTCTTGGAATTCACCTAAATTGGCTTCCAATTGAGCCTACAACGTACAAATGAGTTTCCTTTCTTATTTAAGCACAACAAAACTTATTTTTTCAGGCCAACATCTTGTATTTGTCATTATCAAGGGACCCACGTGGTTAGAAGTCAAATGAAGTCCATTTGTTCAATCAAATCCTCGTATTCTCGGAATGCATCCAAATTGGCCTACAATCTAGCCTACAACGTACAATCGAGTTTTCCTTCTTCGTTAAGCTCAACCAAACTTATTTAATGAGGCCAAAATATTTATTTTGTCATTATTAAGGTACCCACACGATTAGAATTCAAACGAAATCCTGTTGGTCACTCAAATCCTCGTATTTTCGGAATGCACCCAAATTGGCCTCCAACTGAGCCTACAACGTACAAACGAGTTTTCCTTCTTCGTTAAGGTCAAACAAACATATTTGTTGATGCCAACATCTTTCAGTTGTCATTGTTAAGGTACACACGCAATTAGAAGTCAAACGAAGTCCATTTTAGTCACTCAAATCCTCGTATTCTCGGAATGCACCGAAATTGGACTCCAATTGAGCCTACAACGTACAAACGACTTTTCCTTTTTCGTTAAGCACAACAAAACATATTAGATCAGTCCAAAATCTTGCATTTTTCATTATTAAGATACCCACGAGGTTAGAATTCAAACAAGTCAATTTGGTCAATCAAATGCTCGTATTCTCTGAATGCATCCAAATTGGCCAACACATGAGCCTAAAACGTACAAACGAGTTTTCCTTCTCCGTTAAGCTCAACCAAACTTATTTGTAGAGGCCAACATCTTTAATTTGTCATTATTAAGGTATCCACGGGTTAGAAGTCAAATGAAGTCAATTTGGTCTCTCACATCCTCGTATTCTCGGAATGCACCAAAATTGGACTCCAATAAAGCCTATAACGTACAAACGAGTTTTCCTTCTCCGTTAAGAACAACCAAACATTTTTGTTGTGTCAAAATTGTTTTATTTGTCATTATTTAGGTACCCACGCGATTAGAAGTTAAACGAAGTCCATTTGGTCACGCAAATCCTCGTATTCTTGGAATGCACCCAAATTGGCCTCCAATTGAGACTACAACGTACGAACGACTTTTCCTTCTTCGTTACGCACAAAAAAACTTATTTGATGAGGCCAAAATTTTTCATTTGTCATTATTAAGGTATCCACACGGTTAGAATTCAAATGAAGTCAATTTGGTCACTCAAATTATCGTATTCTCGGAATGTACCCAAATTGGCCTCCAATTGAGCCAATAACGTACCAACGAGTTTTCCTTCTCCGTTAAGCACAAGCAAACATTTTTGTTGTGTCAAAAATGTTGTATTTGAAATTATTTAGAGACCCTCGCGATTAGAAGTCAAACAAAGTCCATTTGGTCACTCAAATCGTTGTATTCTTGGGATGCGACCAAATTGGCCTGCAATTAAGCCTACAACGTACAAACGACTTTTCCTTCTTCGTTAAGCACAACATAACTTATTTGATGGTGCCAAAATCTTAAATTTTTCATTATTAAGTTACCCATGGGATTAAAATTCAAACGAATTGCATTTGGTCACTCAAATCCTCGTAATCTCGGAATGCACCAAAATTGGCCTCCAATTGAACCTACAATGTACAAACGGGTTTTTCTTCTTCGTTAAGCACAACCAAACATTTTTGTTTAGTCAAACATGTTTCATTTGTCAGTATTGAGGAACCCACATGGTTATAAAATGAACGAAGTCTATTTGGTCAATCAAATCCTCGTATTCTCGAATTGCACCCAAATTGGCCTCCAATTGAGCCTACAACGTTCAAATGAGTTTCCTTTCTTATTTAAGCACAACTAAACTTATTTGTTCTGGCCAACATCTTGCATTTTTCATTATCAAGGTACCCACATGGTTAGAAGTCAAACGAAGTCCATTTGGTCGATCAAATCCTAGTATTCTCGGAATGCATCGAAATTGGCCTACAATTGAGCCTACATTGTACAAACGAGTTTTCCTACTTCGTTAAGCTCAACCAAACTTATTTATTGAGGCCAAAATATTTCATTTTTCATTATTAAGGTACCCATGCGGTTAAAATTCATACGAAATCCATTTGGTCACTCAAATCCTCGTATTTTCGAAATGCACCCAAATTTGCCTCCAATTGAGCCTACAACGTACAAACGAGTTTTCCTTCTTCCTTAAGCTCAATTAAATTATTTCTTGATTCCAACATCTTGAATTTGTCATTATTAATGTACCCACGTGCTTAGAATTCAATTGAAGTCCATTTGGTCACTCAAATCCTCGTATATTCAGAATGCGCCCAAATTGACCTCCAATTGAGCCTACAACGTACAAAGGAGTTTTCCTTCTTCATTAAGCACAACAAAACTTATTTGTTTATGCCAACATCTTGAATTTTTCATTATAAAGGTACCAATGTGGTTAGAAGTCAAACGTAGTTCATTTGTTAACTCAAATCCTCGTATTCTCGGAATGCACTCAGATTGGCCTCCAATTGAACCTACTACGTACAAAAGAATTTTCCATCTTTGTTAAGTCAACCAAACATTTTGGTTGTGTCAAACATGTTGAATTTTTCAATATTTTTGATACCTCGCAGTTAGAAGTCAAACAAATTCCATTTGGTCAATCAAATCCTCGTATTCTCGGAATGCACCCAAATTGGCCTCCAATTGAGCTTACAACTACAAACGACTTTTTTTTCTTCGTTAAGCACAACAAGACTTATTTTATGAGGCCAAAATCTTGCATTTGTCATTATTAAGGTACCCACACGGTTAGAATTTAAACGAAATCCATTTGGACACTCAAATCCTCGTATTTTCGGAATGCACCCAAATTGGCCTCCAATTGAGCCGACAACGTACAAACTACTTTTCCTTCTTCGTTAAGCACAAAAAAACTTATTTGATGAGTCCAAAATCTTGCATTTGTCATTATTAAGGTACCCACGCGGTTATAAGTCAAACGAAGTCAATTTGGTCACTTAAATCCACGTATTCTCGGAATGCACCCAAATTGGCCTCCAATTGATCCTACAACGTACAAACAAGTTTTCCTTCTCCGTTAAGCACAACCAAACATTTTTGTTACGTCAAAATTGTTGTATTTGTCATTATTTAGGTACCCACGCGATTATAAGTCAAACGAAGTCCATTTGGTCACTCAAATCCTCGTATTCTTGGAATGCACCCAAATTCGCCTCCTATTGAGCCTACAACGTACAAACGACTTTTCCTTCTTGGTTAAGCACAACAAAAATTATTTGATGAGGCCAAAATCTTGCATTTGTCATTATTAAGATACCCACACGGTTAGAAGTTAAACGAAGTTCATTTGGTCACTCAAATCCTCCTAATCTCGAATTGCACCCAAATTGGCCTACAATTGGGCCTACAACGTACAAACGAGTTTTCCTTCTTCATTAAGCACAAAATAACATAAACAATGGCATGAAATCTCAATGGTTAGAGCTTGGCTGATGCTACCACTAGGTCATGGGTTCAAACCAAGCTTGCGGCATCTTTATGGGTTTTGGGATCCTATAAAAACCCTGTTTGCCTTTCAAAAAAAAAAAAGCACAACCAAACATTTTTGTTTGGTCAAACATGTTGCATTTGTCATTATTTTGGAACTCATGCACTTAGAAGTCAAACAAAGTCCATTTGTTCGATCAAATCCTCGTATTCTCAGAATTCGCCCAAATTGGCCTCCAATTGAGCCTACAACGTACAAATGAGTTTCCTTTATTATTTATGCCCAACAAAACTTATTTGTTCAGGCCAACATCTTGCATTTGTCATTATCGAGCCACCCACGTGGTTTGAAGTCAAAGGAAGTCCATTTGGTCAATCAAATCTTCGTATTCTCGGAATGCACCCAAATTGGCCTCCAATTGAGCCTACAACGTACAAACGAGTTTTCCTTCTTCGTTAAGCACAACCAAACATTTTTGTTAAGTCAAACATGTTTCATTTGTCATTATTTTCGAACCCACACAGTTATAAAACAAACGAAGTCCATTTGGTCAATCAAATCCTCGTATTCTCGAATTGCACCCAAATTGGCCTCCAATTGAGCCTACAACGTACAAATGAGTTTACTTTCTTATTTAAGCACAAATAAACTTATTTGTTAAGTCCAACATCTTGAATTTGTTATTATCAAGGTACCCACCATGTTCGAAGTCAAACGAAGTCCATTAGGTCGATCAAATCCTCGTATTCTCGGAATGCATCCAAATTGGCCTACAATTGAGCCCACAATGTACAAACGAGTTTTCCTACTTCGTGAAGCTCAACCAAAGTTATTTTTTGTATCCAAAATATTTCATTTGTCATAATTAAGGTACCCGCGTGATTAAAATTCAAAATAAATCCATTTGGTCACTCAAATCGTCGTATTTTTGGAATGCACCCAAATTTGCCTCCAATTGAGCCTACAACGTACAAACGAGTTTTCCTTCTTCGTTAAGCTCAATTAAATTATTTCTTGAGGCCCACATTTTGAATTTGTCATTATTAATGTACCCACGTTCTTAGAAGTCAAACGAAGTCCATTTGGTCACTCAAATCCTCGTATTTTCATAATGTGCCCAAATTGGCCTCCAATTGAGCCTACAACGTACAAACGAGTTTTTCCTTCTACGTTAAGCACAACCATACTTATTTGTTGAGGCCAACATGTTTAATTTTTCATTATTTTGGAACTCATGCGGTTAGAAGTCAAACAAAGTCCATTTGATCTATCAAATCCTTGTATTCTCGGAATTCACCCAAATTGGTCTCCAATTGAGCCTACAACGTACAAATGAGTTTCCTTTCTTATTTAAGCACAACAAAAATTATTTGTTCAGGCCAACATATTGCATTTTTCATTATCAAGGCACCCACATGGTTAGAATTGAAAGAAAGTCCATTTGGTCAATCAAATCCTCGTATTCTCGGAATGCACCCAAATTGGCCTCCAATTGAGCCTACAACGTACAAACAAGTTTTTCTTCTTCGTTAAGCACAACCAAACATTTTTGTTTAGTCAAACATGTTTCATTTGTCATTATTTTAGAACCCACACGGTTAGAAAACAAACGAAGTCCATTTGGTCAATCAAATCCTCGTATTCTCGAATTGCACCCAAATTGGCCTCCAATTGATCCTACAACGTTCAAATGAGTTTCCTTTCTTATTTAAGCACAACTAAACTTATTTGTTCTGGCCAACATCTTGCATTTGTCATTATCAAGGTACCCACATGGTTAGAAGTCAAACGAAGTCCATTTGGTGGATCAAATCCTCGTATTCTCGGAATGCATCGAAATTGGCCTACAATTGAGCCTACATTGTACAAACGAGTTTTCCTACTTCGTTAAGCTCAACCAAACTAATTTATTGAGGCCAAAATATTTCATTTTTCATTATTAAGGTACCCACACGGTTAAAATTCATACGAAATCCATTTGGTCACTCAAATCCTCGTATTTTCGAAATGCACCCAAATTTGCCTCCAATTGAGCCTACAACGTACAAACGAGTTTTCCTTCTTCCTTAAGCTCAATTAAATTATTTCTTGATTCCAACATCTTGAATTTGTCATTATTAATGTACCCACGTGCTAAGAATTCAATTGAAGTCCATTTGGTCACTCAAATCCTCGTATATTCAGAATGCGCCCAAATTGACCTCCAATTGAGCCTACAACGTACAAAGGAGTTTTCCTTCTTCATTAAGCACAACAAAACTTATTTGTTTATGCCAACATCTTGAATTTTTCATTATAAAGGTACCAATGTGGTTAGAAGTCAAATGTAGTTCATTTGTTAACTCAAATCCTCGTATTCTCGGAATGCACTCAGATTGGCCTCCAATTGAACCTACTACGTACAAAAGAATTTTCCATCTTTGTTAAGTCAACCAAACATTTTGGTCGTGTCAAACATGTTGAATTTTTCAATATTTTTGATACCTCGCAGTTAGAAGTCAAACAAATTCCATTTGGTCAATCAAATCCTCGTATTCTCGGAATGCACCCAAATTGGCCTCCAATTGAGCTTACAACTACAAACGACTTTTTTTTCTTCGTTAAGCACAACAAGACTTATTTTATGAGGCCAAAATCTTGCATTTGTCATTATTAAGGTACCCACACGGTTAGAATTTAAACGAAATCCATTTGGACACTCAAATCCTCGTATTTTCGGAATGCACCCAAATTGGCCTCAAATTGAGCCGACAACGTACAAACGACTTTTCCTTCTTCGTTAAGCACAAAAAAACTTATTTGATGAGTCCAAAATCTTGCATTTGTCATTATTAAGGTACCCACGCGGTTATAAGTCAAACGAAGTCAATTTGGTCACTCAAATCCACGTATTCTCGGAATGCACCCAAATTGGCCTCCAATTGATCCTACAACGTACAAACAAGTTTTCTTTCTCCGTTAAGCACAACCAAACATTTTTGTTACGTCAAAATTGTTGTATTTGTCATTATTTAGGTACCCACGCGATTATAAGTCAAACGAAGTCCATTTGGTCACTCAAATCCTCGTATTCTTGGAATGCACCCAAATTCGCCTCCTATTGAGCCTACAACGTACAAACGACTTTTCCTTCTTGGTTAAGCACAACAAAAATTATTTGATGAGGCCAAAATCTTGCATTTGTCATTATTAAGATACCCACGCGGTTAGAAGTTAAACGAAGTTCATTTGGTCACTCAAATCCTCGTAATCTCGAATTGCACCCAAATTGGCCTACAATTGGGCCTACAACGTACAAACGAGTTTTCCTTCTTCATTAAGCACAAAATAACATAAACAATGGCATGAAATCTCAATGGTTAGAGCTTGGCTGATGCTACCACTAGGTCATGGGTTCAAACCAAGCTTGCGGCATCTTTATGGGTTTTTGGATCCTATAAAAACCCTGTTTGCCTTTCAAAAAAAAAAAACACAACCAAACATTTTTGTTTAGTCAAACATGTTGCATTTGTCATTATTTTGGAACTCATGCGGTTAGAAGTCAAACAAAGTCCATTTGTTCGATCAAATCCTCGTGTTCTCGGAATTCACCCAAATTGGCCTCCAATTGAGCCTACAACGTACAAATGAGTTTCCTTTATTATTTAAGCCCAACAAAACTTATTTGTTCAGGCCAACATCTTGCATTTGTCATTATCGAGCCACCCACGTGGTTTGAACTCAAAGGAAGTCCATTTGGTCAATCAAATCCTCGTATTCTCGGAATGCACCCAAATTGGCCTCCAATTGAGCCTACAACGTACAAACGAGTTTTCCTTCTTCGTTAAGCACAACCAAACATTTTTGTTAAGTCAAACATGTTTCATTTGTCATTATTTTGGAACCCACACAGTTATAAAACAAACGAAGTCCATTTGGTCAATCAAATCCTCGTATTCTCGAATTGCACCCAAATTGGCCTCCAATTGAGCCTACAACGTACAAATGAGTTTACTTTCTTATTTAAGCACAAATAAACTTATTTGTTAAGTCCAACATCTTGAATTTGTCATTATCAAGGTACCCACCATGTTAGAAGTCAAACGAAGTCCATTAGGTCGATCAAATCCTCGTATTCTCGGAATGCATCCAAATTGGCCTACAATTGAGCCCACAATGTACAAACGAGTTTTCCTACTCCGTGAAGCTCAACCAAAGTTATTTTTTGTAGCCAAAATATTTCATTTGTCATAATTAAGGTACCCGCGTGATTAAAATTCAAAATAAATCCATTTGGTCACTCAAATCCTCGTATTTTTGGAATGCACCCAAATTTGCCTCCAATTGAGCCTACAACGTACAAACGAGTTTTCCTTCTTCGTTAAGCTCAATTAAATTATTTCTTGAGGCCCACATTTTGAATTTGTCATTATTAATGTACCCACGTGCTTAGAAGTCAAACGAAGTCCATTTGGTCACTCAAATCCTCGTATTTTCATAATGCGCCCAAATTGGCCTCCAATTGAGCCTACAACGTACAAACGAGTTTTTCCTTCTACGTTAAGCACAACCATACTTATTTGTTGAGGCCAACATGTTTAATTTTTCATTATTTTGGAACTCATGCGGTAAGAAGTCAAACAAAGTCCATTTGGTCTATCAAATCCTTGTATTCTCGGAATTCACCCAAATTGGTCTCCAATTGAGCCTACAACGTACAAATGAGTTTCCTTTCTTATTTAAGCACAACAAAAATTATTTGTTCAGGCCAACATATTGCATTTTTCATTATCAAGGCACCCACATGGTTAGAATTGAAAGAAAGTCCATTTGGTCAATCAAATCCTCGTATTCTCGGAATGCACCCAAATTGGCCTCCAATTGAGCCTACAACGTACAAACGAGTTTTTCTTCTTCGTTAAGCACAACCAAACATTTTTGTTTAGTCAAACATGTTTCATTTGTCATTATTTTAGAACCCACACGGTTAGAAAACAAACGAAGTCCATTTGTTCAATCAAATCCTCGTATTCTCGAATTGCACCCAAATTGGCCTCCAATTGAGCCTACAACGTTCAAATGAGTTTCCTTTCTTATTTAAGCACAACTAAACTTATTTGTTCTGGCCAACATCTTGCATTTGTCATTATCACGGTACCCACATGGTTAGAAGTCAAACGAAGTCCATTTGGTCGATCAAATCCTCGTATTCTCGGAATGCATCGAAATTGGCCTACAATTGAGCCTACATTGTACAAACGAGTTTTCCTACTTCGTTAAGCTCAACCAAACTTATTTATTGAGGCCAAAATATTTCATTTTTCATTATTAAGGTACCCACGCGGTTAAAATTCATACGAAATCCATTTGGTCACTCAAATCCTCGTATTTTCGAAATGCACCCAAATTTGCCTCCAATTGAGCCTACAACGTACAAACGAGTTTTCCTTCTTCCTTAAGCTCAATTAAATTATTTCTTGATTCCAACATCTTGAATTTGTCATTATTAATGTACCCACGTGCTTATAATTCAATTGAATTCCATTTGGTCACTCAAATCCTCGTATATTCCGAATGCGCCCAAATTGACCTCCAATTGAGCCTACAACGTACAAAGGAGTTTTCCTTCTTCATTAAGCACAACAAAACTTATTTGTTTATGCCAACATCTTGAATTTTTCATTATAAAGGTACCAATGTGGTTAGAAGTCAAACGTAGTTCATTTGTTAACTCAAATCCTCGTATTCTCGGAATGCACTCAGATTGGCCTCCAATTGAACCTACTACGTACAAAAGAATTTTCCATCTTTGTTAAGTCAACCAAACATTTTGGTTGTGTCAAACATGTTGAATTTTTCAATATTTTTGATACCTCGCAGTTAGAAGTCAAACAAATTCCATTTGGTCAATCAAATCCTCGTATTCTCGGAATGCACCCAAATTGGCCTCCAATTGAGCTTACAACAACAAACGACTTTTTTTTCTTCGTTAAGCACAACAAGACTTATTTTATGAGGCCAAAATCTTGCATTTGTCATTATTAAGGTACCCACACGGTTAGAATTTAAACGAAATCCATTTGGACACTCAAATCCTCGTATTTTCGGAATGCACCCAAATTGGCCTCCAATTGAGCCGACAACGTACATACGACTTTTCCTTCTTCGTTAAGCACAAAAAAACTTATTTGATGAGTCCAAAATCTTGCATTTGTCATTATTAAGGTACCCACGCGGTTATAAGTCAAACGAAGTCAATTTGGTCACTCAAATCCACGTATTCTCGGAATGCACCCAAATTGGCCTCCAATTGATCCTACAACGTACAAACAAGTTTTCCTTCTCCGTTAAGCACAACCAAACATTTTTGTTACGTCAAAATTGTTGTATTTGTCATTATTTAGGTACCCACGCGATTATAAGTCAAACGAAGTCCATTTGGTCACTCAAATCCTCGTATTCTTGGAATGCACCGAAATTCGCCTCCTATTGACCCTACAACGTACAAACAACTTTTCCTTCTTGGTTAAGCACAACAAAAATTATTTGATGAGGCCAAAATCTTGCATTTGCCATTATTAAGATACCCACGCGGTTAGAAGTTAAACGAAGTTCATTTGGTCACTCAAATCCTCCTAATCTCGAATTGCACCCAAATTGGCCTACAATTGGGCCTACAACGTACAAACGAGTTTTCCTTCTTCATTAAGCACAAAATAACATAAACAATGGCATGAAATCTCAATGGTTAGAGCTTGGCTGATGCTACCACTAGGTCATGGGTTCAAACCAAGCTTGCGGCATCTTTATGGGTTTTGGGATCCTATAAAAACCCTGTTTGCCTTTCAAAAAAAAAAAACACAACCAAACATTTTTGTTTAGTCAAACATGTTGCATTTGTCATTATTTTGGAACTCATGCGGTTAGAAGTCAAACAAAGTCCATTTGTTCGATCAAATCCTCGTATTCTCGGAATTCACCCAAATTGGCCTCCAATTGAGCCTACAACGTACAAATGAGTTTCCTTTATTACTTAAGCCCAACAAAACTTATTTGTTCAGGCCAACATCTTGCATTTGTCATTATCGAGCCACCCACGTGGTTTGAACTCAAAGGAAGTCCATTTGGTCAATCAAATCCTCGTATTCTCGGAATGCACCCAAATTGGCCTCCAATTGAGCCTACAACGTACAAACGAGTTTTCCTTCTTCGTTAAGCACAACCAAAAATTTTTGTTAAGTCAAACATGTTTCATTTGTCATTATTTTGGAACCCACACAGTTATAAAACAAACGAAGTCCATTTGGTCAATCAAATCCTCGTATTCTCGAATTGCACCCAAATTGGCCTCCAATTGAGCCTACAACGTACAAATGAGTTTATTTTCTTATTTAAGCACAAATAAACTTATTTGTTCAGTCCAACATCTTGAATTTTTCATTATCAAGGTACCCACCATGTTAGAAGTCAAACGAAGTCCATTAGGTCGATCAAATCCTCGTATTCTCGGAATGCATCCAAATTGGCCTACAATTGAGCCCACAATGTACAAACGAGTTTTCCTACTCCGTGAAGCTCAACCAAAGTTATTTTTTGTAGCCAAAATATTTCATTTGTCATAATTAAGGTACCCGCGTGATTAAAATTCAAAATAAATCCATTTGGTCACTCAAATCCTCGTATTTTTGGAATGCACCCAAATTTGCCTCCAATTGAGCCTACAACGTACAAACGAGTTTTCCTTCTTCGTTAAGCTCAATTAAATTATTTCTTGAGGCCCACATTTTGAATTTCTCATTATTAATGTACCCACGTGCTTAGAAGTCAAACGAAGTCCATTTGGTCACTCAAATCCTCGTATTTTCATAATGCGCCCAAATTGGCCTCCAATTGAGCCTACAACGTACAAACGAGTTTTTCCTTCTACGTTAAGCACAGCCATACTTATTTGTTGAGGCCAACATGTTAAATTTTTCATTATTTTGGAACTCATGCGGTTAGAAGTCAAACAAAGTCCATTTGGTCTATCAAATCCTTGTATTCTCGGAATTCACCCAAATTGGTCTCCAATTGAGCCTACAACGTACAAATGAGTTTCCTTTCTTATTTAAGCACAACAAAAATTATTTGTTCAGGACAACATATTGCATTTTTCATTATCAAGGCACCCACATGGTTAGAATTGAAAGAAAGTCCATTTGGTCAATCAAATCCTCGTATTCTCGGAATGCACCCAAATTGGCCTCCAATTGAGCCGACAACGTACAAACGACTTTTCCTTATTCGTTAAGCACAAAAAAACTTATTTGATGAGTCCAAAATCTTGCATTTGTCATTATTAAGGTACCCACGCGGTTATAAGTCAAACAAAGTCAATTTGGTCACCCAAATCCACGTATTCTCGGAATGCACCCAAATTGGCCTCCAATTGATCCTACAACGTACAAACAAGTTTTCCTTCTCCGTTAATCACAACCAAACATTTATTACGTCAAAATTGTTGTATTTGTCATTATTTAGGTACCCACGCGATTATAAGTCAAACGAAGTCCATTTGGTCACTCAAATCCTCGTATTCTTGGAATGCACCCAAATTCGCCTCCTATTGAGCCTACAACGTACAAACGACTTTTCCTTCTTGGTTAAGCACAACAAAAATTATTTGATGAGGCCAAAATCTTGCATTTGTCATTATTAAGATACCCACACGGTTAGAAGTGAAACGAAGTTCATTTGGTCACTCAAATCCTCGTAATCTCGAATTGCACCCAAATTGGCCTACAATTGGGCCTACAACGTACAAACGAGTTTTCCTTCTTCATTAAGCACAAAATAACATAAACAATGGCATGAAATCTCAATAGTTAGAGCTTGGCTGATGCTACCACTAGGTCATGGGTTCAAACCAAGCTTGCGGCATCTTTATGGGTTTTGGGATCCTATAAAAACCCTGTTTGCCTTTCAAAAAAAAAAACACAACCAAACATTTTTGTTTAGTCAAACATGTTGCATTTGTCATTATTTTGGAACTCATGCTGTTAGAAGTCAAACAAAGTCCATTTGTTCGATCAAATCCTCGTGTTCTCGGAATTCATCCAAATTGGCCTCCAATTGAGCCTACAACGTACAAATGAGTTTCCTTTATTATTTAAGCCCAACAAAACTTATTTGTTCAGGCCAACATCTTGCATTTTTCATTTTCGAGCCACCCACGTGGTTTGAAGTCAAAGGAAGTCCATTTGGTCAATCAAATCCTCGTATTCTCGGAATGCACCCAAATTGGCCTCCAATTGAGCCTACAACGTACAAACGAGTTTTCCTTCTTCGTTAAGCACAACCAAACATTTTTGTTAAGTCAAACATGTTTCATTTGTCATTATTTTGGAACCCACACAGTTATAAAACAAACGAAGTCCATTTGGTCAATCAAATCCTCGTATTCTCGAATTGCACCCAAATTGGCCTCCAATTGAGCCTACAACGTACAAATGAGTTTACTTTCTTATTTAAGCACAAATAAACTTATTTGTTCAGTCCAACATCTTGAATTTGTCATTATCAAGGTACCCACCATGTTAGAAGTCAAACGAAGTCCATTAGGTCGATCAAATCCTCGTATTCTCGGAATGCATCCAAATTGGCCTACAATTGAGCCCACAATGTACAAACGAGTTTTCCTACTCCGTGAAGCTCAACCAAAGTTATTTTTTGTAGCCAAAATATTTCATTTGTCATAATTAAGGTACCCGCGTGATTAAAATTCAAAATAAATCCATTTGGTCACTCAAATCCTCGTATTTTTGGATTGCACCCAAATTTGCCTCCAATTGAGCCTACAACGTACAAACGAGTTTTCCTTCTTCGTTAAGCTCAATTAAATTATTTCTTGAGGCCCACATTTTGAATTTGTCATTATTAATGTACCCACGTGCTTAGAAGTCAAACGAAGTCCATTTGGTCACTCAAATCCTCGTATTTTCATAATGCGCCCAAATTGGCCTCCAATTGAGCCTACAACGTACAAACGAGTTTTTCCTTCTACGTTAAGCACAACCATACTTATTTGTTGAGGCCAACATGTTTAATTTTTCATTATTTTGGAACTCATGCGGTTAGAAGTCAAACAAAGTCCATTTGGTCTATCAAATCCTTGTATTCTCGGAATTCACCCAAATTGGTCTCCAATTGTGCCTACAACGTACAAATGAGTTTCCTTTCTTATTTAAGCACAACAAAAATTATTTGTTCAGGCCAACATATTGCATTTTTCATTATCAAGGCACCCACATGGTTAGAATTGAAAGAAAGTCCATTTGGTCAATCAAATCCTCGTATTCTCGGAATGCACCCAAATTGGCCTCCAATTGAGCCTACAACGTACAAACGAGTTTTTCTTCTTCGTTAAGCACAACCAAACATTTTTGTTTAGTCAAACATGTTGCATTTGTCATTATTTTAGAACCCACACGGTTAGAAAACAAACGAAGTCCATTTGGTCAATCGAATCCTCGTATTCTCGAATTGCACCCAAATTGGCCTCCAATTGAGTCTACAACGTTCAAATGAGTTTCCTTTCTTATTTAAGCACAACTAAACTTATTTGTTCTGGCCAATATCTTGCATTTGTCATTATCAAGGTACCCACATGGTTAGAAGTCAAACGAAGTCCATGTGGTCGATCAAATCCTCGTATTCTCGGAATGCATCGAAATTGGCCTACAATTGAGCCTACATTGTACAAACGAGTTTTCCTACTTCGTTAAGCTCAACCAAACTTATTTATTGAGGCCAAAATATTTCATTTTTCATTATTAAGGTACCCACGCGGTTAAAATTCTTACGAAATCCATTTGGTCACTCAAATCCTCGTATTTTCGAAATGCACCCAAATTTGCCTCCAATTGAGCCTACAACGTACAAACGAGTTTTCCTTCTTCCTTAAGCTCAATTAAATTATTTCTTGATTCCAACATCTTGAATTTGTCATTATTAATGTACCCACGTGCTTAGAATTCAATTGAAGTCCATTTGGTCACTCAAATCCTCGTATATTCAGAATGCGCCCAAATTGACCTCCAATTGAGCCTACAACGTACAAAGGAGTTTTCCTTCTTCATTAAGCACAACAAAACTTATTTGTTTATGCCAACATCTTGAATTTTTCATTATAAAGGTACCAATGTGGTTAGAAGTCAAACGTAGTTCATTTGTTAACTCAAATCCTCGTATTCTCGGAATGCACTCAGATTGGCCTCCAATTGAACCTACTACGTACAAAAGAATTTTCCATCTTTGTTAAGTCAACCAAACATTTTGGTTTTGTCAAACATGTTGAATTTTTCAATATTTTTGATACCTCGCAGTTAGAAGTCAAACAAATTCCATTTGGTCAATCAAATCCTCGTATTCTCGGAATGCACCCAAATTGGCCTCCAATTGAGCTTACAACTACAAACGACTTTTTTTTCTTCGTTAAGCACAACTAGACTTATTTTATGAGGCAAAATCTTGCATTTGTCATTATTAAGGTACCCACACGGTTAGAATTTAAACGAAATCCATTTGGACACTCAAATCCTCGTATTTTCGGAATGCACCCAAATTGGCCTCCAATTGAGCCGACAACGTACAAACGACTTTTCCTTCTTCGTTAAGCACAAAAAAACATATTTGATGAGTCCAAAATCTTGCATTTGTCATTATTAAGGTACCCACGCGGTTATAAGTTAAACAAAGTCAATTTGGTCACCCAAATCCACGTATTCTCGGAATGCACCCAAATTGGCCTCCAATTGATCCTACAACGTACAAACAAGTTTTCCTTCTCCGTTAATCACAACCAAACATTTTTGTTACGTCAAAATTGTTGTATTTGTCATTATTTAGGTACCAAGCGATTATAAGTCAAACGAAGTCCATTTGGTCACTCAAATCCTCGTATTCTTGGAATGCACCCAAATTCGCCTCCTATTGAGTCTACAACGTACAAACGACTTTTCCTTCTTGGTTAAGCACAACAAAAATTATTTGATGAGGCCAAAATCTTGCATTTGTCATTATTAAGATACCCACGCGGTTAGAAGTTAAACGAAGTTCATTTGGTCACTCAAATCCTCGTAATCTCGAATTGCACCCAAATTGGCCTACAATTGGGCCTACAACGTACAAACGAGTTTTCCTTCTTCATTAAGCACAAAATAACATAAACAATGGCATGAAATCTCAATGGTTAGAGCTTGGCTGATGCTACCACTAGGTCATGGGTTCAAACCAAGCTTGCGGAATCTTTATGGGTTTTGGGATCCTATAAAAACCCTGTTTGCCTTTCAAAAAAAAAAAACACAACCAAACATTTTTTGTTTAGTCAAACATGTTGCATTTGTCATTATTTTGGAACTCATGCTGTTAGAAGTCAAACAAAGTCCATTTGTTCGATCAAATCCTCGTATTCTCGGAATTCACCCAAATTGGCCTCCAATTGAGCCTACAACGTACAAATGAGTTTCCTTTATTATTTAAACCCAACAAAACTTATTTGTTCAGGCCAACATCTTGCATTTGTCATTATCGAGCCACCCACGTGGTTTGAAGTCAAAGGAAGTCCATTTGGTCAATCAAATCCTCGTATTCTCGGAATGCACCCAAATTGGCCTCCAATTGAGCCTGCAACGTACAAACGAGTTTTCCTTCTTCGTTAAGCACAACCAAACATTTTTGTTAAGTCAAACATGTTTCATTTGTCATTATTTTGGAACCCACACAGTTATAAAACAAACGAAGTCCATTTGGTCAATCAAATCCTCGTATTCTCGAATTGCACCCAAATTGTCCTCCAATTGAGCCTACAACGTACAAATGAGTTTACTTTCTTATTTAAGCACAAATAAACTTATTTGTTAAGTCCAACATCTTGAATTTTTCATTATCAAGGTACCCACCATGTTAGAAGTCAAACGAAGTCCATTAGGTCGATCAAATCCTCGTATTCTCGGAATGCATCCAAATTGGCCTACAATTGAGCCCACAATGTACAAACGAGTTTTCCTACTCCGTGAAGCTCAACCAAAGTTATTTTTTGTAGCCAAAATATTTCATTTGTCATAATTAAGGTACCCGCGTCATTAAAATTCAAAATAAATCCATTTGGTCCCTCAAATCCTCGTATTTTTGGAATGTACCCAAATTTGCCTCCAATTGAGCCTACAACGTACAAACGAGTTTTCCTTCTTCGTTAAGCTCAATTAAATTATTTCTTGAGGCCCACATTTTGAATTTGTCATTATTAATGTACCCACGTGCTTAGAAGTCAAACGAAGTCCATTTGGTCACTCAAATCCTCGTATTTTCATAATGCGCCCAAATTGGCCTCCAATTGAGCCTACAACATACAAACGAGTTTTTCCTTCTACGTTAAGCACAACCATACTTATTTGTTGAGGCCAACATGTTTAATTTTTCATTATTTTGGAAATCATGCGGTTAGAAGTCAAACAAAGTCCATTTGGTCTATCAAATCCTTGTATTCTCGGAATTCACCCAAATTGGTCTCCAATTGAGCCTACAACGTACAAATGAGTTTCCTTTCTTATTTAAGCACAACAAAAATTATTTGTTCAGGCCAACATATTGCATTTTTCATTATCAAGGCACCCACATGGTTAGAATTGAAAGAAAGTCCATTTGGTCAATCAAATCCTCGTATTCTCGGAATGCACCCAAATTGGCCTCCAATTGAGCCTACAACGTACAAACGAGTTTTTCTTCTTCGTTAAGCACAACCAAACATTTTTGTTTAGTCAAACATGTTGCATTTGTCATTATTTTAGAACCCACACGGTTAGAAAACAAACGAAGTCCATTTGGTCAATCAAATCCTCGTATTCTCGAATTGCACCCAAATTGGCCTCCAATTGAGCCTACAACGTTCAAATGAGTTTCCTTTCTTATTTAAGCACAACTAAACTTATTTGTTCTGTCCAACATCTTGAATTTGTCATTATCAAGGTACCCACATGGTTAGAAGTCAAACGAAGTCCATTTGGTCGATCAAATCCTCGTATTCTCGGAATGCATCGAAATTGGCCTACAATTGAGCCTACATTGTACAAACGAGTTTTCCTACTTCGTTAAGCTCAACCAAACTTATTTATTGAGGCCAAAATATTTAATTTTTCATTATTAAGGTACCCACTCGGTTAAAATTCATACGAAATCCATTTGGTCACTCAAATCCTCGTATTTTCGAAATGCACCCAAATTTGCCTCCAATTGAGCCTACAACGTACAAACGAGTTTTCCTTCTTCCTTAAGCTCAATTAAATTATTTCTTGATTCCAACATCTTGAATTTGTCATTATTAATGTACCCACGTGCTTAGAATTCGATTGAAGTCCATTTGGTCACTCAAATCCTCGTATATTCAGAATGCGCCCAAATTGACCTCCAATTGAGCCTACAACGTACAAAGGAGTTTTCCTTCTTCATTAAGCACAACAAAACTTATTTGTTTATGCCAACATCTTGAATTTTTCATTATAAAGGTACCAATGTGGTTAGAAGTCAAACGTAGTTCATTTGTTAACTCAAATCCTCGTATTCTCGGAATGCACTCAGATTGGCCTCCAATTGAACCTACTACGTACAAAAGAATTTTCCATCTTTGTTAAGTCAACCAAACATTTTGGTTGTGTCAAACATGTTGAATTTTTCAATATTTTTGATACCTCGCAGTTAGAAGTCAAACAAATTCCATTTGGTCAATCAAATCCTCGTATTCTCGGAATGCACCCAAATTGGCCTCCAATTGAGCTTACAACAACAAACGAATTTTTTTTCTTCGTTAAGCACAACAAGACTTATTTTATGAGGCCAAAATCTTGCATTTGTCATTATTAAGGTACCCACACGGTTAGAATTTAAACGAAATCCATTTGGACACTCAAATCCTCGTATTTTCGGAATGCACCCAAATTGGCCTCCAATTGAGCCGACAACGTACAAACGACTTTTCCTTCTTCGTTAAGCACAAAAAAACTTATTTGATGAGTCCAAAATCTTGCATTTGTCATTATTAAGGTACCCACGCGGTTATAAGTCAAACAAAGTCAATTTGGTCACCCAAATCCACGTATTCTCGGAATGCACCCAAATTGGCCTCCAATTGATCCTACAACGTACAAACAAGTTTTCCTTCTCCGTTAAGCACAACCAAACATTTTTGTTACGTCAAAATTGTTGTATTTGTCATTATTTAGGTACCCACGCGATTATAAGTCAAACGAAGTCCATTTGGTCACTCAAATCCTCGTATTCTTGGAATGCACCCAAATTCGCCTCCTATTGAGCCTACAACGTACAAACGACTTTTCCTTCTTGGTTAAGCACAACAAAAATTATTTGATGAGGCCAAAATCTTGCATTTGTCATTATTAAGATACCCACGCGGTTAGAAGTTAAACGAAGTTCATTTGGTCACTCAAATCCTCGTAATCTCGAATTGCACCCAAATTGGCCTACAATTGGGCCTACAACGTACAAACGAGTTTTCCTTCTTCATTAAGCACAAAATAACATAAACAATGGCATGAAATCTCAATGGTTAGAGCTTGGCTGATGCTACCACTAGGTCATGGGTTCAAACCAAGCTTGCGGCATCTTTATGGGTTTTGGGATCCTATAAAAACCCTGTTTGCCTTTCAAAAAAAAAAAACACAACCAAACATTTTTGTTTAGTCAAACATGTTGCATTTGTCATTATTTTGGAACTCATGCTGTTAGAAGTCAAACAAAGTCCATTTGTTCGATCAAATCCTCGTATTCTCGGAATTCACCCAAATTGGCCTCCAATTGATCCTACAACGTACAAATGAGTTTCCTTTATTATTTAAGCCCAACAAAACTTATTTGTTCAGGCCAACATCTTGCATTTGTCATTATCGAGCCACCCACGTGGTTTGAAGTCAAAGGAAGTCCATTTGGTCAATCAAATCCTCGTATTCTCGGAATGCACCCAAATTGGCCTCCAATTGAGCCTACAACGTACAAACGAGTTTTCCTTCTTCGTTAAGCACAACCAAACATTTTTGTTAAGTCAAACATGTTTCATTTGTCATTATTTTGGAACCCACACAGTTATAAAACAAACGAAGTCCATTTGGTCAATCAAATCCTCGTATTCTCGAATTGCACCCAAATTGTCCTCCAATTGAGCCTACAACGTACAAATGAGTTTACTTTCTTATTTAAGCACAAATAAACTTATTTGTTAAGTCCAACATCTTGAATTTTTCATTATCAAGGTACCCACCATGTTAGAAGTCAAACTAAGTCCATTAGGTCGATCAAATCCTCGTATTCTCGGAATGCATCCAAATTGGCCTACAATAGAGCCCACAATGTACAAACGAGTTTTCCTACTCCGTGAAGCTCAACCAAAGTTATTTTTTGTAGCCAAAATATTTCATTTGTCATAATTAAGGTACCCGCGTGATTAAAATTCAAAATAAATCCATTTGGTCACTCAAATCCTCGTATTTTTGGAATGCACCCAAATTTGCCTCCAATTGAGCCTACAACATACAAACGAGTTTTCCTTTTTCGTTAAGCTCAATTAAATTATTTCTTGAGGCCCACATTTTGAATTTGTCATTATTAATGTACCCACGTGCTTAGAAGTCAAAGAAGTCCATTTGGTCACTCAAATCCTCGTATTTTCATAATGCGCCCAAATTGGCCTCCAATTGAGCCTACAACGTACAAACGAGTTTTTCCTTCTACGTTAAGCACAACCATACTTATTTGTTGAGGCCAACATGTTTAATTTTTCATTATTTTGGAACTCATGCGGTTAGAAGTCAAACAAAGTCCATTTGGTCTATCAAATCCTTGTATTCTCGGAATTCACCCAAATTGGTCTCCAATTGTGCCTACAACGTACAAATGAGTTTCCTTTCTTATTTAAGCACAACAAAAATTATTTGTTCAGGCCAACATATTGCATTTTTCATTATCAAGGCACCCACATGGTTAGAATTGAAAGAAAGTCCATTTGGTCAATCAAATCCTCGTATTCTCGGAATGCACCCAAATTGGCCTCCAATTGAGCCTACAACGTACAAACGAGTTTTTCTTCTTCGTTAAGCACAACCAAACATTTTTGTTTAGTCAAACATGTTGCATTTGTCATTATTTTAGAACCCACACGGTTAGAAAACAAACGAAGTCCATTTGGTCAATCAAATCCTCGTATTCTCGAATTGCACCCAAATTGGCCTCCAATTGAGCCTACAACGTTCAAATGAGTTTCCTTTCTTATTTAAGCACAACTAAACTTATTTGTTCTGGCCAACATCTTGCATTTGTCATTATCAAGGTACCCACATGGTTATAAGTCAAACGAAGTCCATTTGGTCGATCAAATCCTCGTATTCTCGGAATGCATCGAAATTGGCCTACAATTGAGCCTACATTGTACAAACGAGTTTTCCTACTTCGTTAAGCTCAACCAAACTTATTTATTGAGGCCAAAATATTTCATTTTTCATTATTAAGGTACCCACGCGGTTAAAATTCATACGAAATCCATTTGGTCACTCAAATCCTCGTATTTTCGAAATGCACCCAAATTTGCCTCCAATTGAGACTACAACGTACAAACGAGTTTTCCTTCTTCCTTAAGCTCAATTAAATTATTTCTTGATTCCAACATCTTGAATTTGTCATTATTAATGTACCCACATGCTTAGAATTCAATTGAAGTCAAGTTGGTCACTCAAATCCTCGTATATTCATAATGCGCCCAAATTGACCTCCAATTGAGCCTACAACGTACAAAGGAGTTTTCCTTCTTCATGAAGCACAACAAAACTTATTTGTTTATGCCAACATCTTGAATTTTTCATTATAAAGGTACCAATGTGGTTAGAAGTCAAACGTAGTTCATTTGTTAACTCAAATCCTCGTATTCTCGGAATGCACTCAGATTGGCCTCCAATTGAACCTACTACGTACAAAAGAATTTTCCATCTTTGTTAAGTCAACCAAACATTTTGGTTGTGTCAAACATGTTGAATTTTTCAATATTTTTGATACCTCGCAGTTAGAAGTCAAACAAATTCCATTTGGTCAATCAAATCCTCGTATTCTCGGAATGCACCCAAATTGGCCTCCAATTGAGCTTACAACTACAAACGACTTTTTTTTCTTCGTTAAGCACAACAAGACTTATTTTATGAGGCCAAAATCTTGCATTTGTCATTATTAAGGTACCCACATGGTTAGAATTTAAACGAAATCCATTTGGACACTCAAATCCTCGTATTTTCGGAATGCACCCAAATTGGCCTCCAATTGAGCCGACAACGTACAAACGAATTTTCCTTCTTCGTTAAGCACAAAAAAACTTATTTGATGAGTCCAAAATCTTGCATTTGTCATTATTAAGGTACCCACGCGGTTATAAGTCAAACGAAGTCAAACGCAGAACGTGATGTTGAACGAGCTCCTCGTATCTACCAGAGCTCTCTTAACCTCCCACCTTACAATGAAGACCGATATGACGAGTGTGTCATTGTGCGGTGCTCGGACTCCTTTGAGGTCTTTGTTTGTGAAGGTTAAGGTAGGAATTGGGCTTTGCACCCTCAAGTAGTAAACAAGTATGTCCTCATCTGCAGGTTGTGTCTGCATCTCCAGTAGAGTCTTCTTGCAAAACTTGTTCGATTGGTCCTAATTCGGTCCGACTCTATGAAGGACATAGATTATGCCTAGAGTCTCTTTCTTTATATCCTTGATTTACTCCCTCTGGTCCCTGGGTCTTTCTGGTTGCTTCTTGGAGCCCGGGAATTACTTTAGCTTGCCTCTGCGGAACTAGTATTTGATCTCGTATCTTAGACTTTTGCAGTCGTTGGTATCGTGACCACCCTTCTTGTGGTATGAACAATACTTGTTGTTGTCCCAGTTTGAGGGGTTTTCGCTCTGCTTTGGGGGCCACTTCAGATCTTCCCAGTTTTTCATTGAATTCAAGATGTCCGATAAGCTAGAATTTAAGGGGGTCACGACCCTGGATCCAATGTAATTGGATGCTTTCTCTAGCAAGGCCAAGCCAGGGTCTGACCTTCTGTCATTGCACTTTCGCTTACTTCTTTATTCATCCTCACGCCTCCTTCCCTCTTTCCTGTCTTTATGGCTTCTATCACCTTCAGTTTCCCTTTTCACAATTCTAAGCTCTTCTAAAGTGATGTACCTCTGAGCGTTCTTGAAGAGCTCCATCATATCCAAAGGGAGTTCCAAGGTGAGACATTCATAAATTTTTCCCTCTTTTAGGCCCACGGTGAAAGCCATCACGGTTGTGTCGTCGCTGCAACCATACTCTCTGAGTGTCTCATTGGATCCCTGTTTCAAAGAGAATGTAGTGCGGGCCCTTTCGGAGGTGCTGGCTTCCAACAACCACATCAGAAACTCTTTCGCCAACGTTTTGAATGAGTCGATCGACTTTGGCGGGAGGCTGTGGAACCATGTCAGTGCTGACTTCTTTAGGCTGGTAGGAAAAGTTTTGCACATCACCGACTCAGATCTTTCCTCAAGTGCCATTACATGCTAGTAATGGCGTAGGTGGTCGAACGAGTCGGCAATCCCATCATAGAAGTTAAGCTTGGAAGGCGTAAACTTCTTTGGAAGTGCCTCGTTCATGTTACGGTCCACGAATGGTAGAACAGAGATATGAAAGAGCACATCTGGGTCGTGCTCCCCTCGACGAAGGGGGTCCTGAAGGCCTAACCTCTCTACCCTGAGAGTCAGTTCTGCGTTGGCCACGCCGCCTCCCTTAGTCCAATGAGAACTAGCAGAGGCTTGACTCTCCTGTGCTTGCTCTTTGTCGTCTCCTGGAGATGGAGGCCTGTGTTGCTCCCGATCTTCATTAGCGGGTGGAGGGTTCTGTTGTACGAGAGCTTCCACTGCTTTGGCAATTTGTTGTATATGAGATAACATCAAATCTATCCTAGGGTCTGTCATTGTTGTTGCTGGCGTAGGGGTGTGAGTCTATTGCTTGTGCGTCACCAAAACCGCCAAAAGCGGCGGCATGGCGCCAGTGTGAGCATTTGACGTGTCCCCTTGTTCTCCAATGTTGCACGATTTAGTGGTCACCATCTCTTTGTATTTTGAAGAGAGATGATGCTAGTGAAAGTTTAGGAACTTTGTCATCCCCACGGACAGCGCCAAACTGATGCAATCATTTTCCGCTCCCTGCTTTGACCTTGACCTGCAAACCTGCTAACTTGCACAAGGAACGCACGTGAGCCACAGACCACGATTGTGGTGGTCGACGACACTTCGAGGCTAAAGTTAGACAAGGATCTGAGGAAGGTGTAATGATGTAAACAGGAAATTTGTAGCATACCTTAGCTTACCAACCTCATGTCTTATTTATAGTGTATGAGTCCTGGTTCAACCAGGTCATCGATGGCGTAGTTTAGGAAAGAAGATCTGCGTGGAGATCTATCTCTAATTAAGAGTCGTGCTATTGAGGAAAATTTCTCTGTTAGACATGTGCTCCTAGATACGTGGGAGATAGTTCATGTTTCGAGAATATTCTATAGGTAAAAGTCTCCATATGTGATACGTACTCTAGAATCTACTTCCTAATTGGAAGCAAATAGTTGTTGTAATTGCTCGTCCGAAGCTGATCCTAGAGATATTTGCCTTACCATGGCTTTCAGGTATTAAGATAGCTGTGAGACACATGGGCTTAGCAAACTGTGAGAATTTGAGTCCGTCTGGCGGACTGTATTGGGCGGGCTTGAAACCGCTTGGGCCGGATCAGTGTTGGGCTAACGCGAGGGCATGTTATTCCTCGAGATTATCATGTCACGTATACAGCACAGAACTAGTACCTTTTTTGGTGTATCATCAGTGTAATTAAATTCTCTTTATCCTTGTCCTGATTCGATATCATTTGTATTTTGAGAAATAATCAAATGTACTGTGTATTTTCAAGAGATACATTTGATGAGTGTGTGATCTCAAGAGGTGCTCGTTGAAGGGTACATTAGATTAAAAGAGGTGTGAACCATAAAATGTAATCCAATGGTTGTTCATGGACAAGCATAAATTTATCTATAAAAGGAGATCCAAATGTTTGTTTTCCATGCAACAATTAATTTTCTACAAAAATTTCTACTCTCTAGATTGCCATCATCAATAGCTATTCTCGGTTGAGATCGGTAGGTAAACTGTCAGAATTATTGCAATGTGTCCTAAAGGTGTGTTCACTCAATTCTCCTTATGTAGTCGCAGTTTCTCACTGGAATGAGAGAAATATTACCTACCTAAATGATAGCATTTAGAGAATGTGCCTTGTAGCGCTTTGCATACTTGATTGTACTTATTGTCTTGCAAGCCCTATTCTTCTTTCTTCCTTTATGACTATTTATTCTGTATTGTATCCCTTTCTTTTGGACTTATTTTCATCGTCAAAGCTTTAAAAAAAAAAATAGAAAACTATTTTATTCAATAAGATTTTGCTGTAACACCAAATTATTTTAGTTAACACCCAATTTTTTTATTATAATTTCTGGATTGACAGCCATTAAAAATCTCAACCAATATAGCTAAGATTCACAAAATATCCCCTTGATATTTTTGACAATGAACTCATGTACGAAGTATGAGATTGCATGAATGCCATGACAGAATAATAAAGAGGAAACGACGATGAAGTAGAAAATAGGAATTCGAGAAGAAAGAACAAAAAATGGAAGGAAATTTGTAGAAACAAATTAGGTTATGGTTAAATGGGGGGGGGGGAATATTAAGCAAGTAAAAGAGAGAAGATCAAGGGAGAAAACTTGAAGAACCAAAAGGATAAATTAGTTAAGTGATAAGAAACTTGCAACTTTAATCCAACGGAGAGCTCACATTCCACAACACAAGCTCGAGCTTATGATATCGGGACTCTATCAAATTTATTTCTTTTAATAAAATTAGACTTCTAAGGGTGTTTTTGGTTGCATGGAATCCTATGTCATTGGAATTCATGAGGGGACCCCTATCACTCCATATCCACCAATTGATTTTGTGATGAATGGTGGGAATGGAAGTCTCAGGAATATGGGAATCACATGCCTTGGGGGACTAAGGAGTGTGATTCTCATGTTCATGGGACTTTCATTCCCACCATTGATCATAAAATCAAATGGTGGATGTGCAGTGATACACCAATTTAGCCTAAAATGTAGGGATCCCTCATAGATTCCCATGGCATAAAATTCCATACAACCAAACACAACCTAAGTTTTTCAAACTTGTTTCTTTTTCATTTCAAGTCCATTTTATTGATTGGGTTTGAAAAAAAAAACTAACAAAAGTCTAAAAATTAATAGGTGACCTCTCCATCACCAGACTCCTTCCACTTATGTCTATTTTCTCAATCTCAATTTTAATATCCATCTAAATATGATTTTCTCCATCTGTACCATCTTTCAAGCTCTTGCAACTTGTCCATGTTTGCTCAGAAATGGAGAAAATGGAGACAAAGAGAAGAAAATAGACACAGTATGTTAGTTGTTTTCTTGTTATTATTCGGAAAAGAAGATGTACACAGTGTTGAAACCAAGGATTGTGATTTCGTTTTTTGAGGAAACATGAAATATATATAATGAATTTTGAGGGTATTTGAAATAGGTAAAAAAAATTGAAATGCAAGTAAATAAACCTATTGAACGCATTAAATCAAGCCTATACAAAGTATCTCTTAAATTCATGACATAATTAACAATATGGTAAAAAAAATAACAAATTTCACATACCCAACTATAAATTTTGAGTTAATAATCACTAAAAATCTTACAAATATTATATCATCAAGAATTCTACATTGACAACGGATCTTAAGTGATAGCTTTAAACAAAAGTTGCAGTTCTCATGAAACAGTATTGTCCATGTAATCGCAAATTATTTAGCATCGGAGATTATTAATGATGATAATAAAGACAATCTTCTTCTACTCAATTCACATAAATTGTCAAAGATTTCCCTTTTAAAAGCACAAAAACCTCCTGTGGGGTCAATGGGTACCAACAAAACAAGGGATGAAGTAACTCCATCCAGATCTTGTGAAAGCTATCCAGATTTGCTTGCAAAGACCCAACTAAATTGAAATAAGAATTAATTACAAGATTAGTGGCAGTAAAAATCAAAACTCATTACATTAACCATTGAAATAAGAAGAAATCGTGTGAAACACAAAAATCAAATTTTCAGGTCGCAACACAAATCTAAACCAAGAAATCGTTCAGAAAATGAGAAATTAAGGATAAAAATTTAAGAGAAATGAATAGAAAATCTAGAGTCAAAACGCCCGATCCAAGGTTGGCGGATTGAAAACAAACAAGTCAAATTGAATTGAAGGTTTAGAGCCTAACTAAAATCGAAGAAGTTCAAACCTGTGAAAATGAGGTCGAAATTCGATCGAAAGATATGTAAGAGATGTATCCGATTGTTTGTCGAGTTTGTCTAGGCAGCCAAGCTTTAAAGCCATTTTGATGTCAGGCTTAAGTATTTTTACACTTTTACCCCTTCTCTTAAAAGCACAACCCCAAACATTATCTATAGAAGGGGTAGAAGTGTAAAAAGCCCAAAACCTGGCTAAAAAGTGTTTATAAAGCCTGACTGCCTAGAATTGGGATTGTTTGTATGTCCGTCTATCTCTCAATTAGAGGAAGAAGAGAAAAGCAAAGATGCGACGTGAAGAGAGAAAGAAAGAATCGAACAAGATCGAAAATCAATTGCAGAGCTTCGATTAGACCTCAATTGCGGAGCGTTGCTCCTCAGGTTGTCGAGTAGACTTCCTCAGATCGTCGAATTCACATGTTCTTCTGCTACTGCTGAAGCTACATGTGGAGGAGAAAAGAAGACGAACAAGGGTGTTTAGAGAGTAGTTCTTCATGGAACAAGGAGACGTCTAGTGTCGATGGTTTTGCTGGATGGGTTGGAATGCATGGGTCCTAAATCGACACCCAAAACCAAAATTGGCCCCAACGATTATTATTTATTGTGGACAGATCGACAACGACAACAACAAACCCCTTCTGTAGACACACTTCCTATTGGACACCACGAAAGTTTAATTGTAAAATGAACTGTGATTCAATGAGGTAAACGGGACTCGGTGAGGTTAACACTCTCCACTATTAAATCTAATAGATCTAAGAGATTATTCTTAGGGTGTGTTTGGTTGCATGGAATCCTATGCCATGGGAATTAATGAGGGGACCCCTACATTTTAAGCTAAATTGATATATCACTCCACATCCTCCATTTGATTTTGTGATCAATGGTGGGAATCGAAGTCCCATGAACATGAGAATCCCACTCCTTGGTCCCCCAAGGCATGTGATTCTCATGTTCATGAGACTTTCATTCTCACCATTGATAAAAAACATCAAATAGTGCATGTGGAGTTTTACATCAAATTAGCCTAAAATATATGGGTCCCTTCATGGATTCCCATGGCATAGGATTTCATGCAACCAAACACACCCTTAGGGCTATATTCCACTCTTTAACGATAGGAAAAATTATAGTTAAATATTCTCTCCACGTTTTCAATTAGTTAATCATTTACTAAAAAATAGGAAAACTAGTTACACTAAGTCTCTCTCCTTTCAACAAGAACTCTTCTTCTCATTCACAAGCTCTTCAAGGCAATTGAGAAGAAAATCAAAATCAATCCCATACCCACCAATATGATATATTTTTTATAAGATCTAGTTAAGTCATACGTTGTGTATGAGTTTATTAGATGCCAACCTTAAAAAAATGATATGTGTGCAGCCCTAAGTATTATTGAGTTTTTACAGAGCTATGGTCTTGCTTCAACTTTTGGAGTTGGCCAACTTTGGCATGTATACAGTTATTACGAGAATATATATTGTGAATTTTAATTTAGTATTTGTATTCTATAAAAACAATAATTTATTGACTGTATTTGATTCCTAAGTTAGCACAATAACACATAATTGTGATTTTTTTTTTCTCAATTGCCTTGCAAAGTTTGTGAATGAGAAAAAGAGTTAATGTGTGAAGGGATAATCATTCAAGCAGGAGATCTAGTGCAAGTAGTTTTACAATTTTTTTGGTTAATGATTAGCTAATTGGAAAACGTGGAGAGAATATTTAACCATAATTTTTCCTATCATTAAAGAGTAGAATATAGCCCTGGTATTAATCTATTAGATCTACTATATACAATGGTGGAGAGTGTTAACCTCACCGTGTCCCATGGGGTTAAACTCATTGAATCGCGACTCTTATAAAATTGGTGAAATTATATATTGATAAGTGTTAGAAATCTTGAAAGCATGTGATGCAAGTAAACATCCTTGTAATGCTCTTAAACATATGTACATAATAGAATAATTAATTAGAAAGAAAAATGGTTGATGAACAATGTTCAATAAAATGTGAATTTTAATTTTGTAACTACTAAATTCACTTAAAATTTTCAGTGCTAGTTTATTTCTTGATGAGACACTGAGATGGGCAACTTGCAGAGACAACATTCTAGTCTGCTATAGTAAGAATAACACCCTGCACCACTTGTTGGTGTTCACCAAGGCTCCTCTTATTGCTCGTAAACATACTTGGGTATTGACGCACTCTACGTGCGCAAATATTCAGTATGTTTTAAATAATTACAACATTTCAAGAGTAAGTAAAAATTATTATTAAAATTCTAAACAAAATAACTATTTATAATTTTAATGGCCTGTGAGTTTTGAATAAATTATATTAGGGGCTTAAGTATAATTAACAATATTTGTTTCATTTGTAATTATTACGAATGTTTTTTAATATGCCTAATTGAAAAACAATCATTTGATATACAAATAATACATAATTCATGCTAACACCATAAAAAATAAAAATGATGAGATAAGTAACAAAAGAGACCTGATTATATCCGCCATGCTTGATGGCATCAACAATGTTGTTGAGATCATGCCCTAGATGTCTCGAGCGCGGTCCCACCTCTTTTGTGCCAATTATGCACCTTCTTGGGATCCAAACCAATGGAATCCATTGAATAAAAGCCTCTATAACACTATAAATCTCCCTAACACCATAAAGGTCCCACAACCCAACCACCAAATCCCTAATCACAGTGTTCAACCCAGGACACACCCCTCCACACGTCACAATTGCAGCACGCACGTGGGAAGGATCGAAACATATCTTCCTCCTCAAGAATGCACAGTGCTAGGCAAGGTGAAGCTCGGTGGTGGCGGCAGAAGGCGGAGCGGAGAGGTCGTAGAGGATTTGGTGAAGGATTATGTCGGATTTTGTGACGTAGATTGGTGATAGAATTGGTTGTGGTCTAATGGATTGGTCAAGTGTTTGATTTTAGGGTCGGGGAGGTAGTCTGCCAGGTGTCACGCCCCGACCCGCCACTGGAATCGTAGTGTGCCGATGCGTGAACTAACCCGTAATAGAAGTGGATTGGGGCGTGACAAAGCTTGGTATCAGAGCCATTATTTACCAGTTCACATAGAACATCATCATATACCACTTTCTTGAGCGAATTGGGTAAAGGAGTTAGGATTTTTGTTGTGTTGTATGATGTATTGTATGTGTGTTTTCTTTTACGTAGAGGGTGTTTGGTGATGGCGCGTGGTAAGAGATCCCAGGGTGAGGGATCAGGCACTGCTGGAGAGGATGCCTCTCAGGCTTTCATGAAAATGATGACCCAATGGGCACAGAATATGAGACAGGGCAATCAGTCGGAGGATCCGTTTACTCGGCGTAACAAGAATTTCGTCAGCTTGGGTGGTGAAAGATTTGATGGTATTGGAGATTCTCTAGCTGCGGATCGATGGATTCGTAAGGTAGAGCTCATACTTGAGAGGATGGTGTTGACACCTATACAGCGTACTGAGTTAGCAGCACACCAGTTTGACGGAGAGGCTATGTATTGGTGGGATTCAGTGAGGCAGAGTCGTGATGTGTTAGAGATGCAGTGGGATACATTTTGCCAGGTGTTTGAACAACATTTTGTTCCTGATTCTGCCAGAGCTGAGATAGTGGACAGGTTTCTACATTTACAGCAGGGATCTAGATCTGTTTCTGAATACTTGGCCGAGTTTACACAGTTGAGCCGCTATGCCACTTGTTTTATAGATACTCCAGAGAAGAAGAACATGAAATTTTTTAGTGGTCTGAACCCATTCCTAAGGAAACAGTTGATGGTGATGATCGATCGTCCTTTTGAGGGATTAGTGGACGTCACTTTGAGTCAGGAGCGAGTTGATGTCGAGTGTAGGCAAGAGACTTTGGTTCGACGAGCTAGAGGTTCAGAACGCAGTCAGAGGTTTGGCTGAGGAAGCTAGACAATTGAGCAGGCACAACAGCCAGAGCGTGCCGCTGTCCAGCAGAGAGACCCTGGTAGAGGTGGACCAGTTAGGACTTGCAGAGACCGCAGAGGTGACAGACGTTTCCGAGAAGATCATCGACAGCAGTAGCAACAGAAACAACCTAGGTGGGGTGGTCAGACAGGAACTAGAAGTGATTGCTTCACTTGTAGTCAGGAGGGACATGTAGCCCGTGATTGTCCAAGAGGTCAGGCAAATCGAAGGGAGGATGTAGTTTGTTATACTTGTGGACAATTGAGGCACTATTCTAGAGTTTGTCCTCAGAATAGAGATGGACCAGCACAGCAGAGGGCGCCTCAGGTACAGTTAGCACCTGCGCCTGGAGTGGGTCAGAGAGTCCCTCTCCCAACACCGCCTGTTCGCCTCGCAGCTATTCCCGGTCAGGGAAATGTTGAGGTTATGTTATTATTATTATTTTTGTAGTTGTGTGTGCCAGATGTAGTAAGATTTGTGTTATGTGCATTATGCGTAGGAAATATTGCATGTTAGTGTGTTGTTATGTGATTCAGGATATATGTGTTGTGTGCTAGATTTTGTGCACTCATCGTCTTCCCAGTTGAGGGCTTTTTTCGATACAGGAGCATCTAGGTCTTTTATTTCTAGACAGTTGGTTGTTAGAGACTGCCTAGAGGTAGTGCATTTGCCGGAGCCCTTGTGCATTGTGTTTCCCTTGGGCAGTTAAGTTTGGTTGTGGGAATATTGTCCCCATTGCGAGTTTTCCTTGTTGGGGTACAACTTTGTGTTTGACTTTATTGTTTTGGGTTTTGAGGGCTATTATTTGATTCTAGGGATGGATTGGTTGTCCAGTCATCCGATGATCATTGATTGCTTGCATAGGTCGGTGATGTTAGCGCCACCTGACGCTTCGCCTCGTGTGTTGGCTTGTGAGCCCGATTCTGTTTCTGTGATGTCGAGTTTTACTAGGTCTCTTGAGATTTCTAGTCCCGACACCAGTTCTGTAGAGGTTGTGTGTGAGTTTCTGGATGTGTTTCAGGAGATTCCTGGTATCCCTCCTCGCCGTGACGTAGAGTTTCGGATTGATCTGGTTCCTGGAACTGCACCTATATCTAAATCAGCATACAGGCTTGCACCTAAGCAATTGGAAGAGATGAAAGTACAGCTTGATGAGTTGCTTCGTAAGGGGTTTATTCGGCCGAGCAATTCACCTTGGGGAGCTCCAGCAATATTTGTGTCCAAGAAGGATGGATCATTGAGGATGTGCATAGATTATCAAGATCTAAATAAAGTGACCATCAAGAATAAGTATCCATTGCCTCGAATTGATGATCTATTGGATCAGTTGAGGGGAGCCGTAGTGTTTTCACAGTTAGATTTGCAGTCTGGGTATCATCAGATGAGAGTTGAGGAACATAATTTTCCAATTACCGCTTTTCGGACCCGTTATGGCTTGTATGAGTATCCAGTCATGCCATTTGGACTGACTAATGCACCAGGTTTCTTCATGGATTTGATGAATAGATTGTTCTGTCCATACTTGGACAAATTTGTGGTAATCTTCATTGACGATATCTTAGTGTACTCGAGGAGTTTAGAGGAGAGCACCTTCGCATTGTTTTGCAGACACTTAGAGAATATCAGTTGTATGCGAAGTTCAATTTCTTGGGCATGTCATTTCTAGTGGAGGTATTGCAGTGGATCCCGAGAAAGTCGAAGCAGTGAAGTCTTGGAGACGACCGAGTAGTGTGACGGAGATTCGTAGTTTTATGGGTTTGGCTGGTTATTACCGACGGTTTATCGAGAAATTTTTCGTGATTGCGGTACCACTCACTCAGTTAACTAGGAAGAATGTTCCTTTTGTATGGTCAGAAAAGTGTGAAGAAGCTTTTGAAACTTTGAAGCTTCGGTTGACTTCAGCACTAGTGTTGACTATTCCGACACCTGGTAGCCGACTGGTGGTATTTACTAATGCTTGTGGTACATGATTGGGTGGAGTGTTGATGCAAGGCAAGAAGGTCGTAGCCTATGCGTCTCGACAGTTGAAACCGACGAGCGGAGATATCCGACACATGATTTAGAGTTGGCAGTCGTAGTCTTTGCTTTGAAGATCTGGAGACATTATCTGTATGGTGAAAGGTTCGAGTTGTTCATAGATCACAAGAGTTTGAAGTACCTATTCACTCAGAGGGAGTTGAATATGAGGCAACATTGATGGGTTGATTTTCTTAGCAGCTATGACTTCGAGATACAGTATCAGCCTGGTAGGGCCAATGTGGTTGCAGATGCCTTGAGTAGGCGACATGCAGTGATGGCAACCATGATGATTCAGGAGTACCGAACACTTGAGACATTAGTTTCATTTGCAGTTCAGCCTACTTTCAGTATAGAAGGCAGCATGATAGCGGGTTTAGCAGTTTATCCGTCGTTGATCAGTAGAGTGGTGTAGAGACAGACCTCTAATCCAGTGATTACGAGGCAGATAGCAGATTTGGTAGTGGACACATTGGATGAGTGCCCTACTGATTGGTCGGTGGGTTCAGATGGAGGGTTGCGGTTTTCTGGCGGCTTTGTGTTCCGTCTGATGAGGAGTTGCGAAGACATTTCTTACACGAAGCTCATAGATCTCGTTTCACCATTCACCCCGGTGGAACAAAGATGTATCAAGATTTGAGACGTTCTTTCTGGTGGCGTGGCATGAAGAAAGACATTGGAGAGTTTGTGGCACGGTGTGCGACTTGTCAGCAGGTGAAAGCCGAGCATCAGAGACCGTCTGGGTTATTGCATCCATTGGAGATCCCGACATGGAAGTGGGAGTATATCACTATGGATTTCATCGATGGACTTCCACAATCAAGGAAAGGTAATGAGTCGATATGGGTCATTGTTGATCGGTTGACGAAGTGAGGACATTTCATTCCTGTTAGTATGAATCGGACGGCAGACAGTCTAGTAGTGTTGTTCATTCGGGAGGTAGTCCTCCTTCATGGGTCGCCTATTTCAATTGTATCCGACAGATATCCGCTTTTCACAACCCACTTCTGGCAAAGCTTTCAGCAAGCTATGGGTAATAGATTGGACATGAGTACAGCCTATCATCCACAGACAGATGGCCAATCTGAGCGAGTGAATCAGGTAGTGGAAGATATGCTTAGAGCATGCATTTTAGACTTTGGGGGCAGTTGGGAAGATCATCTACCGTTGTGCGAGTTTGCGTACAACAACAAGTACCACGTAAGTATTGGCATGGCACCGTTTGAGGCACTCTTCGGACGACCGTGAAGGTCCCCTGTTTGTTGGGCAGGACCTGAGGTGGAGGGTGAGGGTTGGAGCCTAATAGGCCCAGACCCAAGAGGGTTGGAAAGCTACAAAAGGGGGAGATAGTCCCACATCACCTAGGTGTGGAAGGGGGATGTGCTATATATGTGCGAGGTTTGATCCCCATAGTACTAGGCCTTTTAAAGCAGTGCGGGCCGGTTGGGCCCAGAGCGGACAATATCATACTATGCGGATCGGGTCGTTACAGAATGGTATCAGAGCCTGACCCAGCCAAAAGTGTGCCAACGTGGACATTGGGCCCCAAGGGGGTGGACTGTGGAGACCCTTGTGTGGGCGGACCTGAGGGTGAGGGTGAGGGTTGGAGCCTAATAGGCCCAGGCCCTAAAGGGTTAGCAAGCTACAAAGGGGGGAGATATTCCCACATCACCTGGGTGTGGAAGAGGGATGTGCTATATATGTGCGAGGTTGGATCCCCATAGTACGAGGCCTTTTAAAGCCGTGCGGGCCGGTTGGGCCCAGAGGGGACAATATCGTATTGTGCGGATCGGGTTGTTACAGAACTTCAGGGGTGCAACACGAGGACTTCCCAGGAGGTCACCCATCCTAGTACTACTGTCGCCCAAGCACGCTTAACTACGAAGTTCTAATGGGATCTGGTTCACTCGTCGTCTCCCAGTTTAGGGCTCTTTTCGATACTGGAGCATCTAGGTCTTTTATTTCTAGACAGTTGGTTGTTAGAGACAACCTTGAAGTAGTGCCTTTGCCAGAACCCTTGTGCGTTGTGTTTCCCTTGGGCATTTCGGTTTGGTTGTGGGAATATTGTCCCCGTTTCGAGTTTTCCTTGTTGGGGTACAACTTTGTGTTTGACTTTATTGTCTTGAGTTTTGAGGGCTATCATTTTATTCTAGGGATGGATTGGTTGTCTAGACATCCGGTGATCATTGATTGCTTGCATAGGTCGGTGATGTTAGCGCCACCTGATGTTTCGCCTCGTGTGTTGGCTTGTGAGCCCGATTCGATTTCTATGATGTCGAGTTTTCTTAGCTCTCTGGAGATTTCTAGTCCCGACACCAGCTCTGTTGAGGTTGTGTGTGAGTTCCTTGATGTCTTTCAGGAGATTCCTGGTATCCCGCCTCACCGTGAGATAGAGTTTCGGATTGACCTGGTTCCTGGTACTGCACCTATATCTAAATCAGCGTACAGGCTTGCACCTAAGCAATTGGAAGAGATGAAAGTGCAACTTAATGATTTGCTTCGTAAGGGGTTTATTCGGCCGAGCAATTCACCTCGGTGAGCTCCAGCAATATTTGTGTCCAAGAATGATGGATCATTGAGGATGTGCATAGATTATTGAGATCTGAATAAAGTGACCATAAAGAATAAGTATCCATTGCCTCGAATTGATGATCTATTGGATCAATTGAGGGGAGCCGTAGTGTTTTCACAGTTAGATTTGCAGTTTGGGTATCATCAGATGAGAGTTGAGGAACATTTCGTTCCAATTACCGCTTTTCGAACCCGTTATGGCTTGTATGAGTTTCCAGTCATGCCATTTGGATTGACAAATGCACCAGCTTTCTTCATGGATTTAATGAATAAATTGTTCAATCCGTACTTGGACAAGTTTGTGGTAATCTTCATTGACAATATCTTAGTGTACTCTAGGAGTTTAGAGAAGCACAGAGAGCACCTTTGCATTGTTTTGCAGACACTTAGAGAAAATCAGTTGTATGCGAAGTTCAGTAGGTGTCATTTCTGGGAGCCTGAAGTTTGATTTCTCGGGCATATCATTTGTAGTGGAGGTATTGCAGTGGATCCCGAGAAAGTCGAAGCAGTGAAGTCTTGGAGACGACCGAGTAGTGTGACAGAGATTAGTAGTTTTCTTGGTTTGGCTGGTTATTACCGACGGTTTATCGATAAATTTTCCCTGATTGCCGCACCACTCACTCAGTTAACTAGGAAGAATGTTCCTTTTGTATGGTCAGAAAAGTGTGAAGAAGATTTTGAAACTTTGACGTTTCGGTTGACTTCAGCGCCAGTGTTGACTATTCTGTCACCTGATAGCCGACTGGTGGTATTTACTGATGCTTGTGGTACAGGATTGGGTGGAGTGTTGATACAAGGCAAGAAGGTCGTAGCCTATGCATCTCAACAGTTGAAACCCCACGAGCGGAGATATCTGACACATGATTTAGAGTTGGCAGTCGTAGTCTTTGCTTTGAAGATCTGGAGACATTATCTGTACGGTGAGAGGTTCGAGTTGTTCACAGATCACAAGAGTTTGAAGTACCTATTCACTCAGAGGGAGTTGAATATGAGGCAACAACGATGGGTTGATTTTCTTAGCAGCTATGACTTCGAGATACAGTATCAGCCTGGTAGGGCCAATGTGGTTGCGGATGCCTTGAGTAGGCGACATGCAGTGATGGCAACCATGATGATTCAGGAGTCTCGAACACTTCAGACATTAGTTTCATTTGCAATTCAGCCTACTTTCAGTACAGAAGGCAGCATGATAGCTGGTTTAGCAGTTTATCCGCCGTTGATCAGTAGAGTGGTGGAGAGACAGACCTTTGATCCAGTGATTACGAGGCAGATAGCAGATTTGGTAGTGGACACACTGGATGAGTGCCCTATCGATTGGTCGGTGGGTTCAGATGGAGGGTTGCGGTTTGGTGGGCGACTTTGTGTTCCGTTTGTTGAGGAGTTGCGGAGAGATATCTTGCAGGAAGCTCATAGATCTCGTTTCACCATTCACGTCGGTGGAACGAAGATGTATCGAGATTTGAGACGTTCTTTCTGGTGGCGTGGCATGAAGAAAGTCATTAGAGAGTTTGTGGTACGGTGTTCGACTTGTCAGCAGGTGAAAGCCGAGCATCAGAGACCGTCTGGGTTATTGCATCCATTGGAGATCCCGACGTTGAAGTGGGAGTACATCACTATGGATTTCATCGATGGACTTCCACGGTCGAGGAAAGGTAATGAGTCGATATGGGTCATTGTTGATCGGTTGACGAAGTGTGTACATTTCATTCCTGTTAGTATGAATCGGACGACAGACAGTCTAGCGGTGTTGTTCATTCATGAGATAGTCTGCCTTCATGGGTCGCCTATTTCGATTGTATCCAATAGAGATCCATTTTTCACAGCCCACTTCTGGCAGAGCTTTCAACAAGCTATGGGTAATAGATTGGACATGAGTATAACCTATCATTCACAGACAGATGGCCAATCTGAGCGAGTGAATCAGGTAGTGGAAGACATGCTTAGAGCATGCATTTTAGACTTTGGGGGCAGTTGGGAAGATCATCTACCGTTGTGCGAGTTTGCGTACAACAACAACTACCACATAAGTATTGGCATGGCACCATTTGAGGCACTCTACGGACGACCATGTAGGTCCCCTGTTTCATATTTAGTCACTCCCCGACCTGCCACGGGAATCGCAGCGTGCCGATGCGTGAACTAACCCGTAATACAGGCGGATCGTAACCGGCCATAACATCATAATATAACACATTTTTTATACGAGAATGAAGCGGAAATAAAAACTACAATAAAAATTTGAACAAAATAAATATATATTTGATTCGCTCCGCCAAAGTCATAGCGACAAAACCAGTATACAAGCATCTAGTATAACAAGATAATACACCTTATAATACAGAGGAAGCAAAACATACCCGTACAGGGTGGACACGACCAAACAGCACAAAACGCGCCTACAGCGGAAAATTGGGCCTAAGCGTCACGATCAGCAGGAGCGCCAACATTGACTGCACTCCAATAGAAGCACACCCCTTGCGGGGTCAGAAATGCACAAAGCTAGCTGGTGCGAGCGAACTAAATACAAATAACAGAATAATATACAAGGAAAACTCATGCAACACAACAATGGATAAGTAACAAGTCTAAATCACACCGTGTCTCTAAGGATAATATTTCTAAGTTCAAACACCAACACAAGCATTTCAGATTCAACGATAACTAAAAGTTTACGAAATATGCCGATCATTACAAGTGATTCAAACATGGGAAATATCACGCGATGAAAACAACGACAATATAGAAATCATGCCTAGTCTCCTAGGTATAGCAATCAAGTCGAAACCAAAACTTCTGTATAAGTGTCTCATATCGTAGGTATCCGCATACTCTACGAATGTGTCTCACCCAGACAAATCCCACAACGTGCACCAGTACCACTTCAGGTTGTTTGTATCCTAATGAGGTGCCATCTGCCAGGATACAAACTTAAACATCCCGAACGACTGGCCTAACACGGCCAACCTAAAACAAATCAAACTCAAGCACGCTGGGAGGGAAAGCGAGTAATCTCCAAAGCACGTCCTCCGGAACCCGTCCTACTGCACTCTCTAGTGGCAAGTGCATGCGGGAGCTCACCGCACCTCAGCAAGCTTGCCACATGCAATAACGTCCACAATGTCTGGTGCGAGTCATCTCAAGCACCATCCAACTCACGATGAGAGCAAGCTCCTAAGCATCGGCACAACAGGCATTATAGCGGGGTAAAGACACTTACACCAACATCCACATGCACAAATGACGAGTCTGTACATAATCAAATGTAATAGTTGTGCAACCATAATCAATTCAGCAATTTTCATAAATCCACGACTACGCTAGGGTCCCAACATGACCCAATTCACCACAATAAATTCATTCGAGTCGAACTATCATACATGCTCAAGACTCGGCAATCTACAGTAAAACATGACATACTATGCAAACTCGAAAACGAAGCATACAAGCCCAATGTCATTACACCAAAGCCTAATCACACCAAAATCCATCCACTATTCAATTTCGTTCAAGTATATCATGCTTTCAGAAAATCCAATACGTAATTCATTCACAAAGAACCAACACAATCATCGAAATATCTGAAATATCTGAGCGGAATGAGTTTTCAGAACCCAAATCCTACAGGTCGAAGCTCCCAACTCGCAAAACAGCGAATGCAGGACCACGAAAATTTTTAAAACTGCAAGGCGGACTCAAAGATGAGCAAACTAGCTGAAAACTAAAAAAATAAATAAGTTACCATCGGCGCGTGACTGAAAGAAAACTTACAGGAAAATAAAATCTGGCAAACTCCCCGACGAAACCCAAAGTTTGGCGAAAACTCGCCGAAACCCTCCCTACTCCGGTCTGATTGCCTCCAAACCACACAACAGGCCGAAAATAGGTCTAAGAACACTCGGAGTCACGAATGTGCGGCTCACCCACACACCCAAAGTCCGGATTCACGCCGAAGAACCTTCTTAACGGACATGCACCCTGATTTTTTGAAAAATTCGGCCGACACCGAAATCACCTTTGCATGTCGGGTCTAGGGGCTCCAAATGACGCCACCAAGGCCCCTCAACGGCTGATCGGAGCTACGAAATCCGATCAAACAACCCACCACGTCAAACCCAAATATGAAAACTGATTTTTTTTTTTGCGAAAAACCAAAAGAGAAACGAAGAGGGGAAGAAATGAAGGACAATGGGCGAGATTCCATGAACGAATCGTTCGATCTACTCAAACGAAATCCGACGAACAGCGTCGCTGCGAGAGAAAAACTCGCACTGAAGAAAAAAAGAAAAAGAAATAAAATTTGTTGGAGGGGTTGTACTCAGTAAATGCGGTGGGGGCACATAGCCACCCACACTTACTGAACTTCGCATACAACTGATATTCTCTAAGTGTCTACAAAACAATGCGAAGGTGCTCTCTGTGCTCCTCTAAACTCCTCGAGTACACTAAGATATCGTCAATGAAGATTACCACAAATTTGTCCAAGTATGGACTGAACAATCTATTCATCAAATCCATGAAGAAAGCTGGTGCATTAGTAAGTCCAAATGGCATGACTGGAAACTCATACAAGCCATAACGGGTTCGAAAAGCGGTAATTGGAACGGAATGTTCCTCAACTCTCATCTGATGATACCCAGACTGCAAATCTAACTGTGAAAACACTACGGCTCCCCTCAACTAATCCAATAGATCATCAATTCGAGGCAATGGATACTTATTCTTGATGGTCATTTTATTCAGATCTCGATAATCTATGCACATCCTCAATGATCCATCCTTCTTGGACACAAATATTGCTGGAGCTCCCCAAGGTGAATTGTTCGGCCGAATAAACCCCTTACGAAGCAACTCATCAAGCTGTACTTTCATCTCTTCTAATTGTTTGGGTGCAATCCTGTACGCTGATTTAGATATAGGTGCAGTACCATGAACCAGGTCAATCCGAAACTCTACCTCACGGCAAGGCGGGATACCAGGAATCTCCTGAAAGACATCGGGGAACTCACACACAACTTCAACAGAGCTGGTGTCGGGACTAGAAATCTCAAGAGAGCTAAGAAAACTCGACATCATAAAAACCGAATCGGGCTCACAAGCCAACACACGAGGCAAAGCATCAGGTGGCGCTAACATCACCGACTTATGCAAGCAATTAATGATCACCGGATGACTGGACAACCAATCCATCCATAGAATCAAATGATAACCCTCAAAACCCAAGACAATAAAGTCAAACACGAAGTTGTACCCCAACAAGGAAACTCGAAACGGGGACAATATTCCCACAACCAAACCGAACTGCCCAAGGGAGACACAACGCACAAGGGATCCGGTAAAGGCACTACCTCTAGGCAGTCTCTAACAACCAATTGTCTATAAATAAGACTTAGATGCTCCTGTATCGAAAAGAGCCCTCAACAGGGAAGACGACGAATGCACAAAACCTGGCACACAACACATGTATCCTGAATCACATAACAACACACTAACATGCAATTTTTCCTACTCATAATGCACATAACACAAATCTTACAACATCTAGCACACACAACTTCAAAAAAATAATAATAACATACCCTCAACATTTCCCTGACTGGGAATAGTTGCGAGGCGAACAGGCGGTGCTGGGAGAGGGACTCTCAGACCCACACCAGGCGCAGGTGCTAACTGTCCCTGAATCGCCTTCTGTTGTGCTGGTCCATCCCTATCCTGAGGACAAAGTTTGGAAAAGTGCCCCAATTGTCCACAAATATAACAAACTACATGCTCCCATCGATTTGTCTGACCTCTTGGACAATCACGGGCTACATGTCCCTCCTGACCACAAGTTAAGCAACCGCTCCTAGTTCCTGTCTGACCACCCCACCTAGGTTGTCTCTGTTGCTGCTGTTGTCAATGATCTCCTCGGGAACATCTGTCACCTCTGCGGTCTCTGCCAATCCTAACTGGTCCCCCTTTACCAGGGTCTCTCTGCTGGACAGCGGCACGCTCTGGCTGTTGTGCCTGCTCAATTGTCTGGCTTCCTCGGCCAAACCTCTTACTGCGTTCTGAACCTCTAGCTCATTGAACCAAAGTCTCTTGTCTACACTCGGCGTCAACTCGTTCCTGACTCAAAGTGACGTCCACTAATCTCTCAAAGGACAATCGATCATCACCGGCAACGATTTCCTTAGGAACGGTTTCAGACCACTCAAAAATTTCTTGTTCTTCTTCTCTGGAGTATCTATAAAACAAGTGGGCATAGCGGCTCAACTGTGTAAACTCGGCTTAGTATTCTAAAACAGATCTAGATTACTGCTGTAAATGTAGAAACATGTCCACTATCTCAGCTCTGGCAGAATCAGGAATAAAATGTTGTTCAAACACCTGGCAAAATGTATCCCACTGTATCTTTGACACATCGCGGCACTGCCTCACTAAATCCCACCAGTGCATAGCCTCTCCGTCAAACTGGTGTGTTGTTGACTCAGTACGATGTATATGTGTCAGCACCATCCTCTCAAATATGAGCTCTACCTTACGGATCCACCGATCTGCAGCTAAAGAATCTCCAGTACCATCAAATTTTTCACCACCCAAGCTGACGAAATTCTTGTTACGCCGAGTAAACAGATCCTCTGACTGATTGCCCTGGCTGATATTTTATGCCCATTGGGTCATCATTTCCATGAAAGCCTGAAAGGCATCCTCTCTAGCAGTGCCTGATCCCTCACCCTGGGATCTCTTACCACGCACCTTCACAGAGAGCGCATTTCCCTTGCAGAGTTCGATTTCGCTGGATTTCGTTCGAGTTATTCCTTCGCGGAATCTCTTCCTTGTTCCTCATTTCTTCCCCTCTTCATTCCCTCTTCGTTTCTCTTTTGGTTTTTCACAAAAAATAATAATAATAATAATAATAATAATTTGCTTGGAGAGGGGTGTTCTCAGTTAATACGATGGGGGCACATAGCCACCCACCCTTTAAGAGACAACCCCTCTCCAATCAAATTTAAAGAAAAAAAAAACAGATATTACACCAGGCGTGGCAGTTTTTGCAATTTTATGGCAGAGAATGCCAGGTTTTCAAGTTGTTTGTCTTCTCCATCTTCCTTAGACATTTTTGTTTTTCTGGTTGAGTGATTGGAAAATTCTAAACGGCGAGGAAATGGGCGAGGGGGTGAGTGTGACCGCTCATCCCCCTCGAGATGCGCGCCTGTGCCCTCGATGGCTAGAAGCGCTCTGAGTGATTTATTTGGGAAGACTCGAGTGGGAACTGAAAAGAACGGTGGTTTTGGCTTTGGCTTTGCTTGCTTGATTCAGAGAAATATTGGTTGGCCACGTGGAGTTCTGCATGTAAATGTAAATTTGGGTCCACACCCAAATCAAAAACTTTGGTCCATCCGCAGAGTACAACCAATTGAAGTTGGGCCAAAGTCTTTGTGAAGCTATCTCGAGCGACGGTGAATGGGGAGGAAGGGGGTGGCAAAAAGGGAGGTGGTGGAGACTGTGCCGGGAAGGGAGGCGGTGGAGATGGTGTCGGAGAGTTGGTGGTGACTTGCAGAGAGAGAGAGAGAGAGAAGGGGAGTGGTGGGATGGGAGAAGGTGGGTAGGAGAAGATGAATCTTTGTTTTATTTTTAAACCATTAAGTTTTTTTGAGATATGCTTGTAAATATTAATAATGTTAGAGGACAAAACGGAAAATGCAAATATCAAGATGAAATCCACGCTTTCATTGTTCCTAAATTGAGCCATATTATATACAATTTAGATAGAGTAGAATAATTAATTAGAAAGAAAAGATGGCTGACGAACAATGTTCAATAAAAGGTGGATTTCAGTTTTGTAACTACAAGGTTCATTTAGACTTTTCAGTTCCAGTTTATTTCTTGATCGAGATGCTGACTACTTGTAGACACAACATTCTAGCTTGCCATCATCATAAGGATAAGACCCTGCACCACTTGCGGGTACAATGAATACTTCGCTGCTACTCCCATTGAAAAATGCCTACTGTTAATCACTTTTGTATATTTACTGTTTAGGGACTGTTTTGTTACAATCAAATAGTTTTGCATGAGTGCAGAAATTCACATTGATCAAAATGTGAACCTGATCTCACCTATATATTTTCTTCTTCCCATCCGGTGGTGGTGGTGGTGGTGGTGGGCTGAGGTGGAGCATTAACGATGGTCAGCTCAGCATAGCTTGTTGTATCCCAATAGCTGAGGGTTATCTGATCGAGGCAGGGAGTTCTCCTTGTCAAGAGAGAGTTGCAGGTATGTCACGATTTTAACCAATGATCCCCACACTATCGGTGCTACACAAAAGGCATAGAAAAATACTGAAAGTGCTCTCGCAATGCCGTTACTGTACCAAGGGAAGGCCATCACCACAAGCGTACCGCAAATTCCCAGCCATGGCATCAAGACATGGATGGCTGGCAGCAGGAAGGCATTGATAGAAATGGATGCAAATGCTGAAGAGCCGAGCAAGTAGACAGTCCAGCCCAGCACTGGGTGAAAAGTCCGGGGAATGAGGAAAAAGGGGACAATATAGGCTGCTAGGATGGACCAAATGGCTGTCATCTTAAGTCCTGTTAGATAGAATAAGATGTTCTTATGATCTGGGTGTTTGTAGCAGAGCTTAGACAAGTTGGGACGTGAGAGACGGGCCACTACCATAATTGCCAGGTATAACACTGACTGGATAAACACCATGGGTATCTCTGCGCTATACCTATTTCGGAAAAATGAGTTCCAAGCAAACAAACAGATTAGACAGATAATTCTAACCGCGCATGTAGAAACTCTTAAATCAATGTTCTATGGGGAACATGGGATCTTACCCAAGTGTTTGTCGACGTTCCTCATGCCATGATATGCCCAATGGAAGGACTGGCCATGCCCACCAGTACCATGGCTTTAGCCATGGGGCACTTGGAAAGGTGATAACACTATTAGGCCCACAGGGTATGCTCCATCTAAGTTTCAAATCTGAGTCAAATGGAGAAAGCATGCTATTAGTATTACCGCTAGGAATTCTTCTTGGGTCAGTAGTTATCAGCTAAAAATGCATCACTTTACAGTAATAAGAAGCATCCATCTGGTAGCCAAGAGGAAGCCTGTACTGGCCCTGAAGTTTGGTGTCATTGAGTGGTGGATGGAACATTGGCTTATCAAGCAAGTCCGTGAAGTAGCTAGCCAGAAACCCTGGTCTGCACCGTCAGGGTTATTTCTTCCAGTCTCTAACTCATGAAGCATGTCGTTGAACACCTCCATTGATGGCTGCAAGCCTCAAAAAGAAAAGTTGACTAGTTAATTGCCAACACCATTAAAGAAGTCATCAAATTAGACGGTCTATAATGCATTTCCACTGACGGTGTTTTTGTACTTATTTATATGTAGATCTCTAGTGGTTAGAATGATACATTTATATGGAATTTTGAGTAAAGTTTCAAATTTTATGTAACAGTACCTGCAAAACAAATAGGCCAGTGTGAAAGATGCAGGGGTTGATGAAGACCGCACAAAACTGCCCACATTGGAATAGTTCATCGGTCTTCTGAAGGAAGAGATTGTCAGAATCGAGCATGATGACACGGTCATACTCGATGAGAGTCCAGGCATAGAGTTTGTTCAGGGTCAGCTTGAATCTTTTGTTGAAGTTGGATTGTTGCTCATAAGGGTTGTGCATGTTTTGCACCCTCACAACCTTTGCTCCATCTTCTCTTTCTCTGCAATACATAACATTTTCACTTTCATATAAGTAACGAAATTATATTCCAGTATTCAGACATTGATTGCTAACATTTGCATGCTCAGATTCGACGAGCTGACAAAACATTACATTACTTCATTGATGCTACCCCTATTACAAAGGGTTTTTTTAATAGTAGAAATCTGATGGATTTTGATTTTAAGCTAAAGTTTAATCAGATAAGCAAATGAATGTCATTCCGTGGGGAATCCCATGGCATACTTAAACACCGTCCTTTCCACCTTTCTCAAACAAGTCCATTTTTTAAACCACCAATTTGAGTTAAAAAAACTAGACAAGCTTAAAAATAGGGTTATTTACATTTGGGTATGCATAATTCACATTAGACACAAAAGTTGTACATAATTACATATTGTTTACAAATTGGGTCTTTGGCGGTTTATTCAATAACATTGACGATGTCTCCCATTTAATAAAGACACTAAATACACATTGCATTGCATTGAATATGCTGTAATGGTACAAATACTGAAGGCTGATCCAATAATTTCCCATAGGCTTTATTTTACAAGTCGATAGGAAAGGGAGTAGCACCGTGGTAGGTGGGGAAGTATTTGAAGAGAAATTGGACTAGCTGATGAGACTAGGGACACTTGGTCTCATCAACTCTTAAGCAAAAGTTCAACACACTGTCAGCATCCATGTAGAGATAAGGGAGTGGGGGTGTTTGTGAGGATGTAGGTGAACAATTATATATTTCAAATGGTCCTTACAGTATTATTTCTAGTAGTTTCCCTTCCTGGAAGGAACCCACAATAATTCTTGTTGTATTTTGAAAAAGAAAGAATGTGACCCAAACTCCCACCCTTTAATTGCATAAAAAAAATATATATATCAAAACAAGGTCGATGGGGGGGGGGGGGGGGGGGGGGGCGCTTGGGATCAGGGGCGGACCCAGGATTTCACTCCAGGGGGGGCGAAATGACAATAATATTTGTCGATAATAATAATTTACTAAAATAACCATTTTCTAAAAAAAAAATTTGTGACAAATTTAAATACTACTATTTACTTTCTTTTGTTAATCTATAAAATAAGATATTGTATTACTCACAAAAGATGGGAGAGGTGAAAGGAATTCACCTCGCCAATTTACAAAAATATCTATAAATTGCAACTATGCAACTCATACGTACAAAAAGTATTATCTATAAAGGAATGTCCTTATAAGGACCCTTCAAAACACCTACTATTTCTTTCTAACCATATCATTTAACAACATTTTTACAAATATTCACGACGCGATCTCATGTTCTGGAATTGTTGCATGATGGCTTCATTTTCAATGGTGTCCAAAACATCCCTTTCAATATTTATTAAGTAAATAAAAATATAATATTTACTTTCAAGCATTGTTATCATGGAAAAACATACAAACTCTAACAATATTTATGAAAACATCCAATTCACAAGATTTAAGATTAATTTTCATGAACAAAATGTTAATGTACCTGAGCTGCAAGAGTGTAAAGCAAAATCCAAGTAGTCCTTGTCCTTCCTAGCTCTTCTTTAGTCACGTGATTTGCAATATGTATATAAAATAACGAAGAAAATTGGGTTATACATTAATCCCTTCAAAAACATATCCAATTAAAGATACTTTTGGAAGAACAACCAATATTGTTTGGCACTCTACTATGCTTTAATAGTTTAATTGTGACGAAAGACAAGCATATCCAATTAAATTTTCTTTATACAATCTTCACAATAATTTAATTAACATAAAGCATATATACTTTAAGGCTTTAAGCCACTTTTGCTTTGCAAATCTTCATATGGGCTGGGCACGAACCACATATTTTGTCAAAATTCCATTAGCCACTATTTGTTAAACAAGCAACTAAGTCATTTCTTTATGCAAAGAAGCTGATGAAAGGGCTTGCACTTTCTTGTTCTTCATTCAGATTGGACTAACATGTTAAATTAACCAACCAAAAGAATCCAAAGGAAGGAGGGAATAATTGCTTCAGATCTAAACACCAAATTAACCAACAAGACAGAAAATTTTCTCACCAAACAAGAGCCCTGACAGAAAATAGAACTTCTCCGCCTACGCTGGTACGCAGCAGCAAAGTCGAGAATCAGATTTGATCATCTGAAGAGGAACAATCGAACAGACCTTGCGCGTGGTAAGAGAAAAGAAACATAGCTCAGCTGTGTGGTTGTGCCGCTCGGCGTGAGAGAAGAGGAACAACCGAACAGGCTGTTCAACTCCCTTTTAACTCCACAGACACTCTAGAAAAATGAAGAACAGGGCGACAATCATCCAACAAACACAAAAAAACACCGTAAAAACAATTTCCTGAAACGCATTACAAAAAAAAACCAACGAATCCCCCATAAGAAGAGTACATTTAAAAATCCCAATCAACATAAAATCATACTCTTTAATCATAATTCATCATTCAAAACCCACTTAACCCCAAACAAATCAAACAAAGGCAAACAATATAACAAGAACTCAAAAAAAAAAAAAAAAAAAAAAAAAACCTTAACCAAAAGCAACATTATAAGCAAAACCCAGACTTGAAAAACCCTAAATTCAAAACACAAACAACCCAAACCATCAAATCAAATCCAAACCAAAACTCGAACAAAGGGGTTCGTTGAATAACAGAACAGAGGATTTACCAGTGAAGGGCTTCCGCTTGACACAAGGATCAAGTTGATTACACCACCGAAGTCGACACGACTTCCCTGACCACCCAGGGATCCCCCGAGCAATCAGACTCCAATTCCTCGCTCCGAACTTGGACATGAGTCGACTCATAACCGAATCCTCCTCCGGCGACCACGGCCCCTTCACTCGGTCATCCACCTCCTTTGTGCCGCGTGAGAGAAGTCCTTGCGCCTTGTGCGTGACTGCCTGAGAGAAGAGGAGCATGTGCGTGACTGCGTGAGAGAAGGGGAACTTCCCTCAGTTCCCTATGTTGTGCGGCTGTGTGTGAGAGAACAGTGAAGGGAACTTCCTATGTTGTGCACTTGTGCGGCTGTATGTGAGAGAACAGTGAAGGGGAGCTGTTGATAGCCTTAGCTCTAATAGCAACTTTTTTTTTTTTTTTAAAGTTCAGGGGGGGCAGCTGCCCCCCTGGTCCCTGAATAGGTCCGCCCATGCGTGGCCCCCCACCTTTGCCATAACAAAGTTATCAAAAACTTAGATTATTACTATGCATTTTATTTTTATTTTTTATGTAATCTGCTGATCACTTAGCTACCACATAGTACAAAATGTCTTTATCTGTTATGAACAATGGTACTCACGCGGATATTTCGCGCTATTCTTTGCGTATCGAAAGGCACATTGTTTATGCTAGGATTTATTATTAATAATTATTACAAAACAAAAATAAAAGAAGAAGCAAAATAACTTGAGGATATTTTCATTTGGTTCAGATAACATGAAATGGGATGTTGGGAATAATATCTTTTTTTAAGTTTGATTAATAAAGTCTTATTGGGATGTTGGGAATAATATCTTTTTTTAAGTTTGATTAATAAAGTCTTATTGGTGTTTTGCAAGTGGAAACCACTTGCAACAAAATATAAAACATATGTTGACCATTTAAAAGGAAAGAAACTGTTAGTTCAGGTTTTGCTTGGATGATTAGCGAGTCTCGAATTAGTAGTTTAATATGTATGAAAAATGCGACTTTAATCAGCAAGGTAAAGTAATCCCAAGCATGGGCGGACCTATTCAGGGACCAGGGGGGGGCAGCTGCCCTCCCTGAACTTTTAAAAAAAAAAAAAAAAAAAAAATTTTTTGGTTCATATTTAAAAAAAAAAAAAAAAAAAGTTGCTATTAGGGCTAAGGCTATCAACAGCTCCCCTTCACTGTTCTCTCACATACAGCCGCACAAGTCCACAACATAGGAAGGTCCCTTCACTGTTCTCTCACACACAGCCGCACAACATAGGGAACTGAGGGAAGTTCCCCTTCTCTCACGCAGTCACGCACATGCTCCTCTTCTCTCAGGCAGTCACGCACAAGGCGCAAGGACTTCTCTCACGCGGCACAAAGGAGGTGGATGACCGAGTGAAGGGGCCGTGGTCGCCGGAGGAGGATTCGGTTATGAGTCGACTCATGTCCAAGTTCGGAGCGAGGAATTGGAGTCTGATTGCTCGGGGGATCCCTGGGTGGTCAGGGAAGTCGTGTCGACTTCGGTGGTGTAATCAACTTGATCCTTGTGTCAAGCGGAAGCCCTTCACTGGTAAATCCTCTGTTCTGTTATTCAACGAACCCCTTTGTTCGAGTTTTGGTTTGGATTTGATTTGATGGTTTGGGTTGTTTGTGTTTTGAATTTAGGGTTTTTCAAATCTGGGTTTTGCTTATAATGTTGCTTTTGGTTAAGGTTTTTTTTTTTTTTTTTTTTTTTTTGAGTTCTTGTTATATTGTTTGCCTTTGTTTGATTTGTTTGGGGTTAAGTGGGTTTTGAATGATGAATTATGATTAAAGAGTATGATTTTATGTTGATTGAGATTTTTAAATGTACTCTTCTTATGGGGGATTCGTTGGATTTCTTTGTAATGCGTTTAAGGAAATTGTTTTTACGGTGTTTTTTTGTGTTTGTTGGATGATTGTCGCCCTGTTCTTCATTTTTCTAGAGTGTCTGTGGAGTTAAAAGGGAGTTACAGGCTGTTCCTCTTCTCTCACGCACAGCGGCACAACCGCACAACTGAGCTATGTTTCTTTTCTCTTACCACGCGCAAGGTCTGTTCGATTGTTCCTCTTCAGATGATCAGATCTGATTCTCGACTTTGCTGCTGCGTACCAACGTAGGCGGAGAAGTTCTATTTTCTGTCAGGGCTCTTGTTTGGTGAGAAAAGTTTCTGTCTTGTTGGTTAATTTGGTGTTTAGATCTGAAGCAATTATTCCCTCCTTCCTTTGGATTCTTTTGGTTGGTTAATTTAACATGTTAGTCCAATCTGAATGAAGAACAAGAAAGTGCAAGCCCTTTCATCAGCTTCTTTGCATAAAGAAATGACTTAGTTGCTTGTTTAACAAATAGTGGCTAATGGAATTTTGACAAAATATGTGGTTCGTTCCCAGCCCATATGAAGATTTGCAAAGCAAAAGTGGCTTAAAGCCTTAAAGTATATATGCTTTATGTTAATTAAATTATTGTGAAGATTGTATAAAGAAAATTTAATTGGATATGCTTGTCTTTCGTCACAATTAAACTATTAAAGCATAGTAGAGTGCCAAACAACATTGGTTGTTCTTCCAAAAGTATCTTTAATTGGATATGTTTTTGAAGGGATTAATGTATAACCCAGTTTTCTTCGTTATTTTATATACATATTGCAAATCACGTGACTAAAGAAGAGCTAGGAAGGACAAGGACTACTTGGATTTTGCTTTACACTCTTGCAGCTCAGGTACATTAACATTTTGTTCATGAAAATTAATCTTAAATCTTGTGAATTGGATGTTTTCATAAATATTGTTAGAGTTTGTATATTTTTCCATGATAACAATGCTTGAAAGTAAATATTATATTTTTATTTACTTAATTAATATTGAAAGGGATGTTTTGGACACCATTGAAAATGAAGCCATCATGCAACAATTCCAGAACATGAGATCGCGTCGTGAATATTTGTAAAAATGTTGTTAAATGATATGGTTAGAAAGAAATAGTAGGTGTTTTGAAGGGTCCTTATAAGGACATTCCTTTATAGATAATACTTTTTGTACGTATGAGTTGCATAGTTGCAATTTATAGATAATACTTTTTGTAAATTGGCGAGGTGAATTCCTTTCACCTCTCCCATCTTTTGTGAGTAATACAATATCTTATTTTATAGATTAACAAAAGAAAGTAAATAGTAGTATTTAAATTTGTCACAAATTTTTTTTTTAGAAAATGGTTATTTTAGTAAATTATTATTATCGACAAATATTATTGTCATTTCGCCCCCTGGAGTGAAATCCTGGGTCCGCCCCTGGGGCCACGTCTGGAAAATATCATATTATGGTATAATAATAATATTCATTGTAGATGCTCTTGGGAGAAACCGCTAGCTAGAACAACAAAGAAGCGTCCATTTTATTATTATTTATTTTTTAAAAATTATTTATTTTTCCATAAGAATAAAACAGAATTATATGATTAGCATTGGGCCAAGAGGGGGAAAAGAGAGGAAGAGGAGTTGAAGACTAACGTACGCCGGGGAAGCGCATTATAATAGAGAGAGAGAGTGAAAGACTTACAGAGCATGAACCCAATGAAGAGGAACATCCAAGGAGGCGATGACGATTCGATCAGCTTGGACTTTGAGCTTCAAGAGAGATTTGAGCATCACACGTGTGGCGATGTAGAACTCGTAGTCTCTTGGAGTTCCCATGTACATCATAGACACGTATGCATTTTTATGTCTCTTGTTTTGCTGCTGCTTTGTTGTTGGGGTTTCATCCTCTTGTGCTGCAACTGCAGTTGAAATTGCAAGAAGAAGAGGGAAGAAGGCCAACTTCAAAAGCCCTAGCTTCACCATACTATTCTTCTTCTTCTTCTTATTCATTCCACACATTCATCCGTCCATCAAACAAAAATCACCAACCAATCTCTCTAGATGAAATTACTAATCGATCAGATCAAAAATATTCTTCTTCACTATCTATAATATTGATTTGAGTTTCCTTTCCTTTCCTTTGAAATGGATGGGATGGCGTATTAATACTAATATTACGGAAAGAGAGAAGGTGAAAAGGGGCCGGGTACATACGTAGTCTAGTCTAGTCCAGACAAGGAGAGGAGAGAGCGCGTTGCGAGCGTTGCGTTGCGTTTCGTTTCGTTTCGTTTCGTTTTGGTTTGGGTTTTATGAAAGATACAGAGAAGAGGGGAGGAAGGAAGCAAGGCTGTGGGGGGAAGCAAATATATATCAGCTTTTTTAATTGTCGAGGGAACGCGCGAGGGAAAGAGAGCGAGGGCACCCATCCCCTCAAGATGCGCGCGAGGGTTTTGTGAAAGATACAAGAGTAAACACACCGTTCAACACCCACAAAGAGGAGAGGAGAGGAGATTAATATTCAACAAAGCAAGCGTAAACGCGGGCAACACCCAAAAACCCTCACTCAATTTATTTATAAGCCTTTCTCTATTCATTATTTGTGGAGCCCTTCTAGGGAGCGAGGACCACCCATCCCCTTGAGATAAGTGAGGGCGCGCATCTCGAGGGGAATGGATGGTTACACCCATCCCTCGCTTCCTTTTCCTCGTTGCTTCCCTCGCTCTCTAGAATTTTCGTTATTTGTGTATGAGAGATAAACATTAACCAGATGAGAGAGAGATATAAATTCTTCCTTAATTAATTTTATTAGTTTAATAAATAAAATTTTCCTTAGTAGTTGAGTGGAAACAACACAACAACACACCATGCCTTAGGGATGGCAACAGGGCAGATGGGGTGGATTTGCGCGGATAGGGCAGATTTGAGCAAATCCATCCCCGCCCCGTTACTGATCACAGATCCCCAAATCCGTCCAGTCAATCTGTTTAAAAGTATAGTTAAAAACCATACCCCCCCCCCCCCAAACAGATTAGCGGATATCCGCCCCACCCCACCAATCCGTTAGAGACTTTTGGTTATGCTGGCGGGTTGTTGGTTCCCCGCCCCGATTCGCCCCATTATGCCCAACTATTTTAAGTAATTTATATATGCTAAGGGTATTTAAGTAATTTTCTCGGTTAAAAGGATATTCGTGGGGCGGATATGGCCAAATCCGTATCCGCCCTGAATAATAAACGTATACAATTTGGATATTCGTATCCACCCCGACCTTCATTTAGCCTTACCCAAATCCACCCCAAACAGAGCAGACGGGGCGGATATCCATGAAAATCCGCTCCACTGCCATCCCTACAATTGGACCCACTCCCATTTTTCTATGCTTCTAATCACTACTCACGACTCAATCTCTCCTCTATATAGTTCTCTCTTTAGAGAAATTAAACGCCTCCTCCATTGGGTTCACTTTAATTCAATTCTCTTCTCTACACCAATCAACCAAACCTCTCAACCCTGTTTCCCACACTCTACCAACAACTTATTTTTTCTTTTCTTTTTTCCGCTAACCCACACCACCATTAAATAGGATTTTATTATCTCATGTTTTTCTTTTCTCCCTCTCTCTGTCATCTCTTTTCTTCTCTCCCTTTCATCTCCTCTTTCTCTTCTTCAAGGAAGAACACTTCCCGCCCCACCTGCCACTGGTCGCACCACTCTTTTTCTGCCTTCATTCTCCTTTTCCCTCTCATTTCTTCCTCTTATTTTCTTCTCTTCTCATGCACAACCATTTCCCCGTCTTTTTTCTTTCTTCCCCTCATTTTCTCATGTCTTCATCTTTTTTCTCATATCTTCTCATGAATAACCCCCCACATTTTTCTATCATTCCCTTTTTTTTTCTCATCTTTTTCGCCCCCTCTATAGGAACCCCCTATTTTTCTCATCAAGTCATGCTTTGATGAACAATTGTCAATTTGAGTTGAACTTTAACATGTTATTCCATCAAAACAAATCCTCAAATTTCATGCTCGCTTATGATGTTAATTCATACAAGTGTCTTTCAAATGTGTCTGACTAATTTCATGCATATAACAATAATTAAGTGCAGAGATGGAAAATTTATGGTCCTCCATCTCTTCACCAACCCACATTGTTTCACAATGTAATTTACAATACAACAAACACAACTTGAGAGTGACAAATGAGAACGAATTGGTGAAAAAACACTATTTTTTTTCTGGATAGATTTGTACGACTTTAGTAAAAAAAAACAATAACTTGCTCATTTCAAAGCATTTTCAATTGATTCAAGTTGTGTTATAGTCAATTTTTCATGTTGTGATGAGCTCGAGAATCGGTCTTAAATTAGAAACCTATGGTCATTTTACAACAACCACTCAAAACTGTCCAAAACAATAGGGTACTGTCCCTGACTTTCGGCAAATTGATGGGCTCAATTTAGCCCATATCTCATGCTCGTCAAAACACAAAAAATGTAGTACTCTGAGTTAATTAATAAACACAATTTGAATCAATTGAAAATATTTTGAAATGAGCAAGTTATGGTCATTTTACAAAAGTCGCTCAAATATGTTCAGTAAACAAAACATGGTAGTGTCCCTGACTTTCGGCCAACTTATGTGATCGATAGAGACCGATTCTCAATCTCATCAAAACACAAAATATGTAATAATCTGAGTTATCTAATGAACACAATTTTAATCACTTAAAAATGTTTAGAAATGAGTAAGTTATGGTCTTTTTACTAAAGTTACAAAAATCTGTCCAGAAAATAAACAACGCGTTTTCATCCATTTGCATTGTACAATGCACATGAGAGTCTCAAATTCGCCCAACACTGTGTGAAAGTGAGACTTCCACTCGCATTGTCCCATGCGAATGCGTGAAAACGTAGACTCTGTCCCGAATGTTTTCTTCTAATTTCGAGTTTTGAAGTTTGTTTAGATTTTGCAATGAAGAATGTTGTTGTCATTGTTTTTTGTTCCACATTTTGAGTTTGGTTTGGAGTTCAATTTAGTGTGGAACAAAAATGGCACACTAATTACATGTTCGAGAGATCTCACACATTCGATCTTTAGAGATATCGCACACAATTGCTCTTTTGAGAGATCACACATGAACCCTTTGGGACAATGGAAACCTTTTGAGTGAATGGGGGAGACAGGGACGAGTGTGGGAGGGAAAACGAAGATTGTGGGAGAGTAAGTGAAGTGAGAAAGAAGAAGATGTACAAAATTTTGGGGAAAAACAGTTGAAAAAGTGGGGAGAGATTGGCATGGAAGAAGATGATTTGGAAGAGTGAGTAGAGAGAAAAAGATGATTTGGGAGAGTGAGTGGAGTGTGGGAGAAAGTCATGGTGGTGAAAGGGAAGATATGAATTCGATTTAGAAAGGGATAGAAAACACAAACAACTTTTATTGGTGGCGTGGGAGATAGGTAGTGGTGTTAAAGATAAATGGGGTGTTGTGGGAGACAAAAAAATTGAATGATGCTATGGGACAACACTTTTGGTGGTGTCAAACAAGGCTCGCTTTCTCTATTACTTCTTTCTTGACCAACTCTACCACTTATCTAAGGGTAAGGGGCCTTTAGCTAACCAAAACCCATAATAATCCCACCATTAATTTTCTTGAATGCAATTGATATACTTTTAAGGTGTTTGGTAGCAATCCACAAATTTTCTGATTTTTTTCTTCCCAAAATTTTACTATAGTTAAAGTTTTCAATACATTCAGTAGTACAAGTACTGAAATGGAATGAATGTGATTTCGCGAAATTATGCGAAACTTCTTTATTTTTTAAATTATGAAAAGCAAAAAGTGCGAAATAAATAATTACATTTTTTTAGGGTTTTTCAAATTTTTTTGAGATTTTTTTGTAAATTTCGTTTTTCGTGAAAATACAAAAACCAACTTCCAAAATTTATATTTTTTCAAGAAATTTTGGGATTTATTCGTAAATTTGAGGTTTTTTTTTTCTAATTATCATTTCTTCTAATTATTTATTGGTTTTTGAAACCACCCTCTAATTTTTTAATTATCATTTTTTGTATATTGATTTTTAAAGTCACTCCCTTATTCCCTAATTATATTTTAATTTTATGTTTGTTTCATTTATTGGTATTTGGACTTCCATTTAACGTATTTAATAGATTTATTTAATTGTATCTTATTTTTTTCATATATTTCATATACTCAGGAAATTCATTTTATATATTTCATTTACTCTCGAAATTTTTACATTTTTTCTTTGCATATCGAAATATTTCTTAAAATCGGGAAGCTGAAATTAACTCGAAAACAAAATCACAATCCTTGTTGAAATGTTGATTTTTTTTTTATTCCAAGATTAATGTCTGGTGCAATAATACATATAATTGTAGATGTTGTTGGCAAAGGCGGTGACGGTGACGGTGATGGTGACAGCAATGGTTGTGGTGGTGGTGGTGGCAGTGACTATGCGAGGTTGATGATTGTAACTGACTTTGTATTCTAATCTTCACGAGGACCATACGCGGTGCTGGATTGAGCTAAGTGCCCGACTTTATTAATAATAATGTTCTCGTATAATCTTATTGAAGGCACCTCCCCCACATGTGAGATCAGCACTAGTTGATTTCATGAGGAGAAGAATTTTAAACATTTTTATGTGTACACCTAATGAGTAATGACTATCTAATGACACAGCTCTCACACATAAAGAAAGTGACTATCATTTGATTTGAGATGAAAATTCTTTCCTATAAAACCCATACCTTCCCCAAATGTGATAAGATTTTTTTTTTTTTTTTTTTTTTTTTTGTAAGTTATTAATTTGATATAAAGAAATTTGGACATTGTCTACTACGTGTAATGAGTCTATGTTATCTCAAAGACTACTTAGACTTTGAATTCTAACACGGTAGGACTCAAACATAAGTAAACACCTTTTAGAGTCTTATTGACGGTACCACTTCCATTATTTGCCAATATTGACAATCTCCTCGCGTACTAACAAAAGACCACAAGTGTATGGTATCTCAAAGACTACCGAACTTTGAATTCTAAAATGGTAGGACGCAAACGTAAGTACCCCCGAATAAGTCTAGGCAGTCAGGCCGGGCAGCCAATTTCATGTCAGGCTTGGTTGTTTTTACAATTTTATCCCTCCTCTTTAAAACACAACCATAAAAAGGGGGTAAATTTGTAAAAACAGCCAGGCCTGACATGAAACTGTGTAACATCATTTTTTTTCTTTGTACCACCTTGCGGTAGTGTTTAGAAAATCTGTGGTGGCATATAACCATTGTTCTTCTACAAGATTTTACAGGATTCTCCACCTTTCTTTACTCATCTCATTAGATTTTAGTGGTTTTATCTTAGTCAAACCAACTCAAGAGGAAAGAGCTTGAGAGTGAGAGTTCCTTAAGGAAATGCTAGAAGATCTTGGTGCATGTTGGGAATGATAAGTTTTTATGCACTGAGAATCGCAATAGTTGTAGCTGGTGAGTAGATCTACCCTTTCTTGAAGGATTTAACCTATTAGATTCTATGTTTACTCTTTCTTTTTGTAGATTTTGGGGTTTGCTATTTTGGGTTAAGATGGGTAACCGGGTGTATTTCCATAATGATATTTTTTGATCTGTCAATATTTTTGTGTTTGATTGCTTTCATTTGAAAGATGCATATGAGAGCTTTCTATAGATAGCTTATATGCAGAATTTGGCTAAGTGTTGAAAAAGTTATAGGTGTTTGAAGTTGGTGTGTTGAACTGTAACTTGCTGAAATTGTAAGTCTAAATTTAAAACTTGATGAATAAGGAGTGAAGATCTAGTTTTATTTTCTGTTATTGAAATCACTTAAGGATAAATCTTGCATGTTTAAAAAGTAAAAGGTAAGAGCTTTCCAATGGTCTAAAGTTTTCAGGTTTTGGTTGAAAAATATGACTTGTGTGTATGATTGAAGTTGCTATGTTACACTAAAATGTTCAGGAAAATCTGCCCTGAGGAAGAAGACGATGACGTCAGCATATGTTTGACCAAATTTTGATTGATCATAGAATTTGATCCATAACTCTGTTTTACTACCGTTTTCACCGTTGTGATCAGTGTGATAAAATTAAATTTTAGAATAAATTTATTTCGCATTTTATAATATTTTAACTCTAGCAATAATATGCCTCAAGATGCGTGTTTCAAGTAGATGTTTATTATTGAATATTGTGCATCATATGTGATTGTGATATTTAGAACTTAGTTCATCTAATGGAATTATGAAAATGATGTTACTTGATAAGTGTTGAGAAATTTTGAGTTTGACATGAATACCCTACTCCGGCGCTTGAAATGTACAGAGTGGTACAATGTACAGAAATTTGTGTAATTCGTACATAGTGAGTTGTACGGTGCCTGTCTCCAAAAGGGAAAAACTAAGCCACTATACAAGTTATGACTCGCGTGATATAGTGGAGTGTTTCTGAGGAGCATAGCCTAATTTCAAAAAGGGAAAAACTAAGCCACTGTACGAGTCATGACTCGCGTGATACAGTGGATTGTTCCTGAGGGGTCAGAGGAAGAGTGTGAACTTAGTCCTCTTTCAACGCGCAGTTTTAAATTGTGATTTTGCATGTGTGTCCAGTCTTTTGAAGTGAAGTTTGCATTTTAGAGACGACACCCCGTTTGAAATGCATACATACTCAAAGTGGGTATTGGTACACGTATGGAGGTGTGTCGCGGTGAGCCACATTCAACACATGGATAGGTGCAATAGGGTATTCATGGTCTAAAATTTTATGTAGCCTGTCATTTGGAAGGGAAACTAAGCCATTGTACGAGTTTTGACTTGCGTGATGAGATGGAGAGTTCCTAAGGACCAATAGAAGGGACACATTTTCGAACAAGTATGTCCTAAATAAAAAATGGTATGATATGTTTGAAATAGGGAAGTCGTGATATGATGGCATGAAAATAGTATGATCTGAATTGAAAGTGAGTATGCGAGAATTTTATAAGAATCATGCAAAAGATTATGGAAATTTTCATCCATTTGAGAGGAATAGTATATTAAAAAGTTATGTTTTTGTTGATCAGATGATTTGTGCATATGACTAGTTAACCATATGGTTGGTGCATTATGAATAAGTTGTAGAGTGTGATGTAAGGTAAATGTGGATGTATCTTGAAATGTGGATTATTATTTGTGTTATTTGTAGTTGATTTTTAATCTGCTCATACCAACTTTAGGCAGACCCATTTTGCTTTATTTTGTGGCAAATGGGAGTACTCTTATTGGAGTGCACGCGTTGGAAGCGACTTTGTTGATCAAGCCGAGTGGAAGTAGATCCTAGTCTTTTCCAGAGTTTGTAAGATGTTGTGTTTTGCTATTTGGTGTTTAATATGCAAGTTATGTTATTCTGAATGCTTTGATGTGTGGAGTTGGGGGCAAAGGTTGCCTTTGGAGTGGTTGTAATATTTTGGAGTTTTGTGTAATATTTTGGAATTTCGTTTTTTCGAGAAATTTTTATGTGAGAATGTGGTTAAGTTGTATGTCACGTGTCATTTGTAGGAAATCTCCCGGTCTGTTGGGATTTTCCTTATGAGCGGGGCGTGACAAAAAATTTGGTATCAGAGCCAGGTTGTTCATGTTAAGCAGAAATGCTTAACAATTCCTCGGATGTGCTGTGGGTAGAGAACTAAGATCTTTTGTTTGATTTGTGATTAATTAGAGTGTGTTTGTCTGTTTTTTTTTTTAGAGAGATGATGTCGCGTCGGACAAGGAATATAGATGATATATCTGATACATCTGGAGGTGAAGTTCCAAGGAGCTATAATCTGGACCACGATGCGATTACCACATTGATACAAGGTTTAAGGCATGGTAGTTCCCAAGATAATCCGTTTGCTCGTCGAAATAAGGCCTTCTCTGGACTTGGAGGTAAGAGGTTTAATGGGAATGGTTGAGCCATAGCAGCAGATTGTTGGCTCCATAAAATAGAGGTGATATTGGAACGGATGAGTATTACGTTAGAGAAGCGCAGTGAATTGGCAGCTCACCAGTTTGATGGAGATGCACTATATTGGTGGGATTTTGTGCGTCAGACTCATGATGTAGTTGGTATGACTTGGGAAACTTTTGTTGTGTTGTTTGAACGTCAGTTCATTCCTTCAGCGGCAAAAACACAGTTAGTTGATCGATTCATTAAGTTGCAGTAAGGTCAACGAACTGTAGCTGAGTATGTGACTGAGTTTAATCAGCTTAGTCGGTATGCGCCATATCTGGTAGATACTCTAGAGAAGAAAAATATGAAGTTCTTGCATGGATATCCTTTCTTGAAGAGACATTTAATATTAATGATTGATAAAACCTTTTGAGGAACTGTATAACGCGACCTTGAGACAAGAAGAGGTGGAGATAGAGTGTAAAAGGGTAATAGACGATGATCGCAAGATATTTCGGGGTTGTAGTGGACAAAGGTTTGATAGGGACAATAAAGGTCGCCAAGGAGAGGTTCAAGGCCAGCAAAGGCAGCCAGGCAAGGGAGGACAAGTGAAAGGAGGTAATCAGAGAAGAGATGGACATAGACAATAAGGGGTATCTACTCGAGGAAATCTGATCGCAGTAAAGCGTGTTTGTTATATTTGTGATCGGGAAGGACACATAGCTAGAAATTGTCCTAGGAGCAACGATAAGCCACGGAACCAGCAAGAGCAGATTAGTTAGAGAAATCAGGGCTCTGTGTGTTATGAGTGTGGTCAGCAGAGACACATTTCTCGATTTTGTACGCACCTGCAGCGGGTTGCTCCTTGCGGTAGTGGTGGTGGGAGAGGTCAGCATGCTACCGCCTCAGTGCCGTCATTTCGTTTAGTTGCTATTCCCGATCAGGGAAATGTACAGGGTATGTATTTGTTTTTTTTTATTATTATTCTTATAAAGTTATCATTGCTTACGCATGTTTTAAAGTTTATGATATTCAGATATAGGAAATCCATGATAGTTTGAACATGATTGGCTTAATTTTGAATTTTGTGCATATTAGGGTATGTGATGTCTTCTCGATTGCGGTTGCGGGTTCTTTTCAATACTGGTGCTTCTAGATCCTTTATTTCTAAGCAACTGGTAGAGAGATCATCTAGTAGTTGTGCCATTACAACAATATTTAAGAGTTCAGTCTCCTTTGGGTGGATCGGTTATACTTAGTGAATGTTGCCCTCAGTTCGAGTTTTCTATCTGTGATCGTGTCTTTCAGTTTGATTTTATTGTGTTGGGTTTTGAAGGTTTCTACTTGATTTTAGGAATGGATTGGTTGTCCAGTTATCTGGTGATCTTAGACTATGTAAATAGGATGGTGACCCTTACGTTTACTTGTGTATTTCCTTGTGTTTTGAGATGTGAATCGAGCTCTGATTCAATGATGTCGAGTTTCCTTGGTTTTGTTGAGATTCCTAAACTTGACATTAGTGATGTTGAGGTGGTTCGAGATTTTCCCGATGTTTTCTAGGAGGTGTCTAGTCTTCCTCCTCGTCGAGAGGTAGAGTTTAAAATAAATTTATTTTGCATTTTATAATACTTTGACTCTAGCAATAATATGCCCCAAGATGCGTGTTTCAAGTTTATTATTGAATATTGTGCATCATATGTGATTGTGATATTTAGAACTTAGTTCATCTAATGGAATTATGAAAATGATGCTACTTGATAAGTGTTGATAAATTTTGAGTTTGACATGAATACCCTACTCCGGCATTTCAAATGCACAGAGTGGTACAATATGGCCATAGATGCCTTGGTTTCTGACATTTGTGTAATCCGTACATAGTGAGTTGTACGGTGCCTGTCTCCAAAAGGGAAAAACTAATCCACTATACGAGTCATGACTCGCGTGATACAGTGGAGTGTTCTTAAGGGGTCAGAGGAAGAGTGTGAACTTAATCCTCTTCCAGCGCGCAATTTTAAATTGTGATTTGGCCCGTGTGTCCAGTTTTTTGAGGTGAAGTATGCATTTTAGAGACAACACCCCGTTTGAAATGCATACATACTCAAAGTGGGTATTGGTACACGTATGGATGTGTGTCGGTGTGAGACACATTCGGCACATGGATAGGTGCGATATGGTATTCATGGACTAAAATTTTATGTAGTCTGTCCTCCGGAAGGGAAACTAAGCCATCGTACGAGTTTTGACTTGCGTGATGTGATGGAGAGTTCCTAAGGACCAATAGAAGGGACATGTCTTGGAACAAGTATGTCCTAAATAAAAAATGGTATGATATGTTTGAAACAGGGGAGTCGTGATATGATGGCATGAAAATAGTATGATCTGAATTGAAAGTGAGTCTGCGAGAATTTGATAAGATGATATGTGCAAAAAATTATGGAAATTTTCATCCATTTGAAAGGAATAGTATATTAAAAAGTTATATTTTTGTTGATCAGATGATTTGTGCATATGACTAGTTAACCATATGGTTGGTGCATTATGAATAAGTTGTAGAGTGTGATGTAAGGTAAATGTGGATGTATCTTGAAATGTGGATTATTATTTGTGTTATTTGTAGTTGATTTTTAATCTGCTCATACCAGCTTTAGGCTGACCCATTTTGCTTTGTTTTGTGGCAAATGGGTATACTCTTATTGGAGTGCTGGCGTTGGAAACGACAATGTTGATCAAGCCGAGCGAAAGTAGATCCTAGTCTTTTCAAGGGTTTGTAAGATGTTTTGTGTTTAATATGCAAGTTATGTTTGTGTGAATGCTTTGATGTGTGGAGTTGGGGGCGAAGGTTTCCTTTGGAGTGGTTGTAATATTTTAGAGTTTTGTTTAATATTTTGGAATTTCGTTTTTTTGAGAAATTTTTATGTGAGAATGTGGTTAAGTTGTATGTCACGTGCCGTTTGTAGGAAATCTCCTGGTCTGTTGGGATTTTTCTTATGAGCGGGGCGTGACAAACTGGCTGCCTATAATTGGGGAAGTACCCCCCACCTTTTGAGTCTTATTGACGGTTCCACTTTCCTTATGTTAAATATTTGCCAATATTGACAATCTCGCGTACCAACAAAAGGCCACCTCTTTCTAGGCAGCTACTATCTACATTACCATTTCCACCATTGGCATCAACAAATCTCTCTCTCTCAAACCATCTCTGTTATGTGGTACCCTCATTTTCTTCCACTCTCAAGCCAGATCTTAACCATGTTTTTTCCTGCCACTCTCAAGCCCTCTTTCAACCCATTTTTACCTCTAGGGTTTTCATTGATTTAGAACCCAAAAAATGGAAGCGTGTTAAAATCCCCAAAGAATAAAATCTAAGACTTTGAAATCCCTAAAATTGCATAACTCACTCAAATCGAAAATAAAATAAAATAAAATAAAGAGTTTCAGTTTTTGCAATAGATTCTTGCAAAACTAAAGCTTAAATCGCAGCTCATTCTCATGAGATTAAGCTTCAATTTCACAAAAATCTCTTGCAAAACTTAAACTTTTCATTTTTTTTTTCATTATTTTTGTTATTCATTTTATTCTCCTTTGTTAGGTTGAAGAATGTACTATATCACTCATTTACAACATTGTTTCCATTTTCTTTGTCACCTCAATTTTCGTCCATTACTTTTCAAATTTGCAAAACTCTCACAATAAACCAAAACCCTCTCAAGGAAAAATGATAGGACACTGAGAGTAAAAATCACTATGAATCAAAATTTTGTTCAAGTTACCAGATGTCCTCACAACAACCTCGATCAACACATCCACGATTGTCGTTTTCAACTACCCATGCAACCTTGGGCTTATATTGCTTCAATCCTAACCCGCGTTTTTTTTTTTTATTATAGTTTTTCCTCAAGTCATCTACCAATCCAAAATTCCTCCAAATCTAAGCACTATGGAATCCACCGAGCAATGTGATGAAGAAGTTGTAGAAGGAAAAACTTGATAGATTCTTTCGAATAAGGAAAATGGAGATGTTTTTGCTTTTTTATTCTTCAGACGTTCTGTTACTCTCTCAATCACAGAACCCTTTATTAACTACTACTATCAATTCCAAACTAGGAAAAACTAATTTTGGTTTTAGAAAGACAGTGTTTCTTAAGAAATTATCACTTCAAATATATTCAAATAGGGTAAGCTAGAAATTCGTGTAAGTGGAATTCTAATAGAAACCTAACTTCTAAAACCAGACTATGAATTCTATAATGCCTCAACTTAGATAACATTTTAATCACATCACAATATTGAAACTCTGAAGGTGATGTAGTAAACGAAAGATAAGTTGCAAAGAAATAAAGTGCAAGTAACGTAAAGGAGTTGAAAAACACTGAAGATAAATTGCAGGAAATCTAAATTACTAGAATTTAAATAATTGAAAAGGCATAAAAGATAAATTGTTTATGATTTGAGCTAAATCTTTGTTGAAAAATGTCTTTCTAGTCTATCTTACAATTCAGATACGTGTTTTACTATTTGTTGTCGACCGAGACAGACATCAAAAGAGAATTCAAGATAAAAGAGGACTAGGATTGAAAGTTGGGAAAATGTTGAGGGTTGAGATTAATTCTCTTATACAATGGCTTGTTTGTAAATATAAAACATTAAGAATGTCAAAAAATGAAAAAATTCTGAAAATGTTAGTGGAATGTACATGTGGCGGAAAGAGAAAGTATTGTGTTTTCGTTTTTTTTTCAAAATAAAAACTATCATAACTATTTACGTAGTTGTCGGATATTGATAAACTTGATATCATTGAAATGCAATTTTAAAGATCTTTCCAACAAAACCAATGATCAATACAAACACTTAAAATTTCAAAATATGTATTTTATTTTTAAAACATGTAAGTATTTTTAAGATTTCCATGCCTAAATATTTTTTTTTTTCGAAGAAACGGACGAACATTTTATTGAACATTCAAACAAAGACTTTGAACATTCAATCAATTCTAATTTTAACTGAGTTTGACTCTAAAAAAATTAGTATTCTAAAGTATGATTTTTTTTTTTTGGAACTGATTGAAGGCAATGGTGGGGATGGTAATGTGGGTGTCCAGTGTATGATAATCTATCTTACAATTCAAAGATGTATTTTACTATTCACAAACACTTCAGACAGTGTGTATGTCCGTATGTCCTACATGTCACAAGTTATATCATTGGCAGAACTTAAGTGAAATTTTCATAACTTGATGTTTTCTGACTCTCCACACTTCTTCTCTCTTCTCACAAACCTCTCTGTAATCATTCTTTCTCTTTCTCTTCTTCCTCACAAACCCTCTCTCTCCTTTTCTTTTAAGTCCTCTCGGTCTCTTTTTGCTCTAAGTCCTTGATCAAGTTGATCTGTTCTTCCTTGGGAACATCCAAATAAGCCAATTTCTCTCTAAAACTCACATGTAACACATTTGAACAAAAACCCCAAAATGAAAATGTAAGCTTCTTAACAGAGTAAATGGGACAAATTCAAACATCAAAATGAGCAGAATAATCACCTCTCATTGCGTTCTAAGTGGATTAGGGTTTGGGGTGTGTGGGTTTGGATTTGATTACCACTCATTGCGTTATTGAATGTTCTTCATCTGGGCTCTATAGTGCTTCTCAATGAACTGCTTAGCTGTGACGACCCTCTCCATGGTCAAAATCGAGCCCAGTGGTGTTTCCTCTTGCGATGATGACTCCCCCTTCTCCCCTGCCACCAATTTTGCCTCTTCTTCTTCTTCATTTCCACTCACAAAAGCCCCAATCTTGATGATGTGTTGTTGTTGGAGAAGAGAAAACCTGTAAAAGATAAATTATATATTTATAAGAAGAAGACCTAACAACGACAACAACAAGGGAAAGTGAAGGTGCAGAAGATGAAAGAAGGTGAAAACAAAAGTGAAAGTTTGATTTGATTTTGTTTCAACACAATCTTCCTTACAGTTTGGCTGTTTATTCACAGTAGACAGTTTGGATCCCATACAGAAAACAATTGGAGGCCCATTGATGTTGATTTCAATGGTTTTTGGCTTAAAAAAAGCCCTATTAAGGAGGCCATGGTAATTAGACCTTGGGTCTGATGGATGAACTTTTGGGGGCCTATCCAATGAAGATTTCACATTTTGGGGAGGCTTATCTTTTTTTAAGTTGTAAAATCACATATTTGTAACAAAATAAAATTAGATAAATAAATAAAATTATGTATTAAAAAATGCCACGTGTTCCCAAGGAATTGGAGGCAAGATGTTCTAGTTATTAAACATAAATTCATTAAAAGGCAACGCAAAATACAATCTGCAATGAAAATAGTTGACACTTTGTGGTAGTGCCAATGGCACGGGTGATATACTAGTTTTTTTACAAATGGCTCCACATCATCCAACAAGGTTTTGGATTTTTGAGCTAAGGAAATTCCAAAAGATCACACAGATATGGGCCCAATTATTTTGATGGACCCATTAGTTTATATAATTGGTAATGGGTATCCAGACCGAACTTTAGAAATTTTGAATTCAACCCAAACAACATGCACTTAATCTCACAAGCATTAAGTCTGGCCAAACCAGAAAGCTCAATTACACCAATTTTGGAACCTTTAAAAAAAACCCTTTTGAGACCAAGATATACAACTCTAAGACGTGGATTTGACCTACATAGACTCGAACCTCATAATAAGTTCGAGTCTCACGCATGAATTGAGGCCTAGCATAATGGTTCTTTCGAGTTTAGAAGTTGTACATGTCGCAAGTTTGAACTTGAACTTTTATTAAATTTGTGGACATTTCAAAAACGAAAACTTCTAAATTTAAATTTTGAGACTTTTATGAAATATTTATAAATAAAATAAAAAATAAACAATAAAAAATTAAAAATTAAAAATTAAAAATTAAAAATTAAAAATTAAAAATTAAAAATTAAAAATAAATTAAAAATAAAAATAAAAATAAAACCTCAGAACACTATTTCTCTTAAAAGTATAATAATGTTTCTTGATAAAAGACTGTTTCCATTAACCCTCCTCGAAATAGTGAATGAGTTTGTCTAGGTAGCCAGGTTTTAAAGTCATTTTTTGGCTAGACTTGGATTTTTTACACTTTTACCCCATCTCTTTAAAACACAATCACAAACATTATCTATAGAAGGGGTAGAATTGTAAGAAGTTCAAAATCTAGCAAAAAAGTGGCTATAAAGCCTGACAGCCTAGAATTGGGGAATGGTGAATATACCTAATTTCAAGAATTTGAAGGCTCTGATCTTGATCAACACTTTAGCTTGAATCTTCGACGTACTTTGACATGAAATTGACATATTAACAAAATCCCTCAAAATGGATGAGAGAATGATTGGAGACAGAAAATAGATGGAAAAATTATCAACTTTTCAAGCGAGTTTGCCTCCATATTCTCTCTTGAATCGAGCACAAATGAAGCATTTTTGTTTATGGTGGTGTATTTTAAGGAATTAGGATTAGCTCGAGTAAATAAAAAAAACAATGAAAAAAATGCCCAAACTTAGAATGGGCAACAATAGTTGGTAAAAAGTGAATCAACTAGATTTTAGTAACAACAACCATCAAATTAGCTTGAGTGGCGAGAGGGTAGGGAAACAATTTTCTTTCCGTGTGGGTGTGAGTGTGTGCACACACATTAAGGGAAAAAACGAAAATATTGCATTCAAATGAATGATTAAGTGGATTGTGAATGATCAATGTATATATATATAAGGACTGTGACACCCTTGTTTGGGTAGATAGAGGCTGATAGACTACCTATGGATTATATCCCACATCGGCTAGGTGAGGGAAAAGATATATATGTGTGAGGCTGTATCCCTTGATATGACACGTTTTAAAGTAGTGAGGTGGTTACGCCTAAAGTGGACATTATCATACCATGTGGATAGGGTCATTACAAAATAGTATCAGAGCCGGACATAGCAGGAAGTGTGTCAACGAGGACGTTGGATGGGGGAGCGGATTGTAACACCTTTGTGCGGCCCGATTGTGAACCTGGCAGGCTACCTTGTGTGAGCGGATAGAGGCTGACAAACTACCTAGGTGTTATAGCCCCACATCGCCTGGGTGAAGAAAATAAATGAACTATATATGTGCGAGGTTGTATCCCTTGACGCATATTAAAGCCATGAAGGTGGTTAGGCCCAAACTGGACAATATCATATACCTTGTGGATCGAGTCGTTATAAGTCAAGGCTCAGTAGCTAAAAACTACTACAAAGCAGAAAAGGATACAAAGATTAAGGCAATCTAGGCACCTTAAGATGCGTACTATGAAACATCGGTATCCAAGAAGAAGGTCTTGGATCTCTTAAAGAAGAAGAAAATAAGTCTTTGAATGTGCTGAAACTAAAGGCTACGTTCTCCCTGGTTTCTCCGTTGATGATGAATTGTTGGTGATGCTTTCTTCTATTTGCTTTCAATATATCAATACTTAGACTGTGATGATGCAGATGGCTCTCCCTCTGGGTTAGTTTATTCTGGCTTTTAGGATTGAGACACATTATCTCACTACAAGAAATTTGGGCTTTGGTGAAGAACGGTGTTCCTCACTAAAACGTGCTAATTCGTCACCGTGTTTCTCACTGAAACGTGTTAATTCGTCACCGTTCAGCAACGATGACAAATTTTAGTCATCACAGCGTCTCTCACATAAGGGGCATTAAGGAAAGTATTAGGTGACCAATTTCTTACTCGTCACAGAAAGTCCGCTTACGTGGCAAACGATTCCTCATATAAACTTAGTGCGCGAATATACAATTACAACATGGGTGACAAAAAATTTGTCACTGTAAAGTGTTATGCGTGATGAAAATCTGGCGTCACGTGTGGCGACTTTCTGTGACGAATCGTTCTTCACTTATGTGATTTATATGTGAGGAACAGTTTGTCACGATATTAATTTAAATATCTACTGTGAACTTTCTGTGAAATTTTTTTCCTCACTTATGTTTTTTTTTTAAATTAAACATGGGGGGACGAGTAACTATGGATGTCAGACCTTTATTCAATATCCAAAAAGATTTACAACCTACTCGGGAGTACATTACGACTTTACCCGATTAAAAAATCTCGAACAATAAACGCCTAAAACAATGAAAACTAAGATTCTTCAATAAACAAAAAAAAACTACCTCATTTACAATAAGCCAAATGAAACCATAGACCTTACGAACCATCGAGCGATGAAGCATCCAACATCTATTAATGCCATAGAACTAACTTTGCGCCACAACCTGACAGCAAAAACTCCTCTTAGGACCAAAAAGCCACGACCCTGCAGCCTAGAAACAGAACACTAAAACTTTGTTTGGTGCTTGTGTTATCCTACAGAGCAATAAAATTTTCAACCAAGCATAACAAACACAACAACACAGCAAATCAACAAGTCGTTTGACGCCGTAAAGCACATGCTGCCAGATTGAAGACGAAAACACCTCCATGAAAATTCCCCAAACCTGCTAGAGTCAGTAAGGAAAAAATGCTCATAATGATTTACCGTAACGAATGCTTCAGCATAAACAGGATCACTAAATCCAGTCAATTGAAAAATCTTGTTCAGCTTATTTGCGCCATCTCTTTCTTTCGTGCACTTTCCAGGGGAACGTTTTAAATCTTCTTCAACCTCATCTTCGAGTTCAAGCTGGCTCATATCCTGAAAAAACAGATGGACTCGATAATTCATCATCATCATCATCATCAAAGCCCATTCCCGATATTTTTTGGGTCGGCTACATGAATTTTGGTTCTCCAAGTAATGTGATCTTCCCACATATCCTCGCCTAATCCAAGCTCAATGATATCTTCATTCACCGCCTTCATCAAAGTTTTCAACGGTCGTCCCCTCCGTCTACACCCTCCATTAACTTGTCAATCTAGACATTTTCTAATTGGCGTGGTGCTTGGTCTCCTCCGCACATGACCAAACCAAGTTAAACGTCTTTATCTAATTTTGTTCTCTATGGGCGCTATACCTAAGTATCTCCTAATTCTTTCATTTATAATTTTATCCTTACGAGTTTTACCACACATCCACCTTAACATACGTATTTCTGCTACTGCCATCCTATGCGTATGTTATCCCGTAGTAGCCCAACATTCTGAACCGTATAGCATGGATGGTCGAACAATTGTCTCATAGCATTTCCCTTTTAGCCTTGCAGACATCCTACTATCGCATAATACTCCTAACGTCATTCTCCATTTCAACCAACCAGTTTTAACCCTATGGTCTACATCTTCTCCAATAGCCCCATTATTTTGAATTATAGATCCAAGATATCGAAAAGCCTCACACTCTGGAACCTCTACACCTTCGATCTCAATTGCATTATTTCTCCCTCGTGGTTCACAACCAAAGTTGCACACTAGATACTCTGTCTTCGAACGGCTAATTCTAAAACCTTTACTCTCTAAAGCCTCCCGTCACTTAACTAATTTCTGACCTAAACATGCACTAGTCTCATCCATTAAGACAATATCATCTACAAATAACATGCACCAAGGTACATCTTCTTGCAAATGTCTCGTCAACTCATCCATGACCAAAGCAAAGAGATATGGCCTTAACGCCGACCCTTGATGTAGTCCTACTGACACTGAAAATTCATTGGACATCCCACCGACTAAGCGAACACTTGTTACATCCCTTTCATACATATCCTTAATGATATCGACATAACATTGAAACACTTTCTTCCTTTCAAGCACCCACCAAATTAACTCCCTGAAAACCATATCATATGCTTTCTCCAGGTCAATAAAAACCATATGCAAACTCTTACGTGTCTCTCGATATTTTTCTATAGTTTGCCTAAGCAAGAAGATGGCCTCCGTAGTAGACCTACCCAGCATAAATTCAAATTAATTCTCCGAAACCGTGGTTAAACTCCTAAGTTTTCGTTCTATAACCATCTCCCAAAGTTTCATCGTATGACTCAGAAGCTTTATTCATCTATAGTTCGAGCAATTCTAAATATCCCATTTGTTCTTATAAATTGGTACCACAATGCTATGCCTCCATAAATCTGACATTTTTCTAGTTTCCAAAATCCTATTAAAGAACTTAGTTAGCCATTGAATCCCAACTTCTCCCAGACATTTTCATGCTTCAATTGGTATATCATTCGGTCCAACGGCCTTTCCTGTCTTCATTCTTTTTAAAGCTTATCTCACTTCTGTGGCACTAACTCTGCAATGGAACACGCGATCTCTTCCTTCCTGTGAAGCATACCCCTCCAAGTGTAACTCTCATACATGTGTTCCATTGAATAGGTTCCAAAAGTAATCATTCCATCTATCTAAAACAGCTTTATCCTGCATTAAAACTCTTCCATCCTCATGCTTAACACACTTAACATGACTCAAGTCCCTAATTTTTCGTTCTCTAGCTTTAGCTATCTTGAAAATATCCTTCTCCCCTTCCTTCGTACCTAGCCTATTATAAAGATCATCATACGCTCTCTTCTTAGCTTCCCCTACTGCTTTACTACTCAACTTCTTAGCCTGCTTATAAAGTTCATAAGACTCTAGGCACCTATCTTTTTGTCACACCTTAAAGCATCTTTTCTTACCATGTCTCCTACCATATAAACCTCCTTTTTTGGCCTCTTCTAACTCTTCCTTCGCACATCTTCTTATTCGATTTGCCAAATATTCAAAAAGATTCGTGCTACTAGTCCTATCTCGATAATTAATATACAAATATGGCAATGTCAAAAACATTAAATTTGCAAAGAATCTAATGAACAACCTACAGCTGCAAGAAAGTACAATAGATTTCACTACATGAGTCATCTATGCAACACTCAACATCATTTATATTCAAACATAAGTCTGCAAATGCTTGCACTACATAATTTCGTTTTTGGAGGCGATCCAACTGAGAGAGACCCACTCCCGAAAATTACTTCATAATGCTTGAACTTACCTTTTGCTGCAAAACAAATGATTATTGACAGATAATTAAAAATGTGTATGATGGTGAAATTCATTGAATACTCATGGTTCATCGAAAATTAACAATATCAGGAGAACAATGGTTGAGGGGAACGATGGTTGAGGCAGTAACCAGTATGAGAAGAGAGTATTGTCTTATCAGATGATAAGAATAAAACATTTACCTTTTATTCCCATGTAAACAAGGCAGATCTTTCAATATGGGAGATCTCCTATTGACCTGCTTAAAATACTTGAAATTCCAAGTCTTAATTAGCATGAAAAGTGCCTACAACAATGGTACTGAAATCGTGGTTCTGGTCATCATTTCTAAGTTTTATCTCGACGAAATATACCAACCTCGACATTATTATATCCTCAAAGGCACAAACACTAAAAACAATACAATGATTTCCTCGAAGTAAAGGCAGTGCAACAAACTCTTCAAACCTAAAACCTCTAGCTCCATTAAACCACTACATAAAATTTGAACAATAGCTGCGAATGTTCAGTTGTTTCCAGAAAAGAGAGACTTTAACAAGTGTTAACTGGACAATTAAACAAAAGACGGGTGAGAGCTCTTGAAAATCGAAAGACATCAAAGATCTGTAGTGTAAACACAAGTACTTGAAATTTACAACATTATAATCGACACATATAACAGTAAAGGATTTGTAGTGTACACTAAAATCTAAGAACTAAAACTATATGCATCCAATCTGCAAGTAGCCAGTTAAGTATCCCATTTACACACCAGACACTAAGGATCTATAATCAACATAATTGCAGATTATTTGCGTCATAAGACAGTTCATGTGGCCCCAATGCAGCCATGGTTCACCCAAAACATTAATTTAGCAATCATTTGTCATTTCAGGACAAAACAGAGTGAAGACATGATTTCAATCAACAAGTTGGATAGACTAATCTGAAAAATTCAACTGATGACAATTTTGATATGTTTACTTACCGTTCCGCTTCCAACAGATAAACAAATAATTTTGATATGTTTACTGTACTGTTCGCTTCCAACAATTTTGATATGACTTCAATCATTTAGTTTCCATTTGACAAAAAGCATGTAAAGTATGAACAACAAAACAACCTCAACAGTATAGATATTCAAATAAATATGAAAATGACTCATAAAGATAAGTTCACCTCAATTGTACAAACAAAAAATAAATACACAGAGTATAAGGTTCAAGGTTCTGATTATTCTAAAGCATGTCAAACTAGAGTAGAGAATCTCTCTTAAAAGTACAGAGCATTACATATGACAAATTTCACATTCATCCTAAGTTATATATTCATATATCTCTACCTATCCACTCTGTACATCTAGGATAAGGTTTCGTTGTCCTTGTTACTTTTTGTAAATAGGCCTTATACTTTTTGCCAATTTCATCATGCAATTCTTCTGATGACTATGACAATCAAGATAACATTGCAAAGAGAACATTGAAGAATACCTATTACTTTGGCGAAACCAAATGCAAATCCAATGCCCGAGTAGGAGGGGGGACATAACTGGTGCAACAATTGAGAGTCACTCCATATTGTGGAAATTGGGAATTTGAGAGAATAGGATTTCAAAAGCTCTAAATATCTACATATAAAAGCCATCCCCATATGAACATGGAGCATCCTACCCTTCTCTATGATAACAATTGGATTTCTGAATCACCCTACAAAGTACAAACAATAATGAAACAAAATCAAATCGTAATCATGTTACAACTAAAGAGTAAAATCACTCAAGAAGAAATGCATTAGAATGTAAACAACTAAGTTGTAAATATGATGTTGTTGAGTATCATCTGATGTTTTGAATGCGGTCCTTATTCAATGAGACATATTGGTTTATATAGTAACGAGAACAGAATCAGTAAACTAAAATGGGTTGAAAAAATGTTAGTAAAACATAGAGAGAGGGTACCTCATAATGGTTGAAGTAGCGATTACATAAGCAATACCAGTTCCAACATGCTCAGACATTGAATCAATTCACCTGAATTACCATCGAAGCAATTCACAAGGAAACACAACAAACCACTCAACAAACCCAAGGAAACACAGACGAAGCAATTTCAGCCCCTTCACCACTCCCTGTTTCAGCCAACACTTGCAAAAAACAGTTGTGTTTTCAGTTCGACAACAAAAACAAAGTATAAACAACCTCAGTTCGGATCAACCAAGCTGCAAAGGGCTTGAGCAATTGAGAAAAACATGTACAAACAGTTTCAAAAAAGAACAATTGATCATTGCTGACTACCAATTCAAATCATAAAGTATTGTTATTATCATACCTGTAAACTTCAAAATCAATGCAAGGGTTCCTGCTCTCTATAAAAAATCAAAGCAACTGCAATTAAAGCTCTTGAACTAAAAAATAAATCCCTCAAACACAAAACCCTAACAACAAAATCCCCTAACCCCCTCATTGATTGAAAATGAGAGATTAAAAATTGCAGAAGAATAGAAATGGGGTTCGGGTTAGAAGGAAGCAAGCAAGCAAGCAAAATAAGTGTGAGCAAAACTCCAACACCCACCACATTCTAAACTGCAGGATTGGGGAGGCTGGGGAGTGTTTGCTGCCAACAGTCTTTCTTCGAAAAGAGTGATGGTGGTTTCACGACCAAGGGAAGAAGAATAATCTTGAGTCGAGTGCCCCTCACTCCCTCTCTGTGGCTGTGGTCAATCTCCTTATTCATCCCCTTTCCAAAGGTGTAATCTTGGGAGGGCAATCAACCAAATAGATGGATTGTGGAGGTCGATCGAACAGAGGGGCTGACGGCAATTTGATGGAAATTGGATCGACTGGGTGGATGCGGACGAGGTGGCTACCGGGGAGTGGAGGGCTGGATCGACTGGATTTTTTTAGTAACCCACAATTTTGAATTGAGAGAGAGAAGAAGAAGAAGACCTTAGTTGGTCGGTCGGTCGTTGGTTCACAGAACTCTTCAATTCTCTCTTACATACATAAAGAGAGGAGGATCAAAGGATTTTGATCAAGATATGAAGAAAGAGATGCTCATGAACAAGGAGGAGAAAAGATCGCGAAGAGTACTAGTGGGCTTTAGGTTTTTTGGTCCATTTATTTCGTAACCCTTGGGTTTTCTATTTCCTGTTTCTTAAGCTGGAATAGAACCCGTCTAATTGTCGAGGGACGCAGCGAGGAAAACAGCGAGGGACCCCACAGGGGAGGGGGAGCCGTCCATTCCCCCGGGATGCATGCGTTGAAAATTCAAACACGCATCTCGGGGGAAATGGACGGCTCCCCCTCCCCCCTGTGGGGTCCCTCGCTGTTTTCCTCGCTGCTTCCCTCGCCAGTTAGATTTTTTCGCTGGAATATGATGAAACGTCACGAAGTGTTAATTTTTTTTAATAAAAATATTTTATTTAGGCACCAATTTTTCCTCTCTTCACGATTGTGACAATTTTGAAACATTTATATGAGAAATTGAGAATCAAAATTTCACTTGAACAAATAGGTGACAATTCGACCAAATTTCTCAACTAAATAGAAAAATTTGATAACTTTCGAGGCATCACATATAAGTTCGCCACCTAATAACAAATTTCTTATAATGTATATTCTTTTGATGCTAGCTCATGGGTGTTTGTGTTTTGGATATCCTGCAATGTTTAACAATGTTTCGCTTTATGTGAGTCTCTCCTCTTAGATTTCTTACCTGATTTATGATGATAATATCCTTTTATGCTTGAAAAATCTCTCTCTATTTGTGCTCCCTGTTCTTGCTTCATGTGGGTTGATGCTTAGTACTGAGAATGCGCATATCACTTTGTGTTGATCAAATTGTTTTACACAGAAAAATACTTTGGCAGTTACTCTTATGCAAGTTCCTATGAGTACCAATTGGCGTTTGAACCTTTGTTTAGGCTTTTGGGTTCCCATGGATTTTATGATGCCTTATGCGTGGAGCGAACTACTATATATGAGTACAACGTATTCTTTTGTAGGGAGTTTGAGAGTGTTTTTGTGCACCAAAATGAGCAAATATTTGTCAAATTGTGAATTCTGACATTAATGATGTGATAGTTGACTGTCAATTTCTTTCTTAAACATTATTTGTTTATAGTCGACAATATCCTTCAGATTGGTTATTTAATTGATTGTATAGCTAACTCATGCCTAACTTGATTTTAGTACCATTTTACAGTCGTCTATTTTTATTGCAGTATGTATTCCCCTATTTATTTCTTGGAAGCCAACTTATTGACATTGAGATCTCGACAGGATTTGAACATTGAGATCCCGACAGGGTTTGACAGTGGAGGGTTTGAACATTGAGATCTCGACAGTGGAGGGTTTGACAGTGGAGGGTTTGAACATTGGAGGGTTTGAACATTGAGATCTCAACAGTGGAGGGTTTGAACATTGAGATCTCGACAGTGGAGGGTTTGACAGTGGAGGGTTTGAACATTGAGATCTCGTCAGGGTTTGAACATTGGAGGGTTTGAACAGTGGAGGTTTTGAACCCAGTGGATGGTTTGAACAGTGGATCTCGACAGTGGAGGGTTTGAAGAGTGGATCTCGACAGTGGAGGGTTTGAACAGGGTTTAAAGGTTGCCGACAGGGTTTGAACAGTGGATCTCGACAGTGGAGGATCTCGACAGTAGAGGATCTCGACAGTGGAGGATCTCGACAGTGGAACATCTCTACCAACTTGTGGAGGATCTCTACCAACTTGTGGAGGATATCGACATTGAGGGGTTGCAGAGAGGGGTTTTTCGAATGTGAGGATCTCGACATTGAGGATTTCGCAGAGAGGATTTCGACAGCGAAGGCTTCGCAGAGAGTGGTTTTCGAAGGTGAGGCCTTTGCACAACGAGGGGTTTTGCAGATCTGCCAGCGCCAGGGCTTGACGGTGGTGAGCGAGAGCTTGCAACGGTGGTGAGCTCTTTCTCAGACTTTGGAACATATTTGGCATTTTTTTGGCAATAAGTAATATCTTTCAGTTATTTTTAATATTCGTATTGCTATGATGCTTGTATGCTGGTGAAATTGTGCTTGTATGTTTGTAACTTTGTGCTAAATCTTGGGAGAGATGGAGTTCAAAGAAGGAAATATTCGTCTGTTGAAAATTGATGGGAAAGAATTTGGGATTCGAAAGTCAAGATGAGGTTTGTTGTTATTTGAATCGAGCTCGAGGGTTAAAATCAAAGTTTTTATTGAATTGTAGATGGGAGAATGGATTGAGTTTCAGCTTAAGAAAGCTGTGGAATCAGGCTCTAATGCCTTCTCAGCCAGTTGGAAAATCAACAATAGATGGGTTATGATGGTGAAAGAGGCCAATAAAGGAGGAATCTTCCTTTCTATTATGGTGGGTTGGGGTTCAGGGTGCCAGCTGACGTGGAAGGGACGGGCTGGACACAACTCGCCCAAGCTATGAAGGAGGTGGTTTTAAATAAGGTGCCTCAGCCTTATCCTAAGCAACAATTTAGAAGAGATGGAGTTTCAACTCTGCCAGGTATTATTGTTGTCCCACCCTTGCGCAACAGAACCTTTGTTGAGGTAGTGGCCACCAATCCCTCAAGTGTGAGCCCCACCTCTTTTGCCAGTAAGGGCCCCATTGCAGCAACCTCTATTCATCAGAATTCTCCCATTGATTTCTTGTCCCAAGTATGGGGCAATCATCTTCCTCCAGATCCCGTTGCAAGAAAGAATCTTGCAAGGTCATTGTTAGAGTTGCCTGATTCAGTGATTTAGTGGACACTTGTTGCTCTCCCGTTTGGACACACAACTTTCTTGGTCTTCGCTAACTCTCCACACGTGACCTCATGCGAGGCATACGAGCCGCCTCCTAGGTTGCCCACACTGAGTGATCAGTCTCCCCAGCAATACCCAACACTTCCCCATTCCCCTGCTTCTCATGCCATTTCAGCGGGTAAAGTTGGTAACTTGATGTCTGAGTCAGCTCGTCCATCTCAGCAGGATAAAGGCAAAGGTATTGCTGGGCCTTTACCTGGCAAGGGGCCCAAGTCTTTTTCAGAACATAATTTGGCAAAGTCTAATGATCAACAGACATCTGGCAATTATTGGAGGGTTTTAGAAGCGGTGGAAAATGATGTCTTCAACTTGGACCCCCTTTTGACGAAGACGTCTATGCAGGCCCGCAGAGATCGAAAGCTAGCTAAAAAAGCACAGCGTGATAGAGCCACTGAATGGGCCAATTTTTCAGTTTTTCCAGATCTAGGTTCATTCTTAAAAAGAGATCCACCAAATCCAGCTCAACCAACAAAGTAGGGCAGGTAGAACTTAAAGGATGTAGTGCCCCTGCTAGGCTGACAAGGGGAGAGTCTTCCAACCAGACCCAGGAGTGTTCGACATCTCTCCCTTACCCGCCGGGCTTCGAGTCACTAGCAAAACAATGTGTTGAAGTCCATGGTTTGTGTACAAAACTATGTGTTTCTCATTTGGAGAGTTTCTCATCTACACTAGACCACGTAGGCGCTCCCTCAGGCTTCGAGGTCCCACAGACAAAAAATCTTGGGTTTCTACTCCCTAGCGAACAGATTTCTGGCAAGTCACTAGGGTTAATGATAGCGTGGAGCCTTCAGTCTCTGATTGTCTTTCGACTCAGGAAGAAACATCAGTTCGTTTGGCTTTCAAAGAATTTGGCTTGACAGTGGGAGTGGACCTCAGTCAGGATGAAAAAAGGGCTTTAGATATGGTTCAAGCTGTAGCGCAGGGTACAGTCTCTGACAAAGCAATGGACAAGTGCAATAACTCCGGGGTTGAAGGTCTTTCATGAACCTCAAAATTCTTTCGTGGAACTGTAGGGGGCTCGGGAATACTGAGAGGCAAAGGGGTTGTCGTAGATTAATTTCAGAGAATCGTCCAGACCTTGTTTTCGTTCAGGAAACAAAATTGGAGAGATGCTCTAGAGAATTTATCAGAAAATTGTGGGGTGATAGCTCTTTTGATTGGGCTATGGTGGAATCTATTGGCAGCTCGAGAGGCCTTTTAGCTATTTGGGATGCTGATCTTTTGCAGATGAGGGAAGTGTTGAAAGGAGATTTTTCACTTTCTATTCAATTTCAAATGATCTCGGATAACTCATTTTGGTCAGGGACTAACATTTATGGTCCGTGTGATCCTTCGCTAAGAGAACACTTCTGGGAAGAACTATATGACATTGCTGGTTGGGTGCAATCGCCATGGGTGTTAGCGGGAGACTTCAATGTTGTCCGTCATATGAATGAAAAAAAAGGTTGCAGGAGGAGGTCCATGAGCATGCATAAATTCAATCAGTTCATTAATGAGGTAGAACTCGCTGATTTCAGTCTAAAAGGAGGAAAATTCACATGGTCAAATCGAAGATATCATCCTATCCTTTGTCGACTTGATCGATTTCTGGCTTCGGTGGATTGGATTGACAAATTTGGTGATAAAGTTGAATGGCTCAAGGGTGCTACAGGTTCTGACCATCACGCAATTTTGCTTGCGAACTCGTCCGTTGGTGGCTGTACTTGCCTTTTTCATTTGATAATGGTTGGTTTGATCACCCTACCCTGGCAGAGGAGATGAAAGCTTGGTGGAACAACTCAGTAGTCACTGGCCACCCTGGCTACTGTTTAAGGTGGAAGCTTAAGGCACTCAGATGCAACCTTAAAAGTTGGAGGACTAAAGTTTGGGGTAAGACAAATTTATGTATTCAAAATATTTCTGCCTTAATTGCTAACATTGATGCTGATGAAGAGATCAGAGACCTGACTGCTGAGGAGAGGTCTTGTAGAGTGCAGCTACATCAGAAGTGGGCAACATTAACCAAAAGAGAGGAGGAATTTTGGAGGATTAGATCAGGAGTCAACTAGGTTTGTCATATGGATCAGGGGTCCAAATTCTTTCATAACTTGGCTAACAGACGCAGACTGTTTAACTCCATTGAAGCTCTTAGCATGAGTCAGGAGTTGGTAGTGGATGAAGTTAGTATTAGAGAACTCTTGCTATCTCACTTCAAGGAGTTGTTCTATGAAAAGGAGGAGTGGCGACCTTTTTTCTCGGGGATTACCTTCAAGTCTATATCCCAGTCTACGGCTACCACCTTGGTAGATAATTTTTCAGAGATGGAAATTAGAGCGGCAATGGAAGAACTAAAATCTGAAGTTTCTCCAGGTATTGATGGTTTCTCAATGGTGTTCTATTTGAAAATGTGGGAGGTAATCAAAATTGATTTTCTGAAAGTTGTTGAAGATTTTAACTCGAGAAATTTTCTTGATTGGCGGTTGAATACCACTATCATCTCGCTTATTCCTAAATGTGCGGGAATGCGGACAGTCAAAGATTTTAGACCAATCTGTATTTTGAATGGGGCATATAAGATCATTGCCAAGGTGTTGGCTAACAGATTGAAAATAGTTCTTCATTCAGTCATTTCACCTTTTCAAAGTGCAGCAGTCAGTGGAAGACAGGTGGTTGATAGCCCTCTGATTGCCAATGAAATTATTGATTCTAGGAAAAGACAAGGTGTTCCAGGGCTCATTATCAAATTAGATTTCTCCAAAGCCTTTGACAACGTCTCTTGGAGATACTTGGATTTGGTAATGGCTCGCATGAGGTTTGACTCCAAATGGATTCATTGGCTTCACACTTGCAGATCTACAGCTAATTTCTCTCTGAAGATTAATGGTCAGCTACACGGGTTTTTAATAGCTCGAAAGGCTTGTGCCAAGGCGATCCCCTGTCTCCTCTTCTATTTACTATAGCAGCAGAAGGTCTAACACAAATGATTCTTAAAGCGGTTGATGCTGGCCTAGTGAGAGGGTTTTCTGTCACGGAGGGTAGTCCTCCTGTTTCTATTCTCCAGTATGCGGATGATACTATCCTCTTTTGTGATGCTTTCGCTTCTCAGGTTCTTGCTCTTAAAAGAATTATGTTTTGGTTTGAAGTTATTTCAGGTCTGAAAATCAACTTTCACAAATCAAGGGTGTTGCCTATTGGAGAAGTCCCTCATCTGCACCAGTTGGCGGGTTTATTGGGTTGTTCAGCGGGTCATCTTCCAGTTAAGTACTTGGGCATGCCTTTGGGTGCTAGTTTTAAAAGTAAAGCTGTGTGGGATGAGACGATAGAAAGGATGGAATCGAAACTAGCGTCTTGGAAACGCAAACTTCTCTCTAAAATAGGCCGATTAGCTCTTGTACAATCCACATTAGCTTCTATCCTGGTGTTCATTCTATCTCTTGTCAAGGTTCCCTGTTCAATAGCAGCCAAGATGGAATAGATCATGCGCGATTTCCTTTGGGGTTCTACTCAAAACTCTAGAAAGATGCATTTAGTGGGCTGGGAGAAAATTTGTTGTCCTAAATCTCGAGGTGGTTTAGGCATTCGTCAGGTGCTCACATTCAATATTGCATTACTGTCTAAGTGGCTTTGGCGATTTGCAGAAGAAAATGACAATTTATGGAGATCTGTCATTATGGACAAATATGGGCGCAATAGGTGGGTTTGGGAAAAGAGAACTAAGTACACTTCCTACGGATGATCTTTGTGGAAGTCCATCTCCCGATGCGCAAGTGGCTTCAACCCTCACACCTCTCTCCAATGTGGAAATGGTGATCTCATCTCTTTCTGGCATGATTTTTGGTGTAGTAACCAATCTTTGAAGGATCTGTTTCCACTGTTGTTTATCATTAACAACAATCAATATGGGAGTGTGAGTAATTTTTGGGATCTTTCCTTTCGAAGACCCCTAAATACTGGGGAGCAAGAAGAGTTTGCTAATCTAATGCATTTATTGGATAGACAGATGCTCTCAGAGGGATCTGACAGTTTAGTGTGGAAGGGTAAAGGTGTGGACTTCTCGATGAAAGAATTTTCGGATATGTTGGCTGCATCTCATTATGAGACCCACTCCAACCCCTTCATTTCTTCTCACAAAAATCTGGTATGGGTGAAAAACCTTTTTCCTCGGATTAATTTCTTTAGTTGGTCGGTGTTGCATGAGAAGATCTTGACTAAAGATAGGTTAAGGAAAAGAGGAATCCACACAAGGAGTCTTTGTGTGTTTTGCAATGAAATTGACGAGACGCTAGACCATTTGATGCTTCACTACAGTTTCTCCAAATCCATTTGAAGCAGTTTCTTGTCAGAAATTGGTTTGAGTTTGATGTTTCAAGGCTCCATTTTAGATTGGCTAAGTTGGTGGTCTGAAGCTAATCCTTCCCGTCGGGGGAAGTGGTTATGGCGTAGGGTCCCTCACGTTCTCATGTGGTGTGTGTGGAAAAAAAGAAATAAAAGGGTATTTGAAGGACTCAACAGATCAGAACACTCTATCTTTATCGAGATTAGAGAATTGTTGTGGAGGATGGGTTCGGCTTGTAATTTGTTTAGGGATTTGGATTTTGACACTTTCATGGTGTTTTGGCATTCCTTGATATAGGAATGTTTCTCTTTGTTGTATGTTTCCTTTTCTTTCCTTAATAAACATCTTCGTGTTTGACAAAAAAAAAAAAAAACTTATTCACTTCTATGCTTAATTTGTCATGGTTTAACATTTTTGTTGTTTTTTGCTTTTGTTTCTTTTCTTAATTCAGTCTGTAGCTTATGCAATGTTTCAACTTTAAGAGATTGAAGCTTAAATTCCTTGTTTAATTACTTGACGTTGGAAACTTCATGCATATATGAGATGCAATTCCAATTATGGTTTCTTAAGCTAAAATGCAGGAAATTTTTGTCTTGAGAATACATAAATAACATTAAGACACTAGGATACCATTGTGAAATTGGATTGTAACGGAGTTAGGCTCGTGGCTAAACAATAATGGTCAACATGAATTCAAGATTGGTTTGAGAATGGTAACTCTAGCACATAGGTGTCTCTTGGAGCACTGCTTCATCATCACTTTCTTCACCACTTCATCTATTGATGGGGTAAGTCTAGCCATCCATGTTTTCTAGTTTTTTTATGGTGTTTTTACATTTTTTTATCCATTCTCTTTAAAGCACAGTCACAAACACAAGCTAAAGAATGGGTAGAATTAAAAAAAAAAAAAAAAAGCTAGCTATAATTGTTGCTATTGATGTATTTTCTCTCTCTCTCTACCGCTTCATCTATTGATGTATACTCTCTCTATCATTTTGTTTCCTGTATGGTTTGGTGTATTCTTGTTTTACTTGCCTTCTTCCACAACACACTTCCCTTTTCATTACTCGAAGACTCGTTAGATATTTCATTGATTTTCTCAGTATTTTCACCCTTCTTAAATAAAATTTCACAACCTGCAACACCATGGATTTTTTTATAGGAATATTAGGCTAAACTAATAATCGGCTAGGTGTTGGACAGGAGTTACCTAGCAATGTGTTTTCGCGAAATTGGGCAAAATTTCAAATTTTTCGTTTTTTTTAATTACAAAAAGAAAAGATACGAAAAACAAACTTACATTATTTCGACGATTGTTTTTGGATTTTTTCATCAATTTCGTTTTTTCGCTCATCATCATCATCATCATCAAAGCCCATTCCCGAGATTTTCGGGGTCGGCTACATGAATTTTGGTTCTCCAAGCAATGCGATCTTCCCACATTTCCTCACCTAATCCAAGCTCAATGATATCTTCATTCACCGTCTTCATCCAAGTTTTCAACGGTCGTCCCCTCCGTCTACACCCTCCATTAACTTGCCAATCTAAACATTTTCTAATTGGCGCCGTGCTCGGTCTCCTCCGCACATGACCAAACCAAGTTAAACGTCTTTCTCTAATTTTTTCCTCTATGGGCGCTACACCTAAGTATCTCCTAATTCTTTCATTTCTAATCTTATCCTTACGAGTTTTACCACACATCCACCTTAACATACGCATTTCTGCTACTGCCATCCTATGCGTATGTTGTCCCGTAGTAGCCCAACATTCTGAACCATATAGCATGGCTGGTCGAACAATTGTCTTATAGCATTTCCCTTTTAGCCTTGCAGGCATCCTTCTATCGCACAATACTCCTGACGCCATTCGCCATTTCAACCAACCAGCTTTAATCCTGTGGTCTACATCTGCTCCAATAGCCCCATTCTTTTGAATTATAGACCCTAGATATCGAAAAGCCTCACACTCTGGGACCTCGACACCTTCGATCTCAATTGCATGACTTCTCCCTCTTGGTTCACACCCAAAGTTGCACACTAGATACTCCGTCTTCGAACGGCTAATTCTAAAACCTTTACTCTCTAAAGCCTCCTGCCACTTAACTAATTTCTGACCTAAACCTGCACTAGTCTCATCCATTAAGACAATATCATCTGCAAATAACATGCACCAAGGTACATCTTCTTGCAGATGTCTCGTCAACTCATCCATGACCAAAGCAAAGAGATATGGACTTAACGCCGACCCTTGATGTAGTCCTACTGTCACTGGAAATTCACTAGACATCCCACCTACTGAGCGAACACTTGTTACAACCCCTTCATACATATCCTTAATGATATCGACATAACATTGAGACACTTTCTTCCTTTCAAGCACCCACCAAATTAACTCCCTGGGGACCCTATCATATGCTTTCTCCAGATCAATAAAAACCATATGCAAACTCTTACGTGCCTCTCGATATTTTTCTACAGTTTGCCTAAGCAGGAAGATGGCCTCCGTAGTAGACCTACCTGGCATAAATCCAAATTGATTCTCCGAAATCGTGGTTAAACTCCTAAGTCTTTGTTCTATAACCCTCTCCCAAAGTTTCATCGTATGACTCATAAGCTTTATCCCTCTATAGTTCGAGCAATTCTGGATATCCCCTTTGTTCTTATAAATTGGTACCACAATGCTATGCCTCCATGAATCTGGCATTTTTCTAGTTTCCAAAATCCTATTAAATAGCTTAGTTAGCCATTGAATCCCAACTTCTCCCAGACATTTCCATGCTTCAATTGGTATATCATCCGGTCCAACGGCCTTCCCTGTCTTCATTCTTTTTAAAGCTTCTCTCACTTCTGTGGCACTAACTCTGCGATGGAACACGCGATCTCTCCCTTCCTGTGAAGCATACCCCTCCAAGTTTAACTCCCCTACATGTGTTCCATTGAGTAGGTTCCAAAAGTAATCCTTCCATCTATCTAAAATAGCTTTATCCTGCATTAAGACTCTTCCATCCTCATGCTTAACACACTTAACATGACTCAAGTCCCTAGTTTTTCGTTCTCTAGCCTTCGCTATCTTGAAAATATCCTTCTCCCCTTCCTTCGTACCTAGCCTATTATAAAGAGCATCATACGCTCTCTTCTTAGCTTCCCCTACTGCTCTACTACTCAACTTCTTAGCCTGCTTATAAAGCTCATAGGACTCTAGGCACCTATCTTTTTGCCACGCCTTAAAGCATTTTTTCTTTTCCGCAATGGTTTGTTGCACATCCGCGTTCCACCACCATGTCTCCTTACCATAGAAACCTCCTCTTTTGGCCTGTCCTAACTCTTCCTTCGCACATCTTCTTATTCGGTTTGCCAAATGTTCGAAAAGATCCGCGCTACTAGTCTTATCCTTTGGTTCTAGATTCTCCCCACCCTCTGAAACTGACTGGCCACCCAAAATCCTCTTTCGAAATCTTTGGCACACATCTCCCTGTAAGGTCCACCACTTAATTCTCGGTCTAACCTGTTCTATAGCAATACGACCCCTACTCTTAAGACAAAAATCGAGAACTAACAGCCTATGTTGGGATGTCAGACACTCTCCTGGTATAACCTTACAATTTTTACACCTACCTAAATCGTGTCTCTTCACAAGAAAATAATCGATTTGACTTCTATTATGCCCACTCGCAAAGGTCACCAAGTGATCTGCCCTCTTCTTATAAAAAGTATTTACGATCCCAAAATCCTGAGCTAAAGCAAAATCTAGAATAGAAATCCCCGCAGTGTTTCGACCCCCAAAGCCTTGACCTCCATGTACCCTCTCATACCCAACTCTATCCTTACCGACATGGCCATTCAAATCCCCGCCTAGGAAAACCCTATCGGAAGAGGGAATTCCAAAAACTAACTCCTCTAAAGAGTCCCAAAAATCCTTCTTAGTCTCCTCGTCCAAACCCACTTGGGGTGCATACACACTAATAACATGCACTATCTCTAGTTCTAAAGCTAATTTAATACTTATGATTCTATCCCCAAACCTCCTAACGTCGACTACTGCATCTTTAAAAACTTTATCTACCACTATTCCCACCCCGTTCCTAGTGCCATCTTTACCAGAATAGAAGAGTTTGAACCCTCCTCCTAAATCTTTAGCCTTGTTCCCCTTCCATTTTGTCTCTTGAAGACAAACTATGTTTACTTTCCTCCTACGCATGACATCCACTAATTCTATTGTCTTTCCCGTCAAGGTTCCTATGTTCCAAGAGGCTAATCTAATCATTCTATCTCTAGCTCTAACCTGGACTAGCTTCTTTACTCGCCCCCGTCCAGAAAGGTGCGAGAACCCTTGCCTATTTAACACTACAGCCGGGCGCCGCTGTAGCGCGCCTTGCTCATTTGTCACTACACCCGAGCGTAGGTGCAGCGCGTCGCTTATAGCGGGGGACGCCCTATCCTTCTGCATTAATCTTTTTGAACCAATATCCATGAAAAGGGATGTGATGGGTTTTTTACGGTTGGCTATCACAAGCCTAACACCAACCCTCCTCCTTTATCCGGGCTTGGGACCGGCCGTTGCAACGGGCAGAGTTCAATTTCGTTTTTTCGCTAAAAACACAAAAATTAACGAAGAAAATAATAGTTTTTCGATACAAAAATTTCAACGCAAAGCACTGCTCTTCCTCTCCGATCGATGCAGTGTGTTGATATTTGCTCTTCCTCTCAGATCGACACTTTTTGCTCGGCTCCGGCACCGATCTCTAATAGATTGACCCTTCCTGAAGAAATCGAAGAGCAGATCGGAGGGACGGTGAATTTGATGGTGACGTCATCAAGATTGCCCTTCTGCACATGAAGAAATCGAAGAAATCTAAAGAAATTGAAGGTTTGCAAGCCTTCTTGCAAGAAATGGAAGGTTTGCTTCGTGCAGTGGAAAACCTTCTACACTTCCTAGTGACTTTGCATCTTTGCCCAGAAATATACAAGTGGGGGCCTCCTTGGATGTTTTTTTGTCCTCTCCCACATCTCAAGACACCCCATTCTAAATAAACAAATGCTAATTTAACTAAATTGCCTACACATGTAGTGCTAGTTAAATTCAAATCCAATACATGGTTTTTTTGTTAAAAACAAATCCAATAAATGTTAGACACCTAGTGTTTCTTTTTATAACATTTCTTTAATTTTCTTTGGTATTAAAGTCTATTAAATAAAAATAAATGCTTCGACATTAATTCAAAGCCACTAATATTTCTAAAAATATACCCTCAACAATTATTATATATGTTACATGTATCCTCGAAATTCTTCCATTTTTTCTTTACACACCGAAATATTTCTCGAAATATTTTTTAAAACCAGGAGACCGAAATTAACTCGAAAAACGAAATCGATCCTTAGGAGTTACATAGAAACTCTTATAAAAAGGCTAAAATGGCTAGTGAGTGATAGTGAAATTGGGTGGGTTGAAGCTAAAATGGCTTAAACAAACAAGGCCGATATCATTTCCTAAGTTTTCATGGTTATTTTTCATGCCTTGACTAGTTTTTGGAAGATATTTTAGTGTAAGTCCAATTTTGCAAATTATCCTCAAGTACCAAGTAAGAAAAGAAAAAAAGGAAATCAAACAACGAGACAGACCCAAAGAAAAGATTGAGTTATTAAATAACTCAGAATTAGTGTCTTAACCTCAATAAAAATATAATGGCTCAAAACCCACTTGGGTTAAATCTCTTCTATTGATTTATCAAGATCTCTTAGTTATGCTCACTTATCAACCTAACTAACTCCACAACTACCCGTGATAATGATTTCCAAGTTTGATTTTAATGAGGAACCTCTAGAAAAGGCTAATATCCTGAGTTAAAGTGCATGATTTTGTTGACTAAAAAGGCACAATTTTCATCCCTAAAAGGCATTTGATTCAATAATTTTTTTTTTTGAATAGATCATCAACAATATTTTGGAAATTCCCACCACGCCCTAAAATAAACATTTTCCTCAATGTTTTACTACGACACCTTAGTGACACGTTATAAGAAACATAATAATCTAAATAAGCTTGAAAATGTGAAATTAGAACGTTATATCTTAGTTGATGAAATAGCATGGATGTACAGTTCTTGCAAAGTTAGAGCTCATAGAAAATAAACCAAAAGTGGTCACATAATTTACCAAACAATATGTGAACTGCATCCCCAAACTTGCACAGTACAAATCCTTAAATAAAAAGAAAAAAAATAAAAAACGCGGTCATGAGTCTAGAACAGTTAGGGAGCTAACAAGTAGGAATGAGGCCAACTACATAGGGTACTCGAAAATCAATCCAGTCTAACTGTAATAACACAACCGAAATTGGGTTGCCTCCCAAAAGCGTTTGGGTTAATGTCATCAGCCCGACGAAACTCCTCATACAATTAAATGATGATTGATCGACCCTAGTTGTACCAAGGAATCATAAAGCAACAAGCTGAAAATTTGAGGAGTAATCCACAAAAATGAGCATGTTTCTTACAAAGGCCATGGAAATTCAATGATTGAACAAAATCACATGTATGCCTTGGGAGATAGAAATAATTGAACACCCCTTTTTATAGTAATATGAGTATTAATGATTGCTTCCATGGGATCGTAGGTCTAACATAAAATGTCAAAGAAGGAAGTAGGGAATGATTTTGAAAACCAGTTGAAATATCACCAAACTGTTGTGGGAATGTTCTAGAAACTTCAGTTTCAAATAACACATTTATTTCTTCAAGTAAATCATCAAAGGTTTATTTCAGTAACATTCTCAACATCAAAGTCAGTAACAAAGGTAGAATCATCTATTGAACTATCACTATCAAGATTGCCATTTCAAAGGTAGAATCATTCTCGGTGGGGAAGTTATAGACACCTTTCCATATTTTGTATTTGAAGTACTTCACTTAATTTGCTCCGCAGTATTGGGCGTTGGCGGTATTTATCATTCACTTCTGGGACCCGAAACTCTTGAAGAATCTTTTCCATTTTTCAGTTATGTATGGAAAGAAAGAAATAACATGACCACTGATTCAATCGTTTTTCGCTCTCTGCTTTGACCTGGTTCTTGCTGACCTGCTGGCCTGCACAAGTAACATACATGAGCCACGGACCACCGTTGTGGTACCCGATGACACTCTGATGCTAAAGTCAGACAATGATCTAAGGAAGGTGTAATGATGTAACAAGGAATTTGTAGTGTACCTTAGCTTACCAACCCCATGTCTTATTTATAGTGAAAGGAGTCTTGGTTCTACCAGGCCATCGTAGGCATAGTTTAGGAAGGAGATCTTCGTGGAGATCCTTCTCAAATTAGGAATTGTGCTGTAGGAGAGAAGTTCACTGTTAGCCCTATGCTCCTAGATACGCGGGAGATAGTTCCCAATCTAAGACCAATCCATGGAAGAGAGTTTCCCTGTGTGGAATGTACTTTGATATTTTCTTCCTGGTTGGAAGTAGAGAGCAGCTGTAGTTGCCCGTTCGAACCTAATCCTCGAGATACTTGCCTTAGTAGGACTTATGGGTATTGAGAATAGTTGTGAGATGTGTGGGCCTAACATGTTGTGAGAGTTCGGGTTCGTCTAGCGAATTGAAGTGAGCGGGCTTAGAACCGTTTGGGCTTTTTAGTGTTGGGCTGATGCTGGGGGGCGTATTCCCTCAAGATCATCATGACATGTGTGTAGCTTAGAGGTGTGACCGTTTTTATGTATCATCAATTACTCCCCCCGAGTGAATGGGCCATTAAGTCGGTCCACTAACTCTTAGAAAAGACAATTGTACCATTGTGATGATTGGACTCGAAGCATTCGTTCTTGAGTGGCGCATGACATTAATGGGTACGCGATTGCTCAAGGAGGGAAAGTGCGATTGCGCATGACATTAATGGGTACGCATGACAACATTAAACTTTCTTCCAAGGATCCGTTATCCCTTGCTTGTATCAATTTATTCGAAGGTAGTTTGGTCGATGAAAATGAGTTGATCAGGCTTCGTAGTTTTTGCCGTCTTTCGGAAGATTTGCAAATTGTTCTCGCGTTTGTAGTTTTAGGTCCGACTGATCCTCCTCATGGGTTCATTGGCTTGCACTGAGGCATGTTCGAGTCCGGGCTCCGGCATCCAGTGCCAGATGATGTTTGGTGCTTTTTTACTCTTTTTCGAATGCCTCCCTTTCAAATGGTGTCGAGCGGGTTCAAGATACTGCTCGCAATTCTCCTGAGGGCTCATGACACTGGCCTCCTTTTGACCTCGTCGGTGATCCATCATCTTACCAAGGCTCGATTGGATTCTAGGGGTATCTGTGTGTTGAAGTGTCCTTCCTGTCTGCGGTTGGTGGCGAACAACGTCGAATCTTGGGAGAAACAATGGTTATTTGCTTCGACGGATTTTGGTTACTTCAAGCTCGGGAGTGGTAGAGTGTCTCGATACTTCCAGTTTGATCTTTGTGAGTCTCTTAGTCGTTAGTGTATACATATTTCTATATGTTCCTTTTGTGATACTTTCTGTCGTTGTTCCTTTGTTTCAGGGGGGTTTGTTATTTCGTTTCTTAGCGAGGAAGAAAAGCGGATAAAAAGGGAGTTTCTCAAGCTCCCTTTGACTTCCGTTGAGGAGATCATAATGACAGGCAATGTTTCACTCTGCGGTGTTCTTATGGTGCTCAACCCATGTCAGGTTCACCGGCTGAGGGGGTGGTTGCTCATCACATGAGGGAAGAAAAAGTCTGGCCTTGCCCAGTCCCTCCGAGCTTGCTGAATTGGAGGCGAATGTACCTCCCATTGTTGTCCCGAGGAAGAGGCAAACTTATCTCATGGCAACTTTTCCACCTAGTATGTCGTGGTCTGCACAGGGAACACCCTTGGGGGATCGCGCCCTTTCTCCAAATGCTCTGACTCCCCTTGCTGACTTAGCGGGGGGAAGTTGAACCGCGTGTTGAGGTTTCGTGTCATATCGGACTCGGGATGGCTACTCGTGCCCTGGAGTCATACTGTTCTATTTCGTTGAACCTCGAAGCCCGTGGAAGGGTTTCTTGCTTTGGAGAAGGCCTTCGTGGATTTGCGAATGTCATATTTAGACGCTCTCTATCAGGCGGACTCCCTGGGAGGTTGGATGCAGGATTCTGGCACTGCCGCTAACTGTGAGGGCATGGAGGCCGAAAGGAAGCGAGCGGAGGTAGAATGGGCCGTCGAAAGGTAGTTGCTGGAAGCCGCAGTTGATAAGGGGCTTCGCCGCGCTCTGGAGGCGGAGCGGTTGCTGGCGGAGGAGCGCTTGGACTATGAGGCCCTGTTGGGCGCAGTGGACTTGGACGTGTCAAGCATGCAGACTGCTTTCGTCCGAGGTCATTTGTGGTAGACTGGAGCTCCTGGAGCTGATTAGGGAAAAGCATCCCTATACTTACCTTGATTTCGCTCACTACAGGAGTGATGCTTTCGGACCGAATTATTGAGGGGATGGCTTTGGCACCGCAAGGCTTACTGATGAGAATGATGCTTCTCCTTAGAATGATTGTAACGTCCTCTCTTGGACAGATAATATATAGGCATATTTTTTGAATGAAAGTGTTGTTTTTGTCCCATATTGTCGTGTTTACTTTAGTTGCTTCGTAGACTGTAGAGTTTGCACTACTAGGTGGGATGCCTGTCTTCGTCAGTCAAACTATATCGTTGCTTTGGGTTGTTCCTGTGACAAATTAGGGTTTAACTAGCAGAAATCGTTGCTGGTCAGGGGTTGACCAGGATCTCTCAGTCATTGTTTGTGACGACTTACTAAGAGTTAGCGGACTAGCGTTGACTTCTGCTCCTATTCCTTCGGCCTTATTGATCGCACTGAGTGGATTAGATCTCGTGTATGGGAAGTCATCGCCGTCAGTTGCGAACTGACTAAGCTTACCTGGTAAGTTCATCAATCATTGTTTGTATTGAAAGCAATGATCCCTTGGTGAGTCATCGTCATAGCTGACCCGCATTGACTAGACTCCAACTTTCTTAGCCATTGTGACCCGCGTGAAACGGATTAGGCTTTGGGCACTAGAAGCCGTCGTCATCAGTCATGAATTGACAGAGCTTGCCTGGTAGGTTCGAAGATCATTGTCTGTATTTAGAGCAATGATCTCTTGGCGAGTCATCGACATCAGCGAACCAGCACTCACTAGACTCCCACTTCCTCCGCCGTTGTGATCCACGCGAAGCGGATTAGGCTTTGGGCACCAGAAGCCGTCGCCAACTGACTGAGCTTGTCTGGTAGGTTCGGCGATCATTGTATGTATTGAGAGCAATGATCCCTTGGCGAGTCATCATCATCAACGGACAAATGCTGATTAGACTCCCACTTCTAAGTTGTCGTGATCTGCACAAAGTGGATTAGGCTTCGGGCACCAGAAGTCGTCGTCATCAGTCGTAAACTGACTAAGTTTACCTAGCAAGTTCGGTGATTATTGTTTGTATTGAGAGCAATGATCCATTGGCGAGTCGTCGTCATCAGCGGACCAGCACTGACTAGACTCCCACTTCCTCAGTTGTCGTGATCCAGGCGAAGCATATTAGGCTTCGAGCACCATAAGTCGTCATCATCAGTCGCGAACTGACTGAGCTTACCTGGCAAGTTCAGCGATCATTGTCTGTATTAAGAGCAATGATCCTTTGGTGAGTCATCGTCATCAATGGACCAGCGCTGACTAGACTCCCACTTCCACAGTCATTGTGATCCGCGCGAAGTGGTTAGGCTTCGGACACCAGAAACCATCGTCATCAGTCACGAACTGACTGAGCTTACCTGAAAAGTTCGGCAATCATTGTCTGTATTGAGAGCAATGAACTCTTGGCGAGTCATCTTCATCAACGGACCAACACTAATAGACTCTCACATCCTCATCAATCGTGATCCGTACGAAAAAGGATTAGGCTTCGGGCATCACAAGCCATCGTCATCAATCGCAAACTGACTGAGCTTACGTGGCAAGTTCGACGATCATTGTCTGTATGAAATTCCATGATCCCTTGGCGAGTCATCATCATCAGTGGACCAATGCTGACTAGACTCTCACTTTGTCAGCATCGTGATCCGTGCAAAGCGGATTAGGCTTCGAGCACCAGAAGTCATCGTCATCAGTCGTGAACTTACTGAGCTTACCTGACTAGTGGAAATTTTGGTAAAAGCAAAATATTTTATTTATAATATTTTTCAGGTGCTCTACATTCCATGGTCGTTTAAGCTCGTCGCCGTCAGTGTCTTCCAGCTAGTACATTCCCGACATGTTGACATTGGCAACTGTATAAGGTCCTTCCCAGTTCGGATTTAGCTTTCCCGCTCCAGCTTTTTTGGTGTTTTGTTGGGTCTTCCTAAGTACTCAATCTCGCACCTTGAATTCACGCGACTTGACTTTCTTGTTGTAGTATTGCGCCATCCGTTGTTGTTAGGCGGCTATCTTGGTGGAGGCCAGATCCCATTTTTCGTCAAGGAGATCTAGTCCCACGCGCAAGGCTTCGTCATTGCCATTTGGTCTGAACTCTTTCGTCCGGAAGGTTGGCACCTCGAGTTCTACAGGAACCATGGCCTCTGACTCGTATGCTTGGGCGAAGGGTGTCTCTTTGGTAGGAGCTCTTTTAGTTGTTCGATATGCTTTGAGTATTCCTGGTAGCTTTGTAACCCATTTTCCTTTGGATGCGTCGAGCTTTCTTTTGCTGGCTTTTAGGATCATTCGGTTGGTAAGTTTTGTTTGGCCGTTGGACTGGGGGTGCCCTGGTGAAGAGAAGTGGTGATCGATACCCAACCTCTCCACTACAAGAAAAAAAGGCCATTAATATCGTTTCAAAAACGCTATGGTAGGATACCATAGCGTTTTAGAAAACGTTGTGTCTGCCAGAGCTATAATAGACCCAGGGTCTATTATAGCATTTTTAAAACGCTATAGTAAGTTGGCCTTTTATAGCGTTTCAGAAACACTATGGTAGGTATACATAGAATTTTTTTTTTTTAAAATTTCATTTGCTATCAATTTGAAATTTCATAACCGCTATTATAACACTGATTTCTTTAACCATAGAAGCTAAACAATTTGAAACTACGTTTCGAAGAAAATTGAACAGAGAGGTGAATGATATATTTATTAGATTTCCCTGAAGATGGTAAATCCCATCAAATAGAGACATCAACGGTAAAAGTGGAATGGCTATTCTAATATAATTTGAAGCTCAACAAATCAGTTTGTTTTTCACTTTCAAGCACTGTAAGACGAGCTATCATTTACATTCAAGCATAAAGAAATAGAATTACAAGTAGGAGATTTAGTATTTGGACTAATTACTATCGACATTTCCATTTGATTCGTCTTTCTTTTTCTCAGACATTTTGTTCCAAGAAAAGCTGAATTGTTCTCCAGCAGTGGTCTCCACCAGCTAGCCAAGTGTCCATATGCATGCCAGTTGGAAAATCAACAAATAAGCACCGCTTGTTATCAGTGGCTACTCTTGTTATCAGTGGCTACTCTTGTTATCAGTGGCTGCTCTATCATAGAGCATTTGCATGTGGGATGGTGGGACCGTCTCATCTTGCAACCCCGAAAGGAATAGGATCGACTGTCTGATCTCCAAAACACACAAGTTACATAATGATTAGGCTTGAAAACCAAAGAGGAGAAAGGAAAAGAAAAATAAAGGATGGGCAATGGCAGGCAAAATAGGTGTTTTTTTTTTTTTTTTATCATTTTCAGGCTTTTAAAAATATGGCCATATGCCCATTAATACAGATAAGTCACATATAAAATGATGTATACAAGCCTCTGCAGAATGCATCCTCACCTTGCCAACATCAATTGTCTCCATGGAGAACGCACTAGACTATTGAGAACTTTGGGACCTTTAGATCCACTGCCTCCAACGAACCACTTTAGAAAGGGTAGCAACACTCCATCCATGTCAAGGATGGATGTGAAAGTATTTTCTAATATAAGAGAGGCAACCTGTGACTCATGTGTGACGTGTAAGTTTAGGATATGGAAACAGAAAACAACGAAGTAATGCATACTTCAAATTTTTGATAACTACAACTGCTTAGATTCTTTCAGGTTTGTTTTGGACCAATTTATGTTTTGTATCTACTACCAATACACTTATATACCCTTGCACCTTGCTACCTAACATGTAGTGGCTAAGCAAATTAGAATTCTCTATTGCTATGGCACACTAGAAATGAGATTATGATCTTCGTTTTTCTCTCTACAGAGCAATATGTTAGCAACAATCAGTACTATATAACAACAGAAGCCCCAGCTACAGTGACACACTAACGTGCATAGTTTTGGTCAACTATGAGCATTTTCGTAGTTTGTTATTGAACTAGGTCCCTGCTTTTCATGGTAAATTCATTTGAGCCTAGGTAACATTGACTTCTATAATAAAAATGATCGAACTTGCCACAACTTGCATCCAACTTGTCTAGCTTATCCAGAGTCATATACCAAGATTTTCGACTAAGTTAAACTATGAGTACAAGTACCTGTCGGTGTTTCTGAACCATAAAAGGGTCATTCCACCAAAGAATTAAACAAAGGAAACAAAAATACCTTATCAGGATTGTTTTTGGTAAGCACTGCTCCAACTGCACCCCCAAGTGACCTGCCAAAAATAACTATTCTAGTTGTGTCGATGTCACTTCTCATAATCAGATGATCCAATGCAGCCTGGTCAATACAAAAGATGCTAACAATCAAACTATTGAAGAAATCTAAACATAGCCGTACACCTCCAAATTAACATTCCTAACAGGATGAGAACAAACCTGAGCATCCTTAGTGATGCCATGTTGAGAAGGGGAACCATCACTTGCTCCATATCTGTTAATACATTTTTGCTCTATAGTCAAATAACTGCATCACTGGGTGATTGAATGGTTAGGGTACCAACTAACATTAACTTGTGAAATACTAAAAGAAATATTATAAGAGAAAGCTTATACTCTCTGTAAGAAAACATAAATACATTGCACTGAAGTTTCTGTAACATTATGCGAACCATTTCAAGACGATGGGCAATATCTGCAAGAGGTTTTGTAAATGGCTTCCAAAGAGAAACTGTCTCATTAAGAGAGCAGCAAAAATTATATAATAAAAAATCAATCATACACCCGACCAAAAAAAAATGCAATCTATAATGGTTTGATTGTTATGATTGGATTTAAAGCTGAGGTCTACTTCACAAAACCAACGAAAAAATAGCCTTAATAGATCAGTTTTGGTTGCTTTAGTTGTGCTTCAGTTTAACTTCCATAAAGAACTTACATGTACCTCTTTGTAAGGCTTGTAATCATGAAATTTTTTCAGGGAATACCTTACATAACACCCAGTATGTAGTGCTCTCCCCTCTTGTAATGGCGTATAGCTTCTCAGACGATGTGAAGAGTTGCAACTTTCTGTGATAGAATGGCTTCAATGAAAAGAGCTAGTGTTGACTTCCAAAATGTTTCGCAATGGCGACCTCTTTAAAGTTATGTCCTAAAGATCCACTGGTACTATAATTTTCTGCAAGAATGATGACAATAATGTAAGACCACTTATGATATAAACTCTGAAATCACATATTTTGCTTAGTCTAAAACGAATGAGCTATAATACAAATACTTTACTTTGTAATGGACAGTGTAGAATATGAAATGCATGTGTGGTTCTTCCAGAATAATTTACTATTTACATGGATAAAGGCAATGACTACTAACCTGTTAGCAAACACAAAATGAGGAATCTAACAACAATTTTACTTGATGACAACTGTGCAACCTGAAAATGTGGAAGAATCAACAATCAACAATCAACAATCAACAGAACAATCATTGAAGAGACTAAACTTATTTTAACCAAACCCATTTATGCTAATCTACAATTGAATTAAAACCCCTAAATCAATCACTCAATCCAAATTAGAGAGCCAGAACAATCATTCATTCAAACCATAATAACCTCGTTTTTGGGCATTAAGGCTTCATTACACAATCTACAATTCAAACCTCAAAATTGACCTTGATTCACCACATTTTAAAAGAAAAAACCCAACCATTTATTTTATACTAAACACACAAAAGTTTACAATCGAATCAAACCCCCAAATTAGGACACTAAATAAATCTTTCACAAACCAGATTTCTTGTATTTATCTCAACAATGCATGGTACCAAAACAAAACACAAATCTAGAAAAACCCATTACACATCATGAACTAATCTAAAATCCATTGATGACCAAACCAAACAACAAACCTTTGAGCTGGTTCCGTAGCCGATTGTGCTCCAACTCCACTGGGTGTGAATAATTCCTCGGAATCTCCAAAGAAAAATATATGAAATTAGTGTGAGAAGAAAGAGAGAGCAAACCTTGGTGCGAGCAGAGAGATGGGACCAGAGAGATCCAGCTGAGAGAGGCGATCAGAGAGATGCGAGCAGAGAGAGTGAGTGACGCGTGCGGGGAAAGCGAGTAGAGAGGTGAGCAGAATAAGCATATGATGGAGAAGCAATATATGAGTTGTGTTTTAGGTTTTAAGCAAAGATGAAAGACTAGTCTAACTAGCATGCTTAGCAACCCGAAATCAGAGCAAAAATAGAATGAAGAAAGAAGAACAAACCAGTCTATCAGACAGATTGCCTTGTTAAATCCGTCCCTCTAACAATCTCAAGTTAAACAGCCTCTGAAAAACAAGAAGAGATACAAAAAGCGTTTATTTGAAAAGCCCCAAAAGATTCGATTCCAGAACCAGTCTTGCAAAACAAAATCACAAAACTCAAAACCTATTAAACCACAAATAAAAAAAAAGGGTATGAAAAATTTCTCATGACTGACCATTTTGATCTCAATCGCATTGAAACTGGTTGCAACCTCTGTTCGAGCCGACATCAAATATGCATACACAGGGAAACAAACACTACAATAAGCAACAAAAGAAGAAACAAAGATTGAGGAAATAAAGAAACCCAGAGCTTCTCTTGAGCTCCACAGATGATCAGATCAGAACCAACCGACATAAATCCCTCTTAACCACCTTCTTATTGCTTTATTCCTCTTATCACCAACAACAACAACAAGAACCTCTTTTATTCTCTTCTCTTCACTTCCATTCTCTTTACAAATTGTACCAACAAACTGAAACATATACAAGTAACAAATCAACAAGGCAACAACAACAACAACAACAACAACAACAACAACAACAACAACAACAAGGAAGTTATAAATCTATGGCTACAATTAACAAAAACCCATCTAGCCTAATCTTTCTCTCCATGGATCTCGCTTTTTCTCCTTGAATCGATCTCTCTTCCTCGCTCTCTCCCTTGGTCTCTCTCCCTGAATCTGGCTCTCTCCCTTGCTTGCTCTCTCTCGGATCAATCTCCCTCCCTCGCTCTCTCTACCCTCTCCCTGTATTCTTTAATGAAAGAAATTGGAATTGGGTGCATGTTTTGTTAGAGAGTCGAGGGATTTTCTAAACTTTCAAGCGAAATTCGAGCGGCGCCATACGTTTTTATTTCTCGCTTTCAATTCTGTAGCGTTTTTTATTGTAATGCTATTAAAACAAGGCTTTTCATAACACAAGTGGAAAAAACGCTATTAAAGGACACTTGTGTTGTAGTGCACAATTCTTTTACCTTACTACCTTTGAACTAAGTTTCGTTGTCAGTAACCAATACTCTGGGATGCCAAATCTGCAGACGATTGTGGCCCATATGAATTTTTGACCTGGATCTGCCCGATTTTGGATAGGGGGTCGGCCTCGACCCACTTAGTGAAGTAGTAGACGACCACAAGAAGAAATTTTTTACCAGCCGATGCCGGGAGTGGCCTGATGATGTCCATTCCCCATTGATCGAATGGCTTTGGACTAGTCATTGGAGTCAGTGACTGGATCAACATATGGGTATATGACGCGAACCTCTGACACTTGTCGTACTTGCGGACGATATCTTTGGCGTCTCGCTACATGGTCAGCCAATAGTACCCTTGAGTCAGGGCTTTTTGGGCGAGGGTTCTTTTGCCTGGTTGATTCCCGCATATACCGCTGTGGATTGTTCCCAAGGCTTCGCCTGCCTCTGAAGGCTACAAACATCGGAGCAGGGGCCCTGTCACCGATCTCATGTATAACTTGTCGTTTAGGAGAGTGTACCTTGATGCTATGTTTTTAAGGTTTCTTGCTTCAACCTTTTCGATTGGTAGGGCCACGGTTGCTATATATTCCAGTATCGGGGTCATCCAAATTTATTGCATTTTCGCAGCACAGATATTTGTATATTCTCCTTCATTGATGCTTGATTGTTTTTTATATTCGAAGAGGTCGTTTGAGAGTTCATCGGAGGACGAGGCTTCTTTTGCTAGCTCGTCGACTCTTATGTTGTCATCTCTGGGGCACCGCTGAGTTCACAACTCTTGAACTTGCCTATTATGCCAAGTACCTTGTCATGGTAGGCTATCATGCGGGGGTCCTTGCTGTTTAAATTCCCTTTGACTTGGTTGACTACAAGCCTTGAGTTGCTGTAAGCTATCAAGCGATCTATACAGATCCCTAATGCTAGCTTTAGGCCGAACATGAGGGTTTTGTCACGCCCCGATTTTTGAAGAAAACGAAAATCCCAAAATCCACGTAGGATTATCCGTTTCCCCAAAACTCGGGACGTGAAATTCAATAACCATAGACACATTTTGCAGCAACGACTAAAACATAGTTTAGAAAATAGAAACAAACTAAAATTAATAATAAAACTCTAACCAGGAAAGACTGACGTTGCTAGCCCCACTAGCAAATCTCCATTAACGTTGCTCAAAAGTCTTTAAACCTGAAAGGCCCATATGCCCTTTTCATATAAAGGAGGACTACTCCGTCATCCATGCCCAAGTGGGGACACATCAAATACAGGTATGCATCACCGGATACTCCTAACTATATGAGTAACAAAAAGCCACTCATTGGCTATCAATGCGCATAAAGTCACGTCACATTTTTTACGGATAAATATCAAAGCCTATCTTAGGCATAAAAATCCACCTCATTTTCGCAAGACTAACCCGAAGGTTATTTTAGTTTCTCTATAAGAAATAGGCGTCCCACCTCCACAAGACTACCCGCGGATTATTTAGTTTATCTAGTAAGAGAGGGGAAATAATAAACAAAAAGAGGTGTGATAGTTCTAAGTGATACAATTCAGGTGTTTAAAATTTCATGAGTTAAAGTTTATCAATATCATTTATTTTTGATATTTCAAATTCCCTTCACAATGACACTTTGTCATTTACAAATCGATTCACCACAATGTTTTAAGGAAGCATTGCATTTGACACATTGCCAAATCATAAACAATCTCATCAGAATATCATCCCATTGTTTTGGGGCAACCTACATTTTTCATATATAAACTTTTTTGTAATAGAGCGAGGATCAAACCCATTTAATACAAGAAATAAATTTCTTTTCAGCAACGCAGTCTGCATAACAATCAAATTTTAGTCATAAACATACAAATGCAAATTCGTAGAATCATGCAAATACCCAAAACATGATCCCAGCAAGCTAGGAAAAAACTCACACATCAAACAGATCAAAATAGTAAAGATCACGCATTTGCGCACAAAACACCACAAATAAGGCAACCTCATTCTCAAACATGCCTAAAATGTCATGACGGATTACCTGAAATGAAACCCATCATTTCCATACAAGCCTCATAATTCAAATGTGTAAAGTACACACATTTCTTACATAAACCAGCACAAAGGCACAAACCCAAAGATCCCTTAACTGCTCTACTGAACCTCAATCACCCTATACATGATTAAATGTAAGTAGTGAGGAAAACTAGACTCCATGAGTCCATAAGGCCAAGGCTACCCATAATCTTATCTAACCAAATACTCAACACCACCACTTTCAGTAGCAAGAAAGACACTTCACCGTACTACTTTCAGACTTCCGTGGATATTCATTTAACTCTCATGGAATGTACAAGTGTACATCATCAACTAAGATGTAGAAATAACTAACTAAAGCCAAAACCCCGTCTAGCAATTTCTTACCCCTTCAAAATATTGGTAATAAACATGGAAATGGTAATCCATCTTCAAACCAAAACAACCTTCTCTTAACTCTTAACCATGATTCATGTATTTTATTTTGAATAGAAGTTGCAAGCAATACACAAAACATGAATTCAGGGGAATGACCAATGATGCAACTTTTGAGTGGATAACTCTAAATCGCTATTAGAAGTAAGAGGAAAGTCCTACAAGTTAAGATATCAAGATTTCTACTCTGCCGTACTAATTTATACATGTTCAACAAAGCCAAAAAGGATCATAGTGCTAATTATTCATCAAAACTAGTTAATAGGGTTACTATTTTTATATATCAGGGAATGGGGCACTACACCAAAAGGCCTGTTTAGCTACACGTAGATGACCACGGCTCTAAACCGTTGGTTTATTTGCCACGGCAAAAAACCGTGGATAGCGTGGCCAACGGCCTAAAACCGTGGCTATAAAAATAACTGGCCACGGCTCTAAACCGTGGGTGCATTAGCCACGGCAAAAAACCGTGGCTATAATTAGCAACGGCCAAAAACCGTTGCTTAAAAAAACAGTTTTGCACGTGCCGCGCTCTGGCGAAAACGGGTTTCGCGCTTTGGCGAAAAAATTGGGGAAAAAGAATTTGGCGCTGATTTAGGTCATTGCGAAAGAGGTTTGAATCTATGAGTTTTCGACCTCTCTCTCTCATTTAGGGTTTGCGAAAAATAGAAAGAGATTTGCGCGGTTTAGAGTTTGCGACCTCTTCGACCTCTGGTTTGAATCTGTCAGTTTGCGCGGTCATTGCGAAAAAGAATTTCGACCTAAATCAGAGTCAGAGAGAGGTTTGGCGCAGAGGAGAGATCGAGGAGCTTGAGAGAGCTTCAATACTGTAGAGGAGAAGAGAAGATTAGCCACAATGGTTCTCAAGTGAGTTCATTTTCGATTCTTGATATGGGTTTTTCCTTCTATCTCTCACTGTTATCTTTTTGTTGTGTTAGTTTTCTGTTTTATAGTTGTTTTTAACATTTATCATCTAGTTTCTGATCTGATTTGATATGTAGAGTTGAATGAATCGTTTTATACTGAAGTGGGGTTTGAAAAATCATAATTGTTCGTAATGGGTATTCGTTATTTTTCATGGGTTTTGGCTTGTTAGATCTGATTGGATGTTAGGGTTCATTTTGATTGGGTATATGACTTGTTTTATGAGATTTATGTGTTCTGTTTCGAGAATGTATATCTTAGTTTTCTGAGATCGTTGTCCCATGGAAACTAGTAGGCTCAACCATAGGACTTGTTTGTGGTAAGTGCATTCAATTGATGTTAAATTCTAATATTTTCTATATAAATCTTGATTTAGATATGAAATGTGATTGAAAAATGAGAATTTTTTTCTCCATTCATTCATTCTGTGTAAATCTTCAAATTTAACCATGAAATGGGGTGTTTGTAATAATGTGTTGTTCCTTAATCTTTACAAGTTTTTTGTTCTACTTAAATTATGGAATGAAATTGAAAGATGGGATTTTTAAATTTATTTTTGTTCTTGTTCTTGAATTTTTTTTTTGGTGTGAAATTTAGGATAATCCAGTAGGGCCAGGGTTCAGTTATGTGGAGGATAAGAATGCATATGTGAAAACTGACGAAGAGGCAACAACTGATTTAACTACCTTGTTGCAAGAGATCTTCAATAGGAATGAGAGCCTACAAAAGAGTCCTCTTTACATTATTGCAGAGTCTTATGGTGGAAAATATGCTGTTACTCTTGCATTATCGGTTCTAAAAGCGATCGAAGCTTGCAAATTGAAGCTCAAACTTGGAGGTAATCTCTTGTGCTAAGTTCAATAGAATCAGTTTTAATGTAGAAAACCCCTTAAGTGTGTTTATAATCTTATCGATCAATATGTCAAGTATAGTGTAAATTAGATTTTGATTGCAAGTAGGATTGATATCTGAGACACTGGAGAAAATTGTCTATGGTTCAAGTAGTTTGAATTGCAGTTTGGGAGTCAAATGGAATTGGATTGATGAGATATTTAATTTCACATTTTCAATCAGGAGTTGCTTTGGGAGATAGTTGGATTTCTCCAGAAGATTTTGTGGTGAGTAGTAATTTTTCAATCAAGCATTCTTATTTCGTGCATCGGTTTTGGCGTTACATTTACTATTAGTTGCTTCTAAGTTTCATCTTGCTTCAGATTATGGATACTAAGACTTGTTTTCAAACTACATTTCTCATGGGGGCCACTTCTCATGGATGTATCACGGCTCGATGAAAATGGCATTGGAAAATCTAATAGGTCAAAAGTTTCAATCAAATTTTCTGCTAATTTAATCAAAATATTTGTTTGATTGACAAACTTTGAGTTATCTAACATACCCCATTTTATAAAACTTTGATTGACAAATATCTGTCTGCACACGAATTCTCAAAACGATAGTGTCCTTGTAACATATGGTTCAGTCATGAAGATGTTCATCCCTCATTTTCATTCAACTTGTAGAGATTACATTGAAGATTTATGTTTGTTACTTGGTACAGGTTGATGAGCTATTATCCAAAGGAGTGAATGTTATCGTCTACAATGGACAGGTAAGGAGTAAAAACTTCGATAAGTCAGTATTCTATAATTGACTAATTGTTGACTTCATACTTCAACCTTGCCATAGTTTTCAAATCAGCATGCATCTCCAAATACAACCTCTAAACTTGGAGATATTTCAACTGCATCTTAGCATTCTTGCACGGTTGATTTAATGGCTATCTTTCTGTTTTTGTGATCATTCCATTACAATTTAGTTATTTCATGTGTTATCTGACTCTGACACATAACTTATGATGAAAGGTTGCAGCTGCTGAATATGATAGACAAGGGGTTGTTGATCATGCAAACAACCTCGCATCAAAAAATCGAAGTAACTTGACCAATTCAATGAAAGCTCTAGGAGTGGACATACTGACTAGCGTAGGCACTATTGTGGTTAGTTTTGCTTGTTGTAACTTGGTTTGATCTAAGATAACACTGCATAAACCTTCTGTTTGTATATACACATTAGTAGCCAGGAAAAAGTGTAGTTTCATTGTTAACTTGGTCCTTCATTAGTTTTACTGTTTCGTGCATGGATTTATTTTTCAGGGTTCACAAAAGGTGAAACATGGAAAAGTTGGCTTGCCTGATAATGATATAACTGCAAAGAACATAATTATCGCTACTGGTTCTGTTCCATTTTTCCCTAAGGGAATCGAAGTATATGGTGAGTGCTGGTCCTTGTCCTGAATATTGACATTAAATTCTTTGTAGATCAAGATACATGACTAGTTCAAGTAAATATGTATCCACATATTTCTAATATCAATATTTTATTTGCCAGAGATCATGGCTAGTGCTTCTTCCACAATTGCACTAGCCAAATGGTACCACAACTTAGAGAGACAGGTTTTCAGTCGCATGGTGGTCAAGTTGGGATGTGACCTGGTACAGTGTACGAAGATAATTGCATTCTGGTTGTGGATGCAGATGCTGGGTTTTCTTAGCATGGTTGGTATACTGCTAAAAAAGGAGGATGCTGTGTTAGCTTGGCAGCAAAATAAGGTAGGCAGTGCATAGCATTCATGGAACACAATAGGCAGGCACCACAACCTGATATGGAGTTAGCAGTCACAATCAATGAGTTTATCTATGAAAACAAAGCTAGTGCCTTACGTGCCATAAAAGATATGGAGAATGGCAACTTGAGTAAGGCATTTCAAGACATTGTCCAAGATGTAGTTATCTGTAGAATGGAAAGGGAGATTGGGAGAGCCATAAGGTTTGCTGCTAGCATGGTCAATGTCAACGTTGCAACTAATCCAAGGACGAGCCTGGTGAATGAACCAGCACTGCAACAACATGTTGTGCCCCAAGCTTCAACAAATATCAGTCCTACTGCACAGCCTTGGAGGCCACAGCCAGCTTCAGCATCTCTTTCTCTATTCTCACCCATTTCTATTTGTTGTACTGTTTATGTATTTATATATTCATATTACTAAATATTAGACTTGATTTTGATTAACTTATAAGCTTAACTATTCCAGGAAATCCCTTTTCTAACATTGTAATCTTCTAAACTTACAATTGACTTGCAGAAAATGGAAGACTGGAAGGCTTCTCATGTGACTAATGCAACTGCCATGGATCCTGACTATTCTTTACCTCCAAATGTTGCTCTAATCACTCTTGAGGTAACCTTATCTTTACACGTTATAATGTTATGGTTCTTTCAACATGCACAGAGACGTTTTTTAATTACCCTTGTTCAGGTTGAGTTTTTTTTTAGCTGGAAGGGGAGGTGTCGTACTCACACTTTAGCTAGCAGAAATTTCTTATTCTGCAAAATATATCTAATTGAAACAATTTCGGGAAGTCAGTAATTAGAAAATAGTTAATGGTCAAGTTAAGACCTACCAAAGCAATTACAAACTTTAGGAGCTGATTTCATTGCACCTAAATGGGAATAGTTTTTATAAATTACAAGTAAATACATTGATTTTTTGTTAATCTCATTCCTCATTCGTCTATTTTCAACTGTAAAATGATAGGCAGCTATTGTTATACGTGCAGTAAAGAGTGTTGTTGGCACAAGAAGGACAACAGTTTGCACTATCCATCAACCAAGTATCGACAAATTTGAGGCATTTGATGAGGTAATTGAAACACTAACCAGTGAATTATATTCACGGCTACACTTTTCAAATGTTATGATACATATCAAGTTTTATTACATCTTCAGATGGATGGCATGTGATCCATTAGCTTGGGGTTGAAAATCCAAGGGTATATTTTATTTATTGTTTTTTGAACTTCAAGGCCATGATGTTGTTCATTTAGGCAAAATACTTATCTGTTAAGCAGGATAAGTGTTAAAAAGGAAATGTTTACATATTTAATATTTTTGAAAATTTGATGAATTTATATGATAGACTACAATAAATAAGCTTTGCATCTCTCAAGAGTTTTCGAGGAGCAAGTATGTTTTAGTGACCCTCATTTCTGATTAGTTTGCTTTAGAAGACATGGCTTTAGATAGATTCAAATGAAGGACATGGTTTGTTACTTTTCATTTGTAATACTGGTTTGTTACTTTTCATTTGTAATATTGGTTTGTTACACTAAATAGATTCAGGAGTATCTTTTGTCAATTTGAATGCTGATATCTATGGGGTAATATGAGCGAACTGAGATGGATTGTTTTACTACCATTTTCCTTTGCAGAAAGCTAAACAGTTTCCTGCAGCTCGGAAGCAGGCATCTGAATCTATGAAAGCTTGCTTCAGCAATTTTGAAAACCGCAGCAAGAAAAGTATTTCAATGCAAGGTGAGGGCACATTTCTTCACATAATTGCTTGCACGGGAAGTAATTTTTGTAGTTGACTTGTGTGCTGAGTGTGTCCATTATGTCCCATTAGTGTCATTCTTATGTCAGGCCCTATACCTGCAAGTACCTGACATAAGAAGGCTTGCATCAGCAATATACCTGCAAGTAAGCACAATCAGCCAGGCCCTCATCTTTGTGACACGATCACGTAGTTGGTCTTTTCGTGAGCGTCCTGGTTTTTTGCTTGTTGTGGCTTTCTTGGTTGCACAGTTGGTGAGTAATTTGTATCAGGCAAATCTTGCTTCCTTTCTAATTTTTTCTTTTCTTGGGCTTATCGACTTTTTCATGTGTAGATTGCTACTCTTATTGTGGTCTATGTTGATTGGGATCAGAAGGTATGGTTCTATTTTCTTCTTTTCCTTTGGGTCATTATTTTTCCTAGATATTTTTTGTTTTGACATACATTATTTTGATTTTTATCGGTGTTACGTTTGAATGACATTGATTTTTACCAATCCAAAAGCACCTTGTATGGCCATCTCTCCAGCATTGATTTTTTCTGATGCAGTCAGTTCTCACTGGAGAGTCCCTTCCTGTCACAAAGAGGACAGGAGATGAAGTCTTTTTCTGGTTCTACCTGCAAGCAAGGAGAAATTGAGGCCGTCAGTTTCTTCAGAGTCCTGTTGAATCACATTGGCGGATAGTGAAGAGAATTCTGCGGTATCTCAAGGCTACACCTACTTGTGGACTTCACATTGTTCCTACTCCCTCATTTCAGCTCACTGGGTATTGCGATGCGGATTGGGCATCTGATCCTAATGACAGGAGGTCTACCTCTGGATATTGTGTATATTTAGGTACCAATCTTGTTTCATGGTCATCTAAAAAGCAGAGTACTGTCTCTCGTAGCAGTACTGAAGCAGAGTATAGGAGTCTTGCTTCAGTAACAGCTGAGCTCACTTGGTTGCAATCACTGTTTCATGAACTTCAGATTGGTTGTTCTGTCCCTATTATTTGGTGTGATAACAAGAGTACAGTTCAACTCAGTGCCAACCCTATTCTGCATTCTAGGACCAAGCATTTTGAGATTGACATATACTTTGTTCGTGAGAAAGTAGCTCGCAAGCTTCTTCAGGTGCATCATATTTCAGCATCAAGCCAAGTTGTTGATATCTTCACCAAAGCTCTGGGTAAACCCAGGTTTATATTGTTGCGTAACAAACTCAGTGTGGTTGATGTATCTACCCTTCGTTTGAGGGGGAATGTTAAGCATAATATGATCCAGAAGTAGTTAGTAGATTGTTAGACAGGTTGTTATTGTTAAGCAATCTGTTATGCCAAATTCCTAGTGGCAATGTCTTAGGTATACTTTTTTTGAACCACTCATGCAACTATCCAGTTTGCCCATTCACTTGAACTTGTAAAACATCATAAAATAATATAAGTAATTTAACTAAACACAGTTTCATATTATCCAGTTTGCCCATGTCTATAGTATTAACCTTCATGAAAAGACTGCTCTAAGTAGTGACCATTGAACCTGGAGAAAAATACGTGTGAAAAGGTTATTCATTTATGATTTGATAGTCCCTATATCTGTGTTCTGTAGTTCATTCTGAGACGGTTATTGGTTTGCTCTAAAGGTATGGGATATCTTAGTTAAATGCTTGCCAGAGTTTCTAAATGCTTGTGTGTAACTTTTCAGGGTTTTGCTATACCAAAAGCAGCACATGACAAGGTTGCTAAATTTTCGTTCCACAAGGGTATATACTTTTTATTTTTTCAGTCTTGTCTAATTTTCTTGTACTATTCTGATCTTCTTGATTAGATTTTGGTGGGTGGTTTGCAGGGTTATGCAGCAAGAGAGTTTGATAAGCAAGGTGTTCAACCCGGCGACCTTGCAGTTATTTCAAAAGAAGTTGTATGCTCTCAATTCTCAGCTTACATGTTCCCAACTCTTCCATTTACTTCAAATCAACTCCTATAAGCAATGCCATATTACTGATATTATTATTATTATTTATTTTTATTTTTTTTAGGTTGCTCCTTATGAACGTCCAGTTCTAAGCAAGGAATACTTACTTCCTGAAGGTAGTGAGTTTTGCCAATTTAAACAATTCGCAACCAATTCAAACCTCAACATTTCTTTCCCTACAGAATGATCCATTGTATTACACTATTTAAGCACATTGTGCTAATATTGAAGACAAGTATTTTACACTAAATTTTCATTCCTATTTCTGTTTTACAGACCCTGTAAGGCTCCCTGATTTTCATGTATGTGTTGGAAGTGGAGGGCAGAGATTACTTCCAGAGTGGTATACTGAGAAAGGTGATAATTAGTTTCATGTTTATATAAAAATCCCAGTTGCTAGTCGAAATGATCATTTGAAAACAACAATAGTGTTCAATACACCACCTTTCTACCGGAAATCTATAGTAGGGTCATGGCTTGCTAGAGTTGTTTGATATTTAATCCTTCTCTATTTTCAAAAGCAAGTATACATATGTATTATTAGTTTGACACCACGGAATATCTATTGTTACATACAGGCATAGAGTTGATTCTTAACACTGAAATAGTAAATGTGGATCTTTCTTCCAAGACTCTTGAATGTGCAGCTGGAGCAATCTTCAAGTATGAGGTTTTGATCATTGCAACTGGTAGTAAAGTAAGTATATAAATGCCTCTTTTGAAGTTTGCTCTCTGCGACGAATGTTAAGAATTATCATGTGTAGTTTTCCTTGCTGAAAGATAGTTTTGCGGGTCTGTTTTGGACTGCAGGGGCATTGTAGGAGAGGCAGTTGCGGGAATCACAATGAGCGCAGGCACTCAGCCTGCTATACTTGCTGGACTGCAAGTGCGCGGTTCGCACTGGAGCTGTGCATTTCTCTGGTGTATAGGATGTTGTTGTTTTTTATGCAAGGGCGAGGATGCGCGTCGAGCAGGCTTGCAGCGCACCTACACTCTAGTACCACATCCAACAGATTGTTGGCTGGAACACTCTGTTGAAAAACAGAGTGTATGCTGGGAGCTGAGATGTTGTGGACTGATGGTTTTCTGCGGCCTACTGAGATGCTGCGGCCTGTTGAGGAGATGTTGTTGTGCCCAGCGTCGAGATGGTGGATGCGAGGGATGGTTACTGCATGCTGCTGCGAAACATAGTTCGCGAGGGTACGATGCAGCGTCCTGTTGGCTGTTTTTCAGGGTGATTATTCAGATGGCGTTGGTGTTTCAGCGTGTGCTGGCTGCTTGGGAAGATTTACGCGCATTCTGGGTGGGTCATTTGTTTTGGCCTCAAGTCTTTTTGATGTTTTAAGTTCTGTCTTTGTCGTGGCAATTGTTTTAAGGACAAATTTTTTCTATTGTTTTGGTTTTAATACGGGTAACGTCGTAATGTACCCCCGTAGCGTTTGTAAGTCAATTTTTGATAAGTAATAAAGGTCTGGCATTCCATAGTTGCCCCTCCCCACTGGAGGTTAATTTAAAAAAAAAAAAAAAAATTGAACCGTGGCTAAATCATCGACCGTCCTGAACATAAAACCGTTGCTAAAATTTTAGCCACGATTTATAGCCGTCATGGATAATTTCGCGACGCCTCTACAGCCCATGCCTCTTAGCCGTGGCCATCGGTTACCCCCACGGTTCCAAACCGTTGCTGATGGGGAAATTTGGTGTAGTGGGGGCAACTTTGAAATTTCCTAACTATCTACTTTCTTTTCCACCTACTCCTCTAAGAATCAAACTTCCCCAATCACATCTTTCTTCCACAAGGATAAGTAAAACACATGGTTGTCACTTAATTTGAAGGGACAAGGGCACAGGCAGAGTGAGGATTATTAACATACCATCATGACCTAATACTGCACTTCTAGGATAAATACTACATTTTCGAAAGATAACAACTTGAAGCAGGGTAGCAGGCGGGTTTAAAACACAAAATTAACCTTGTATCTTGTCATTGTTGAGAATCAGTGCATGAATAATGTGTATCTTATTCACCAAATAAAACTGTCTATAACACATCTAGCAGCCTCAAGCATATTCAATTAACTTGAAATTTTTCAGAAGCACATTCAATTCGATTGAGATTTTCATAAAAGCATTTTGATCAAATCCAAAATGTAAGTGGAAAACACATAGAACATACAATCTTGGTGGTGTTGCACTTTTCCTAGCACAACACCACCAAAGCTTCTTCAAAGATACTTGACTAATCATCGCCCTGATCGCCTATCCTTATACAAGGCAGCCTCCTAGGCTGAGAGCACATGCTCACAGGTGTTTTCTTTTATTCTGTTTTTCTCTCTTAGCTAGAATGACTCAAAGGTGACAACTTTTCAACAAAAATAGGAATTATAATCACTGAATTTTTTCTTTGATCTACAAATTCAATAACACGTAAGGTCGTAATCAATCAAAAGATAAAACCAAAACACCTTTTTATCTTAACTTTCACCCCTGCAAACAAAACCAATCAACAAACAAAACAATCCACCAAAAACAATCGGATCTTAGATCCTGACATGCTTTCCATCAATTTCAAACAAACCCATTGTAGTAAATCAACTTTAAAGAAAAACCCAGATCGAAATACTCACAAACTTCAAATGACATCAACAAACCCAACCTTCTTAAATTCACATACAAAATAAAATGATGAAAACTCACTGGTTTGGCATGCACTACCAGCAAACCCTGCAATAAGCCTCGTAAACAGCCTGCAACCTCTCCTTAAGAGCCCTGTAACAGCCCATGAAAATCGCTCTAAGAGCCCTTGACCACACTCTGGAACTATGTTTCTGAGGCTGAAACCAAACAAGAAGAAGAAAGAAGATAGGAAGAAAATAGGGGTGGTTGGGCGAAGAAACGCGCGACAACATCCCGATGCCAGCCGCCGTCACCGAAGAAGGAGATGAGGAAGAGCAAAGCTCTTCTTGTTGCTCAAGAGAAGAAATAAATTAACGGTTTTTTTTTATATTGTGAGTGGCTATTCGCCCCCACTAAAATTCTGAGGGAACCCACCCTTTAACTTCACAAAACAAAAATCCTAAAATTTTGAAATTTAAATTCAATTAAATGTAACTCTATTTTATTTAATTCAAAATAAAATAAATTAACTTTTATGAAATTTAGAGGTGTTACATTATACACACGTGAAATGGAATCTCGTCTTGAGATTCGGAAGGTAAGAAAGTTAAGCGAGTTTCGAAAAATACAACTTGTGAAATGAAAGAAGATTCTAAAATACAAATTTCAATTGAATTTTAGATGCATAAATTTTTATTTCCATTGAAAAAGTAGGGTTTATAGGTTTCATACTCGGCCTCGTTGTTTGAAGCGGGGAAGCCGAATCTGACTGCCTTTTCAAGGGTGAAGCCGCTGGGGGAGCGGAGTGTGATCCTTGCTCCACTAGACTTTCTAGTCGAGGATCCGTCGCAGCGCAAGGTCCATGCTTGGGCATTCGAGTCCGAGGGTTGGCGGTCTAGCTTCGGTTCTTGTCTGCCGGTGAACTCAGCAATGAAGTCTGCCAGCGCCTGGGCTTTTGTGGCGGTTCTTGGAGTGTAGTTTACATCAAACTGTCCGAGCTCCACTGACTATTTCACCTCTTGCTTGATAGCTGGGGTTTATGCAGTACCGAGCGGAGTGGATGCTTTGTCAGGACCGTTATGGAGTGGGCTTGAAAATAGGGCCTCAGTTTCCTGGAGGATACGACCAGTGCTAGAGCAACTTTTTCAGATCCGGATAGTGTGCTTCCGCTTCCACGAAGTTTTTGTTGGTGTAATATAATGGTCTCTGGGTTCCTCAGTCGTCTTGTACGAGGGCCGAACTGACAGCGTGTTCGAAAACAGACAAGTATAAGTAAAATGTTTCTCCTATCACTGGCTTCGAAAGTAGCTCTGGGCTCCCTATGTATGCTTTCAAGCTTTGAGAGGCGTGTTCGCACTCTTCGTTCCACGAGAACCCTTTGCTCCCCCGTAGTATCTTAAAGTAAGGCAGGCATTTGTCGAAAGATTTTGATATGAATCTGTTGAGTACTGCACCCTTCCAGTCAGGTTTTGAACGTGTTTGATGTTAGCTAGGGCTTTCATGTCGAGAATGGTCTGAATCTATTTCGGGTCGGCCTCGATTCCATTTTTGTTTACTATATAGCTCAGGAATTTTCCATACTCGACTCCGAACGTGCATTTCTGTTGGGTTGAGCTTCATTTGGTATTTATTGAGTCGATCGAACGCTTCAGCGAGGTCGTGCACATGGTCAGGGCTATGGAAGATTTTGACCAGCATGTCGTCTATGTAGACCTCCACGTTATTGCCGATTTGTTATTTAAATATCCGATTAACCAGTAGCTGGTATATAGCGCCTGCATTCTTTAAGCAGAATGGCATCACCTTATAGAAATATATCCCCATTTCTATTACGAAAGAGGTTTTCTCTTGATTTGGGGGTGCATTAATATTTGATTATAGCCTGAATAGGCATCCATGAAGCTGAGTAGGTTGTGCATCCACGATCTGATCGATGCGGGGGAATGGGAAGCTGTCCTTTGGGCAGGCTCTATTTTAGGTCAGTGTAGTCTACACACACTCTCCATTTTCCATTTTTTACGAAAATGGTGTTTGCCAGCCAGTCGGGGTATCGTGCTTTCTTGATTATGCCCGCGTTAAGTAAATGTTGTACCTCCTCATTTATGATCGCGTTTCTTTCGAGCGGCACGAGTCTTTTCTTCTGCCTGGCCATTTTCTTTGAGGGGTCCACCTCGAGATGATGGGTGATTATTGACGAATCGATCCCGAGCATGTCTCGCATGGTCCAGGCGAAAATGTCCTGGTTATGCTGCACCAGGTCCGTGAGTTGCTTTGTCACTACCTTACTCAGGCGAGAACCGATCTAAATAGCCTTGCTATTGTGAGGGCTGTCAAGGTAGACCGTAATGGCCTCTTCCTCTGGTTGTTCGGCATTGGGCCTGCCTCGGGGGCTTACTGGTGCCTCATTTTTTGGGGTCAGTTGTTTCAATTCTACACTTTGGGCAGGATAGAAAGTCATCTTAGATGTTGGGCCAGCCGTGGATAAAAAATCGCCAGGTGGTAGGGTCGTCATGTACTGGCATTCCCTAGCAGCTACTTGGTTGCCTCTCAATGTAATGATTGCTTGGCTTGTTTGGTACTTGATGCATTAATGCAGGGTGGAGATCATTGTTTCCATCTGGTGTATCCAGAGTCTTTCCAGGATCGCGTTGTACGCCGAAGGCGCATTGATCACTATGAAATTCTTGAGTTGGTTTTCTGAGTTGGTTGCTCTCCTGCTGTTGTGGTCAAATGTATCTTATCCACCGGGAACTGCCTTTCGCCACTGAAGCCAATCATCGAACAACTATCGGGGATCAATGTTGTCTCATCTAGTTGCATGTTGTGGAATGTGTGGAGAAACAAAACGTTCATCGAGCTCCCATTGTCTACTAAGGATCTCTTTACCTCCCATCCTGCCAGAGAAATCGTTACCACCCGGGCATCGTTGTGTGGGAGTTGTATGCCTTGGAGATCTTTCTCCGTAAACACCAGTGGTGCGGATGGGCCTTGCTTCCGACCATGCTATATCGGCTGTTCACCACGTATCGCTTGGATCTTCATATTTCGTAGAGCCTTTTTCTTGGACCTGTTGGATAGTTCGGACTCTGAATGTGCTCCATGAAGCACATATATTATGTCGATCGAGGTCTCCTCGGGTTTGTTGGTGCTGCCATTGTTCCAGGAGCTCGAGTCGACTGCCCGTGCATGACAAGAACTATTGGAGGAGGTGGTATAGGGACAGCCTGAGTGTTTGACGTGTCCCTGATTCTCCGTTGTCGCGTGACCTGGTGGTCGACATCTCTCTGTGTTTTGAAATGAGATGACGCTTAGTGTAAATTTAAGAACTTTGTCGTCCCCACGGATGGCGCCAAACTGATGTAGTCATTTTTTGCTCCCTGTTTTGACCTGATTTCTGCTGACCTGCACAAGTAACACACGTGAGCCATGGACCATCGTTGTGGTGGCCGATGGCACTCCGATACTAAAGTCAGACAAGGATTTGAGGAAGGTGTAATGCTATAACAGGGAATTGTAGCGTACCTTAGTTTACCAACATCATGTCTTTTTTATGGTGCAAGGAGTCTTGGTTCTACCAGGCCATCATAAGCGTAGTTTAGGAAGGAAATCTTCGTGGATATCTTTATCTAATTAGGAGTCGTGTTGTAGGAGGGAAATTTCTTGTTAGCCCTGTGCTTCTAGATACGCGGGAGGTAGTTCCCAATCCAAGAGCAATCCGTGGAAGGGAGTTTCCCTGTGTGGATTGTACTATGATATTTGTTTCCTGGTTGGAAGCAGAGAGCAGCTATAGTTGCCCGTCCAAAGTTGATTCTCAAGATACTTGCCTTAATAGGACTTATGGGTATTGAAAATAACTGTGAGACGTGCGGGCCTAGCATGTTGTGAGAGTTCGGGTCCGTCTGGCGGACTGAGTTGAGCGGGCTTAGAACCACTTGGCCCTATTCAGTCTTGAGCTGATGCTGGGGCCCGTATTCCCTCGAGATCATCATGACACGTGTGTGGCTTAGAGGTGTGACCGTGTTTATGTATCATCAACTACCATTTTGGGTATTCACTTAATCTTATTAGATATACGTGTTTTTCTTCTAGTATTCAAGGCTCTTAATTTTGGGGGCATATATGATACCTGGGCTTCTGGAGGAAGAGATGTAAGAAAAATAACCAACTTGACACTTAGCCCAAGTGTTATATTTGGTTAGTTACTGAAATCCCCATTTGGAGGAGAATGGTGGATTATTAGTGTGGACAATCTAGAAGATATAATTGGAGGACATGTATCGTTAGGTTCCATTTGTATATTTGGTGGAATCTGGCATATCTGAACCAAACCCTTTGCCTGGGCTCGACGAGCACTTGTATGGCCTGGAGAGGCTTATTTGTCTTATAGCTTGGCTGTTTTTATCTATATTTGGTTTCATCGCTTGTTTCTTGGTATGTTTCAGTAATATTGTTTATCCTAGTGAGTTTTATGGCCCCACGCGGCCAGAAACTTCTCAAGCTCAAGCATTTACTTTTCTCCCTCTGAATCAAACTTTTCTTTGCCATAATGGTTTAAATCCTATTATTATCGATGATACAAGTCGGATCCTAGATGTATAAATATAAGAAGGTTGTTCCCCTTCTCCATCGAACCAAATGAAATGGCCAATGCTCACGCCTGTTACAATAATGAATTAACCAAATTTTCCTGATGTAGAGGCAATCAAGAAAGCTGCATAAGTAAATATATACACTACAGAAAAATGTGCTAACCCAACCAATCTTGCTTGCACAATGGACAAAGCCATTGGCTTATGTTTCCATCGAATCAAATTCACCAAAGGTGTGCGTTTATGAGCCCATGCTAAAGTTTCAATTAATTCTTGCCAATATCCATGCCAGGAAATTAAGAGCATAAATCTATTAGACCAAATAAGATGTCCAAAAAAATCCACGCCTATACTGATAAATTATTCATGCCAAAGGGATTGTATCCATTGATAGGTTGTGAGGAGTTCAACCATAAGTAATCTCTTAACCATCTCCATCAAATAGGTCGAGGATTCATTAATGTGTAAGGCATTGCCTTACCACAGTGTGATGTGCTTCCAATGCCAATAAAAGTAACCCATCCAATGGTATTTAACATCCAGAAAACTGCCAAATAAAATGCATCCCAAGCTGAAATATCACAAGTACCACCTCGTCTCGGACCGTCACAAGGAAAACTATAACCAAAATCCTTTTTATCTGGGATTAACTTGGAACCACGTGCATCTATAATACCCTTTAATCTGGAACACATCTAACATAGGTAAAACTAGTCAATGTAGAAAGAACTTATTGTCAAACTCTTTCAAATATGAATCCGTCTGATTCAAAAGGGAAGAACTTGCATCAGTATCTCAATAATCTTAGATGCGTGCAACTCAAGGCCATCTTTAGGAACCAGATTAAAACCAGGGAATGTATCTATGACAATCTCCTAGTCTACCTCTTCATCAAACTTAGGTGGTCCAACAATGTCCAGAGGAGGACAAAGCGGAGTGTCCCAAAATGGTACACGCATCTATAGGCATCAAAATTGCAATCATTATTAACAATAGAATGATGTTCTGTCATACCCCAAATAATTTGATTTGCTCGAAATTCCAAGCAAATCAACATTTTTTTTTTGCTCCCTTCTTATCAATTACCTGCAAAATTCTAAGAAAAAATACGAGTAAAGTGGTTCGTAGGGGTTATCGTCCTACTCACAAAGTTAAAAGGATTCTAGCTCAAAATTTTGGAAACTCTTTAGAAGATCAAATAAAATTAAGAATTGGTGGAAATAAGGGAAATAAGATTTGGAGAATAGAAAATGATACTTTTTAAAAACAAACTTTGATTCAAAATTGAGGATACAATTTTCTAAACAAATTTACAAATTAATAGAAAGGTATTAAGGATTGGAGAATCCACCTCTTAGCTTTCTAGAGATTAATTTAAAAAAAAATTCTAAATATATTTTTGAACACCTGCAGAAATTCCTTTAATTTTTAATTCAAGACCAATGCTCAAAAGAAATTCTTTTCTAAGATATAATTTCATTTACCTCTTTCGATGATAAAAGAAACTCCTTAACCATTATTAATCCACCCCTCTTTCGATGACGATTTTTCAATGAATGATTATAAATTATGAAGAATTGAAAAACTACAAAAAAACAAATATAATTCTTGTTTCAAAGTCCATATCTTCATTTCGCATAATCCTTCGTTGTCAATCTTTCAATTTTACAACTTTAATTCATTGGTTAAATCTAAGATTAATAGAAACAATACAAGTTTTATTATTTTTTTGTGTTAAAAAAATCTCTACATCACTCAAGTAGGTTTCGTCTTCTCTCCTCGAGAGGAGAAGTTTAGCCTACCATTGTCATTGTGATGAAATAATCTAAGAGTGGAACTAGAAAGGTAGATGAGGAAGTAAACTAATTAAATTAAAAGAAAATGCATAAAAAATATTTACTTTTATTAAATTCAAAACTAAAAACTTACATATAACTTGAACGAAAACTTTAACGAAAGAAAGAAAACTAATCTAAGCTATGCTAGAGATAAAAGAAATATGTATATAAAAAAATAGATCTATATGATGTTTTGGATGTCTCCCTTCCAAGAGTTTGAAAGCCTATTTATAGTGTTCTCCTCCGAGCTAGAAAATAGAAAAATCCTACAAATCCCTTGATTATACTCCAAATCATATCATATAAAATCATGGGAGTCATAATTAGGGATAGATACATCAAGATAATCCTAATTGGAGGTAGATACATGATATAAAACTCAAGGTAATGGAATATTCTTTGATTTGATCATTGGAATATGCTTTGGGTTGATGTTTTATTTGTCTTTATGATTGCATGCTCCACACTTGAAGTTCTTATCTTGAAACTTGCTACATGTCTTCATCATAATCACCACTAATTGGAACCAATGTTGACTTCCATAATATTGGTCTTGGAATGAAACTCTTGATCCACGTGTGCCACGAACATACCAAATGCCTCGAATTATGTACATTTAGTTGATTTCATAATTTTCCCAGTTGCTCCTGGTCATGCAAATTTGTGGTAGAAGTGTCTCAAATTTTGCACATATATCTAATTCCTATAAAAATTAGGCAATAATAATATTCGAGACAAATAGAGACATTTAATTAATTTTAAGTACAATTAGAGACTAATAAAGAGGTAAATGTGGCGTAAAAGTCAATGTTTTGGGTGCTTATCACACCACTCCCAAACAACCTTTTGCTAGTCCTCGAGCAAAGAAAAGCGAAAAGAAGGATAAGCTCACAAAACCCTTTTTTATTATTCCTAAACTTAACTAATAACTCAAGGCCACTTTCCCTGGTATGCCTCGATTGCATTTACAATGTGCAACAATGTCTTGAACCTATAGCATGACACTTAAATAGGAGTTTTAACCTCCTGTGGGTTATCTATAATGAACACCGACAAACATAACTTTTTAAAAATAAAAATAAAAAATGGGTGTTTACCCTATTTTTATCAGAGAATATTATTAAAACACAATAATATTGAAGACAAGAGTCATATGTAGTTCGTTACTAAAATGCACATTCGTTTGAGAAACTTTGGAACAAATTGTGTGTGTGTGAATAGCCAACAATATGCAGTTTTCCTTTCAAAGTAAGGTACATCCTAATCCACCCTCGAAATAATCGTCTTGACTTCAAAACTCACTAGTTTATCTCTCTAAAATGACCACTCTGAGATTGGTTAAATATTTTCTCTCTTGCATGTGAGGAAAAAAGTAAGTGTGAAAATTCAAACGTCTCACATGCACATAATAATAAACAGACATGAAAAAGAATAATTGTCACGACCCCGATTTTTGAAGGAAACGAAAATCCTAAAATCCATGTAGGATTAACCGTTTCCCCCAAAACTCGGGACGTGAAAATTCAATAACAACAGAAACAAATAGCAGCAACAACTAAACATGATTTAAATTACTAAAACAAATAAACTCTAACCCGGATAGACTTTGACGTTGCTAGCTCACTAACGGAAATCCAGTAACGCAGCTCAAAATCTCTAAACCTGAAAGGCTAATCGACAACATTCCAAAAGGAATGTACCCAAGAAGCAAAAGCTCACTTGGGTCAGCAATAAAACTGGTGTGAGAAATCTTCATCCCAAAATCAATAAATCCGCTCATGATAAACATCAAAATAAACAAAACAATAAACAACCACACCAGGTAGTTCCTCCATGAGGCAAAGGTGTCATCATCCTAATAAATAAATATGCATTATTTATTACTAATAAATAAATTTATGAGTTATCAATCCTCATAAATGCAACAACAATACAATTCATAATCATATTAGACTATTATTGAAATATTAACAAAACACATTTTTCTACCTTTAGGAAGACATGTAGTTCTCATTCAATGGTTGAATGAGCATTTAGTTTCTTCCTTTAAGGTAATCATGCACATAAACAAAAATGAAATCTCGCTTCTTTTCCACAATCGCACCATCCTCCTTGTGCCAAACACACCTCACCCAAGTGTGCCTCCCTTGCCTTCGAAACCACTCGGAGCGTACATGTTCCAAGTGGGGTGCCACATCGAGGAACATGTCATCTCACCCGAAGTTCGATCCATGGCAAGTATTCTTCCTAAATCTACACGTACAACCGAACTCACATGGAACGGTGCAACGATATGCAAGCAAGTCTGCATACCAATAATAATATCACACGTATACAAGCAAGTCTGTATACAAAATTTCTTTTCTTTTCACATTTATTTTTTCGGAGTTGTGCAAAAGAGCATAAAAAAAATATCAACTAAAACTCAAAACTCTTTTATGGTGACACTTTGTCAACGATAAGTAAATCAACCACAATATCCACCATTCTTTTGGGGAACAAGTAATATTTGACACATTGCAAATTCACATATCTCATCTCTTTGCATCATATGAACTTAAAACTATATGCATACCAATTCGCATAACAAATACAAATACTCAAGCTAAAACAAGTGCTCAGTTAAATTCTAGCCAATATACATACATCATACATATACACCAATTAAAATGACTAGCCCTAAGATAATCCCTCTTCCAATGTTAACAAGAAAATTCTTCACAACAGTAGGGATTCAATGGTGTCAAGTGATGCCTGCATATATTTCAATTTCTTCAAGAGTTAACAATGACAACCCTGCTTTAAAAAAAAAACAATGACAACCCTTTGTCCTAAAGCTAAACATGTTCTCTCAATCCCCACAGTTTGGGTAGGAACAAACCATATTCTCACTTGCTTCTCTCAATCTATACTATTGCAAGCAACATACAATTCACCCAACAATAACATTACACATTCAATTCACATATTACTAACATAACCAATGTTTCAAAAAAACTTCAACCTAACAGTATAACAAAAAATTAGGTTAAAAACACAAATAAAAATGAACTTTACTAGGAACAAAGCATACTACTAACAACCAAACATGAACAAGAAATCGAGAGAAGAAACTCACCGTAAAGATGAAGGGGATGGAGAAAACTCACAGAACTGAAAAGAAGCAGCCTTTATATTTGTTCATAATTCAGGGTTCAGAAAATACACAATCAAGTTTATTGTCAGACATGAATCAACAAATCCAAACCTAAATCAGAATCTACTCATTCTCAACAATCACTAATATGCGACTTAAAATACAACTAAAACTAGGTGCAACTAAATTCAATTCTAAAACAACACTCATCCAATACTTCCACTACTTTAACAACACTTAATTGCAAATGGATTTGAACTTTGCAATAAAAACAATAAGAATTCACCTGACTTCCACAAACTTAACTACACCAAAACCCACACATATATCTACCAAAAACATCATAAAACACTAAACAAAATCAAGCATTCACATTAATTAAACACACTAACAAATTCATCCAAACTCCACATACAAGAAGGGAAATGGAGAAAACTCACTGTAAAGGTGAAGGGGATAAAGAAAACTCACCAAAATCGCAAAGGATTGCGCAGCCATCGCAAGCATCCCAAATCGTCTCCTCTCCTACTCATAATCTCCCTGAACCAACTTCGAATCAGGTCTGAAACAGACCCTAAACCATCCCTGCAACACGCTCTGATTCAGTCCTTGAAAACGCCATTGAACCACCCTTCAAACAGCTTCGAATCAGCATTGTATGGGACCTTGAAACAACCTGAAACAGACTCTGATTTAACCCTGAAACCAACCTCGATTCAGCCCTGAAACTCGCTTTGAAAACCTCCTGTTTCAGCACATACACGCACCTAAATCAACCCTGAATCAACCTCGATTCAGACCTGAAACAACCCTACAAGCATACCTGAATCAGCCCTTCCACGCCCTCAAAACCACTGCAACAACACCTCCAACTCACCTGGGACACTCGCTGAAACTGATTCCTCCAACATTGCAGGTGTCGTCCACTTAGAAACAGAGTCCATTTTCACCATTGCTAAAGCAACAGAGCCAATCAGAACCTTGTCTGCTAAGGGATCAAGATATGATCCAACCACTGAATTAATACCCATCCTCCTAGCCATGTACCCATCTCAAACCAAAAACCTCATCCTTTGCTCATACCAGAGCTATGGGAGCATGGTCTGATCCTGCCTAGACTAAGCAATAAGATCTACATGATCTTATCCCACCCTAGGCAAAGCAATAAAATCCCTGATTGAGATTCCAGAATTCCAGTTACTTACCAAAGCCTGAAGACCTCCATGAACCACTTTATGTATTTTAAATTCATCGAGGAAGTGGATCCAGATCCTCTTGGAAAATAAGACAGATGAGCAGCAAGTAGTCTGAGTTTTGATCTGCCTCATTGCACACAGTTTCCCTCTTGCAATGAGGTTGTCTCTTATTTGGAGCTTGTTCTTCTCATGCTTCTTCATATCCATACATGTTTTCAGTACCAAGCTTTTGGAGAAACCATCTCTTTTGCTGTTCCAGGCCAGTCATCTTCCTCCCATCTTCATCACCTCGTCACTGTCAGCCGCCATTAAGAAGAAGGAAACGAGAAGAAGGAGAAAAGAACAAGCTTAAGGAAAAAGGGTTTTGTTTTTTTTTTATTTTTTTTTATATATATGGTGGGTGGCTATTCGCCCCCATCAAACTTCCGAATGCACCCACCCTCTTTCACAAATTAAAACCCTACTTATTAGTCTAATAAAAGCCAAAAACAATTGAGTAACAATCCATCAACATTAGGGTTTATAATGTTTTGGCTAAATACACACACACACACTTTATTTTATTTAGTAATGACAAACAAAAATCTTTTTTCCAATAAATGAGATTACAATATATTCCATAATTAATAAATAAGAAATTTTTATATTTATTTAATTAGGCGGGTATTACAATATATACAACTCAAAAGAATCTCGTCCCGAGATTCGGTAGAGGAAGGTAAGTAGAAAATTAATTCTTAAATAAACAAACTACACATCACATGGACAAACAAATAGCTCATACGTATGCCCATAACTTAATGAAGACAATCACACGAAAATATAAAAATTTAGTAAGTACAAAAATTACGAGGTGCTACAATATATACAACTAAAAAGAATCTCGTCCGAGATTCGATAGAGGAAAGAAAGTTAAGCGAATTTCGAAAAATACAACTTGTCAAACGAAAGAAGATTTTAAAATAAAAATTTCAATTGAATTTTAGTTGCATAAATTTTTATTTCCATTGGAAAAGTAGGGTGTTACAATATATACAACTCAAAAGAATCTCGTCCCGAGATTCGGGAAAAGGGTTAACTAAAGATTCAAGTTAACAAACCGCTACAAGAAAACGACACGGAAGAATGTCATCCACTTTTGACATTAAAATAAGTTAGTCACAGAAATCTCATATCGAGATTCACGAAGAAAAAGAAACAATAAAAAGTTCAAGGTTCACCCTTGTCACTTTCTCCCTAAACATTCACACTACACTTTCCCATATCCACATTCCGAGGATCACCTAGACTCTACCCCAGCCTAGGCTAACCAAATGCTCTGATACCAAACTGTCACGACCCCGATTTTTGAAGGAAACGAAATCCTAAAATCCACGTAGGATTAACCGTTTCCCCCAAAACACGGGACGTGAAAATTCAATAACAACATAAACAAATAGCAGCAACAACTAAACATGATTTAAATTACTAAAACAAATAAACTCTAACCCGGATAGACTCTGACGTTGCTAGCTCACTAGCGAAAATCCAGTAACGCAGCTCAAAATCTCTAAACCTGAAAGGCTAATCGACAACATTCCAAAAGGAATGTACCCAAGAAGCAAAAGCTCACTTGGGTCAGCAATAAAACTGGTGTGAGAAATCTTCATCCCAAAATCAATAAATCCGCTCATGATAAACATCAAAATAAACAAAACAATAAACAACCACACCAGGTAGTTCCTCCATGAGGCAAATGTGTCATCATCCTAATAAATAAATATGCATTATTTATTACTAATAAATAAATTTAAGAGTTATCAATCCTCATAAATGCAACAACAATACAATTCATAATCATATTAGACTATTATTGAAATATTAACAAAACACATTTTTCTACCTTTAGGAAGACATGTAGTTCTCATTCAATGGTTGAATGAGCATTTAGTTTCTTCCTTTAAGGTAATCATGCATATAAACAAAAAAGAAATCTCGCATCTTTTCCACAATCGCACCATTCTCCTTGTGCCGAACACACCTCACCCAAGTGTGCCTCCCTTGCCTTCGAAACCACTCGGAGCGTACATGTTCCCAGTGGGGTGCCACATCGAGGAACATGTCATCTCACCCGAAGTTCGATCCATGGCAAGTATTCTTCCTAAATCTACACGTACAACTGAACTCACATGGAACGGTGCACCGATATGCAAGCAAGTCTGCATACCAATAATAATATCACACGTATACAAGCAAGTCTGTATACAAAATTTCTTTTCTTTTCACATTTTTTTTTTCAGAGTTGTGGAAAAGAGCATAAAAAAATATCTACTAAAACTCAAAACTCTTTTATGGTGACACTTTGTCAACCATAAGTAAATCAACCACAATATCCACCATTCTTTTGGGGAACAAGTAATATTTGACACATTGCAAATTCACATATCTCATCTAGGGGTGGGCAAACGGGTTGAGGAACCGCGGATCCAAATCGAACCGGACCGTTTTACTCCAAACGGTTCGGTTCTTATTTTATAAATTATGAAACGATTCGGTTCGATTCCAGAACCGTTTTTAAACGGTTCGATTCCAGAACAGTTTTAAAACGGTTCGATTCCGGTTCCTACATTATTGTTTAAAACGGTTCGGTTCCGAACCGGTTATATACCTCTTTACACTGCCTTAATTTCATTGGGTGGAAAAAAACATGGGTTTCTAACCCTAAGTCCTAACAACCCATTCATCTCATTCTTGCATCTCGCCTTCTCGGTCTCCACTCTCACTCTCACTCTCCGCAAGCAGCCACCCACTCTCACTCTCCACAAGCAGCGAGCACTGCGCAGTGCACAGATCTGATAGACAGCCACCCTCATCCTCTCTCACTCTTCACAAGCACGACGACGAGTCGACAACGCACAAGCAGTGCATCGACAGCCACCCTCGTCCTCTCTCACTCTCCACAAGCACGACGACGAGTCGACGACGCACAAGCAGTAAGTTGATCTTCTTCTTCTACTTGCGTGTTTGTATTTTCCCTGTTTGCGAGTCCTGTTTAGAGTTTAGACCCACCCCACACCTTGATCGGTCTTGCAGAGTTGCAGGGAAAGAAAAGAAAAAACAAAAAGGAGTAGAGATTTTTCGAATAGAACAGAGACCAAAGAATAAGAAGAAAAAGAGAAGAGCAAAAATGGTGAATTTGTGTTGCAGTAATCAGGGTGAAGTAGTTGATTTGGTGAAGGAAGAGCTTCCCCTTGGTGAAGAATCGATTGTTTTGTCAGAAGATGCAAGGGCTGGTTTGGTTCTACTTCTAATAGAAATCACAAATGGGTTTTGTACTGTTGGAGCTGGAAATTGTGTTGCAGTAATCAGGGTGAAGTAGTTGATTTGGTGAAGGAAGAGCTTCCCCTTGGTGAAGAATCGATTGTTTTGTCAGAAGATGCAAGGGCTGGTTTGATTCTACTTCTAATAGAAATCACAAATGGGTTTTGTACTGTTGGAGTTGGAAATCCCTTCAACAACAATACACACAACTTCTCCATCTTGATCTTTCTTCCTGTCTGCTGGGGTTTCGACTGCTGCTGCTGATGTGTTGATCATGTTTGCCAATAAATATTTTGTTGTTTCTGTCTTGGTGAGTTAAATTTCTGCAAATGCTTTGACATTATATAAAGATGATCATTTTCAATACTTTTATGAAAAAGTTCTTCCTAGTATTCCATTTATCAGAACTTAGCATTCTTTGACTTGCCTGGAAATGTCATTTTAATTTAGTGTAAAATTGATTATAGTCAAAGATGAGGTAGTTTTGAATGAGATAATATAGGAACCGTTTGGAACCGTAGGAACCGAACCGTTGTAAACGGTTCGAGTTAGGTTCGGTTCCAACGTTCAAAATAGAGGAACCGAACCGAATCGGAACCGATAAAATTTTAAACGGTTCGAGTTAGGTTCCTCAAAATTTGGAACCGAACCGAACCGTGCCCACCCCTAATCTCATCTCTTTGCATCATATGAACTTAAAATTATATGCATACCAATTCGCATAACAAATACAAATACTCAAGCTAAAACAAATGCTCAGTTAAATTCTAGCCAATATACATACATCATACATATACACCAAGTAAAATGACTAGCCCTAAGATAATCCTTCTTCCAATGTTAACAAGAAAATTCTTCACAACAGTATGGATTCAATGGTGTCAAGTGAAGCCTGCATATATTTCGATTTCTTCAAGAGTTAACAATGACAACCCTTTGTCCTAAAGCTAAACATGTTCTCTCAATCCCCACAGTTTGGGTAGGAACAAACCATATTCTCACTTGCTTCTCTCAATCTATACTATTGCAAGCAACATACAATTCACCCAACAATAACATTACACATTCAATTCACATATTACTAACAGAACCAATGTTTCAAAAAAACTTCGACCTAACAGTATAACAAAAAATTAGGTTAAAAACACAAATAAAAATGAACCTTACAAGGAACAAAGCATACTACTAACAACCAAACATGAACAAGAAATCGAGAGAAGAAACTCACCGTAAAGATGAAGGGGATGGAGAAAACTCACAGAACTGAAAAGAAGCAGCCTTTATATTTGTTCATAATTCAGGGCTCAGAAAATACACATTCAAGTTTATTGTCAGACATGAATCAACAAATCCAAACCTAAATCAGAATCTACTCATTCAAAACAATCACTAATATGCGACTTAAAATACAACTAAAACTAGGTGCAACTAAATTCAATTCTAAAACAACACTCATCCAATACTTCCACTACTTTAACAACACTTAATTGCAAATGGATTTGAACTTTGCAATAAAAACAATAAGAATTAACCTGACTTCCACAAACTTAACTACACCAAAACTCACACATATATCTACCAAAAACATCATAAAACACTAAACAAAATCAAGCATTCACATTAATTAAACACACTAACAAATTCATCCAAACTCCACATACAAGAAGGGAAAGGGAGAAAACTCACTGTAAAGGTGAAGGGGATGAAGAAAACTCACCAAAATCTCAAAGGATTGCGCAGCCATCGCAAGCATCCCAAATCATCTCCTCTCCTACTCGTAATCTCCCTGAACCAACTTCGAATCAGGTCTGAAACAGACCCTAAACCATCCCTGCAACACGCTCTGATTCAGTCCTTGAAAACGCCATTGAACCACCCTTCAAACAGCTTCGAATCAGCATTGTATGGGACCTTGAAACAACCTGAAACAGACTCTGATTTAACCCTGAAACCAACCTCGATTCAGCCCTGAAACTCGCTTTGAAAACCTCCTGTTTCAGCACATACACACACCTAAATCAACCCTAAATCAACCTCGATTCAGACCTGAAACAACCCTACAAGCATACCTGAATCAGCCCTTCCACGCCCTCAAAACCACTGCAACAACACCTCCAACTCGCCTGGGACACTCGCTGAAACTGATTCCTCCAACATTGCAGGTGTCGTCCACTTAGAAACAGAGTCCATTTTCACCATTGCTAAAGCAACAGAGCCAATCAGAACCTTGTCTGCTAAGGGATCAAGATATGATCCAACCACTGAATTAATACCCATCCTCCTAGCCATGTACCCATCTCAAACCAAAAACCTCATCCTTTGCTCATACCAGAGCTATGGGAGCATGGTCTGATCCTGCCTAGACTAAGCAATAAGATCTACATGATCTTATCCCACCCTAGGCAAAGCAATAAAATCCCTGATTGAGATTCCAGAATTCTAGTTACTTACCAAATCCTGAAGACCTCCATGAACCACTTTATGTATTTTAAATTCATCGAGGAAGTGGATCCAGATCCTCTTGGAAAATAAGACAGATGAGCAGCAAGTAGTCAGAGTTTTGATCTGCCTCATTGCACACAGTTTCCCTCTTGCAATGAGGCTGTCTCTTATTTGGAGGTTGTTCTTCTCATGCTTCTTCATATCCATACATGTTTTCAGTACCAAGCTTTTGGAGAAACCATCTCTTTTGCTGTTCCTGGCCAGTCATCTTCCTCCCATCTTCATCACCTCGCCACTGTCAGCCGCCATTAAGAAGAAGGAAACGAGAAGAAGGAGAAAAGAAAAGGCTTAAGGAAAAAGGGTTTTGTTTTTGTTTTTGTTTTTTTTTTTTTATATATGGTGGGTGGCTATTCGCCCCCATCGAACTTCCGAATGCACCCACCCTCTTTCACAAAATAAAACCCTACTTATTAGTTTAATAAAAGCACAAAACCAAGCCCAAATACAATTGAGTAACAATCCATCAACATTAGGGTTTATAAATTTTTGGCTAAATACACACACACTTTATTTTATTTTGTAATGACAAACAAAAATCTTTTTCCCAATAAATGAGATTACAATATATGCCATAATTAATAAATAAGAAAATTTTATATTTATTTAATTAGGCGGGTATTACAATATATACAACTCAAAAGAATCTCGTCCCGAGATTCGGTAGAAGAAGGTAAGTAGGAAATTAATTCTTTAATAAACAAACTACACATCACATGGACAAACAAATAGCTCATACGTATGCCCATAACTTAATGAAGACAATCACACGAAAATATAAAAATTCAGTAAGTACAAAAATTACGGGGTGCTACAATATATACAACTCAAAAGAATCTCGTCCCGAGATTCGATAGAGGAAAGAAAGTTAAGCGAATTTCGAAAAATACAACTTGTCAAACGAAAGAAGATTTTAAAATAAAATTTTCAATTGAATTTTAGTTGCATAAATTTTTATTTCCATTGGAAAAGTAGGGTGTTACAATAATAGTCTCATTGAATGAATGTTGATCACTTTCGAGAATGTCGAGTTACCCACCATAGCGCCTTCTCATGTACTCTCCACTTCTTGTTGTACCTTACCATAGGGTTAATTAGGACTTCTGTAAGAAAGAAATAAACCTGGCTTTTTTATTTTTTTTCGGATTAGGAATAGTGGGTAGATGGTAAGTAAAGAAATGTTTCTGAAAAATGTAGGGTCTTCAAGTAGCTTAATAGGGAGTTCATCAATCACTTCCTTTTATTTTCCTTTCTTCACAACTTTTTTTTTGAATAACTTGGACCTTGGATTTTTACTTTGCACTTGTCCCCTTTTCTTCATAAACTTCTCAACACTTTTTAAGAAACATAAATGGCCAATGGGTTTTTTTTTTTTGTCTAATAAACCAACAGAAATGCTCACATTGGTTTTGGATGGAATGGTTAGCAAGATGGTTTTGAAAAGGTATAGATGGATTAGATGCCTAATTTACCTTCTAAGGTTTGGTAATGGTTATAAGTCTCAAATAGACTATAAGGCCAATTTTTCTCTTAATTTGAAAAAGATGTCATCCTCAGTGATCAACCTAAAAGAAGAATAATGAGACTTGACAACAAGTTAATGTGAGATCCAATAAATTTGAGTCATCATGTGACTCGGAGTTATGTAAAAACCCTTTGAATAAATGAAAGGTCTGATAGCACACAAGGTAATAGTCTCCACTATTATTCCTCTAGATTCTCAGAAAATTACTTACTTCTTTATTCCAAACTACATTTGTGGCCATTGTGCAAATGTTTGTTCCTAAATGCTCAAATGCAATGTTTACTCTAGTAATAAATTTCCAACTTCTCTTTACCTAAATGTAGCGAATCAAGTAATCTAATCTCATCATAGCTAGGATACCACACCTTTTTTTTTTATATAAAAAAGTTTTCACAAGAGGTATGAAGTTTGATAAATCTCCCCACCCCCAAACAAATAAAACACATCCCCAGTGTTAAACAAATGAAATGGAAAGTGATAAATAAAAATTGGAACTTATTACTTTTGGTGATTTGTTGAACATTTGTACCCTCATTGCAATGAAATCGACCGAGTTGTTGGGAGTGATGAATTAACAAAAAAAATACATCACCCCTAAATAGGCATTTTGCGGTAGGGGTGGGCATCCGATCCCGCGATCCCGATCTCGTCCTGATCCCGTCCCGTCCCTTCCCGATTTTTCCGGGTCTTAATGGGATTGAATAATTTCATCCCGATCCCGTCCCGTCCCGATCTAGAATGGGATGGGATGGGATGAAGATTTTCAATCCCACCAATCCCGTCCCGTCCCGAGCTATTTTTTAATATTTATTATTAATATTTTTATTTATTTATTTATTTTTATTCATATAAACTTACAGAAACTCATGGTGTTTGCAGTGGTAACAGAAATGTTACTTCAAGAAATAAATATTCATTAAGCAAGAGAAAGATAGCAGACTGTTGCTTGGATTCCCAATAAAAGTGGCTCCAATTATTTAACTTCCAAATATTGATAATACCCAGGTGAAGATGAAAAATGACAATTAACTGAGTAATACATATTCAGAAGGGAACATTCAGGGGCGGAGTCAAGAAATTGAGATGCCCCGGGCTGTAAAAATAATTTTTTTTAATTACAATATATGTATTGATGGTAAACCATTATGAATATGTTAGAGCATCACCAATAGGTCTATATTTCTTCCCTAACAAAAGATGAAATGTCATTTTGTCAAGGAACCATGAATTTTGTTTCCCACAGTAATGAAATTGTAAAATCAGTTGGGAGGCCATCACAGCGACACAATACTCTTAGTGGGTCCCATCTATCATGTCATTTTCTAAAAGTCAAGCCCACTCGACTTCATTGTTAGGGAATTTAGTGGATACCCTTATATTTGCATGCCACGTCTATATCCAATTATAAGAAAGTTATTTTTCACGCTCTTATATGATGATAATGTTTGCGGCAGTCATAGGCAGCACGCTGATCCCGTCCCATCTCGAACCCGTTTGGGATGGGACGAGGTCGGGATGGGGTTTTTCCCATCCCGATCTCGTATGAACAAGATGGGATAGGGATGGGTATATCTCGGCCCATCCCGTCCCGTGCCCATTGTTTTCTTTTTAAAATGAATGGATGCATAAACTGACTGGGTTGCCTCCCAGTAGCGTGAAATTTAATGTCATTAGCCGGCAACAATGGGGGTGGTAAATATCACCCCCAAACAAGGTTAGTGGAGTAGGAATTTGTGGGCATGACTAATCTTCATAGTTAGGATCAATCAACTGAATAGTTTCCATTGACCTTGTAGGAAGTTCATGGTATGGCTTAAGTCGTTGTCTATTTACTTGAAAGAGACTGCCATTAGTAGGGTTTTCTATGGTGATGGCATCGTAGTTTTTAACATTACGAACAATGAATGGACCAGATCAATGAGTTTTTAATTTACCTGAAAATATGTGAAGACGAGAGTTGTAGAGTAGGACTTTCCGACCAATATGAAACTCTTTTCTCATGATGTTTTTGTCATGTATCCACTTCATTTTATCTTTGTAGTTTTTGGATAAGTCATAAGCATCATACCTCAATTCTTCTAGCTCATCAAGTTGAAGCTTTCGTTGTTGATCAGCCATATCGAGGTCAAAGTTTAGACTATTTGTAGCCAAATAAGCTCTATGTTGGAGTTCGACGGGAAGGTGTCAAGGTTTACCAAAGATAAATCTATAAGGAGACATCCCTAAAAGAGTTTTGAATCCAGTTCGATATGCCCACAAGGCATCCAAAAGGCGTAAAGACCAATATTTCTGATTTGGATTGATAGTTTTTTCAAGGATGTTCTTGATTTAACGATTTGAGACTACAACTTGACAGCTTGTTTGAGGATGGTAGGAAAGGGAAACTTTGTGAGTAACCCCATACTTTTTAACAAAATGCTCAAAGACGTGGTTACATAATGCTTACCCCCACCACTAATGATACCCTTGAGGGTGCCAAATCTACTAAAAATATACTTCTTTATGAATGAAACAGTCTTAGTGGCAATTGCCTCTATCCATTTAGAGACGTAATCCACTGCAAGAAGGATGTATTAATACCTATGGGAAAATGGAGCGGTCCCATAAAATCGATGCCCCAAACATCAAAAACTTCAACCGCTAGAATAGGATTCAGAGACATCATGTGCCGACGAGTTATTCACCCAAGTAATTGACATCGGTGATAGAATTTACAATACTTGTGGGCATATCGAAAAAGGGTAGACCAATAAAAATCGGATTGGAGAACCTTCTCTGTGGTTTTCTTAGAGCTGAAATGCCAACTACAAGCTCGATCATGGCAAAATGAGAGGATGCTCAACTGCTCACATTCTGGAACACATCTTCTAATAAGTTGGTCAGGGAAGAATTTGTACAAATATGACTCATCTCAAGAATAATACTTGACGCTAGATGAAAACTTGTCACGATCTGGCTTAGACCAGTGAGAAGGGAGTTCCTCTATTGCTAAACATTGACAATGTCAGTATACCAAGGAAGCTCTTGCTCAACCAAGAGAAGTTGTTCATCTGGGAAGTTCTCTTGAATGGGCAAGAAACTAGTATACGACTCCGATATTAGCCTAGACAGGTGGTTGGCGACTGCATTTTCTATACCTGACTTATCTTGTATTTCAAGATCAAATTCTTGCAGCAAAAGGACCCATCGGCTCAAATGAGGCTTGGTGTCCTTCTTATTGAGAAGGTATCTAAGCGTTGCATGGTCAGTGCACACAATGACTTAAGCTCTAATGAGAAAGGAACGAAATTTATCTAAGGCATATACAATGGCCAACATCTCTTTCTCAGTAGTCGAGTAATTGAGTTGAGCATCATTCAGAATCTCGCTAGCATAGTAGATGACATGGGGGAGCTTTGTAACCTCTTACCCAAAACTGCACCTAAAACATAGTAAGATGCATCACACATAATCTCAAAGGGTAGCGTCCAGTCAAAAGCTTGAATGATAGAAGCTGAGACTAGTTTGGACTTAAAACGCATAAATGCATAACTACAATTGTCATAAAAAAGAAAGGGAACATCCTTAGCTAAGAGACTACTCGAAGGGCGTGCTATCTTGGAGAAATCATTGATGAAACAATGATAAAACCCAACATGCCCTAAGAAAGATTTCACATCACATCTTTAACAGATTTTGGAATCGAAAGAAATGAAATGAAATGATGTCGATCTTAGCTTTGTCCACTTCAATGCCTTTTGAAGAGACAACATGCCCAAGAACAATGCTCTGTTTCACCAAGAAGTGACACTTTTCCCAATTTAGAACGAGACGTTTTTCTTCACAACGCTTTAAGACAAGTGAGATGTGATTTAGACATTGGTCAAAAGACGAGCTTAATACTAAAAATCATCCATAAATATTTCAAGAAAGTTTTCTACCATATCAATAAATATGCTAGTCGTCCACTTCTGAAATGTCGTGGGTGCATTGCATAGCCCAAAAGGCATGCGACAATATGTGTAGGTACCGAAAGGACAAGTGAATGTGGTCTTTTCTTGATCCTCACATGCAATGCATATCTGATTGTATCCAGAATACCCATAAAAAAACAATAGTATGGATGACATGCTAACCTCTCAAGCATCTGATCAATAAAAGGAAGATGAAAGTGATCCTTTCGAGTATTAGAATTTAGGTTTCGATAATCAATACATACTCTCCATCACTTTTTCACTCTGTGGCACAAACTCGTTGTTCTGATTTTCAACAATTGTAATTCCTGATTTCTTAGGAACCACATGGACTGGGCTGACCCATTTGCTATCAGATATAGCATAAATGATGTTTGCATCAATAAGTTTTAATACATTTTCCTTTACAACATCTTTCAAATTGGGATTTAAACGTTGCCGGGGTTCTCTGGAGGTTTTGGTTTCATCTTCCAAATAGATATGATGCTCAAAGACAGTACGATCAACACCCTTAATGTCATTAATACTCCAAGCAATGGATGACTTGTGAGCTTTAAGGACTCCCAACAACATGTCACTTTGTTCCTCAGTGAGATCTGAGGCAATAATTACTGGATAACTATCCTCAAGACCGAGAAATTCATATCTTAATTCATTTGGCAAAGGCTTAAATTCTAATGATTGAGAAGGGCTTGTAGATGACACACTCTCTAAAGACTGAGTTGGAAAGGAAGATGAGGAATACATCTCTTCCTCATATTGACAAAGTGAAATCGACTCAGACTCAGGTATATGAATTATAGGATCAATATCCAACATATTGTCGACTTCTTCAACAGCTTCGTAAATATCTTGGTCCATACCAAAATGTGAAAGACAACGAAGCAATGCATCATCTGCTGATGATTGAGTCAAGGACTCAAAAGATTGAATCATACACTTTTTCATTTTTTTCTTCGTTCTAAAGCATATCAAATTCATTTATCTGTTGCATAGTCTTAAAAATATTCAACTCTGCTTTAAGGTTCCCAATGGAAATAGACATGCTACCGTTTCTATAATTGATGTTGGCCTCCACAGTTGCTAGGAAGGGTCGTCCTAAGATGACATGAATTTGATTATCTGGGCTCGGGCTATTGTCTAGGAGGATAAAGTAACTGGATAATAGAAATTTGCAACTTGTACAATCACATCCACAATTATTCCTATCGGGTATCGTTTTGACTCATCTGCTAGCTTAAGAACTACCTTTGTTGGTCGCATCTCCTTCAACCCAAGTTCCAAATAAATATGATAAGGTAAGAAGTTCACACTAGCTCCTAAGTCAATCAAAGCAAGACTTTCAAAGTCTTTTCCAATAAAACATGGTACAGTAGGGGCTTATGTATCCTTGTACTTAACCACTCTAGTTTGTCGAGTAAGTAATGTGGCATCACTTGCAAGGCATGCAGTTTCAAGTAGTTTTTTTCTCTTTTTTGTGCACATGTCCTTGAAAATTTTTTCATAGACTGGTACTTGTTGGATAGCTGACAAAAGAGGAATGTTGATTTGCACTCTTTTAAAAACCTTGAGGATATCTTAAAATTGCTTTTATTTTTTTCTACCTAAAAGGGCTTTGGGACAAGGTGCCTTAGGCATATACTTTCTTGGCTCTAAGGGAAGCTGAGAGAGTGGGTCTAAATTGGTTGTAGAAGAACTTTTAGCTTTCTCAATAGGTTTAGGAATACTTTCTTTAAAAATCACGTTAGGTTTCTTAGGTTGTTCTACACTATTATCAATTGCTCGCCCAGAACGAAGGGTGGTAACTGCTTTAACTTCTCCAGGATAGTTGGAACTACTTCCAATTTCAATGACATGGGCATGGGTAGCACCCTTTGGATTAGGGATGGGTTGACTTGGAAATGTTCATTTTTCCCTTCCCGCAATCAAATGTTGCAACTATTGTTGAGCTGATGGATGGCTTGGGAATTAACTGCATTGGTGGCTATTAATTGGTGCATAATATTCTCCAATTATGGTTTTGGTGATGGTACAGGAGCACCATATTGAGTTTGAGGTACCAAGTCACGTGAGTTTCTATGTTGAGGTTGACCATAAGAATTATGAGGGACGAGAACCATAGAGAGGGGCATAGGTTGATGCTGCTGGTATGGGAGTTGTTCTCCCTGAGGTGGATACTGATTTTGATGCCATTAGTTAGATTGAGATCCATGTTGATTGTGCCAAGGATAAGTGCGAGAGATTTTGGCTTGTCCACTAGGATGCCTAGGGTGTTGGAAACCAATAGGCTTCCCTGAACTCCTGGGTACTTGCTCATAAAAGTCATCACCATAGGAAAGGTTAGAGTGATTTCGATTTGCAGATGTTTAGGTTTGACCGAATGTATTGGATTTATGTTCAAGCCCATGGAATTTTGGCAACATATTGATAATAGCTGGTTGGATCTCAAATTGAACTGTCGTGATAGGGGGCAACTCAATGCTTCTGTGCACATTAGCAGCAAGGGGAACATTATATTCCCAAATCGGGCGCTCTGCCATCTCAATGTTGATTTGGTAGTGTGGGGAGACGGGTTTAGAGGAGCGTGGGGAAACTGATGGAGTAGAGTGTGGTGAAGAGGTAAAGATGGGTCAGGGTGGCTAGGAAAACCTAGGGAACGAATCGAGCGATTGCTAGGGTGGTCATAAAAATTTTGGGAATGAACCAAGCGTTTGTTGGGTCGCTCCCAATCTTTTCATAAAAGAAGAAGAGTGTAATGAAAGGATGACAATGACAAAACGCACATAGTGCTTATCCCTAGACGATTGCTAAGAAGGCATACACAAGCGACAATCACCGCTTAACAACACAAATGCCTAATTTAAGCAAACAACATTTTAAAGGGATGTTATCTTGTGTGTATGTGAGGGACAAGATTGATTAAAACTAGCAGGCACACACTGTTATCTTTTATCGCCTGATTAGATAGGGTGCTAAAGGATGGTCTTAAAAGCTTGTATCCAACAATACAAAGTTCAAAATCAGAAAGTCAGAGTTACGCTTGCAAGAAGCCGAATTATTGCATAAGTGACGGGAGATCATGTGGTGTAATTAAAAACTATACTTGTGCTAACGCACTGTAGAACGATGCGTGTCAAGTACGCACTTAGGGTGTGTGTTCCTAACCAAAACTATTAGTTGTGCCACGTTCTTCTGTGGTTCATAGCTTACTGGTGACTTGGCGTATCGGGTGAGTTACCCCTGTGGCAGCGACCTTCCGGAGTTCATTGAATGATTATACAAAATTCAACAGATTCACCTTGGTCTTTGTTGTCCTATGAACAACGATCTAATTGGCTATAAAATCTTAGTTGATTTTATTATGTGCCTTGGTTTCACACGGCTGGAGTGATGAGGTGAGTGATGATATCTCACCAGTTTCCAAAATATGCTAGGTTTGGCCTCTCTGTTTATGGTAGTTTATTAACGTATGCAACCACACAGTTCGTTAAGATGAATAAAAATAAACAAACACCAAGCAAAATCCAATCAAATTTCACTCAGCACCCAAGCCACTAAAACAATGTGTCTGAAAGGGATACTTACAAACTTGTGAGCTTGGACACATGGTTTCCTCCGTGGGGGTAGAGAGAAGTGTTTTTTTAAGAGCTACTTCTCCTTGGTTCAAGCAATTTCTCTCTCCCCCACAACACCACTGGTTGTCCGTTGCAAAAAAAAAGTTAGTATTTCTCAAAGAACAATCTTACTATTTTTTAAGATTTTTTTCTGACTTCAGTAGGTGTCTAAATAAATAAACACACAATCAAGCAATTACAGATGCAAAGATAGTTTACTGGTCTTGGTCAAGAAGTCATATTTTTTTTTTGATAAATCAATTAAAAATATTGTGCAAGCCGTAAATCAAATAAATACGATTTCCAGTATATATTTAATTGATTTTTTTGTGCAAGTGAATTAATTGTATCCTAAAGCTAATAATCTATCAAAACAACATCCAATTATTACAAATTGCAATCGATTTTTTGAGGTATTAAAAAAATAATGAAATGTAAAAGTGGTATATTGTCTTTAATGTCTTCTTTGTGCTTTTAATGTCTTGATATTGTCTTTCGTCACTTGATGATATGCAACAGTGCCATTTGATTTGCTCGAAATTCTTGTCGCCTAAAATTTCAAGCAATTCAACATTTTTTTGTATTTTTTTTTTGTGTGTGTGTGTTTGTTCCCTTCTTATCAATTACCTGCAAAATTCTAAGAAAAATACAAGTAAAGTGATTCGTAGGGGTTATTGTCCTACTCACCAAGTTAAAAGGAGCCAGGCTCAAAATTTTAGAAACACTTTAGAATATCAAATAAAATTAAGAATTGGTGGAAAGAAGAAAATAAGATTTGGAGAATAAAAATTGATTTTTTTATTTTTTAAAAAACAAACTTTGATTCAAAATTGAGGATGAAAATTACTAAACAAATTTATCAATTAAAATAAAGGTCTCAAGGATTACAAAATCCACCTCTTAGCTTTGTAGATATTATTTTAACACATTTTTGAAAATATTTTTTTTGAACATATGCAGAAATTCTTTTAATTTTTAATTCAAGACCAATGCTCAAAAGAAAATTATTTTCTAAGATAGAATTTTACTTACCTCTTTCGATGATAAAAGAAACTCCTTAACCATCATTAATCCACTCCTCTTTCGATGACAATTTTTCAGTGAATGGTTATAATTTATGAAGAATTGAAGAGCTACAAAAATATATAATTCTTGTTTCCAAGTCCATATCTTGATTTCACATAATCCTTCGTTGTCTATCTTTCAATTTAAGAACTTTAATTCATTGGTTAAATCTAGGATTAATAGAAATAATACAAGTTTTATTATTTTTGTTGTTAAAACAATCTCAACATCACTCAAGTAGGTTTCATTTTCTCTCATTGTGATGAAATAATCTAAGAGTGAAACTATAAAGGTAAATGAGGAAGTTACTAATTAAATTAAAAGACAACTAATGCATAAAAATATATTAACTTTTATTAAATTCAAAACTAAAAAGTTACAGGTAACTTGAATGAAAGCTTCAACAAAAGAAAGAAAACTAATCTAAACTATGCTAGAGATAAAAGAAAGATGTTTATAAAATATATATATGTATATATATATATTGGATGTTTTGGATGTCTATTCTCCAAGAGTTTGAGAGCCTATTTATAGTATTCTTCTCCTAGCTATAAATGGAAAAAAAATCCTACAAATCTTTTGATTATACTCCAACATATCATATAAAATCAAGGGAGACATAATTAGGGACAGATACATCAAGATAATCTTAATTGGAGGTAGATACATGAGACAAAACTCAAGGTAATAGAATATTCCTAGATTTGATCCTTAGAATATGCTTTGAGTTGATGTTTTATTTGTCTTTATGATTGCATGCTCCACACTTGAAGTTTTTATCTTAAAACTTGCCACATGTCTCCATCATAAATCACCACTAACTGGAACCAATCGTTGACTTCCATAATATTGGTCTTGGAATGAAAGTCTTGATCCACATGTGCCATGAATATGCCAAATGCCTCGAATTTTGTACATTTCATTGATTTCATAATTTCTCCAATTGCTCCTGGTCATGCAAATTTATGGTAGAATTGTCTCAAATTTTGCACATTTTTTTATTTCCTACAAAAAATAGACAATAATCAAATTCAAGACAAATAGAGCCATTTATTAATTTGAAGTACAATTAGAGTCTAATAAAGAGGTAAATGGGGCGTAAAAGTCAATGCTTTGGGTGCTTATCACACCACTCCCAAACAACCTTTTGCTAGTCTTCAAGCAAAGAAAAGTGAAAAGAAGGATAAGCTCACAAAACCCTTTTTTATTATTCCTAAACTTCACAAATAACTCATGGTCACTTTTGCTGGTATGACTCGATTACATTTACATGGTGCAACAATGCCTTGAACCTCTAGCATGACACTTACGGTGGAGTTTTAGCCTCCTGGGGGTTATCCATAATGAAAAAACATAACTTAAAAATAAATTAAAGAAATGTGCGTTTAACCTATTTTTCTCAGAGAATATCATTGAAACTCAATCACATTGAAGACATGAGTTATATGTAGTTAGTTACTAAAATGCACATTACGACTGAGCAGCTTTGGAACAATGTGTGTGTGTGAATAACCAACAATATGCAACTTTTCATATCAAAGTAAGGTACATCCTAATCCACCCTTAAAATAGTCGTATTGACTTCAAAACTCACTAGTTCGCTCTCTAAAATGAACACTCTGAAATTGGTTAAATATTTTTTCTCTTGCATGTGAGGAAAAAAGTAAGTGTGAAAGTTCAAACGTCTCACATGCACATAAGAATAAACTAACATAAAAAAAAATAATAGTCTCATGGAAGGAATGTTGATCATTTTCAAGAATGTCGAGTTACCCACTATAGCGCCTTCTCATCTACTCTCCACTTCTTTCCGTATCTTGCCATAGGGTTAATTAGGACTTCTGTAAGAAATAAATAAACCTGGTTCTTTTTTTTCGGATGAGGAAGAGTGGGTAGATGGTAAGTAAATTTTTTTTTATGAAAAGGTATGGTCTTCAAGTAGCTTAATAGGGAGTTCATCAATCACTTCCTTTTATTTTCCTTTCTTCTTCACAACTTTTTTATTCGCAATCTTTTTTTTTTCTTTTTCACAACCCCTTTTTCGGAATAACTTGGACCTTGGATTTTTACTTTGCACTTGTCCCCTTATCTTCATAAACTTCCCAACACTTATTCAGAAACATAAATGGGCGCTACAGGTTTTTTTTTTGTCTAATAAACTAACAAAAATGCTCACATTAGTTTTGGATGGAATGTCAGCAAGATGGTTTTGAGAAGGTATAGATGGACGAGATGCCTAATTTACCTTCTAAAGTTTGATAATGGTTATAAGTCTCAAATGGACTACAAGATCTATGTTTCTCTTAACTCGAAAAAGATGACATCCTTAGTGATCAACCAAAAAGAAGAATAATGAGACTTCACAACAAACTAATGTGAGATCCAATAAATTTGAGTCATCATGTGACTCGGAGTTATGTAAAAACCCTCTGAATAAATGAAATGTTTGATAGCTCACAAGGTAAAAGGCTCCACTATTATTCCTCTAGATTCTCAGGAAATTACTTACTTCTTCATTCCAAACTACATCTGTGACCATTGTGCAAAAATGTTTGTACCTAAATGCTCAAATGCAATGTTTACTCTAGTAATAAACTTCCAACATATATTTTCCTAAATGTAGCGAATCAAGTAATCTATGGTCATGGTCATTTAAATTCTCTAATTGTTCCTGGTCATGCAAATTTATGGTAGAATTGTTTGAATTTTTCACATTTCTCGATTTCCTACAAAAATTAGGATAATAATCAAATTTGAGACAAATAGAGACATTTAATTAATTTTAAGTACAATTAGAGACTAATAAAGAGGTAAATGGGGCATAAAAGTCAATGTTTTTGGTGTTTATCAATATTCATCAAAATGATGAGCTGCAGTAGAGTCATGAGTAAACTCTTAATCATATTCACTTCATGTAGCTCCTCCTCCCTTGGCTATTTGCAAGTATTGAAAATATTTAGTTCAACGGTTATGTTTTCAAATAAGATTTTCATAACTCCATTGCAACAATTGATAGAGCATTGGAAGTTGCTAAGAATGGATGACCCAAGATGGCAGGGACGTGATCACTAGGGTTCAACACAGGTTGAGTATCCAAGACAATGAAATCAACAAGGAAGTAGAACTTGTCTACTCAAATAAGGACATCTTCCAAAATAACACGTGGAACCTTGACAGACCTATTAACTAATTATAGGGTCACAGTAGTGGACTTAAGTTCACCTAGACCAAGTTGGTTGTAAATTGAGTAAGGCAAGAGATTAGCACTAGCTCTATGGTTACCAATTACACAAGAAATTGTATGGCAGCTTGGGTCCTTAAATATAAGAGGAGTTTTGTGTTGAATTATGGAATTCATTTGCTTTGTTAAAAAAAAATTCTTTAGAACATTGGTCTTGTTCTTAATGGTGCAAAAATCTTTAAAAATAATTTAGCATAAGAAGGTATTGTTGGATGGTATCTAAGAGTGAACTATTGATGTAACGACCAAATCCACAGAGTACTATATTGTCCGTTTTGGGCACATGGCTCTGCACGACTTTAAAACTCGTAGTACTTTGTAGATCGAAATTCGTACATACATAGTACATCACCCTCCCTCACCCAGGCGATGTGAGATTATGATCTCCCCTTTCTTTGTAGCTTTTTAACCTTCTTGGGATCCATGGGTCTTGGGCTTCTCCCACACCCTGTCCCTCAGGTCCGCCCACATAAGGGTATCACAATTGATTTGGATACGTTTGTAGATTTCTAAGATGTTATCCATCTGGGCACTATTCTTTCCGGAGACTAATCTTTGTGGAAAATGAACCTTAGGGATAAAGATCTTAGTGATAGGATCAAATGATTGATAGGTGCAGATTTGTTCTTAAACGGGTTCACTTGGTCATTGGTGGGAACAACTTTATCAATCGCTAAATGGGAAGGTAACACATCAACAATTTCCTCATCTGACTCATCTTTCTCATCATGATCGGGCATCCTAACCTTGTTATCTACATGTCGCCCAAACCTAAGAATTTGGATGGCTTGAACATATTCTTGATTATTGGACCCGGATGGGTCTTGGGCTTGGTTGACACTCCTTGGATTTGTAATTGGTTGAGATGAAAATTCTCCCTTTTTATTTCCCTTGCTGGAGGACACAATTGACTAATATGGGTTTCCAATCTAGCAAAATATTGGCTGGTCTGTTGCATAAAGTGTTGCAGTGTATCTCTAAAGATGGTTTACTCTGTTGAGGGGGCACATAGGAATCACCAAACCTGGGTGATATCTTTCTCCGAGAGAGATGTCTAGTTTTAATAAAGGCAGCGACTACTCCACACCACCATGTACTTTTTTTTAACCTACTAACCCACACCACCCAAAAAACTGTTTTTGAAAAAGTATGTACCATAAAAACATGGTAATTTTCGACCAATTTAAACCCTCTTTTGCGACCGATTCTCAAGCTCATCAAAACACAAACATTGTAGTACTACCATTTATCTAATAAAAACAATTTGAATCACTTGAAAATGTTATGAAATGAGCAAGTTATGGTCATTTTACTAAAGTCACACAAGTCTGTCCGCAAAGAAAATATGGTAGTGTCCCAAACTTTCGGCCAACTTATATGCTCAATCAAGACCGATTCTCAAGCTCATCAAAACAAAACAATTGTAGCACTCTGAATTATCTAATAAACACAATTTGAAACACATGAAAATGTTTTGAAATGAGTAAGTTATGTCATTTTACTAAAGTCGCACAAAGAAAATTGGATAGTGTCCCTGACTTTTGTCCAACTTATATGCTCGATCGAGACCAATTATAAAGCCCATCAACATAAAAATTGTAGTACTCTGAGTTATCTAATAAATAAATTTTGAATCACTTGAAAATGTTTTGAAATGAGAAAGTTATGGCTATTTTACGAAAAAACACTCAAGCTGTCTAGAAAAAAAAATATGTTTTCAGACATTCGCATTGGGCAATGCAAGTAGGAGACTTAAATTTGCCCAGACCTATGCAAATTTGAGACTTCCACTCGCATGGACCTATGTGAGTGTGAGACTCCCACTGACATTGTCCTGTGCGAATGGGTGAAAACACAAATTCTGTTTTTTAATTTCTGGACAGTTTGAGTATTTGCTGTAAAATGGCAATAACTTTCTCATTTCAAAATATTTTCAAATGATTCAAATTGCATTTAATAGATAATTCAGAGTACTAAAATTTTCACGTTTTGGTGAGCTTGAGAATCGGTCTCGATCGAGCATATAAGTTGGCCGAAAGTCAGGGACACTACCCCATTTTTTTGCGAGACAGATTTGCGCGACTTTAGTAAAATGACCATAACTTGTTCATTTCAAAACATTTTCATGTGATTCAAATTTTATTTATTAGATAACTCGAAGTAATACAATTTTTATGTTTTGATTTGCTTGAAAATTGGTCTTAATCAAGCATATAAATTGAACCAAAGTCAGGGATAGTACCGTATTTTAGAGACAAAAAGGGTGAGAGAGGTGGCGGGGTGGTCGTGGTGCTTGATGGAGAAAAAGGGATAAAGGTGGCAGTGATGTGAGTGAAAGAAGTTGCAGTGGCGGGGTGGTGGTGTTGATTTTGGGGGTGATGGCGGTGTCTGATGGAGAAGAGAGGGAAGGAGGAGAAGAAGGGAAGAGAAAAAGATGAATAAAGGGGATGAGAGAGAAAATTTTAAATTTTGAGTTTTTATTGGTGGTGTGAGAGAGAAGTGATGGTGTAAGACAGTACTTTAGGTGGTGTGAAACATACGCTGCCCTTCAAAAAATGTTAGTCAGAACACTAACCTTTTCAACTATCTGGTCACAAAAAGGTTGACCAGGAGGACTAGACATTTGTCCATATTGTGACTCATGATGACTGAGCTATTGTGCCTCTCTGTATGACATACATGAATGATTTCTTAAACTTGGGTGATATCTTTTTGGGAGAGAGCTGTCTAGTTTTCCAAAAATGTATTGAGAACAATAACTTTTCAACTATCTGATCACAAAATTTAGCTATAAATGGGCACGACTGGGTAGTGTGAGAAGGAGACTCACATAGCTGACATACTTGAGCAACTGACCTAATCTCATCTCTACTTAGGGCTTTAATCCCTCTTTCTAATTTCATGGTTTCAAACTCTTTAGCGATGCTTTCTTTCACAATATCTAGGAAATCCAAAAGATCATTCTTAGGGTGTGTTTGGTTGCACCAATTTTATGGAAATAGGAATCCTATTCCCACTTAAAATAGCATTTTGGGTGTTTGTTTGAGATTTTACTGGTGAGTAAGGGATTCCAGCACGTGCCATAGATTCCCACCAGACTCCTCGCTCATACTGGGAATACCATTCATGGGTCACAAAAGACATCTCATCTCCTCGTCTCTCTCCAGCATGAGCTCCATTGAAGACCTCCTCTCATCTCAACGAAGACTCCATCGCATCAGAGACTCAATCGAAGATCTCTTCTTGTCTCTGTGAAGGGCTGATCGAAGATCTCTTCTCATCTCTATTAAGATCTCCATCCCATCAGAGACTCTCATCTTCGCGATCTCCTCTCCTCCTCTGTGATTTCATCTCCCTACTCCAGGTTTGCCTAACCCCCCTTCCTCTTTCTCTTCCTATCTTCTTCTTCTTATTATTCCTTCCTCTTCACCTTGCACTTGCACCACTAGCATTTCCCTACACGTTTGGTCACAAACCCATCGTGCTTCCATCAAGAGCGGAAGGTGGTCAGATAAGAGATGTTGTCGACACCAATTCGCTCTTCAATTGTTTCTAAATCAAGATCTGCGAAACACTAAAATCTCTTCAAATGGAAAATCACGACTGCCCAGATCATCAAGTTGGGTTACTTACCCGAAATCCAGCTTTACAACCATCTCTTGAATCTCTACTCCAAGTCCTTCGACTTCATATCTGCTCGAAGGCTCTTCGATGAAATGCCTTACCCAAACCTAGTCTCTTTTTTCTACTCTAATTTCTTGCTATTCCCAATCTCATACTCCACATTTTGCTTTAAATCTAATACCCCATTTGCAAAAAGAAGCCCTGGATTCTAACCAATTTTTTTTCCAGCTTGATTATGTCGTGCTCTAAGCTTAGGTTGCTCGAGCAGGGAAAGTTGATACACTCTCAAGTGATAGTTTCTGATTTCAGTCAGACCCATTTGTGTGTACAACTCTAGTTGATTTTTACTCTAACTTAGGTGAGCTTGGATCTACGATTTCTGTGTTTCGATTGCCTCCTACTGCTGACCCAGTGATGTATAATTCAATGGTATATGGGTTTGTGAGCTTTGGTTCCTATGAAGAAGCATTTGAACTCTTTAGAGAGGCACTGAAAGATGTTAATTTTATGCCAACATAATTTACTTTGGGTAGCTTGATCAAAGCTTGTTTGAACTTGAATAGAGAAGTTGGGGAGCAAACACATGGACTTTGTTTAAAAACTGGGTTTCATGAGGATCGTTTTATTGGTACTTCACTTGTGAGTATGTATGGTGAATTTAACGACATGGGTAGTTCAGAAAAGGTTTTTAGAGGAATCAGAACTGTTGATCACGTTCTGTACAATTCGATGATTGTTGGGTTTTCGAATAATAATCTTCACAAGACCACCTTGAGCTTCTTTAACAAATTAAGATCACAAGGTTTTGATCTAGATGAATGTACATTCTCTAGCATTCTTAAAGCTTGTGCAGGCTTAAAATGTGTTAACTTGGGTAAAAGTATCCATGGAGTTATTTTGAAGTATGTTTCTAAAGGATTTGGTTGTTAACACAGCTTTAGTAGACATGTACATCAAATCCGGGTTTGTGGAGTATAGTTGTAGAGTATTTGAGACACTGATGCAGAGAAACGCCATTTTGTACAATTCGATGATTTCAGGGCAAGGGAAAAATGGGAGTTATGGAAACATGATGGAGTTGTTTATTGATATGAACCGCAAGGGAATTGAACCGAATCATGCTACATTTGTCGCACTAATGAGTTCATGTAGTAAATATGAAGGGGACATATATGTTCATGCCATCAAGCATGGATTTGGGTTTAATCAGACCGTGCAAAATGTTGTTCTAGATGGTTTGATGAAAGGCGGAGTACTTGATGAAGCAAAATGGTATTTCAGTAAGATGAGGGAAAGAAATGTTATTTTTTGGACTACAATCATATCTGGGTTCTGTCAGCTAGTTATGAATTTCGATGATGTTGAGCTCTTCAAATGTATGCAATTGGTTGGAACATGTCCTAATAGCTTCACTTTCTCAAGTATTCTAAAGGCTTGCAGAAGCTTAGCAGACTTGGGGTTAGGGAGTTGCATTCATGGATGCAGTATAAAGCATGGTATTGTGGGCGAGGAATTCACAGCGACTTCTCTTTTGGACATGTATGCCAAGTGTGGGCAATTGCATGAGAGCTTGATACTATTTGAAGAACTTCCAAAAAGCAATATTGTTCCATGGATGGTTACATTATAGATTCAATAGTTACTAAATACAATCAATATTCTTCCAAGCTCCCCAAGGAAGTGGCACCTACTATGTCGTTATCCAGTCTTACTAAATACAATCAATATATTCTTGGTAATGCTTTAGTTGCAATTGCATTAGCAAATTGCAGTATGTAACAATACATTCTTAGCCAAGTTGTCATTGTTACAGTGAGTATGGAACAATATATTCTTGGTAATGCTTTAGTTGCAATTGCATTAGCAAATTGCAGTATATAACAATACATTCTTAGCCAAGTTGTCATTGTTACAGTGAGTATGGAACAATATATTCTTGTTATTCTCGGTATTGTTACAGTGAGTATTGTTACTGTTATTTTCGGTATTGTTACAGTGAGAAACTTGTATAAACAAGAGATGAAACCTTTAAATACATATGAATCAATACAATCAATACCAAGAATATATTCATATACTCATTTTGGAATTGTTTGGAACCGTAGGAATCGGACCGTTCCAAACGGTTCGAGTTAGGTTCGGTCTCAATGTTCAAAATGAGGGAATCCAGACTAGACCAAATTCGTTAAATTTAAACGGTCCGAGTTAGATTCCTCAAAATTTGGAACCGATCCGAACCGTGCCCACCCCTATTTCTCATTAAAAGATATCAGCAGACGTCGGGTTTAAAATTATACTGTAAGGATGTTTTGCAGGAAGCAAATCAAAAACATATTCTAGTTTATATATAAAAGTAGAATTGTGTGATCTTCATAATTAAAAAAAATGAAAAAAAAAAAAAAAGATTCCCATGATTAGTTTTGGACAACCAAACACTCACAATAGGAACTGGAATCCAATTCCCATGGACAACTAAACATCAAAGTTGGTCAAGTCCCGGGATGCCACAGAATGGAATTCTAATTCTCACCTTAGGATTCCATGCAACCAAACACACCCTTAGTGTGGATGATTGCCTGTTTGGTGTTAGATAAAGATTGTTCCCATTGTTGTGTGCTCTCAAACACGTGTTTTAAAAGTTTCCAGATTATATCTTTCTGTAAGGTTATCTTCTACATCAATGAACACTTAATGGGGGGTAAGAAGCTCCTAAAGGCATGTATCAAACGGTTCAGTATAAAAAATCTGATGGCTAGAATAGGAGGTTACAATGGTCCAATTAAGTACGACCTCGTGCTACTGCCCTGTAGGCCTATGATGTGATGACAATGCAATGTCAAATACATACTTGGGATGTGTGTTTCTAACCCAAAACTATTAGTGCACCACGTGGTTCTATGGGGCACAATTTTCTTATGGCTCGGCGTATCGGGTAGGTTACCCATGTGGCAGTGGCCTCTCGGAGTTCATTGAAATTATTAAACCCATCGTCACTGCTAAACCTTAGTTAATTGCCTAATTTCTTCCATAATACCCACTATATGAGGGCAGACTGGTGTTTTGATCGAACGTAATGCTGACCGTCGTGAATTCTCATCACCTTACAAAAGAAGAATCTGGTGACTTCTGTAGCATCTGTCGAATTCTTGCACGAGATTCCATGTGTCATTATGAAAATTGCTACTACATAAGCCCTCGAGCCATCTTGAGCAAACCACGCCAAAAAAAAAAAGAATGGTTATCTGCTAGGTGTAGCCATGCTATACTAGCTTATACAAACTAACATTTGACAACCTTTTTCCTTTGTCACTTTGCATACACGACATATCTGCACAAACCTCTCAACGTCCATTTATTCAATTCCGTTTCATCAAGGCTAACCTACAAAAGGGAAATTATCTTGTCACGATCAATGCTCCCAATTTGTGAACTCCTTTTGCAGTCGCTCCATCAGAGAACTTCTCGGTATGCATAACTTATCATCCTTGTATAATAAGCCGTATGCTACATTGCACTCCCTAAAATCGATTTCGGTTCCCTCTCATTCATGCTGCCTCTCCAAGCTATGCAAAATCCTCATCCTCGCGATTTTGAACCGATTCAAATTCTGAAAAACCGTTTGCAACAAAATATCTCTTCAACTCAATGCACTTGCTACCATGTTTCGGCTCCCCCATCTTCTGCTTAAAGGCCAAACTATGAAGATAAGCTAACCACCTAGCGTGCCTCCCACCAAGCTTATCGTGTTTATGAAGAAACCTTTGAGCCTGATGGTCCGTGTCATGCCCCGACCCGCCACGAAAGCTGCAGCGGGCCGGTACGTGAACTAAATCCGTAATACAGGCAGATCGTAACCGGACACAACATGATAATATAACAAATTCTTCAAACGAGAAACAAAACGAAATAACTAACTACGAAAAAATTTGAACAAAATAAAAAGTATTCAATTCGCCCCCCAGTGCCATAGCGATAAAACCAATATATACAAACATCTATTATTTAACAAGGTAATACAAAGGAAGCAAAACAAACACATATAGGGTGGACAAGACTAAACAACACAAAACAAGTCTACAGTTAGAAACTAGGCCTAAGCGCCACGATCAGCAGGAACAACAACACTGCCAGCACTCCAATAGAAGCACACCCCTTGCGAGGTCAGCAAAACACAAAACTAGCTGGTGCGAGGGAACTAAATACAAATAACAAAACAATATACATGATAAATCATGCCACACAGTAATGAATAAGTGAGTAATCCTAGATGCAAGATCCATAACATGGAAGAGGTGTCCCTATACAAGTTTCTAAAGTCTGAATCACACCGTGTCTCTAAGGATAATATTTCTAAGTTCAAGCACGAACACAAGCATTTCATATTGAACAATAACTACAAGTTTACGAGATATGCCGGTCATTACAGGTGATTCAAACATGGTAAAAATCAAGTGATGAAGGCAAATACACTATCGTAATCCTGCATAGCCTCCTAAGTATGGCCATCAAGTCGAAACCTTAAAAAAATATCTATGTAAGTCTCTCATATCGTAGATTTCCGCATACCCTTCAAATGTGTCTCACCCAGACACATCCCACAACGTGCACCAGTACCACTTCGAGCTTGATAGTATCCTAATGGGGTGCAATATACCCAGATACAAACTCAAATGCCCCGAACGACTGGCTTAACACGACCAACCTAACACAAATCAAACTTGAGCGCGCTGGGAGGGAAAGCGAGTAATCTCCGAAACACATCTTCCAGGACCCGTCCTACTGCACTCTCTAGTGGTAAGTGCGTGCGGGAGCTCACCGCACCTCAGCAAACCTGCCACATGCAATAGCGTCCTCAATGTCTATACACTAATATCAGACATTATAGCGGGGTAAAAACACTTACACTAATATCAGCATGCACGCACTACGAGTCTATACAAAATATAATGTAACTGACGTGTAACAATAATCAGCTAGGCAATTCTCATCAATCCACGACTACACTAGGATCCCAACATGATCTAATACACAACAATGAAGTCCTTCGAGTCGAGCAATCATAAATGTTCAAGACTCGGCAATCTACGGTATAACACACGAAATGGTGACATAGGCCATATCAACCAATTTTTTTTCGAGTCAATACAATTTTGCAATTAAAAATCAAGTCATGAAACCGAGACAATAATCAGACCGTGTCATACCAAGCAAACTCAAAAACACAATATATAAGCCCAATGCGATTATATCAAAGCCTAACCACACCCAAATTCAGCCACTATTCCATTTCATTCATGTATATCATGCTTTAAGAAAACTCAATACATAGATTCATTCACAAAGGAAGCTACACCACAATTGAAACCTCCAAAACCTCTGTCAAATCCTGAACTTGTATTCAATCATACACAAGCATCGACACAATGTAACAATTCAATTCCAAACTTTAAAATAAATATTTCTCAAAGTAAACCTTATATTTACACTCACTGAGCGGAATGGGTTTTTGGAACCCAAATCCTACCGATTGAAGCTCCCAACTCGCAAAACAACGAATTCGGGACTAAGAAAACTTCCCAAATTGCAAAGACGGACCCAATAGTGAGCAAACTTGCCAAAAACTTACAAAAAATGAAGAAGTAACAACCGGCGCGTGACTGAAAAATTACTTATCGGCAAATTAAATCCAGCAACCACTCTGACAAATCCCAAAATCCAGCGAAGACTCACTGAAAACCCCCCTACTCCGGTCTGATCGTCTCTTAACCACACAACTGGCCGGAAATAGGACACAGAACCACCGGAACCGTGAATCATAGAGTACCCGCGTGATCAAAGCTCAGATTCTTGTCGGAGAACCTCCCTAATGGACATGGAAAACTGATTTTTTTTTCAAAAATTTCAGCCAACCATGAAACCACCCTTGCATGTGGGGTTTACAGGTTCCAACCGACGCCCCAAACACCACCTGAGAGGCCGATTAGAGCCACATTGCTCGCATCCGCAATGATAGCTCTGAACAAGCCACACTCTGATTTTTTACAGAAAAAACAAAGGAGGAGGAAGAGCGAAAGAAGACGAGAAGAAATGAAGAAGATGAGAAGAGGTTTGGCAGAGAAATTGTCAATTCACAAACACACAAGTCGGTGAAGAAGGAACGTCGTAGGGAGGACGACAGTCTGTAAGATGAAAAAAAAGGAGGTGGAAGAAAAGAAAAGGGGAATCCTCTCTCTTAATATTTGGGTGGCTATCTGCCCCCACCAAATTACTAAGGACACCCACCCAAAAAAAATTATAAAAAAAATAATGGTTGCTACATCATACACACTTCAAAAGAGATCTCGTCCTCGAGGTCAAGCAAAGCAAAGACAAGAAGGACTAAGTGAAAAGCTCTGGGTATTTCTGTCTCATCTGATCCTCCAACTCCCAAGTCATGTTACCCTCTCGGTGACTCCACTGGACTTTCACCAACTTCACTGTCCTCCGTCGAAGCTGTTTCACATCATCATCAATAATGGCTACTGGCCTCACTGGATAAGTCAACTGATAAAAAATCTCCAACTCAGCGGGCTTTTCAATCTGTGACGGGTCTGCGAAACACTTCCGCAATATCGATACGTGAATCACGTCGTGAAGACCGGACATACTCTGTAGCAAAGCCAATTTGTAGGCCACTTATCCAATCCTCTCAGTAATCTCATATGGTCTTACATATCTCGGTGCAATCTTCCCTCGACCTTTGAACATTACAACTCCGCGCATCGGGGAAACTTTCATAACGACTTTGTCGCCAACTGCAAACTCTAACTCCTTACGCCTCCTATCAGCGCAACTCTTCTGTCTACTCTAGGCTGTCAACAAACGTGCTCTAATCACCTCAACCTTCTCAGTAGTTTCTCTGATCACGTTCGGCTCCAATCATAGCCAGTGTTCTAAAAATTGCTAAGCGGTGGGCAGGCGGCGAGCAGGTGCCTAGGCGGTCTTAGGTTTTTTATTATAACTTTAATAATTTACAAAAGTTAAGCATAATACCTTATCAGTTACATTTAATTTAATGCAAGATACACATGCAAAATTTAAAAACATGAAAAATTAACAATCATGAACAAAATTTATTAAAACTCAAATGACTGAAGTTGGTCATGATGGGTACTTTATACAAAGTTGAATTTGTGGACAAATATTCAAACCTACTCTTATATTTTTCTTCAGATTGCATGAATAACCCAGTCATGTTTGATAAAATCTACATTACTAAAATTGATACCGGCAGATCCTTTGAGAATTCCATTAAGTAATCATCTTTTGCTACATTTAGACATATACTGAATAAAAAAAATTAAATTGTTTATTTCTAAAAAAGAGGAAAGAAAAATAAAATAAAAACACAATCAGCCTTATTAAAAAAAAAAAATTTAAAAAAAAAAAAAAAAAAAAACCTCTCCCATACCGCCTAGACCCCGCCTAGGCCGCCCAGAACCCGCCCAGCCATTAATCTGGGTGTTTTTCTACCTTCTAGCGCCTAGGCCGATTTTTAGAACACTGATCACAGCTGACTCTCCAATCTTTGCCCAGCAAATAGGGGACCTACATGATCGTTCGTAAAGTGCCTCAAATGGTGCCATGCCAATATTTTACGTGGTAGCTGTTGTTGTACGCAAACTAGCATAACAGTAGGTGATCTTCCCAACTACATCTAAAGTCTAAAATGCACGCTCGAAGCATGTCTTCCACTACCTGATTCACTCTCTCAGACTGGCCATCTGTCTGTGGGTGATATGTTGTACTCATGTCCAATCTAGTACCATAGCTTGCTGAAAGTTCAGCCAGAAGTGGGCTGTGAAAATCGGATCTTGGTCGGATACAATCGAAACAGGCGACCCATGAAGGCGGACTATCTCCCGAATGAGCAACACCACTAGAGTATCCGCCGTCCAATTCGTACTAACATGAATGAAATGTGCACACTTCGTCAACCAAACAACAATGACCCATATAGACTAATGACCTTTCCTCGACCGTGGAAGTCTATCGATGAAATCCATAGTGATATACTCCCACTTCCACGTCGGTATCTCCAATGGATGCAATAACCCAAACAGTCTCTGATGCTCGACTTTCACATGCTGACAAGTCGCACGCCATGCCACAAACTCTCCAATTTATTTTTTCATGCCAAGCCATCAGAAAGAACGTCTCAAATCTGGATACATCTTTGTTCTACCGGGGTGAATGGCGAAACGAGATCTATGAACTTCCTGTAATATATCTCTCCGCATCTCCTCATAAGATGGAACACAAAGTCGCCCACGGAACCTCAACCCTCCATCTAAACCAACTGACCATCGGTAGGGCACTCATTCAGTGTGTCCACTACCAAATCTGTTATCTGCCTTCGAAATCACTAGATCATATGTCTGTCTCTCCACCACTCTACTAATCAACAGTGGATAAACTGTTAAACCAACTATTATGCTGCCTCCTGTTCTGGAAGTAGGCTAAACTGCAAATGAAGCTAATGTCTCAAGTGTTCGGTACTCCTGAATCATCATGGTTGTCATCACTGCATGTCATCTACTCAGGGCATCAACAAACCACATTAGCTCATAGCTGCTAAGAAAATCAACCCATCGTTGTTGCCTCATATTCAACTCTCTCTGAGTGAATAGGTACTTCAAACTCTTGTGATCTGTGAACAACTCGAACCTCTCACCATATAGATAATGTCTTCAGATCTTCAAGGCAAAGACTACGGCAGCCAACTCTAAATCATGTGTCGGATATCTCCTCTCATGGGATTTCAACTGTCGAGACGTATAGGCTACAACTCTCTTGTCATGCATCAACACTCTACCCAATCATGTACCGCAAGCATCGGTAAATACCACCGTCACCTACCAGGTGTCGAAATAGTCAACACTGGTGTTGAAGTCAACTGAAGCTTCAAAGTTTCAAAAGCTTATTCACATTTCTCTTACCACACAAAAGGAACATTTTTCCTTGTTAATTGAGTGAGTGGTGCCGCAATCAGTGAAAATTCCTCGATAAACCATCGATAATAACTGGCCAAACCTAGAAAACTACAAATATCCGATACAATACTCAATCGTTTCCAAGACTTCACTGCTTCGACTTTCTCGGGATTCACTGCAATACCTACCCTAGAAATGACATGCCCGAGAAATCAAACTTCGGGCTCCTAGAATTGACACTTACAGAACTTCGCATACAACTGATTTTCTCTGAGTGTCTGTCAAACAATGCAAATGTGCTCCTCTAAACTCCTCGAGTACACTAAGATATCATCAATGAAGACCCACAAACTTGTCCAAGTACAGACTGAACAATCTATTCATCAAATCCATGAAGAAAGCAGGTGCATTCATCAATCCAAATGGCATGACTGGAAACTCATACAAGCCATAACGAGTCCGAAAAGCTGTAATTGGAACGGAGTGTTCCTCAACTCTCATCTGGTGATACCCAGACTGCAAATCCAAATGTGAAAACACTACGGCTCCCCTCAACTGATCCAATATATCATCAATTAAAGGCAACAAATACTTATTTTTTATGGTCACTTTATTCAGATCTCGATAATCTATGCACATCCTCAATAATCCATCATTCTCAAACACAAATATACCCGAAACTCTCCAAGGTGAGTTGCTCGGCCAAATAAACCCCTTACGAAGCAAATCCTCAAGTTGTACTTTCATTTCTTCCAATTGCTTTGGTGCAAGCCCTGTATGTTGATTTAGATATAGGTGCAGTACTAGGAACCAATTCAATCCGAAACTCTACCTCACAACGAGGAGGGACACCGTAAATCTCTCGAAAGACATCAGGGAACTCACACACAACCTCGACAAAACTGGTGTCGGGACTAGAAATCTCAAGAGAGCCAAGAAAACTCAACATCACAGAAACATAATTTGGCTCACAAGCCAACACACGAGGCGAAACATCAGGTGGCGCTAACGTCACCAACCTATGAAAGCAATCAATGATCACCGGATGAGTGGACAACCGATCCATCTCTAGAATCAAATGATAGCCCTCAAAACCTAAGACAATAAATTCAAACACGAAGGTGTACCCCAATAAGGAAAATTCGACATGGAGACAATATTCCCACAACCAAACCGAACTGCCCAAAGGGGACACAACACACAAGGGTTCATGTAAACGCACTATCTCTTGACGATCTCTAACAACTAACTGTCTAGAAATGAAAGACCTAGATGCTCCCGCATCAAAAAGAGCCCTCAACTGGGAAAAAGACGAATGCACAAAACCTGGCACACAACACATATATCCTGAGTCACATAACAACACACTAACATGCAATTTTTCTTACGCATAATGCATGTAACACATATCCTACTATATCTAGCGCACACAACTATAACAACAATAGTAACGTACCCTCAACATTTCCCTGACTGGGAATAGCTGCGAGGCGAACAGACGGTGCTGGGAGAGGGACTCTCAGACCAACTCCAGGCGCAGGTGCTAAATGTATTTGCTGTGCTGGTATATCCCTACTCTAAGGACAAGCTCTGGAAAAGTGCCCTGGTTGCCCACAAGTATAATAAACTGTCTGCTCCTGTCGATTTGTCTGACCTTTGGGACAATCACGGGCTAAGTGTCCATCCTGACCACAAGTGAAACAACTGCTTCTGGTTCCTGTCTAACCACCCCTCATAGGTTGTCTTTGTTGCTACTATTGTCCATGGTCTCCTCGGGAACCTCTGTCACCTCTGCGGTCTCTGCCAGTTCTAACTGGTCCCCCTCTACCAGGGTCTCTCTGCTAAATAACGACATGCTATTGCTATTGTGCCTGATCATTTGTCTGGCTTCCTCGGCTAAACCTATAGTTGCGTTCTGTACCTCTAGCCCGTCGAGCCAAAGTCTCTTGCCTACACTCAACGTCAACTCGCTCCTGACTCAAAGTGACGTCCACTAATATCTCAAAAGGGCGATTGATCATCACCATCAACTGTTTCTTTAGGAACTGGTTCATAACACTAAAAAAATTTCATGTTCTTCTTCTCTATTGTATCTATGAAACAAGTGGCATAACGGCTCAACTATGTAAACTCAACTAAGTATTCTGAAACAGGTCTAGATCCATACTGTAAGTGTAGAAACATGTCCACTATCTCAGCTCTAGCAGAATCAGGTATAAAATGTTGCTCAAACACCTCGTAAAATTTCTCCCACTGCGTCTCTGACACATCTCGATTCTGCCTCACTGAATCCCACCAATACATAGCCTCTCCGTCAACTGGTGTGTTGCTAACTCGGTACGTTGTATAGGTGTCAACACCATCCAATATGAGCTCTACCTTCCGGATCCACTGATCCGTAGCTAGAGAATCTCCAAAACCATTAAATCTTTAACCACCCAAGCTGATGAAATTCTTGTTGCGACGAGTAAACGGATCCTCTAACTGATTTCCCTGTCTCATATTCTGTGTCCACTGTGTCATCATTTCCATGAAAGCTTGAGCGACATCCCCTCCAGCAGTGCCTGATCCCTCACCCTAGGTTCTCTTACCTCACCTCGCGCCATCACCACACTCCCTCTACGCAAAAGAAAACACACATACAATTCATCAAACAACACAAAAAAACTCCTAACTCCTCTACCCAATTCACTCAATAAAGTAGCATACGATGATGTTCTATGTGAACCGGTAAACAATGGCTCTGATACAAAACTCTGTCACTCCCCGACCCGCCACGGAAGCCACAGCGTGTTGGTATGTGAACTAAATGCATAATACAGACGAATCGTAACTAGACACAATATCATAATATAACAGATTCCTGAAACGAGAAACAAAACGAAATAACCAACTACGATAAAATTTGAACAAAATAAAAAGTATTCAATTCTTCCCACCAGTGCCATAGCGACAAAACCAATATATACAAACATCTAGTATTTAACAAGGTAATACAAAGGAAGCAAAATATACCCGTATAGGGTGGACAAGTCTAAACAACACAAAACAAGTCTACAGTTGGAAACTGGGCCTAAGCGCCACGATCAGCATGAACAACAACACTGCTTGCACTTCAATAGAAGCACACCCCTTGCGGGGTCAACAAAGCACACCCCTTGCGGGGTCAGCAAAGCACAAATCTAGCTAGTGCGAGAGAACTAAATACAAATAACAAAACAATATACGGGAGAAATCAATGCCACAAAGTAATGAATAAGTGAATAATCCTAGATACAAGATCCATAGCATGGAAGAGGTGTCCTTATACAAGTTTCTAAAGTTTGAATCACACCGTGTCTCTAAGGATAATATTTCTAAGTTCAAGCACCAACACAAACATTTCATATTGAACAATAACTACAAGTTTATGAGATATGCCGATCATTACAGGTGATTCAAACATGGTAAAAATCAAGTGATGAAGGCAAATACACTATCGTAATCCTGTATAGACTCATAAGTATGGCCATCAAGTCGAAACCTTAAAAAAAATATCTATGTAAGTGTCTCATATTGTAGGTATCTGCATACCCTACGAATGTGTCTCACCCAGATACATCCCACAACGTGCATTAGTACCACTTTGGGCTTGTTTGTATCCTAATGGGGTGCCATATACCCGGATACAAACTCAAACGCCTCGAATGACTGGCCTAACACGGCCAACCTAACACAAATCAAGCTCAAGCGTGTTGGGAGGGAAAGCGAGTAATCTCCTAAACACATCCTCCGGGACCCGTCCTACTACACTCTCTAGTGGCGAGTGCGTGCAGGAGCTCACCGCACCTCAGCAAACTTGCCACATGCAATAGAGTTCTCAATGTCTATAGGTGCGAGTCATCTCAAGCACCACCAAACTCACGATGCGAGCAAGCTCCTAAGCATCGGCACAACAGACAATACAGTGGAGTAAAGACACTTACACTAATATCAACATGCACACTAATATCAGCATGCACGTACTACGAGTCTATACAAAATCTATTGTTACTGACGTGTAACAATAATCAACTAGACAATTCTCATCAATCCACAACTACACTAGGGTCCCAACATGATCCAATTCACAACAATAAAGTCTCTCAAGTTGAACAATCATACACGTTCAAGACTCGGCAATGTACGGTAAAACACACGAAATGATGACATAGGCCATATCAATCAATTTTTTTCTGAGTCAATACAATTTTGCAATTAAAAATCAAGTCATTAAGCTGGGACAATAATCCGACCATGTCATACCAAGCAAACTCGAAAACACAACATATAAGCCCAGTGCCTTTATACCAAAGCCTAACCACACCAAAATTCAGCCACTATTCCATTTCATTCATGTATATCATGCTTTCAAAAAACTCAATACATAGATTCATTCACAAAGGAACCAATACAACAATCAAAACCTCCAAAACCTCATGAGTGTCAAATCCTGAACTTGTATTCAATCATACACAAGCATCGACACAATGTAACAATTAAATTCCAAAATTTAAAATAATTATTTCTTAAAGTAAACCTTATAGTTGCACTCACCTTAGTGGAATGGGTTTTTTGAACCCAAATCCTACCGATCGAAGCTCTCAACTCACGAAACAACCAATGCAGGACTAAGAAAACTTCCCAAACAGCAAATATGGACCCAACAGTGAGCAAACTTGTTGAAAATTAAAAAAATGAAGAAATAATAGCCGGCGCGTGACTGAAAAATTAGTTACCTGCAAATTAAACCCAACGACCACTCTGACAAAGCCCAAAATCCGGTGAAAACTCACCGAAAACCCCCTACTCCTGTTTGATCGTCTCCGAAAAGCACAACAAGCCGAAAATAGGACACAGAACCATCAAAGCTCAGATGCACATCAAAGAACCTCCCTAATGGACATGCACAATTGATTTTTTTTTTTTAGAAATTTCAGCCAACCATGAAACCACCCTTGCATGTAGGGTTTATAGGTTCCAACCGACGCCCTAAACACCACCTGAGAGGTTGATTAGAGCCGCATTGCTCGCATCGGCAATGACAGCTCTGAACAAGCGATACTTTGATTTTTTTAGCGAAAAAGCGAAGGAGGAGGAAGAGTGAAAAAAGAGGAGAAGAAATGAAAAAGATAGGAAGAGGTTTGGCGGAGAAATCGTCGATTCACACACGCACAAATCAGTGAGAATGAACGTCGCAAGGAGGACGACAGTCTGTAAGAAGAAAAAAAAAGAGGAGGAAGAAGATAAAGGGGGAATCCTCTCTCTTAATATTTGGGTGGCTATCTGCCCCCACCAAATTACTAAGGACACCCACCCAAAAAAATCCTAAAAACAATGGTTGTTATAGTCTGTGTACACGAAAAATTCCTTCGAAAGTTATGCTTCTAGACATCAAATGATATAAAGTATTGATTGAGGTAGATAAAAAAAAAACTCTCATTTTAAAGTTTTTTTTAAATATTGCCATTGGATATGCTCTTACTAGGGTAGGTATCTGATGAGATTGAGAAATATTAAGAAAGAAGTTGGGGTGCAACAAAAGCAGGCAACTGTAACCCATCAGCTTGTTTATCATCCAAATTCAATGCTAAAATTAAAGCATCTGTTTCTATCATACATCTCTTATTCACTGACAATATCACAAATACTAGCTCGACTTTGACTAGGTGTTAGTAGTGCAACGACGCATGCCCCAGATTAGAAGGGTTCCCAAATTTAATTATATATATATATATATATATATATATATATATATATATATATATATATATATTACTAATGATGGCTTTTAATTCATAAAATTAACTTGGAGTCACATTTTATCATTGTTATCTTTTGCTCCAATGGTCAATAATTAAATTCCTTTTTCAATCTCATATAAGGTCTCAATTCAAGTCATACCCCCAACCTAATTGGTGTTTTTTTTTTAAGAGTAAGTAAAAGTGTAGTGGTAACTCTAAAGTACCACTCATGTGTGCCCTAAAATATGACGAGCAAGACTAGAGAGGGTGAATAGTCTCCTTTTGTAATTCCGTTTTCTTTAAAAAAAAAACTTTTGCGAAAGAATGGAAAGGTGAGTAGGTTATATGAACAATTTTTATAAACTTCGTGTTTAAAATAATCTCCTTGACTATAACACCAATAAAACAAAAAATATTGGGAAAGTTAATAAAACAATTCACCTCTTGGTCTGGGTGGTTTCACTAGTCTTGGAATCTAAAACCCGATTTTAAGAAAACACTTTTACAAAGTAGATCCAAGACCTGATGCACAAATCTAGCAAGCTAAACTATGATTTGTAAAAATAGTACAACTTAAAACATGCAAGATGAGAATCAATGATAATAAGATAAGCAAATATGCGTAAGTATGTAAAGAGAAGGGAATAGAAAATAACAAACACAAATATAATGAGGTTCACCTAAGTCGGGGTTTGATTGGTTCTGACCAGTTACTTCCTTAGTGAAGATGGCTTGCAAGCCTCAAACTTCTATTGTCTTGATTAAAATAGAGCTACACTCTTAAATACAATAACTTTGCAAGGTCAAGTCGCTTGCTCATCTAACTTACCGACACAAACCATGTATTCTGCTATGCGAGTCTTACGAATACCTTGACGGTCACGTAGGATGCAACACAACCAAGTCTTATGGATGTGTACTTGGGAGATAGGATATACCACCTGGTCTAATGTTCATGGTCCCTGAGACTTATTGAATAAGTATCACACCATCATGGAATGCAACACAACTAAGACTTATCACCTGCTTGGGATCTCCTACGACATTTACTTGTATAAATCCACTCCACGGATTAAAATACCCACACGGTGTTGGTTGAGTTTAGACAAGCTAACACTCAAAATAATCTCTCAAATAGATGGATGGGAGAAAGTTTAAGTTTGGACTTCTCACTTCTTTATAGAGTAGAAGTGATTTTTACCCTTACAAACATGGAGGTATAGAGTGACAAATAGGTTTCTCTCTAGGCCCTTCAAATCTGAAACAAAGATGTTTGGTCTAGGTTAAGCTATCAACTTGAGCCTTAGATTTCTCTATTTTTTTTAAGCTCATTCAAATATAGCATGGAGAGATGTATAGATTTCCTCCCGAACAATGCGGAGAAACTTTTTTTTTTCTTTTTTGTTGGATTTGTGCAATCAAAAGTCAAGTTTTAATGACTTCAAAAAAATCGCTGTGAAAAATTGGGCGGGCTTTTTGGCGCTACTCCAAATATTTCACTTGGAGCGACCTCTTCTCCCTCTCTACCAAATATTGAATTAAACCTGAAAACATAACCCTTTTGCTCTCTCCGTCCCTCTGATGCGATATTCTCTTCTCTCCCTCTTGCTCGTCTTTCTATGGCTCTTTGGTCGCCTTTGTGCCTCTCTCTGCTCGCCACGCTCTCTTGCCTCTTTCTCGCCGTTGATCTATTGGACCGCCCTATTCGTACATCGAAAGTTTGATTAGTTTGACATCTAAGTCTGAAATATGCTACGAATTTGTCAGTCTAAGAAGAGAAGAGGCTTCCTCTGCTTTCTTCTTTTGAATTCTCCTCCTCTTTGTTGGTGGAAAGTGAGATGAGTGGGGTGAACAATGGGGACGACAAATGGTTGCTGTGGAAACTACCCATAGTGAGGACAAAACACTTGGGGAAGCTCAGCCCTGGTTTTGGCTTCGGCGCTGGCTGTGGTTTTGGTCTCATTGGAGGTATTGCTCTCTATCTTTATATCTTTGTTTATTTCTCTGTTGTATGTATGTTTGTATCTGCATGTTTTGTCTCTACCTATCATCATCACCATCTCATTGTTAGCAGAAACCCCATCCTTGCGTCAATTGAAAGAGAAGACGAAATCAAATTCGGAAAAGAAGAACTTGATGAAGAAGAAGTGACTTTGGGTTTTGTGGAGAAACCCAAAAAACCCCAATTCATTGCTTTGCCACATGTTTCCAAGCTAAGATGAAGGAGTGTGTGTATGTTTATTTTATTTTTTTAAATTTCAGTTTATTCAAATTAGAGGATTTGATTTGGCTTTGTATTTGGTGTTCGCAGGCATGGTTGAATCCAGTTGATTTACCGTCGGATAAATCGTGGAGTTGTGGCATTTGTGGAGATTTCTTCCAGTTCTTGCTTCAGGTTTTATTTGATTTTCAAGTTCTTGTTATGTTCATCAATCTGGAAATAATTGTTCAATCTAAATGAGACCATTTTGAGAGTATAGTTAGCCTGTTAGTGAAAAAAAAGTATATTTCGATTCAAGAAGTAGTATGTGTTTCTTAGCAAGTATGAGTGAACTGCTTGTTTGCTTAATTGCAGGGTTTGTAGTCACAGACATAGGCCTTAATGACTAGCAACTTATGTATCTTTTTACTTCTTGATCATTGTTTGTTAGGTTTATGTACCAATTGCTATTAAGGAAACTACATTCCATCAGACATTATTTGTGTTCATGTGCCCCTCAATGAAATGTCAGCTCCAAGACCAACATGAGCAATGGAAATGATGACCAGAAAAGCAGTTACGAAGGTGGTATTTCGTATTTGGAAGAAATCTCTCTCTTTCAAAGGAAAAGATTTGTTTATACGTGAGGTAACTCGTCACCTCATTTTTCACATCATGTCAATATTGAACTTTACATTCAATTTTTCTTAACATGGAAGAAATCATTTGATACTTAAAGAGATGAAATTATTTTACTCAAGGCACATGGACTCCCTCTATGATGTACAAGTCAGCTTGCATATATATACTAGCTTTCAAGCACGCGTTGCTCGCGCTTGTGTACTTTAATCATCTTATACAAAACATATGTTGTATGATATTCTCTACAATTTCCATTAGAGTGAATTTTATTGAATTCAAGCTATTGTGTGTTGTTTTATCTTGTAATGAATATATGATGTCTCAGATTGGCTAGCAAAAAACAAAGTTCTTCCATTCAAAATGATTTATAACCTTAGATAAATACTCAAAACAAGTACTCTATAACTTAGTCAGTGTGATTCTAATACGAGCTCAGTTTCCTGTTGAATGAAACCAAAGCAAAATTGGGTTCACAGAGTTGTTTGGAAGGTTATTAAGGATTCCTCAATTGAAGGGTGGAGCAACTGGACTATTCTTTTTGTCTGAGTTGTTTTTACTTCTCTGATATCTTCTTGCTCTCATGTACTTTCAATATTCTTGTCAATGAATGTAAGTGTGAATCATATTATCACCAGTGTTCTAAAAAGCGCTAGGTGCTGGGCGAGCGGCAAGCAGGTGCCTAGCGCCCATGGGCCTAGGCGGCACCTGGGCGGTCTTAGGTTTTGTATTATAACTTTAATAATTTACAAAATTTAAACATAATACCTTATCAATTACATCCAATTTAATGCCAAGATACATATGCAAAATTTAAAAACATGAAAAATTAACAATCATGAACAAAATTTATTAAAACTCAAATGACTGAAGTTGGTCATGATGGGTATTTTATATAAAACTGAATTTGTGGACAAATATCCAAACATACTCTTTTATTTTTCTTCAAATTGCATGAATAACCTCGGTCATGTTTGATAAAATCTACATTAGTAAAATTGGTACCAGCAGATCCTTTGAGAATTCCATTAAGTAATCATCCTTTGCTACAATTAGACATATACTGAATAAAAAACAATTAAATAGTTTATTTCTAAAAAAGATGAAAAACACAATCAGCCTTATTAAAAATAAAAAAAATTTGCCCATACCGGCCTAGATCGCCCAGACCCTCTCAAACTACCCAAAACCCACCCAGCCATTAATCTAGGCGGTTTTCTACCTTCTAGCGCCTAGGAGACCGCCTAGGCCGATTTTTAGAACACTGATTATTACCAACTATTTTATTGATGCTTACAATGCTCTTTATCGATTTTGCTGCTCTTGCCAACGACTTTCAATAGTCATAAGTGCAGTATGAAACTTATCATCTCCCTCCTCTCGAGTTTTGAGTTTCCTGAAACTCCAAGTTGGTGGAATTTTTTTTCCTCCTGAAATGCACTTGGGTCATTAACTTGTTTTGTTTTTGAATTGGTTCCTATACCGATAATAGTTGTTGCTTGTATCAATCATTTATGTGGTGTGTTAATATTTATCCTAGTATGCTGGTTTATCAAAAATGCAAATCTTGTAGTCACTTGGAGATTTGAATTACACTCTCCTCATGAGTTGCATATATATTATTGTACACCTTCAAAACTATTTTTGCTTCTTATTGCTAATCTCTCCCTTTCTTGGCCTTTTCATTCCTTTTGACTTCTGAAACAGGCTTATGGTGTTCATATTAATGGGTACGTTAATAAGGTGGGCAAAAACATCCCCGGATTGCAAATAGAAATGAGACGGTCAATCTTGCTGCGATCTGTACTCCGAGGGATTACAACACTCAAGGCCATTAGTTTGTGTTTTTTTTTATGAGTTTTGTTTTATTTGGTTGATTGTGGTTTGATTTTGCAGGGAGATATAAGGAAATGGGAAGACATACACAAGCTCTTGTCTCAAACAAAGTATCTATATTTGTGTTTGAGGCTTTATTTTTCAGCAAAATGCTTTAATGAGGTTATTTGCTTGTATATTTTAGTAGTGGGTTTGTTCATGCATGTTTTATTGAAGGTCATCTTTTCCTTCATCTTATTGTGCAGAATGACAAAGAGAGAGTCTTTCAGACTCTACTCTTTGTTGGGGGAATTAAGACATTGTTGCAGACATTATTTGGAACTCGGTTACCTACTGTGATTGGAGGATCGTATGCCTTCATTGGTCCAATCATGTCCATCATACATGATTCTTCATTGACTTAAATCCTAGTTCCCCATTTGGTTAGTTACACTTGAACTTCCTTATAAGTGTTTATCTCTATTGACATTTTGTACTCTCTTGCTTTTGGTAAAGTTGTCCTTAGCATTAATGGTGTCCAAGTGCTTAGCCTTTGGAGATACAGTGCTTCATTTTTTTTCTTCACTATTGTTTTTCTTCATTTTTTTTTTTAAATTGGCTGTCTAATTACCATGTGCGGCGCACATGAATGACACTAGGAAAAGATTGAAAGTGGGCAACCTTGGTAGTTTATTTAATGTTTGTGCGTATTTTGCAGGTAATTACAAAAGAGCCTCTTCCAGCGGCGCGGTACCATCTCATATTTCCTTATACCATCCAAAGTTTGTTGCATGCCTTTTGGATTGAACCTGATTCTGATTATTTTACAGAGAGAAGATTTTGCAGAGGATAATGAACTTGCTAACATTGAGTGAAAAACATGCACGGACTTTACTTATTCATCACCGCTGGGACATTGACGAGTTGATATTTGTGCTTATAGAAAAAGGACAAAATTAGTTAATTATGGAAGCTGGTATTACAGTTGCGGAGCATAAACAGCTTGCTTCAGTAGGCTCTTCATCTGCCGTCATGGCATGTAATATCTGCATGTATCTGAGGAGGTTACAACAATGGAGTGCGACCACTTCTTTTGCAATAATTGTGAGCACCCTCCCTTCTTTATAGTTTTTGTAGCTATAATAGGTCCTAAATCAGTTAATAATTTTAAAACTTATTTAAGTAGAAAACTATAATGCATTGAAAGTAAGCCAGAAACTTTACTTCCTTTAGGTTAACAAATAATATATACAAAAAACTCAAATGAGTTAAGAGGATTTAAAATATTTTATTAATATTAAAAAAATAGGCTACTAGAATTAGAATATTCAGGCCTTTACATAAAATTTTAGTTCTCAAGGATTTAGAGCTGGAATAAAAAGACCAGTGATGACACTTCAAATTTACCTACTTAGGCACTTAACATCTGAAAAAGCTTCACACGGTTTAGAGGTTTGACTAAGAAACATGCTCATATTTATTGCATAATTATTTTCTTTGCAATAACTTTTTTTCTTTTGATGGCTGATGATGCATTTGTTTTTGTATGAACTTTCCTTATCATACACGTTTAAAGGATTGAGTGTTTTACATGCTTCTCTTATTAGGTTGAATGGAACATTTTAAAACAAAAATCAAGGAAGGGCAGAGTCGGCATATTAGGTGCATGATGCACAAGTGCAACACTATATGTGATGAGGTAATTATTAGAAATCTCGTCTACACAAGAGATTGTAAGTTAGTAGAACAATTTGATCATTTTCTTCTAGAGTCTTATATTGAGGACAACAAAATGGTCAAATGGCACCCTAGTGTCCCCCACTGGAAATGCAATACATGTTGAGGGCAATATTTGCTGCGAGGTGGAATGCTCATGTGCTCAAAAATTTTGTTTTACTTGCTTATCAAATGTGCACTCACCTTGTTCATGCCTAATGTGGAAGCTTTGGAGCAAGAAGTGTGAGGATGAATCTAAGACAATTAACTGGATAACTGGCAATACAAAGCCTTGGCCTAGTTGTCAGAAAGTCGTTGAAAAGAATGGTGGCTGCAACATTATGACTTGTATCTGTAAGCGTACATTTTGGTAAGGCCCACTGTCTTTCTTTTCTTATTTATTCAAGTTTTTCTCATTCTTATGTTGATGCCACTTCAATAGTAGCACCTGGACTTTCATATTGAATCAGTGATCTAGTCAACTTAACGCTTTAAATTTGCATAGACGACAGTTGTTTAGATTAGTGTAGATTTGTTAATTGCACAATCTTTCTTCCTGGGCTTATTAACAATAATAAAGTTTTCTTTGAAACTTATTTTACATCACAAATGATTATATATAATTTGATATTTGCTTATATGTAGTCTAATCCAGTTTCTTGTTCCTTTGTCTCTTTTGCAATACTCATTTATTCCTTGGGGCTTATGAACATGAATAGAGTAAACATGCCTTCAACAAGGCCATCTCCAAAGTCTTCTCGAGCTTCAACTCATTCTAATGTTCAACAGTGAACACCAGTCACTTCTCCAATTTCTAGCTATCATCACACTACCCCCGTATTTCAGTCACCCGTATTTTAGTCTCTTTTTAAAATACAAAAATTTCAACAATTTCTTAATCTTTAGAAATACAAAAAGTAGGGGAAGTTCTTGGTCTCTTTAAAATCAACAATTTATTCCATCCTTAGATTGAATTACTTGTCAAGTTGAATAATTTGTGTTAAACATTTCAGATTATTGAATCTTCTGGTGGATATCATGGATGGTAGTTGAATTCTTAATCACAGCTTCTGCAGTTGCAACATCATCATGTTTGAAAACAAAAAAAAATAGGTACATATTTCCCATTTAGCATTCATGCTTATCCCTAATCCTTTTTATCTGATTGCCCGAACAATGATTTCGCTTGTAGATAGAGCTAATAAAAAAATAATTTAGTTATTTGATGTTGAGAGTTGCTCCATTACTAATGGAGAAGCTAATATTAACTTATATATAATAGGATATATCATTGTATCATGAAGAGAGTTTCGTGCAATTGGTTAGTGAATTACCCTTTCTTCATTGCCAGTGAAAAAATGGTATTATAAGCAAATCATGTCCTAGAAAACTAACTTAACTTTCTAGTTACTTAGGATTGAGAGAAGGCTTTCCTCTCTTGTCCACAGCCAATAAATTGCTCAGTATGTGGACCTACATGTCCCGGTAGATTGATAATGCATAAAAGTTGGAATTGTTAATTTGTGGAGTTGTTTGTATGTATTATAGAGCTGAGGTTGATATATAGAAATGATAAATCTTTAAACATAAAAGTAAAAAGATTGTAATGATTCGTGACTTTACCTTTTACCTGATATTTTGGTATATGCCTAAGTTTAATAATCAATTTTGGCGTATGATGCTTAAACTTGGTCCTAAACAATCATTTTCAAGATTTGCAAGAAACCACTTATATGTGATTGTGAATATTGCATATGGTGATTTTGTCTTGCAAGAATTTTGATATACCTTTATGTTTATTTAGCACGACGAAGAAGAAGAAAGTGATTGGAAAAAGAAATCTATATGCTTTGGAGAAATGACATTTTCATGCTATATTTACATGTTATGCTATAATGAAATCTATTTAGTATGCCATTGTATTTATGTTTTTACCATGTATTGAACTAGTATGATTATGCTATAAATGAGGATTTTCTTACATAGTCGGATTCTATTTACTGTTGTACTTTTAATAGCAGGTAGACATTGCAAATGATAACAATATAACTAAAAACAAATGGGCAAAAAAAAAATGGCGTAGACTTTTAATAGCACTTTTAAAGTGCCATGAGTAATTAATTTTATAGCACTATAAAAAGGTTGTATAAAACTATGTAACATCATTTTTTAAACGCTATGAAAAATGTTACAACAGTTAATACTATACAACCACATTTTATAAGCACTATAAAAGGTGTTACAACAAGTTTAAAAACACTATTAAAATAACATTTTTATTAGTGTTCAAAAAATGCTATAATAGAACAAGATTTTTAATAGCGTCGGCTGACATAACGTGTCTAACAATGCTATCTTATCCATAGCGGTTTTGGCATGCTATAAATGAATATTTGTGGTGTTATATTGAACTCCAAAAGTTGATGAAGACAAATGAGGATGCAACTAATGATAAAATAATCCTAGTGGGGTGAAGTTGACTTCTCAATTTTCAGATTTGCTTTTCAGAATGGCTAGTCTTAGAATGACTCTTTGTTTTATCAGAACGGTCACCTGCTGACAGTAACACCTCAAGGGTGAAGTCAACTTTGCTCTTTCCAAACAATTTTTTTAAAACAAAACCTTTTTCTTGGTCACATGCCATTGTATTTAATATATATGTACATCTTCTTTAAGCATGTGTGCATGTCCAAAGTGATGGAATATTCATTCTCATATGAAAGGATGTCACAAATTTAAACTTTGAATTTTGGTTCCCACACGTATTTGTCCTCATATAGCTTTTGACACTTCATTTAAAATTTGGCCATGTATAAGTTATTTTTGCCTTGTCTTCAAATGTCACTTGGCATTGTCCACATTCTTGGATTTCAACCATCTTTGACTTTTCTTCTTGAAGCTTTAGTATTGCTTGACTAGTCTTCATATCTTTGACTTCAATCTCAGGAATTGATTTCGTCGTTGGTTGACTTTGGCTTTGATTTTGATTGGCACACGACTTAATTCCTTCTTCTTACATTGTCGTATTTGGTTGAGTCTTCACGATTGCATTTGAATGATCTAATTTCATCAATTACTCATAACCGAGTATGCATGACTTTATAATTCAGTCAATACATTATTACAATAACTCTCCTTTAAACCTTTATTTGTTTTACAAGCTTAACTAATGGTTTTTTTTACTAATTCACAAATAACATTTTCAATCTCCCTCTTTGTGAACTTATGAAAAAAACACATCAAAGTCAAAATTATAATCTTTGAGTTTAACTCGACATGAAATTTATATTATTCAAACACTTAATGAACTTGATTATACCAGTCAAGAATTTGGAAGCTACAATTCACAACAAATACATTAGTAGCAAGGGTATAATCTACATTATTGAGAGATGTTTGAGATTCATTTGACAATTATTGGTTTTCAAAACTATTTTAAATTTCTTTTGAAAAACACACCAATTTATTTGTTAGAAATAGATCAACTATAATTTAGAGCAAGAAGATCAATTGTTGTTCAGAACAAGAGACATATATAATTGTTGCTCTGTACCAACTTATAATTGTGGCTTTGAACCAACTTTGCACTAAGCAACAATTGGATTCAATTATATTAGATCGCCATGAATATGAATTTTAAAATGAAGCTATGATTAATTTCCTTATCTTTCTTCACTTTGATTACCTCTCCCCTTGTTTCAACAGGAGTTCACAACAAAAAAACAAAAAAAACAAAGGGTAGGACTTTCGCTAAATCAAAAGTTGGAACTCCCTCTAAAGAGAATAGTCAAAAGTCAATTGGCTCTCACCTGGAATTGATGTGATATACCAATGGATTTTTGCATGTAAAACAAACCAAATGATCAGGCGTGCCATTGTGACATCATCACAATCATGATATTTGAGCTTTCAGAGACCTAAAAACAAAGGTTAGGACTTTCGCTAAATCAAAAGTTGGAACTTCCTCTAAAGAGAATAGTCAAAAGTCAATTGGCTCTCAGCTGGAATTGATGTGATATACCAATAGATTTTTGCATGTAAAACAAACCAAATGATCAGGCGTGCCATTGTGACATCATCACAATCATGGTATTTGAGCTTTCATAGACTTAAACATAAGTTTAGAGTTTCAATATCAAGTATGAGCATTTTCCAATCATAATTTGATCCTAATTCACAGCAAGTTAGCTTAGAAGTGCAGAACAGGTACATCTATTATATGCAAATGATTTTAAGGAATAATTATATAAAAAATAGGAATCACAAGCAATTTTACATATTAAATGCAATAAATGCATGAAATCAATGTAAGTGGAAATGTAACGTCACTAGATGCATGCAAAGTTTGTGAATATTTTCAGATTTATCCAAAATTTTCATGCTGAAGTCGACTCTAGCAAATGTCTAGTTCAAATTGTGCATACAAGAAGTCACATTTGTTGCTGGTTTCACTAGACTGTAGAGTGAAATACACTTTACTATGACTTGAAACAGATCACACTCTGACAAAGTGTGTTGCTTGCCCAAATTTTGGCGTGAAACCACTCTGAAACCTACAAAGAGATAGTTCCACATACAAAATAGTAGGGGTGGGCCTCCCATCTCACGATCCCGAACGCGTCTCGATCCCGTTCCGATTTTTTGGGTCCTTTTGGGATTGATCAAACTCATCCCGATCCCATCCCATCTCGATCTAGAGTGGGATGGGACGGGATAGGGATGAAGATTTTCAATCCCGCCTATCCCGTCCCGTCCCTACCCGAATTTATTTATTTAATAATAATTATTATTAATTTTAATCGAAATACTCTTCTAAATTTAAGTTTAGGATGTGTTGAAATTAAATCAATGTAAGATGAAATTATATATGAAAACTAAATGAATTGAATCATTAATTCTAAATGAAATTTAATATTTATTTGCCTTCCAAAAAAAAGTTTAATATTTAATTATTTAATATCTATTATTATTTATTATGTAAGTTATATGTATATAAATTTGACATTATTAATGTGTGAGTAATGTGAGATAGAACTCTTTTTGTTATTTTTTATTGGAGGACTATTTAGTACGTGCTCATCCCGTTCTGTCCCGATCCCGTTTGAGATGGGATGAGGTCTATCCCTTCCCATCCCATCCCGATCCTGAATGAACGGGTTGGGATAGGGATGGGTCCATCTCGTCCCATCCCGTCCCTTGCCCACCCCTACGAAATAGCATTCCATACACAAAAATACTAAATGAAAAATCAAATGGAAACATAGATCTCAAGCATAAAGAGTACACAAATCACTCAAATGAATAGAGTACACGAAACACTCACATGAACTTGTTTGAAAAATAAGTTATGATGATCTTCCAACATAGAGGTGAGTCCATTCATGGATATTATGGCATGATACCAAATAAGGTTTAATTGAAAATAATCGCATACATATTAAATAACTACAAAATCACAAAGATGAATGACATGAGACAATCTAGGATTGGAGAAATTATCATGCATATAACAAAATAAAACCCAAACATCTGCAAGCTTAGACCATAGCATGAGAATCTCAAAATGCTGGTTCTAAAGAAAATAGAGTCAAGTATCTCTATCCCAAATATCCGAAGCATAAACAAATAAACACAGAAAGCATAGGCCATGAGTATCATTATTGTCTTAAACTCATGTTGAAAACGAAAATAAACTGGAAAAATCAGATAGAATGACTACTCATCAACGCAGATGCTCTCATAGTAGCTCATGTCAACTCCGGATGCCTTTGCATTCTTGATGGTCACATCACTTTCCTGGATACACTTGTTCACCTTTGTTTCTGCTTTCAGAATAACTTATCTCGCTTATTTTGCCGCTTTCAATGCCTTCGCAGCTATTTCTTCTGCCAGTTGACTCTCTGCATCTTAACATTCAACTTGTTCTTAACCCTGGACTCATCTATCAAGCACATGAGGGTTGCATAATATGTTTTTTCATACTCTTAACACATGTTCGTTCACGCTTCTTCAGATTCAAAATCAATTTCTTCATTTGCTACGTCTTTGTGCACCTCTAGAAGCTTCTCAACATGTCTCATTTGACTATCGTTGTACTCAAATTTGTTGAACACAAATTTTACATAGAATAGGATCAAATAAGGATGTAAATCCTCAAAAGGTCACTTTGAGCCCCAAAGCTCATTTTCATTATCACCTCTAACACTTGCATTGCTTACAAATGATCCCATAGTCAAGACAAATAATTTTCCCTCATTCCCGGAGTTCTTTCCTTTCATTGTTTTTAGGTGATAAGAGCCATATTGAAATGAGGGTTAAATAAAGGAAAAGAGAGGGTTTTAATGATTATGTGATGAAATGTAGTAATTGATGGAGGGCTTGATGAAAAAAGATGATAGAGAATGATGTGAGGATCAAATAGGGTGGAAGAACACTCGATTTGGTGGATAAATGAGTGAGAGAGAGATGTGAAATGGAGGTTATGGTTCGACACCTCTTTCTTGACTATAAACTCTATTAGAGTGAATGAAAAAGAAGACGGGTCTGTGTGCAGGCCTGTTTAAAAACCACTTGCACATTAGTGAGTCGACTTTACTATCTTCACCTTCAGCTTCAGGGTGAAGTCAACTTTTCTAGTCATTTTCTCCTCTTTTTTATTTAAACGAAAGTTCATTTTCCATTCAAAATTTTTCTTCTCTGCAATTCTTGTTCATTTGTCTATGAACATTCGCATGTACGTCCATCCAGATTCTTCTTAAATTCTCTGACTCGCAATATTTACCGTCAATTTAGATATTTCTTATCTGGTGATGAGTAGGGATCGATCATTCAAGTATATTGTATTAAATACTTAGCTAAAACAAAAGCTAATTTTGGATATTTCAAAAGATTTCGCATTGCAAAAAACATAGAAATATCCGAAAAAAATTCAAAATTCATTTTCAAATCAATCAGAATTACTTTACAATGAGTTTCACAAACAAAATTTCAATAATATCCAAATGTCTCCTAAATACATTTCAACATTATATTTGAACTGATTTATAAAAATTACAATAAAGTACATGAAAAACATTTAAAAAAATTGACAAATTTGTCGAACAAAACAAAAGATAAACCATCAAGCACAAATGGTTAGTTTCCTAATCATTTTCAAGGAATCAAACTACTTGTACTTTAGTCAAATGACCTCTAGTTGAGCAAACAACACACAAGAACCAAAAAGAAATATGAAACGGTAACTAATCATAAGACAATATATTTATACCAATTGATATGGTCATGAAGGCACATGAGAGTGTAAAAGCAGTTAGAAGTTACCTTGACCCCTTATTTTATGAGGTCCTTGAGCACATTTGAGCTTATCCACATAGTTTTCTTCTAATTCCAAGACTTGTTTGGTTGCACGTGGGAGCGAGAAACTTTTTTTTCTTCAATTGATTCTTAAAAAAAAAAAAGGTGTTGCACCAATACCCTTTGATTTTTTAGTCTTCTCATTCAAGCTTCGTTATGCAATCCTTTGTGAAATAGCATACCAATATCTAGGTGGTTCATTTCTCATAGGCTTTCATTTATAGTTCATGTAAGATTCAACAATGTGAGGAATATATCTCATATGAACTCAAGTGAATTCATTATGTCCATAAAGTGCACAATAATTGCAACATATTCATTTAGAAAACTCTTTGTAGTTCGTATGTCAGAAGTGAGATTTTGTTGCACTCGTTGTTGATGTTGAGACATACTGATTTGAATTATTCTATGATATGGAAGGACCACCTTTAGAGAGCTAGAGGTGTCACTGGTTGAAGTTTTGAAAAAAATCATTTTGGATGGAGTTGAGCCAAGACTATATCCAAGTTCTTTCTCGTTCCTTTGGGTGAAAATCAATAGTTTTTCGATTTTCTCATAATCAATTTTGAAAGCTTTGAAACATTCGTTTCCAACTCTTTTGAAATTGCTTCAAGCTTTCCATCCAATTCCACTTTCTTTTCTATAATCCAAGAAATTTCTTTATCCAAAAATTCTATCATGTTCACAAACTTTGTCTTCTCAGACGCCCATTGTTTTTTCTTTTGTTGAAAATTAACCTCTAATAAGTATAGTTAGAAACGATGCTGAAAGGCTATGAACTGTATACTCTAATTGAGCTTTTCCATATTCAGATTCTCTGGGCATTCCATAATCTTCATGATGTCATTTTGAAAGAACCCCATTTGTATTTGCTCGTTGATGTTCCATAATCTTCACTTGTGTAGAAAGATGAATAAAAATTTGTATCTAACCATGAATAAAAATTCCATAAACTTCTTGATCCTTAACCATGAATTCTTTGCAAGATTGCTCCAAATCAGATGAAAAGCCATACTTTGAGGATGAAGCATAGGATGAAGTATCAGACTCATTAGTCACGTTCATAGTTTTGTTCTTTTTCATCTCCATGGGGCACACTATTGACAAATGTCCAATTCTGCCGCAAGTGTAGCAATTAATCAACTTCTTTGAATCATCATTTCTTGAAGAAAATGTTTCATTTTTGTCGAACATTTTGTTGCTGCTTGAGAATTTCCTTGGCTTGTCTTCTCTGTGTTTTCGTTGTTGAGACATTCTCCATATTTTCCTGACCATCAAAGCTGACAGGTACTCCATGTTATCCTTTGGCGCTCATCGAACTGATCTGCATTAAATGTGAGAGCTTTCTCCATTTTCTTTTCGGGTTTTGGTTCTCGAATCTGACATCTCAAGTCAAAATTCATTAGATTCCCAATAAGCTCCTGAAGATTGATTTATGACTAATTCTTCTTGTTCTCCTCAATCACATAAATATTTGCATTGTAGTTTGGAGTCAGATATCTCATAATCTTATTGATAATTTAAGTGTAGACAACTTTTCTTTAAGAACTTCAATGGTGTTGAAAATCCACTAATTTTGACCTAAAATTAGGTGAAAGACGCTTCTTTTTCCATGCGAATAATCTTTAGATTGGTGTGTAGCATCTGCAACTTGGAATCCTTGAGCTGAACTTTGCCTTCATTGTTAGATGCCAAAATATCCCATGCTTCCTTGGAGATCACGCAATTCATGATAGATTTGAAAATCTCATCACTCACCGCACTGGTAATGCACTTAGACCTTTTGCATTTGCTTGAGCTTCAGCTTTGTTTGTAATTGACCAATCTTCATAGGCCTTGATAGTAGTTGTGTGGCCATTTTCCGTGGACGTGATGGTAGGTTTTTTGAACCCATTTATAACCATTAGCCACACAAGCTCATCCATAGCCATCAAGTGACTTCTCATATTGTTTTTTCTAATATTTATAATTGTCAGTGTTCAAAATCGTTTTGCTAGACAAGTTATGAAAATGCTCATCGTGTTTACTTGGAATGTTAACCACTTTGTGTTAAAAAATACTATTTTCTTTATTATAATGGTCGCCTGCTGATAGTGACACTTCAAGGTTGACTTCTCTTCACCCAGACATTTTTTTTAAAACAAAAGCTTTGTCTTGGTCACATGGCATTGTACTTGACATGGACATCTCGTTTTAGCACATGACATGTCCAAGTGATGGAATATTCAAGAGAATCCATTATTGTGTGAGAGGATGTCCAAAATTCAAACTTTGATTTTTGGTTTTCACACATTTTTGCCTTCATGTAGCTTTTGGCACTTCATTTAAAATTTGACCATTCAAAGCTTTTTTTTTTTTTTTAAATAAACCTTCAGTGGGGAGGGGAAGCTATGGGATGCAAGACCTTTATTACTTGATAAAAAATTTATTTTACATCTGTCGGGGGTACATGACGACTTTACCCGAGAAAAAAAAATTGTTGGCCATACATATTAGAATCAGAAATAAAATTTCTATCTATTGACCTTAGAAAAAAAAAAAAAAACCTAGTTCACCAAGAATTAGGCCTTGCTTATAAGGTCTACATCAAAATTGAGAAATAGACCTATTTCACCAAGGATAAGGCCTTATAAGGCCTAAACCCAAGAGAAGTTTAAACCTTAAAAGACAAATTCTAGGATTAGGCCTCACCTAAACCTTATAAACAAACAAATAGGTAAGCCAAAAAAGACTTTAACCAATTAGCTTTTGCCCAAGAAACTGCAAGTTTGCCACTTGATCAAACTTGAACAATTTTCTCCACCTGCAACATGCACCCATAACTACTTGCATCTTATAAGCATAACAGGATTTGCCAACTTTGCAACTTGCCAATTACAACTTGCAACTTGCAAGTATAACAAATTTGCAACCTCATTTCGCCACTTGCAGTCCATCCTAACAAACACAAGTTGCAAGATATCATCATAACAACTCATCGTATCCTGCCAGCAAGGAAAATTCGCCAATTTCCAGCAGTCACGCAATCGCCAGAAAATAAACCACAAATTACAAATTGTAACCCACTACAAATCAAAAACCAATTCAAATTTCCAGCCAGGGCATCCAATACTAGTTCAAATTCCAGCCAGGGCATATCGCCAAATCGACCAAACTGCATATGAAATACTCCAGAACAACACCTATCTCGCTGACCATTCATAAGGTGTTGCCAAAACGCAGCACACATTTTTGCCCGACTCCAAGCAATTTCAGCCAGCGAGTCGACCACCAAATAGCCTGGTAAAATCCAGAAACGCTTACCTGCAGACTCAATCCAGCACCTTCCTAGGACAGAAAATCTGTCCAATTCTTTGGCACCACCGGCCCTGCAATTAAATCTGCAACTCTGGCCCTCCAAAACAGTGAATAAACCTTGCAAAACATAAATTTCTCTAATTCCAGGACTCAAATCCAAAACAGCAGCACCATTAGTGGAATAAAGAGGATGCATCCGGACAGAGCACTCTGTAAAAACAGAGCACCCTATCCAGCGCACTGCATATCCAAATTTACTGGTAGCAGCACTCGACAGGTCAGCCACTGTTGCTACGCGTCCACGGCACTCCAAGTCAATAACAAAACCCTGCATATTAACATCAGAAATTCCACTATTCATACCCATGACGAACATAAGCCGTGTGGCAACTGTTGAACAAAACCAACCCAGCAAGTCGCCTAGGTAAATCATTCGCTCCAAAGGTGATAGTCCTGCAATCTTTTTGCACTTTATCAACTAGCGCATCCGCTACCGCATTGACCTCTCTATAAATATGTTTGCATTCTTTCCGCCATCAGCTTAATTTCTTTGAAAATGTTCTCCAAACGCCACGGAATTTTAAAGGTTTCCCTAAACCAACCACAAACAAGATTCGAATTCGATTGGACCATAACTTTTGTCAACCCCAATGAGGAACAAAGACGCAAACCTGCCACAAGGGCCAACGCTTCAGCTTTATTGTTTGTTCCTTCCCCGAAGAACAATTGCTTTCCAACCACACAAAGACCCCTAGAGTCTCTTATAATCACACCTCTTGTTGCCTTATTTTTTCGAGAAGAACCATCAACATTAAGCGCCACAAAGTCTGCAGGATGAGGGATCCAATATACAATTCTAACAAAAGTTCTTCTAATCGAAATCTCATGTAACCCAAGCGCCCTTAAAAGAGTCTTATTCTGACTAATTTGTTTCTGAATGATAAAGGTCTTAGCTAACCTCAAATTACGCCTAATGGTTAAAATCACAAAAGCATAATTTGGAGTAATATCTTCATTGACAGCCTTACATCTTTGCTTCCAGATTTCCCATAGGATAAATATAGGAGTGAGGAAATATAACACACCTGTTTGCGAGGTCATCTTTGCTTTTTTGAACCAAATCTGAAGCACTGTGGAGATCTTTGCTGGTTTCCTTACATGCACATCAAAAATCCCATCAAAATGACTCCATACTTTTACCGCCAAGTTGCCCTCCAGAAATAAGTGATTCAAAGATTTCGTCCTTGGATTAGCGCAATACCTACATCTCGAGGCTAGGCTAAAACCGCATCTATACAACTCCCCGTCCACTAGCACACCTCTGCGCAATAGTTTCCAAACAAAAACTAAAATTTTTGACGAGATAATGTTTTACCAAATTTTTTTATTTAGCTCATTTTTCACCCCCTGCTTTCGTAGCAATTCGTATGCAGAATGAATGGAAAAAATACCATCCGGATCCGGCGCCCAAACACACCCATCATCACCATACTTCTTACCCCGCAACCTATCTGCAAATAATCCACGTGCCAGCTGTCTGAGGTCAGGATTGACCAATTCGTAATCTCCCATTATCACTTCCCTAACCGTAGGCCAAAACCCATGATTGATAAAATCCTCCAATCTTTTGAAAGAGGTCACAAGGTTCCAGTTTTCTTTAAAGAAGCTGATGTTACCCCTGCCAATACGCCAGAAAGAATTGCTCAAAGTTATAGATTTACAAGTCATGAGCTCTTTAAAAAAATGGGGAGGCCCCACACTTCACAACTTGGCCACTCAGCGAAGTTCTAGGAAACCAATATTTTTTCTCATAAAAGAAGCCCATAGGGTATCGGAAGAAATAAGCTTCCATAAAGCTTTAACACGAAAAGCCTTCATAACTACTGACAGATTTTTGACACCCAATCCTCCTTCCTCATGCGGCAAACAAATCTTGTCCCATGACACCCATTTTTTGTTCAACCTACCTTCACAATCCCCCCAAAAGAAATCTGCTAACAAACTATTAATTCTTGTTATAACTTTCTTGGGTACACACATGGCGCTTAGAATGTAAACGGTAATTGAGCTTAGAACATGCTTGATTAAGACCATTCTCCCTCCAGGCGATAACAGTTTTGCTTTCCAACCTTGAATTCGTCTTTGAATTTTGTCAATCATTTCTTCAAAGTAGGAAAACTGGCCTTCCCAAATACGTCAAAGAAGAACCTTTATATTGGAATCTTGTAAACCTCTTCAAAACCACAATTCTTTCCACTACCACATTATCATCCATCATAAAAGAACTTTTTCCTTCATTCATTTTTTGACCTGAAGCATAGCAGTATTTTTTCAGAAATTCCATGCACCCCTGAACTGAAGATTTCCTCCCATTTAAAAAGATTAAAGTGTCATCTGCATAGAGTAGATGTGAAACAGGACTGCAGGCCCTAGGCGTATAATAATACCCTATTTTTCCTGTACTAAAAGCCCTTTGCAATCCCCTATTCAGAACCTCTGAGGCGATGATAAATAAAAATTGTGAGAGGGGATCCCCTTGCCTTAAACCTCTTGTGGACTTAAAAAAGCCTTTGTAAGCTCCTTGTAGCAAAATTGAAAAACCACAAGAAGCTGTATAGTTGGAAATAATATAGCAAAATCTGGTATTAAAACCAAATCTTTTGAGCACCGCGAAGATAAAATTCCATTCAAGTCGGTCATAAGCATTCTCCATGTCAATCTTCAACACCACATTACCTCCAAATACCTTTTTATGGATATCTCTTACCAATTCCTATGCTAGGCCAATATTTTCCCGAATAAACATTCCTCTAACAAAAGCCCCTTGCTCCAGGGAGATCGTTTTTGGTAATACCAATGTCAATCTATTGCAAAGAATTTTACTAAAAATTTTATAGATTACATTGCAAAGACTAATGGGGCGAAAGTCAGAGAAGAAACCTGGATTTTCCTTTTTTGGGATCAAAGCCATGAAATTTGTAGAAAAAGACGTCGGAAGAGCCTCCCCCTCAAAAAATTGTATAGCAACTTCCCATATATCAATACTCACCAAGTCCCAGCATGTCTGAAAAAAACCAGTATTAAATCCATCCGGGCCAGGGGCACTATTTTTTGGAATATCAAAGACAGCATCCTTAACTTCCTCCAAAGAAGGCCTTTTAACCAATGCATCACACCTAACTGCCGTAATGGTCTTCGGAATGCAATCTAACAATTCTGAATCCAGCACACAGTCTCCTTGGGCAGACAAAAGGCTATGAAAAAAATTATTTGCTTCTTCAAGGATTTCACCCGGATCCAAAATGGTCCTACCACCTGATAATGTGATATGAGAAATGGCCCTTCTTTTTTGTTTGGATTTAGTGGAAGCAAAGAAATATTTTGTACAAGCATCCCCCTCACTATATTCTTTTTCTCCCGACTTTTGAATCCAGTAAAGCTCTTCTTGTTTAAGAGATAATTTGTATTCCGCCTGACAACGATTCAGATTACAACAAGCATTAGTGTCCCAGTTTGCATCGACATTAAGGCCATTATTACCAATATTATCCCAGCCCGCCAGAAGAATAGTCTCCCATTGTTGCATTTCATCCTCTAGATATCTCAGTCTGCTAAACACATTACCAAATACCGTCTTGTTCCACTGTATAAGAACTCTTCTCACCATTTTAAGCTTAACATCAATTTTGTCAATAGGTCTCATATCATCTAACTCAGACAACCGAAGTTCTCTGACCAGAGGTAGAAAGCCAGGATGTGTCATCCACATATTAAGGAATCTAAATGGGCTAAAACCTGTTCGCGCCTGAATAAGCATGGATGCCAGCAGTGGAGAGTGATCAGAAAAAGTTTTGCTAAGGTGTTCCACTTTCGGGTTTGCCAATACTATCAACCATGCTGAATTAACAAAAATTCTATCAAGTCTAGCCCATATACGGTCTCTTCCTCGCCTATTGTTACACCAGGTGAGTCTAGGTCCCATGAAGCCACAGTCGACCAAACCACAATTTTCAATGCAATCCGAGAAATTAGACATACTAGACAAGGATGGCTCCATTCCCCTGATCTTTTCATGTGAATTTAAGAGAGTGTTGAAATCCCCACCAACCATCCATGGAAGGTCATGATTAGAAGCATGAGTAACCATATTTGACCAAAGTTTCCTTCTCTCTTCAACCGAGCATTTAGCATAAACAAAAGAAATTAAATAAACTCTTGAAGTAGAATCTGATACCTGACAGTGAATGATCTAATCTGACATATCCACAATAGAGAAGTCCAGTGCAGCATCCCAAAAGATCCATATTTTTCCACCAACTGTGTCATTAGAGACGAAACCCGCAAGCTTAAGTTTATTGCCAACCTCCATGTATTTGCTAGCTTCAATCATAGGCTTAGCTAGCATAAGAATTCTAACATTATTTTGCTTCACCATATTTTTTAGCCGTCTTTTCGTGGCTCTATTACCGACCCCACGAGCATTCCAAAACAAAAAGCTTTCAACCATCTTAAACGCGGGAGGAAGAAGCACCCTTCTTTGTCTTACGACGTGGTACCGGAATCACCGCCCTTTTGACTTTTTGTTTCTTAGTTTCTTCGCCTGGTTGTGCCCCCAACTCTAAATCCTTGATAGCTACAGTGTCCGACCCTACCTCTGAAGCTGACTCAGTCTCATCACTATCTTTTGAGGCGCTTTCAAAAGTATTGATATTCCTTGTTTTCTTCTTTTTTCGCTTAGCGCGTCTTTCCTCAACCAAATTGATAGCATTATCAATTAGCAACCTCACCTCCTCTTGAGTAACTGAAACCAATTGGCCTGGCTGAATTCCAACATCCCCGGGTTCTCCATTCGGCCTAGAATTGCTACTAGATTCATGCATAATTTGGTTCGTTTCGGCGAGGCCCAAGTTCACCGCCTCCTAATTGTTGCAAATTTCTCTCACAACCGTCTATGCTCCCTGCTGAAACAGAGCATGCAAATACTTATTTGTTCACTGTTGAAACAGAGCATGCAATCGTTCTATTATTCCCTGTTGAAACATGGCGTGCAAGCTCTGTTTTTGGTGTCTCAATAAGCTGTTGATCTATTGTTGGAGACGGTTCTTTGGGATTGTTTAGCTGCTGCTCTTCATCTATTTTCTGATCAGAAATCAACAAAACTTTTTCCTCCATTTGGCTCCTTGATTTACTTAGAAAACCCCCGCATTCATCTTGACCGGGACAACTTCCTGGGACAGCATGAGCTCCTGCTTCCTCACCCTGAAGTGCTCGTGAATCATCTCGTTTTGGAACATTAAATTGACTCAATTCACATTTTTTCCCATACGTTCCAGCCCAGGAAGTGACTTCCCCGAACTGCCAACACCAACAGTTACCATCGGATCTCCTTGCAAAGCATTTGCAATGTCACTAATTGTATACCCCGCCTCTTGTAAACCTTCCTCCGTCGTTTCATGCGCAACTATAGCATTGGCGCTATCATTTTCCTTATTACTCGAAAGATTTATTTTTTGATTATGCTCCACTTCATCAACATCCTCCGTAAGATTTTAAAATTTGTTTGTCAACACTACCAGTTCTTTGTTCACTAATTTCTCCGTACTCATGTCCTCCTTGAGCTCCTCACCCCTATTATTTTTTGCACCACTCGTGCCCACATCAGATTTTGCAACTTTGTTTTTATTAGCTACTGGAACATATTGTTGCTTGATAACCTTGGTCTTCACCTTATGTTTCTCATGTTTCTCTTCTTTCCCCACGTGGGATGTTTTCACATAGCCCTTGAGTCCTAGTTTTTTCCTGCAAAATTCTTCATGATGTCCTAGCAAAGAACAATAGTCACAATATTTGAAACCCAGGTATTCAATTTTTTGCCAGAATCCCCTATTGTTTGCCCTATCAATCCAAATCATATTCGGTAACTTTTCTGCCAACGTCATCTCCACGCAAACACGGGCAGAACCCGAACGTGATAAACAACGAGTATGGTCATCCATGCGTAAGAAACCACCAAAAGAATTCACAAGAGCTTTTAAAAGAAGAGGATGAAATAAATGCAAAGGCAAGTTAGGCAACTCTACCCATAGTGGAACCGAGACCGGATTTGCTTTCAGACTGAAACCATCATGCCAGCGAAAGGCTTTGAATCGCACTCCTCGGATCAAGAACGAGTCCCTTGACAAGACTTTCTTTGCTTCCACCTCAGATTGAAGCCGGACGAGAACGTGACGTTGATCAAGAAGACCTAGAGAAAAGTCACCTAGTATCCCCCAAGTTCGATGAATTGAATCTCGAATATCGACCAATGTTGGCCGGTAGCTAAAAAACTTTAAAACTATCACGTGTTGTTCCATGAAAGCCTCCCCACGAGATTCATTAGATGTTGTGAGCCCAATGGTTGGCTCTCCTTCTTTCCGAAATCTCGTTCCCTCCACATATATCTCCTTAACATCATCCACAAGAATTTTTCCAATTATTTGGGCGAAAGAAAGCTTTGGAGACTCTTCCAGGGGTTCCTTGCCCCCCAATGAGGGAAAGGAAGTGTTGACGGCTAGGGGAGCCGTCATGCTGCAAAGAAAAGTGACCTCGCCATCCCTTTAGATGACCAAGAAATCAGTCACCAGTTGAAGATGACGCGTCGGCCAGGCAAAGAGAACGCCTAGAATCAGCCAAGCAATGAAACGCCTAGAATCAGCCAAGCAATGCAATGACGACTAGACAGGCTGTCCAGGCAGAGTTTGGAGCGTCCAGTCAGAAAGAGGGCGACCAAGCAAGGGTGACCAAGCAAGGCGACGACCAAACATGGCGACCAAGCAAGGCGACGGCCAAACAGGGCGACCAAGCAAGGCGACAACCAGGATGGCGGCTGCCAAGCAGGACGGCGGTCGAGCCACCTAGGATCAGTGTTGGCGGCGGCGACTTCTGTTTACAGACCCTCCTAATCAACAGTTCAGATGGGCTCCAAAGATCTGGGGACGGCTGAGATAGCAAGATGTAAAATCTTACCTAGAGTACCCCTCAAATCATCTCAAATCGCCCCCTCTGCTCTATTCTCCAAGGTCCCACACCATTGTTCTTTCTAAGCTATTTTTGTCTTGTCTTCAAATTTCATTGCCCATCTTCTTGGTCTTCAACAATCTTGGACTTGTCTTCTTGAAGCTTTAGCATTGCTCAATCTCCATATCTTTGAATTCTGTCTCTTGAATTGACTTTCTTATTGGTTGACTTTGGCTTTGACTTTAATTGCCGCATGACTTGATTTCTTCTTCTTGCATTATCGCCTTTGGTTGAGTCTTCACGGTCACATTTAAATGATCTAATTTCATCGATCACTCACAACCTCGTATGCATGACTTTATTATTTAGTCAATACATTTTTACAATAACTCTCCACTCAACCTATATTGGTTTTTCAAACTTAACTAATATTGCTTTTTTTTTTTTTTTTGCCAATGGCATGACAGCTCAACGGTTGGAGCTTGGCGGATAGTACCACTTGGTCATGGGTTCGAACCCAGCTTGCGGCATCTTTATCAGTTTATGGTGTGTTGACCGGTTCTAGTCTTTAATGGGTTCCGGGATCCTATCAAAACCCCGCTCGCCTTCCAAAAAAAAAATAATAATAATAATATTGCTTTTTAACTATTTCACAAATAAATTTTCATTATGTATTCCAAATTTTATTAAAGAGACACCTATTCAATTTTTATTGGCCTAAGAATTGGGTATGTATAGTATCAAAAGATGAAAGTATTATTTAATTTTCATTTTATGTAAAAATGGACCCTTATTTTTAGTCTTTGCACACAAGGCCCCTAAAATCTCAAAGATGACACTGCACAAATGATGTTTATTTATATATTTGGTGGACAGGTGAAAAATAACTAGAAGCTTGTGACAATTCATGTTCTTGACATGTGGAGAAAATTATTAGTTTGTTGATTGTTATGGTAAGTAAAAAAAAGGTACCAAACAGATATGAAACAAGTTTACTTGATAAAACCTTGCATCAAAGGAACAATTTTCATCAACCATGATATGTGCAACAGTGCAAGTATAACAGTTTGAAACGAAAAATCCCGAGGGGGTGATTTGGAAGGGTTAATACAGTAAAACATCTGGAACAAATTTTTTTTTTCCACAATTTGAGAATCTATTTCAAGCCTACTCTGCATTTTCAGTACCTGAAACTTGCAAAAAACTTTCAAGTGAATAGTGCACAAAACAATTCATACTAAAGTAATTTGCAAAAATATATTGCAGCTTTCCATATTCCACCACATCATAAAAAACCAAAAATCAAGTATATTAATAGTCATCAACATTTGACAACATGAACATCATCCACATAAAGTTTAAACACCGGATCACATTAACTCCTTATAAACAAAAAAAAAAAAAAAAACATTTATATAAAACTAATATTGAAACCTAAGCAACTGCCTACTAAGCCAGCAGTTGGGTTGTTGATGCTGGATAATATAATAGTTTATAGCTCGATTTTAAAAATCGGTTTTTTATTTGGAGCTTCATAGGAAAATTTATGATTTTATTTGTAACAGGATATCAATATGATAATGTTTGCGAATGCATCAACTTTTAAGTTAATATTGTTTTGTTTGAAAAACTCCAATGTGCTTGCCATATATGGCTGGAAGCGTTATCGAGTCTAGTTTCTAGAACTCTAAGCATTTTATTTTTTTTTGGAGTTTCGAAAGAAAATTTATGATTTTATTTGTATTAGGGTGTCAATCTAATGTGTATTTTCATAAAAAAAAATAAAATCAGGTTTTTGTTGGCTTGCCTGGTTTGATTTTGAAAACCGAACAATTCAAATAGAGGTGAATTGTTCGGTTTTTAAAACAAAAAATGATTTGATAGTTTTTAAAAGTGATTCAAATAGTAAAAAAAAAGTTATATTTTGTTCTAAATACCAAATTCATTCACTATGTACTTCCATTTGTAAAACCGAGTCTCTCTAAAGAGTATTTTGTTTTATACACCAATTCTTAGGGCAAAAACATTTATTTTTCAAATACCCATTTTAGTATAAAAAAATATTTATTTTTTATGTGGTTTGCCTAACTCGATTTTTAAAACCTATGTGGGATTTGAGAATCAATTTTTTAAATTGGCTAATAATGCCAAAAAAACATGGTTTTATTCGATTATAAATTAGGACTTCGAAGCAAATAGAGTCAGTTTGTTGAAATCAAATCTTATTTTGATGCTATCGATTTAAAAAAAACAACTCTATAGAAAAATTTTCATGGCTCGTCCCCAACATATAACTCCATAATCCTAAATGTAAGTTTGCTCATGGCATCACAATGGCTTGGTACATTTTAATTTATGCTAGAGAAAAGAGGCATCAAAGACTAGAGCTTGTTGGGGTTCATCATGGTACGAAGATAAAAGAGTGAGAAGTGTTGGATTTGTGAAGATACTTTGAAATGGGTTCAGCGAAACTTCATGAATCAAAAGATTTTTAAAGATAAATGAGATCAAGACTTGTCCATTTCAATAGCAAATCGAACCCTTCAAATATCCAACTAAACATACAAATTTATGAGGAGACTGATTGAGGATGAGATATGTCAAATATTGATAGCGATATATAAAAGTGTGGGTTAAGGCCTCTACGGAGAGAAAGATAGGAAGAGAGAGGTTCATGGATGATGATGTGAAGAATGGAGTTGAGAAATTGGAGATTAGGGAGGAGAATGTGGGTTGAACATAAAAGCGAATTTGGGAGTCAATATTATTTGACTTATCAAATCAGGTGGGTGCCCTAGAATGGGTGCTTCTAGTAAAAAATCCACTTAAGTGTTGAGTCCATCTTTTCAGCTAAAGTGGTGGCTATGATCTGAATCGTAGGTGTCATTATCACGTCCCTTACTGAAACTATAGACATGAAATAAAATAACAATCGAAAATACAAAATTAAACTACTGTAAACCATAGTGGAAATACCAACTGATGATACATCAAATCGTCCATCAGCACGGTACACATGTCATAATAATCTCGTCAAGAGAACGAAGCAAGCCTGATTCCACCCTTAATCCAGTGAGGCCCAAACAACAGTAAGCCCATCATAGGCAGAATTCATACAGTCGGGTCCGAGTTGCAATGAGTCAGTAAGCCCACACGTCACGTGGTCAGGCCCAATACTCGTAGGACCTATAAGGCAAGTATTTGAAAGTTGCCAATTGCACGACAACCCAACGGTTAAAGCTTAGCGGATGGTACCACTAGGTCATGGGTTCAAACCCAACTTGCAACATCTTTATGGGTTCTGGGATCCTATAAAAACCCTGTTTGCCTTTCAAAAAAAAAAGTATTTGAAAGTTTACCAAAGACAGACAGGGTAGCAACACATTGGATCCAACTAGGAAACATATATTAGAGTATAAGTTGAGCAAAGAAACTTCCTTGCATGGACAATACTAAAAAAAGGGAAATCGCTCTCGCAAATCTAGGAGCACGAATCGTTTAGGAAAACTATCCCACATGGACAACTCTCAATCAGGAAAGGATCTCCACAACAAGATCATTTTCCCTAAACTACGTCACCAAAAGCCTAGCTGAACGAGGACTCATTCAATATAAAAGGGAGATATGATCGATGAACTAGAAGTACACATATAACCAAGCTTACAATTTTAAGCCTCTCTTAAGCCTTATCTAACTTAAGCATTGGAGTGCCATCGGTCACCACACAATGGTCCTTGGCTCACAATTTGCTACCTGTGCAGGTCTAGGTAAGTAGCAAGGAAGGATAGCAAAAATTGACTACATCAGTTTGGCGTCGTCTGTGGGAAGCAACGAAGTTCCTCAGAAGAAACTGTAGTTCCACCCTTTCCAAGAGAATCAGCGAGATGGTGACGACAAGGTCTCGCAACAATGGAGATTTTGCTGAGCATTCAAATGCTCAAATCGGCAGAGCACCGCTAGTTCCATTACTGCCACGAGAGGAACCTCTTCAGACCCCTGTGTCGGTGGCGACCACAGAAGAATTGAGGGTGGACCCACTCTCAACACAGATGCAGCAGATCGCAGAGACACTGGAAGCTCTCAAACAATGGAATCCTCCACCTGCAGAGGGAGACCGTAAACAGGGAATGGCTCGTTCCCCAGAAAGTTCCAGAGAGCTGTGCAGCCCCAACAACGTCTCAATGGACAAAATGTGAAGGAACAACCAATATAGACCCAGTGCCCAGAATCGACAGACACGTTTTGCACAACCCCCTTCGCAACGGGGCCACAAACCTTGATGTGTTGTTCAGTCTCATGGTCCCCTTCGTTCATGGACCATATTGTGGACGAATCGTTGCCCAAGAAATACACCCCACCGAAGTTGGAGTTTTAGGACAGAAGACCCGACTAATCACACGCGTTACTTCCAACACGTTATGGCGCTCAAAGAAGGGTCTGATGCAATAATGTGCTGATCATTCCCTGCAAGCCTGAAAACGTCAGCATTGGCGTGGTTATTTGCTAACCCTAAAACAAAAATAGAACGAGACGTTGAAAGAGTACGCCACTCGTTTTAATGATGAGTTAACCCTTATCGGCAGTTGTAGTGATGATGCTGCCGTCACAGCCTTCACTTCGGGTCTGAGAAGATGCAAGCTCTATGACTTCCTCACCATGAACCCCCCAACCAATATGACAGACTTGCTCAGAGATGCCTAGAAATACATCACACTAGGCGAAATGATGGTCGCCAAAAGAGAGGCGGAGTCACAGAAAAAACCTTCTATCCCGAAGGATAAGAAAAAGGACGATGACAGTAACAAGAGGAAGCGCACAAACAACAAGACCAACTTGGGCTGCCCAGGCAAAACAAGGCCTCGAATTATGTCGAGTCCGGATCTATAACCTCTCTCAACACCAGTCTATCTAACATCCTTGATTCAATCAAAGATTGGGAAGATCTGAAGTGGCCTCCTAAGCAGTGAGGAGACCCTGCTAGGCGCGACAATAGCAAATACTACACCTACCACAAGGAAGGCGATCATGATATTGAAGATTGCAGAAACCTCAGAGGAGAAGTCAAGTACTGGATAAGGAAAAGCAAACTCAAGGAGTTCTTAGGCTCGAACAGGAGGCAGGGTCGAGCAAAGGAAAGATCGGAGAGTGACGCTGCCAAGGAGATCGAAAAGGAAGCTCCTGACGTCATTTACGTCCTCCACAGGGTTGGTTCCGAGAGCAATTAAACATGTCCCACAAGAGGACACTGACCGAGATACGGACAACATCTCAGTATGATGACCGACAAGCGCAACATGCACGAGTTCACAGCCCGATCCCATCACCGATATTTACGGAAAGGGATTTCCAGGGGGTACATTCTCTTCACAATGATGCCCTGCTCATCTCCGTCATTGTTGCTAAGTGGGAGGTAAAGAAAGCTTTGGTGGACATTAGAAGTTCATTAAATGTCATGTTCCCCGGTGCATTCCACAACATGTAGCTACAAGAGAAGGACCTAACGCTCGCCAACCACCCTATGGTTGGATTCAGCGGAAGAAATGCTTTCCCATTGGGAAGATCAATCTAATGGTGGTGGCAGGAGAGCCACAACTACGGAAGTACATTGTCCAAGAGTTCATGGTAGTTGATGCCCCGTCCACCTAGAACATCATTCTAGGAAGGCCCTGGCTACATCATTTGGAAGCAGTGGTATCCACCCTGCACTAATGCATAAAATATACAGCCAACCATGCCCAAGGGACTATTCGGGGAGATCGGCTAGTAGCAAAAGACTCCCTTATGCAGCCCTAAAGCAGCTGAATTGTTGCTAGTTAAGCTCGGGCCATCTGAACCGTTATGTCAGGCATCAGGCCCAGACAAAAGAGTTGAATTATTTTGTGAGGGCAAAGGAACCCAAATAACCAAGGAACGACTATGCGTAGATCCTGAAGTTAAAGCTAGCAAGGCAATCCAGACTAACGAAGAGCTAAGTAACAATACCTCAGCAAACAGGCACCAACTCAAAGAGTTGTTAATCAGCAAGGAACTGCCTTCCAGCACGAAGTCTACTATTCAGTAACTTCGTTAGCTTTTTTAAAAAAATTTCGCTAGAGGGACCATGCAATCTGAGCCAGGACCATTTGCGCATCCTTCAGAGCTTGATTAGCTTAGTCTCCGCCCGGAGTTAAATTAACTGTTGCTTTGATTTCGGTTCCTGTTTTTTGTTTTTCATTTCAAGTAGAAGAGTTGTTCGTACCGGACACATTTCAGAAATACAACAAATTTTATTGATTGCAATGAAAGTTATTACAAAGTTTGCAAACCAATTAGTACATCAGTTTATACACAAGTATCTAAGTCTGATGTAAGCATCTATCCGCTGAAACAAGGATAGAGACTCTGATCTGCTAATCCGCCTCTAAAAGAGAAGTGGAAAGAGTAAAGCGTTTGCGACAAGAGACGAAGGAAAACACTCAAATCATTCCTCCGACAAATCGCCTAGCGGAGATGATTCAAAGGTGCCAACACGAGCCTCGAAATGAAACGCAGACGTCTTCAACCCGACGGACTACCTTGCGGAAAGGAACAGAAACTGAACAGAATGAGGCAAAAGGAGGATGACCTTCCAGACGGAAGTGTTGGAAATGCGACTGAACTAACCTCATTGGAAGGAAGGTCACATTCATCAGAAACCTGCTACGCCAACTTGCCTTCCAGTTGGGGCGTAACGCGTGAAACCCAGAACAGACAAACGCCCACCCAACAGCAGTGGCAAGTGGGAACTCAGGAGCCACAAAAAATGGAGTTTGTACTTCTTCTACGAAATATAAGAAGATATTACAGATCTCAGAAGATCAATCCAGTGCCCACTCAGATCAGGGGGCACCACATAACGGCAAGTCTTATCAAGACTAATCGGTGAAAATGTTAGAACATTCAAAGACTCCAGTGAAGGAGATCTTCCTTCGACATTTGGAAAACCCAAAGCAAACTCCCTAGTTAGATGCATTTGATTAACATGCTTTATTATTTTCATTGCAGCGCTTGAATGCAGAATAGCCAGCCCATATATAGGCGAAATGGTTTACGAAAACGCGTTAACAAGCAGTTACTTCATAATTAAATGTTGTACAAGAAATCGGGAAAATGACAGTTCCAATAGCAACTGCACAAGTCCACATCTTTTGAATTAATGACCCTGCAAGCAGCCCCATTAACTGGGGGGAATAATCGATATTGAACCGTCTCGCTGAATGCATCGTCTCCCAAATCTCCTTGATAATAAGAAAGAAGACACCTGATTGTAGCATGCCTTGGTGAAGATAGATAAACCCCGCAGGAGGGTATAATGGCGTCAGATCGACACCCAAAGTGCAAAGCACCGGATCATCAGGAATTTTGTATGTCTTATGAAGAACTTCCAGATCATATTCAAATAGCAACCTCTCCTAAAAAAACTTATGGCCCTTAGCGAACAGCTCATCATGAAGTTGATTCTGGCCCGCCATGAAGGACAGTACAAACTTTCGATACGAAGGTAAAGCAAAGTCAAAGGCACGAAAGACACTACGACAAAGTAGAATCTCTTAGATCGAATGAGTAAAAGAGCTATACTCAATAGGCAAGAGATCTATATAGAAAATTATACTCCCACCTAGCTTGCTTTCAAGCTGGCACACGCTCAATTAATGCAATTTGCTACTCAAGGAAACAACTTAGACTCAATTGCGCAGTAGCTTCATGAAATGACCTAGTGGACCAATAAGACGGTCCATTAACTCAGGGGGAGTAGCTAATGATACATCAAACAAACATCAGCACCGCACACGTGTCATGATAATCTAGTCAACAAAACAAAGCAAGTCCGATTGCATCCTCAATCCAACGAGGTCCAAACAACACTAACCCATTATTGGCAGAATTCAAACAGTCGGATCCGAGTTATAATGAGTCATTAAGCCCACACATCACGCGGTCAGTCCCAATACTCATTAGACTTCTAAGGCAAAAATCTGAGAGATCTACCTAAAACAGGCAAACCAACAACACATTGGATCTGACTAGGAAACATATATTAGAGTGTAAGTCGGGAAATGAAACTTTCTTGCATGGACAACACTCAGAAAGGGAAACATCTCCTGCAAATCTAGGGGCATGAGTCGTGTAGGAAAACTATCCCACATGGGACAACTCCCAATTAGGAAAGGATCTCCACACCATCTATTTCCCTAAACTACACCACCAAAGGCCTAGCTGCACAAGGACTCCTACACTATAAAAGGGAGATAAGGTCAATGAATTAGAGGTATGCTACATAATCCCAGTTCAAAGTTTTAAGCATCTCCTAAGCCTTATCTAAGTTAAGCATCAGAGTGTCATCGACCGCCACATAGTGATCTTTGACTCACGTTTGCTACCTGTGCGGTCTAGGTAAGCAGCAATGAAAGAGAGCGAGAATCGACTACATCAATGATAATAAAGAAGTATATTTGAGATCTATTTTTTTTTTTTTTTTGTTGAATGGCTTTACAAGGCAGTTTTCCAATGTGGAGGACTCGGATAATGGGATTAAATGTAAGACATGACATGTCAGAATTCATCAATGGGGAATTATCAGTTCCAATTTGATTCATCGCGGAGGATGGGAAAGAAGTTGTTAATCTTGAAAATCTAGGTTGGTGATGCTCTGATCATCTCCTTAGCGGTAGGATCACAGTGACTCTTTCTAAAGAGGTTATCGGCTTAATGGTCAGACCTGACACCCTGGTCAATGTTTGGAACACCCTTATCAATCATTTGCTCAAGATTCCAAGGAGAGGGAGTTATTTTTATTATAACAATTCAAGAATATTCGCAAAGGTTAACTCAACCATGCCCAAGTATCTTCAAAGCATCAAGCGTATATGCAAGGATTTGTCTGCTATTGGTAGGCATGTTGACGATCGAAGGAAGGTGATTGATCTCATCAAAGGGCTTGGACCTGGGTATGAGTCATTTTGTTACTACAATGCTCAAGCCTCTCATCCCTCCTTATCCAGAGCTAGTTCGTCTTCTCTTAAGCCGTGAGACAATGAATCGTTTTCACAACCAATGAAATCTTTATCACAATATCGCATTTCTTGACCAACGGTCTCATGGTTTTCATTATACTAAAAATAATAAGAAGGGTTATCAAGTTGCGCTCTGAACCAACACAACAATCTTACAGTTCATTTTCTTCTCAAGGGTACGATTTCACACAAGCGAGTTGGCCACAAGGATATGATATCTGCCAATTCCTCAAAGAGTTCATCCAAATCTCCTGCCCGACATGATAACCTTTATCACACTGCAAGACATCGCTAACATCGATTTAATCATGCTTATGAGCCTGATGAATTCCCCCAAGCATTGGCAGCCTTGACTCTCCAGGATGCTAATGATTTGCATGGTTTTCGGATACTGGAGCTTATGCACATATGACATTTGATTTGGGTAAGTTGCAATCTTATTCTAATTATTATGGAAATTATGGTTGGAAATTGATAGATTTGGACTAGTAAAATAAATGAAATTGTAGGAGACGAAAACAATGAAATAAACGATAAATGCAATAAACTAATAACAAATAACTTTTTATTCAATCAATCAACTAACTATGGGCAACCTACTTTCATATTTATAACTAACCTACCTTCTAAAACAAACCCTAAACTTAATACATTAATAAGAAAAAAATTGAGAACCCTAATTGAAACTCCTATTACAAAAATAATAGAATGCCTAATATTGCTAAACTACTACTATTCTTAGTATCAATAAATATGTTAATCCTCGATCTTGAGGCCAAGGAAGTCATAGAGCACAAACAACAATAGAGAGAGAAGACATGGTGAAGTGTCCTAGTAGAAGTCGACCACTGACTGTACTTTCGTAATTGTTGACACCCCAAAGAAGTAGGCACCAAAAATAAAGTCCAACCTGAAGAATGAGTTCGAAGTAGATCCACAGTCCAAGTTGAAAGTTGCACACAAACTAGTCCTCAAAATGTGTCACAGGTGTTGTCTAATGGGGGAAATAACCTGATCAGAAACAACAGCTGGTGGCGGAACATATCCATGCATGTGGCTGCAAATATCTTGATCCTTAGCACGTGGTGGTACTACGAGGATGTGAGGGTGTAAATCGTCTAAGGGGGGCAAGGGCTTAAGTGAAATTTGGCCTGGGACTGATTTGAAAATAAGAGCAGGGACTAAATCAAAATTTAGACTGTAGGGACCTAATTGAAAAATCCAATAGATTCTTCCCCGATTCGATTGAAATAAGGGAAGAAGTTTGTAGAGAAAGTGGCGGCGACAGTGGACTGTGGAAGGAGGGGGAAGGGTTCTGAAGGAGGTCAGTGGGGAAGAAGTCAATTGACCAAGAAATTGAGTGGATGGGTCAATCGACCAAAGAACAGTTGGTGGCTATCGATAGTGTGACTGGATGGGGATGAGCGATTGACTAAGGGTGGGTCTGGGGCTTGCAATGAGCTGAGGATGAAGGAGGAACAGTCGATCGTTGGTTTGGGACATGAAGCAAAATTGGCCAAACCGAGGTGGGAGCTGGGGGTGTGATTGATCAATTGGGACGTATGAGGAGGTGGATCGAGGGGGTGGGTTATATGGTTTGGTCAAGCAATGGAAATAGGAAAGCGTTCGACTGAGGTCAGCGGAGGTCGGCGTGTGGACTCAACTGATTGCATGGGATTGTTGGAGGGGACGATCGATAGTAGTGGTGGTTGAAAGGGAGGCTGAGGGTAGTCAATGGGTAGAAATTTGAGAGGGTCAACAGTGGTGGCAACCTGAACAGGAACTGAAATTTTATGGTTGACTGGAACAGAGGGGGTTTTTTCACCGTGGTCGACTGTGATGGTCGTGGTACTCTTATGTGCCGCCAACAACTTTACAATCATATTTTCCATCCCGGCTACTGCCTTCATCATCTCGGTAATGCTTTCTTAGATCTCTTGCATCTGATAACGTTTTTTTCAAATCGAACAAACAACGAGAACCGTTCGGCTCTGATAGTAATTGATAGATTCGGACTAGTAAAATAAATGAAATTACAATAAAATAAATGAAATTACAGTAAATGAAAATAACGACATAAATGATAAATGCAATAAACTAATAACAAATAACTTTTATTCAATCAACCAATTAATTATGGGCAACCTACTCTCATACTTATAACAAACATACCTTCTAAAACAAACCATAAACTTAATAGGAAACAATGAGAACCCTAATTGAAATCCTTACTACAAAAAATAGTAGAACGCATAATATTGCTAAAATACTACTTATACACAATATTAATAAATATGCTAATTATATCATAAATGATGAGGTATTAAACATTTCTCATGTTGGGTATGCATCTAATGATGTTGGTAACACTCGGTTAACACTATATAATGTGTTAGTAGCCCCCGAAATTAAAAAGAATGTGTTATTTCTAGCCTTTTAAACATCAGAGCATACATACATTTTTGAGTTCTCATCAAATGGATTTTTTTTTTATCAAGGACAGAAAAACTAGAAGAGTAACCGCAGCGAGGAAGAGGAACGGTGATATCTATGTTGTACAACCACCTACCCATGAAGCATTCTACTCTAACCGATCTTGATCGGCTTGTAGTAAAGTATGGCATGAAAGATTTTGGCACCCACAGATTCGAGTCATTGACTTTCTTCATAGGAATAAATTCATTTCAAGTAGTAGTTCGTGGGATAAGTTGTTGGAAACAATTTGTAACAGTAACAGTGAGGGGATAGGATAATCTGAGGCTACACCGATTGAAACAAATGTGCATGTTATCGAGAGTTCAAAGCAACAGAAGAACCCTCACAAAAAGAAGCGTTCCTTGAATAATGGGGAAGTAATGAAAACCCCTAAAGCCATGCAAACTTTAATACAACAATCTAGCCAAACATATCCAGAGTACTAAAAACTCCGATCAAATCCAAAGTCTAGAACATATCGCTGGAAAGAATATGTAACAATAACAGTGAAGGGATAGGAAAGAGTCAAATACCCTTTCATGTCTCAATACTACTAAACAAGGATGAATGGACACGGACACGGACACGCGCATCGTGTCGGACATAGACATGACATGCCGACTCAAAATTTTCACAAATACTAGGACTCGGGGACATGTCATACTATTTTTTTTAATAAGTCATATAAACATAAATAATAATCTAATAAAGTGCCTTCTTAAAGTATTTGAAGAAGACATTATGTTGCAAGAAAAAAATAA